>CM076850.1:132201453-133409097 GCA_039519185.1 Astragalus membranaceus
CTCTTTTACATCGTTCTCTACCAAATCAAAAGCACTTAAAATTGATAAGCTTGCCCCTAGACTGTGCCCCACTAACACCACACTTGGCTTTTCGTCTTTGTAAACTAGTAACAAATTTTTTATCTTGTTTAAAACTTGGGTTCTTGCACTCGTTTTTGTGAAAGGAGATTTTGGGTCGTCTGAAGTGTAGATTGTTAGCCAACCTTTCATTACTTTCGGCATTTTATCGTTGTCCTCATCATCACTGCTGCTATTTCCATCTGTTACATATATAAATAAAAATAAAACATTATATTTTAATATCTTTTTCTTTCTAAGAATAAAGAAACAATATATATAGTCTATAGAAAAACAATTTTGAGCATATTATTGTATTTGTAGTTCACAAGTGTAGTTAACTTTTTTAAATAAATAATATATTTGTGTGATGACATGATAACAGAACCCTACCATAGAAAATATCATCACCCTTTTCATTTTTTTAATAAAAATGCAATCAACGCTCATGCATTATTATTTTAAAAAAATATCAAGATTTGTAATGTTTCTGCAACCGCACTAGCATTTTTATTCAAGGATACCCTAATTCAGCACATCAAAACTACAACTTACAAGAGGCAATCCAATGGGTTTATACACCATCCTGAGGAACTCCGAGAAACCGCATTAGACTGGATAGGCCAGGGTCGTGTTAGCCAACACAACTTAAAACTTCGGTTGATTCAAAAGTCTAAGTCTAAGGTGGTTGCTAGAGTAACAATCTCTTTAAGGGAGTGTTTGATTTGCTTAAAAGCAATAGACCGGATAGGCCAACTCCAGTTGTGCTTTGTTTGATTTAGAAATTGTTCATGGTATTGACACAATAGACTAGACAAAAACCAAAATTTATGTCCTCACATTACAACTTATGCTCCCAGTACAACTTTCTATATAAAAAAAATACTATTTTTATTTCCTACTCAATATTTTTCTTTCTTTCTTTCACTCTCTCTCCCCTATCTCTCTTCTCTATCTCTCTCTCTCCCCTCTATTCTTTCTTCCCCTCGCTCCCATTTCATTCTTCTGTCCCTCTCTCATGCTCTCTCTCCTTTCATTTCACTTCTATCTTCTCATCTAACACCTCTCTTTCCCTCATCTCTTTCTCTCCTATTTTCTCTCTCTCATTTTTCTAATTATATTATAATATATGTTATATAAAATTATTATAAACATCATAAAAAGAATTACAGTAAATTTTATATTTTTTGCTTTTGCTGTCAAATTGTTTACCAAATAGTGTACGATACAAAATATTGTCCAATATTGTAAAGTCCAGGATTCCAATACTTACTTCATACGATCAAGTTTATAACTACATTATGTAAGACTATCAAGCCTCCAGACGACCCCTCTAGAGTGAAAAAGTCTTTGTGTGTAAAAGAACAATTCTTTTATATAAACTGTTATGGATTGGGCCTCAATGGCCAATCCACCAAAAAGGTCCAACACCAAAGGGTCCAATTCATCCAAGGGTGGAGATTGCAGACCTAGATCCAACAGCCCTCCTCCTTCCTAGATACCTATAAATAAGCATTGAATGCTCTCATTAATGGTATTCATCTCTCACTTACTCTCACTTGTAATTGACTCACTCACTGACTTGAGCGTCGGAATGTCATTGCAGGTACCACCCCACCTCGGACCGGAGCACTAACTCGGACAACCAAGGATACACGTACCAACTATCTCGGACCGAACTACCTATCCCGGGTCGGATACGTAGCAGGAGATACGGTACCGAACATTGGCGACCACAGTGGGAGAGCCTTATACTCTAGTCTTTCCCCCAACCTCCTTGATCATAGATGGCTCCGGAATTACGACGGAGAAACGTCTCCAGCGTCGTGGTCAGACCCGACCAGCAACAGGAAACCCCGGAGGGGTTAGCAATTACTCTTCCTCGCAGCTCGGCCCATGGCCGGAACTCATCCAGGGCAATGGTCCCTATCAGCTCTGCTAGAAACCAGTTCCCACCTCCAGCCCCGACTGTCCCGGTACCGATCGATGCTGTCCAACAGCTCATCCAACTGCTGACAAGGCAGGCCGAGGCTGACGAAAGGAGCCAGCGTTACTCCCAGCTGGAGGCCGAGATGGCTGAAGTCCGGGCCAGAAATATCCCGGATCGTTCCTCCCCTCAAACTTACTCCCCTAGCAGAAGGACCTCCAGTAAGAGACGTCACCGGTCCCCTGCTTGGAGGAGACACCACCATCGTTCACCACCACGCAGAAGAGGGAGGCAAGAATCTGGAACTCCCCCAACCGAGACTTATGACGAGACTTACTACCCTGGGGACTCAACTCACCAGAGCTCGTCATTAGCATCTTCGTCCCCAAGACGACGTTCTATAAGCCGGGGAAGTCCCCCGAGGCCTGAACGTCGGCGCCCTCCATCTCCCAGATCCCCCGTCCGACGCCCTACCAGGAGGCCTCCTCCGAGGGAGAGGTCCGCAACTAGGAAGGGACCCTTTACAGCGGAAATCGACTATTTCCCGGTACCCAAACACTTAGAGAAGCCCCCGGAGGGCTTAAAGATGCATGACGGGACGGGCGATCCCGACCGACATCTGGATTACTTCGACACAATGATGCAGTACCGGAATGTTCCGGAAGAGATCAAATGCCGAATCTTCCCCCTCACCCTCGAGAAACTGGCCCTGGACTGGTTCAGAGCCCTCAAACCAAATTCGATATCATCCTGGGACCAACTTGCAAAGCTATTCTCGGCCCAGTTCGCCCACTCCAAAATGAAACCCAAATCTCGGAAAGTCTTACAAGCCATCCGCCAAGGAGAGAACGAGTCTCTTCGAGACTACATTGAAAGATTTAACAAAGAGGCGGCTCAGGTCCGGAACTTAGACGATTCATTTCGACTATTCTTCATGGAAGCCGGTCTGAGGGAAGGAAGTCTGTTTCAGATCGATGTCGGAATCAACCAAACTGAGTCGCTTGCCGAGTTCCTCCAGCGATCTCAAAAATACATTGACCATGAAGAAGGCGCTGTTGCGAGAAAGACAGATGCCGACCCCGGAACGAGCAAGCCTCGGTATGAAAAGGAGGCTCCGGTGCGACAGGCAGCAGAGACCCGTTATGAAAGGGAACCCCGGAACGACAATAGGCTCCGACCTCGGAATCGACACCAACAGTATTCCGATCTGAATGAAACAAGGGCCAGGATTCTGGCGGAATGCATGAACGCTGAGTTCAAAGAAGTCAAGTTCCCTGACCCGCTCCCACACAGGCCGGGACAGAGATCCAACAAATACTGCCGGTATCACCGGAGCAAAGGGCACGATACCAATCGGTGCAATGCTTTGAAAGATGACATCGAAGACCTGATCAAGAAAGGGAAGTTAAGCCAGTACGTGGCTAAAGCACCCAGGCACGAGGGCGAGGTTAAGGAAGAAGAAGCTGATCCGAAACGAAAGGGTAAGGCCCCACAGAAAAGAGAAGAGAGCTCAGAGGACGAGCGCGACTATCGGAAATCAAAGGGCCGACCTGTGATGATGATGATATCTGGAGGCTATCCCGACGAGGCATCGGGCAAAACCATGAAAAGAAAATGGAAGGAAGTCATGTGTGCTGCTTCCACCTCTGCAATCAGCTCAGGCCCGGAACGCCCGCCCTTGGCCTTCAGCGACCGAGATTTGTTGGATGGCAAGCCAAATAAGCACATACCCCTCATTATCAGGGCGGTCATGGCAAACCACGAGATAAGAAGGATCCTGGTTGACCAGGGGAGCTCCGCCGATATCATCTTCATCGACCTGGTAAGAAAGCTGCAGATCTCAGAGGAAGACTTCACCCCTTACCGGGGATCGGATCTTTCGGGCTTCAACGGGTCTCGGACCAAACCTCTTGGCTATTTGGAAATGATGGTCACCTATGGAGAGGAGCCATTAGAAAGGACGGTCAAGACCAAGTTCTTAGTTTTGCCATGCCCCTCGGTGTATAACTGTATCATCGGGAGGCCCACCCTTGGGAGGCTGGGAGCCGTAACTTCAACGGTTCACCTCAAGATGAAATTCTACTCTTTGAGCGACGAAGTTATCACTCTGGACGCCGACTTAGAGTCCGCACAAAGATGCTTCTATCTTCATGTCAAGGCGGACAGACAGGCCTCAGAAGAGGGGGTTCCCCCCATAGCAGCTAGGACTCAGAGGAGCCCAAAGAAGAAGAGAGCCGGTCCAGCGGCCGAGGTCAATGTCACGGACCTCGACGCAAGATATGACCCAGACAGCTCTGAGGAGGAAAGCGACGACGAGTTGGCACGAGAGCTAAAGAAGAAAATTAGGCGACCTCAACCTGATGGACAGTTCATACAAGTCCAGCTGGGAGAGAACCCGACCCAATTTGTCCAGATCGGGTCCGATCTCCCCGACGAGATAAAAGCAAAGCTCACCCTCTGCCTCAAATCCCACGCCGATCTCTTCGCGTGGTCAGCAAAGGACATGCCCGGGATTCCCCCCGAGGTCGCCTGTCATCAACTAGCGGTGAACCCCGGTGCAAAATGGGTCGCCCAGCGTAAAAGAGCTCAAAGCCAGGAAAAGGCAGCTGCTACGGCTAAGGTCGTTGAAGATTTAATTAAGGCTGATTTTGTAAAAGAGGTCAAGTATACAACTTGGCTCTCAAACCCTGTACTTGTTAAGAAAAGCAATGGAAAGTGGCGAATGTGCGTTGATTATACCGATCTTAATAAAGCCTGTCCTAAGGACGCTTTCCCTGTTCCTAGCATTGATCGGCTCGTCGATAATGCTTCAGGTTTTCGTTTACTGTCATTCATGGATGCCTATTCGGGATACAATCAGATTCCGATGTTTCACCCCGACCAAGAGAAGACGGCCTTTATGACTGACCGCGGTAACTTCTGCTACCGGGTCATGCCATTCGGTTTAAAAAATGCGGGGGCCACTTATCAAAGGATGATGAACAAGGTATTCCGAGATCAGATCGGTCGAAACGTAGAGGTCTATCTCGACGACATGATTGCCAAGAGCGAAAGGGAAGACCTCCACATATCCGATCTGGAAGAGATTTTTGCTGAAATCCGAAAAAATAACATGAGGCTAAACCCGGAAAAATGCACTTTCGGGGTCCGGGCTGGAAAGTTCCTGGGTTTCTATCTCACGGAAAGGGGCATTGAAGCCAACCCGGATAAGTGCCGAGCGGTAACAGAAATGCGGACCCCGTCCACTAAGAAAGAGCTCCAGAAACTCAACGGCATGATAGCCGCATTATCTCGCTTCATTTCCAACGCCGCCTTCAAGTCGCTCCCATTGTTCGAACTGCTTAAGAAAGAAGCAACTTTCCAATGGACACCAGAACGGGACGAGGCACTCTCCCGGCTGAAAAAGGTCCTTTCCGAACCACCCATACTAAGTCGGCCGATCCCAGGGGAAGATCTATTTTTGTATCTAGCCATCTCAGATGAGGCCATCGGAGCCGTGCTTGTCAGGGAGACCGGAGCCGGCCAAAGCCCGGTATACTTCGTGAGTAAAGCTTTGCATGGACCAGAAGTGAGATATCAAAAAATAGAGAAGATCGCTTTTGCTCTACTCATCTCAGCACGCCGCCTCCGACCTTATTTCGTCGCCCATCAAATCGTGGTGCGGACGAATTATCCAATTCGGCAGATCTTGCACCGACCCGACTTGGCGGGAAGAATGATCAAATGGGCAGTAGAACTCTCCGAGTTCGGTATCAAATACGAAACAAGACCGGCCATGAAAGCCCAGATACTTGCCGACTTTATCACAGAAATGGCACCCGCCGACCCGGATGACGGGATGTGGACTCTGCACGTAGACGGGTCCTCAAACCCAAAGGGAAGTGGTGCCGGGTTGATGCTCGAAAGCCCGACAGAAGAAGCCTGTCGGCACCACTGTTGAAGTGCATCGAGGGAGGAGAAGCGGACTACGTCCTGGCCGAGATCCATGAAGGAATATGCGGCCAACACCTTGGAGGTCGATCCCTGGCTCGAAAGGCATTAAGGGCGGGATACTTCTGGCCAACCATGGAGACCGATGCAAGAAATTACGTAAAGAGGTGCAGTAAGTGTCAGATCCACGCCAAGGTCCACATAGCACCCCCTACGGAGCTCACCAGCTTAAGCTCGCCATGGCCATTCGCTTGGTGGGGAATAGATCTCTTAGGGCCATTCCCAACTGCCCCCGGCCAGGTCAAATACCTCATAGTAGCGGTGGATTACTCCACCAAATGGATTGAAGCTGAGCCCCTGGCCATCATCAGCGCTAAGAATTGCATCAAATTCTTCAAGAAAAATATAATGACTAGATTCGGGATCCCCGAGGTTGTAGTCACGGACAATGGAACACAGTTGTTCGCCGATAAAGGCTTCAGGAAACTCATGTCAGACCTTAAAATCAAACACCGATTTACCTCGGTAGAGCACCCTCAGACAAACGGTCAGGCCGAGGCCGCCAACAAAGTCCTTCTCAATGGACTGAGGAAACGACTCGACGAAGCGAAGGGAAACTGGGTTGAAGAGCTACCTTACGTGCTGTGGGCCTACAGAACTACTCCACAGAGCTCAACAGGGGAAACTCCTTTCCGACTTTCTTACGGGACTGAGGCCGTGATCCCGGTAGAGATCGGGGAGCTTAGCTGGAGGACACTCCACCCGAAACCTCCGGGGGACAATAGCCAGGCGTTGAAGGAAAACCTCGACCTCGTCGACGAGGTCCGAAGTCAGGCTTTCCTTAAAGAAGCAATAATAAAGCAGAGGGTAGCGGTACGGTATAACTCGAAAGTGATCCCCAGAGATCTTGAGATCGGTGACTTAGTTTTACGAAGAGCCGATGTCGGTTTGAAGAACGCCGCACAGGGCAAGCTCGCCCCCAACTGGGAAGGACCTTACCGAGTTTTATCTAAAACCGGCAGAGGTGCCTACGAATTGGAGACCTTGTCCGGCAAGGCGATCCCAAGAACTTGGAACGCCACTAAACTGAGAAAATACTACAGCTGACGCTCATCTCACCTAAAAGAACGGTGTATACCGATGTTGTAATTCTTTTATCTGAAGAACGGTGTATACCGATGTTATATTCATTTTATCTGAAGAACGGTGTATACCGATGTTATATTCATTTTATCTGGAGAACGGTGTATACCGATGTTATCAATTATGTTGCGGTGTATACCGATGTTGTAACTCATCTTATCTAATGAACGGTGTATACCGATGTTATCCTATATGATTGCGGTGTCTACCGATCTTATCGCCTATTCTATTTTCCTTTAGCTGACCGAGGTTTGTCGCTATCCTAAGAGGTGAGTTCGATCTGGGCCGAGTCCCGGTAAACTACCCCGAAGGCGTTCATTTTACGATTATTTGGCCGAGGTTGCCACAACCCTAAGGGACGAGTTCGATCTGGGCCGAGTCCCGGTAAACTGTCCTTAAGGCGACGTTTACCACTTGAGCGAATCAAACGCAAGTGCACAAACGAAAAACAACAGTATAAAAACTAAAAACCGAGGTAAATGAAACCGGAAGCACATTAAATTACATTTTCATTACAAATTATCCCGGATGCGGCCGGGTCCTCTAGTTCAAAAAGGTAATGGCATATTACAAAATTCCGGTTCCGCCCGGAACCCGGGGCTTTATTTCCCCACCGGTTCCACCCGGAACCCAAAAAAGAAGAAACAGCAAATTCAGAACCTTCCCATCAGCAGCAATCACGACCAGGAAGGGGGAGGGTAAATGATATCGAGTGCATCAGAGTCACGATAGGGCCGGACAATACGCCCATCAGCTACGGTATGGTTCAAGCGAATAAATTCCAGTTCCAGAGGAAGGGATGGATGGATGACAGCAACTTGAGAAAGGGCTTTTTCAAAGCTCTCCTCGGCCACTTCCAGAGCCAGTTGAGCCGTCTCCACCACCTCGTCCTCCAAAGTTTCTACTTTGGCACGTACCTCCTGAAGCTCCCTTCCCAATTCAGCAATCCGAGGCAAAGAATCACGCCAGACCCAACCTGGGCCTGCTTCGCCTTCTCCAGGTCGGCCTCGAGTTCCTCAATCCGAGCCCTCAGGGAAGAAATAACCTCGGAAGACTGCCTATCTTGACTCTCGAGATCCTGGATCCAACCTCATGTTCCATGCACAAGTTAAGGGCAGAGTCCCTCTCCCTCTCAAATTTCTCCGCAGCGGCCTTGAGCTCAGCCTGATCCCTCTCCAGAGTCTCATACTTCTTTTGCAGCTCCTCCCGGGCTCTTTTTTCATTGTCCCTCTCCACCAGGGCTCCTGTAATAATAGAAACAAGGAAGTCAACAACAGAGATAACCAAGAAAGAAAGTCAAAGAGTGAACCTCGGAACTTGGGGTCACCTTTCGCCTGATTCTCAGCCTCGACCTTCTGAAGCTTCGTCACTCAGCAAGATGCCGGAATAACTTGAGAGACGCCTCAACCGGGTCGACCCGGGAATCCTCCAAATGCTTCTGCAGGAAGTCGGCGTCAATAGAAAGACCAGAAGACCTAGAAGTCCGGTGCTTTCCATGACGCCCCTTCTTTGAAGCCCGAGCAGCCGGGGCATTGGAGGTAGAAGCAGGGTCTGCTTTGCGTTAGGGGGCGCTCCCTTTTTCGGTGCGAGAGATCCGCAGCCCGATCCTCTGCTCCAGCCAGACTGCCTCCAAGACGGTGCTAATCGGGATGCAGCAACGGGTTTTTCCTTTTGCACCCCGGCTTTCCTTTCTGCAAGAGCCGTCAGGCGAGAGAACTTGTCCGGGCCCCATGCATCTGCAAAGAAAGGAGAATAAACAAATGTTAAAAGAAACGGCAGTCAAAAAATTATGAATGGGCGGAGTTATCTACCAAGAAACCTACCAAAACGGCGACTACTTGAGATTTCGAACCCAGCCCCGACCAATCGGGCTACGTCAATCCCAAATTTCTTGGGATCACGGTAGAACGATCAGGTCGGCAAAGTTCGTCAAGATCGCCAACGATTCCTGGTCCACCTGGGATAGCCGCCCTAAGCCGACGGTGTAAGAATGAGGCCTCCGGTTAAAATGAGAGAGAGACCGTCCCAGTTGAAACTTGGTGAACTCCAATGATTTCCCATCCGCAGAATATTGGCCGACGTGCCTCACTGCCTCCTCATTCACACGGGGCTCCACAAAGAAATACTTATTTTTCCAGTTCTTAAGAGAGTCGGAATAAGGCATGAAAATCTTTAGCCCTCTCTTAGCCCGGAAACTTACATGTTCCCACCGATCTTTGGTTCCGTCCTCGTGCCTCCGGTTAACCTCAAAAAGGTGGAAGAAGAGGTCACAGGAGATCGGCCTCTCCAGATGAATGCACATCAACTCAAAGGCCCGGAGGAACGCCCACGAGTTGGGATGTAGTTGGGAAGGAGCGAGGTTCAAGATCTCCAAAGCCTCTTGTTGAAAAGCAGTGAACGGGGGGCTAACGTGCATATCAAGGATCGTCACCCCGTACATAACAAATTTGAGAGCTTTCGGCCAGACGGCCACATGCTGGTCTTCAGCCATTCCCTCCACATTCCAGATCTGACTCTTCCGGGAAAGGCGGTTGACGAAGAAACTCATATCGTCCCCGGTCCTGTAAAGGGACGGGATCCCCCTCAACGCCTCCGACACCCAAGAATACTCCCGGGGAACCGCGAGAGGCAGGGACACGGGAACATTGACCGGCCCTACTCCGGCTTGGGGATATTGGTCAGAGTCACCTTCTTCATATGCGGGCTCCCCGCAAGGCCCGAGACCATCTTCATTGTTTCGGCTCTCAGCCACCTCCTCCTCACTCTCCTCCGAACTCCAACTAGTACTGCCTTGTTCCTCACGGTCGGGCTCGGCATCAGAATCACCCGATTCAAGAACCACCACCTCTGTGTTGTCTTCATCTACCGGCTCGTTGCTGGGAACCCCGGGAGACCGGTCTTCAGCTTGAGTAGGAGCGGAACCCAAGTCGTCTTGAACCTCGGGAATAGCTGACCCCGGGGGACTAGCACGAATTTCCATAGACTCTCCAAGTCCGGAAGCCATTGTTTGCGCGAAATGAGGGCGATATGTGTCAGCAACCCGACGGGTTTGTTTCGTCCTCGCCAGATCGGTCCTGCAGAAATGGGGGCTTGATGAGTCAGGTTGATACGTAAACAGTGGGTCCACAACCAAGTCGGAACCCGACCTGACGACCCCCACTCTGTATCTACAAATGCGGGTCCAGAAAGAACCCGGTCGTGATCTAAAGGAAAAAGCAACAAAGAGAAGAGGAAACTAACCTTATGAAAATCGAAGCTCGTCGAACACTGGAGGCGGGTCGCGAACAGCAAAGGCGTCACCGAGACTCAGCACAACTCGGAAGAATGAAAGAAGCTCCGGAACGACTTTAAGACCGGAAGCAGAGCGATTCGCAGAAAAACAATCCAAGTAAGGGGGATCCCCCCTCCTATTTATAGAACATTAAGAAGGCCACAAATGGGCCTGGACCTAGGCTACGTTTCCCAAGACTAGCCTCTAGACAGGCGCGTCGTTCCAAGCGCCATCATTACCCCAATCTTCCTCGAACGACGCGTCCCATCAATGACGTTGCCAGCTGGCACAGAAATCAAGACATAGCTATGACCGGAACGCTCCGTTTCCGTTGACTCGCCCCGGTCTCTTGACCCCGCCGTGCCCGGAATCTCTCAAAGCGGTCAGCCTCGAGTCACTCGGCGCGACCTGAGTCCCTCAGATCGGCCCGGTAGGTCATAAAGTGTTTCAGGCTCGGTGAAGTCTCTAAACAACAAGTCTAGCTCGCCTTAAAGCGACCCGACTTGGGGGGCTACTGTTATGGATTGGGCCTCAATGGCCAATCCACCAAAAAGGCCCAACACCAAAGGGTCCAATTCATCCAAGGGTGGAGATTGCAGACCTAGATCCAACAGCCCTCCTCCTTCCTAGATACCTATAAATAAGCATTGAATGCTCTCATTAATGGTATTCATCTCTCACTTACTCTCACTTGTAATTGACTCACTCACTGACTTGAGCGTCGGAGTGTCATTGCAGGTACCACCCCACCTCGGACCGGAGCACTAACTCGGACAACCAAGGATACACGTACCAACTATCTCGGACCGGACTACCTATCCCGGGTCGGATACGTAGCAGGAGATACGGTACCGAACATAAACTTACAATCAAAAACTTACATCAATTAACCAAATTATAAATGAAAACATAAGAAACTTACATCAATTAAAAATAATTTAATTTTTTCAATTCACCTTAAAATTCATGATTGACGGTGTAAAACATATTTACTAATTTGAGTAAAAAAAGCATCTTTACTAATGGATACCAAGTAAGGTCATTAAAACAACCATGCCAAAAATGCTATAAACTGAGAGATTTAGGACTCACTGAGAGGATCCAAGTCCTTGTTGTTTGGG
Source organism: Astragalus membranaceus (assembly GCA_039519185.1). NCBI lineage: Eukaryota > Viridiplantae > Streptophyta > Magnoliopsida > Fabales > Fabaceae > Astragalus > Astragalus membranaceus. Next base: position 132,212,903 of record CM076850.1, read on the forward strand.
GTGGTGATATTGAACTCAGTGAGAGATTTAGGACTCAACAAACCAGAAGCAGACTGAGGAGCAGCACCAAAGACATTTATCCATTCAAAGTTCCTAGTGGTGCCACGCCACACAAGATATATCTCACGACGACCCAATTCCTGGGTACGTTCATCAGAGGTTACAGCAATGTAACCGATCCAGTTAGATTCACGGTCCCATGACTCACGTGAGAGGGAGTGAAGGATAAATGCCTCAGGGACAGAGACACGTGCGGTGGCGTAGAGGAACGAAACAACGGTATAGTGAGTTGGGTTTTCAAGCATGACTTTGTGAAAGAATGAGGATTTGCCGTAGCGGCTAGAGCCGCAGTAGAGAGAGTTTTGGTCATTGTTGAAGGAATCATAGGTGGCTTGTATGAAGTCACCACAACGGAGTATGAGAGTTCGGAGGTGTATGTTTAGAGGGTTCAATAACCCTTCCCAGTTGTTGCTTCCTAATAGTTGTTCCCATGTGGGTTGGGTTTCTGTTTCTGTGGCCATGTCAATGGTGAAGTCTCTTGAGAAGGGAAGTTTGTGGTGGGAAGAAAAAGTCTAAGAGAAATAATTGAACTGAGAATTTGAGATGAGGTGATATGAGATGAGATGAAGTGTTATTATTGAGATGAGATGTGTGTGTCATTCATTGTTTCCTTTGTGAAAGGAAAGCACTAGGAGTACGATAATTGTTGACCCACCACCACCATTCAGGATTCTTGCTGGCACCAATTTGAGATTGTTTCACGTGAGTTTAATTTCATTATTATTGCACTCCACAATTTTAGAAAAGAGACTTTCATAGCAAACTAGTATTTTATCCGTGCATATCTATGGGTGATACTGTATGATCGGTGTATTGCTATGAAGTCATAATAGCAGTAATTTGGAAGATAATCATAAGTTGTGAACAATGTCCAAAATGTATGCTTTGAAATTCAAAGTGGAAAGAGATAGGTATTATGTCATATAAGATACAAATGAAAATTATATTGAGTCGAAGAAAATAAATGAGATTGACAATCAGAATTACATTGATCCATAATAATGTATTTGGACATTAGAAGAAAAATATGCATCCCCGTTGACACTCCCGTTTGCATACTCGTTGACCCTCCCATTGGCACTCCTGTTGGCGCTCTCGTTGGCACTCCTGTTGCAGCTCCTATTGTTAGTCTCTCGTTGCCACTCCCGTTGCCAAATATTTTCTCTTTTTTTTCTATATAATTTAATATTACAATTGTTAGTGGTTAAATTGATTGATTTTTTTTGGAAAGAAAAACTAAAAAAAAATTGGAAAAAAAACTGAAAAAAAGTTGGTTTTAAAATTTGTTGTTTTTTGTCCTTTTGCTGTGTCTGTTGCAGCTTCTGATTGCAGTTTTCAATCAACTTTTTGTCCCTCACTTTTTTGTCCCTCTAGCGTTACCATTCTCGTGGCGCTCTCGTTGCCACTACCATTGGCGCTCTCGTTGGCACACCCGTTGGCATTTTACTCTTTTTTAATAATTATAAAATATATAGTTATTTGGTAATTTTTTGTAGTGGTTAAATTGATTGATTTTAACAAAAGTAGTTAAATCGATTAGTTTTAGTAGTTATTTTGTAATTTTTGGTAGGGGTTAAAGTTTTTTTACAATTCTTTTTTTGACAATGGATTGTGGCTAATTGGTTTATAGTGACTAATTATTTTATTAATTTTAGTAGTTTGAGTAGATTATAAAAATAGTGAACATTGATTTATAGTGACTAATTATTTTTATAAAAATATTGACAACCGTTTTTAAAAAAAATAAAAAAAAAGTGTATAATTTTTTTTTAAAAAAATCAGTTTTTTAATTGAATTTTAAAAAAAACCTATTGGCATTGTAGCGCGCCAGAAACGTCAGTGTAGCGTACTGTAGAATGACATAAGCGGTAATGTAGCGCGTCAGAAACGTCACTGTAGCGCACTGTAGTGATACTGTAGCATTTTGTCTTTATGTGGTGAATTGTCTATTTTACCCCTAAATTGTACCAAATGTCAAAATTTGGTGATGTCTAAAAATATAAATGTACTAGCATATGTTTTGATTATATAGAAAGTAGATGGGAATAACTAAAGAATAAAAAGAAGGTGACTTATTAAGTACCTACTATATATAATCCGTGTATAATATGTGGTACCAACACTTAGGTGAGTTGTTAAAATATTAAAGGCTGATGTGTTTAAATCTTTGCCAACTCATTTAATAATAGTAAATTTTGAGAAATTGTAATTTTACCCTAACTTTTGTTCCCTAATTTCTGCTCACCCCCATATTTCATTCTATTTCTATTCTTCATCCCATTCCGCGTCTTATCTCTTCTCCAGAACGCAATATCTCTTTTCTCCCCCGCGTCTTCTCTCCTCTCCAGAACGTAATATCTCTCCTCTCCCCTGCACCTCGCTACCACGGCCTCTTGACAAAACGACGTTACCGCAATCTCTTTCTTCTCCTTTCGATCTCTAAGTCTCCTCTCCCCTCTAGAACGTGATTCATCTCCTCTCCTCTCCCTTCGAAGATTGATGCTTTGTGACCGATTTGGATTGATGGGGAGGGAGCTCTGAAACAATCCCTGATTCACACTAGAAGCTCTAATGGAAGAATAGAGCTTGGAGTAATGAATAATGGCTTCTGCTGTAAATGCAACAGAGAAAGAGAGGAGATATTGAGAGATAGATTTGATAATAATTGGATGATGCTTCATTGATTTCAGTGCTGACTATAAAGTACAATCAAGGGGAATATTCCCATGTAGTACAATTGGAAATGAAAAGAGTAGTACTGCCACTGACATGTACCAACAGCTATTACAAAATATCAAATAGTAAAACATAAGCAGTAAAATTAACTTTCAAAGGTAAATAGTAAATAACTCTGTCACGATACCCCCTCCATAAAGAGCACTCTGTCCTCAAGAGTGAAAGTTGGGGAATTCTTTCAAGAGATCATAGTAGAATTCCCAGGTGGCTGCTTCAGGTGGTTGATTCTTCCACTGCACCAGCACCTTAGTAGCAGCTGTATGGCCACGCTTAACCATCTTTCTATCCAAGATTGTCTCTGGTTCACCCCTATCAGTATGTATTACAGGAGCAGGAGGATGTACAATCACAACAGCATCTGGGGAGTGACATAGTTTCAACTGGGAGACATGAAACACATTATGAATGCCTGAGGAGGGGGGAAGATCCAGCTGATATGCCACAGAGCCAATACGATCAGTGACTCTATAAGGCCCAAAATACTTGGGAGTGAGCTTGTGAAAGGGCTGGTTCCTAACAGAGAACTGCCTGTATGGCTGGAGCTTCAAAAACACATAGTTCCCAATGGCAAAAGATCTGTCAGATCTGTGTTTGTTACTCTGCTGTTTCATCCTATTCTGTGCTCTGATCAGGTGAAATTTTAACGGCTTAATGGATTCTTCTCTGGCAGTGAGAGATCTGTCCACTGTGATAGAGGTGGATTCACCTGGAAGATAAGGCAGATGCAGAGGGGGTGGTTGGCCATATACAACCTCGTATGGAGTGGTGTTAATGGAGGAATGGAAGTTGGTGTTGTACCACCACTCAGCCAGTGGTAACCAATTGCCCGATCAGCTGCTTTCTCACTGCACATACATCTGAGGTAAGTCTCAAGTGCTTTATTGACTATCTCTGTTTGGCCATCTGATTGAGGGTGATAGGCAGTAAATTTGTTCAATGAAACACCCTGCAAGGAGAAAAATTCAGTCCACACATGACTCAGGAAGATAGGGTCCCTGTCACTTGTGATAGAAGTAGGCAGGCCATGTAATTTATACACAGAATCCATGAATACTCTGGCCACATCAGAAGCTGTGAATGGATGAGATATAGTAGTGAAGTGGGCATACTTGCTGAGTCTGTCAACCACTACAAAAACAACCTGCTTGCCATGAGATTTGGGTAATCCTTCAATGAAGTCCATGCCAATAGCTTCCCAAATGTCATACCCCAATTTTGTCCAGCTTAGATCAAAACCCTAATTTTCCGCAAAAATAAATAAGTTGAGGAGTGAGAAGCATCATGCATTGCATTTTGAGTCCTAAAAGTCATTCCAAAGTTTCTAAAATCATTTTTAGAGTTGAAATGCACTTTTTGGGTAAATCGGGTTTTTTTGAGTCCAAAAGGGTATTTTGGTCATTTCACAATAAAAATGATAATTCCTCATGAAGGTCATTGAGCATGCATTCTAAGATTCTAGAGGTCATTTCTAGGGTTATAGATTCATTTTTGAAGTGGAAACGCTTTTTTTCGGGCAAATTAGGGTTTTAGCGTCAAAAAGGGTATTTTGGTCAATTGTAACGGTTTTTTTTCAAAAAAGGCTCAAAAAATATGTATAATTAAAAATATGAAATCTGAAATCAAAAATGAAAAATGAATAATAAAATAATATTGGATGTTTATTGTATTTTTAGAATTAGGGCTAATTCCTTTTAGGTGCTTTTTGCTTTTATCCATTTTTGGCCAAAGTAAGTACTAATTTCACAAGCAAACCATCTCCCTCACTCCACCCTCAAGCTCCACGCCTCCCCTCACTTCAGCCCACATCAAGTCCACATCAAGCCTTTCATCAAGCACACCTTTGAATACACAACATGTTTTTACCTTCCTTCTCTCTACACCACTAAATACACACTAATTTCTTTACTTCCCTCACACAACCCTTAACCCATTAGATCTTTGGCAACTCACTCCTCTCCAAAAAAAGAGACAAGGCCGTAGCCCCCCTTCCTCTCTCTCATTTCATCTTGTTTTCTTTCATCTCAAAGAAACCTTCCCATTTTTTCTCCTACACCAAAAAAAACCCTAACAAACCACTCACCTCATTTTGCATCCCTCTTTGACATACTCCCTCCATTTCTCATTCAAAGTTCAAGCATCATCACCAACTCAAAGCTAAGGATCAAGGCAAGGGGCGCAAGTTTCATGGAGGTTTGTGGAGGATTTAGTTGATTTGTGGTCTTGTTCTTCATATCACTCCCTTCATAGCTTGGATTCAAGGTAAAACTTCAAAACTCTTGTATTTTCTTCATTTTTGCATAATCTCTCTTCTCCTCATCTCAACTCCTTCATATATTGTTGTTGTTGCTTTGAGGAGCCATCTCAAACACTATTGACAAGCACTTAGGGAGGCTTGGGTGTTTGAGGTGGCTCCTTGGCTTTGAAGGAGTTGTTCTTGTGTTTTCTTGCATTTGCTTGTATTTTGAATCTAGTTGCCTAATTTTCATCAAATGAAAACTCATTCTCATACTCCATGTGCATTCGGCCATGAACTCTATTCTAGGGTTCTTGTTCATTTTATGATTTGGGTTTAAATAATTGTTGATCTTGGACCATACATAGCCTTGGGTTTGGGCAAGAAAAATAGGGTTCATGTTGCTCGTTTTGTTTTCTTTAATTTTGAATGAATAAATGCATGATTTGGCTAGTGTTTGTTTTAGGAACTTGCATGATAGATTAGGTCCTCTTCTTTTGTGTTGTTTTGTGTGTTAATTTGTCAATTTTTGCATGAAATAAGTTGATGATTCCATGCTTGTATGCATTCGGCCATGACTAGGGTTTTTACCCCTTTGATTGCATGAAATGTGTCATTTTGATTGTGGTTGAGTAAATGCAAGTTGTGTCATTGTGTTTTTTAACTTTTTACCATTTCATTAACTTTTCACTTTTACCATTTCACATGTACCATTTCATTAATAAGTTACTTTTCACTTTTTACCTTTACTAATTTTCAAAAATTACTTTCTACTCCAAGTAAAATAAATTTACCATTTCACTAACTTTTTACTAAAAGTTTTCACCACTTGCATCTTTGCATAAAAACCCCAAAACATTTTCTCATTTGCATTTCAAACTTTTTCAACTTTATAAAATAAACCCCAAAATACTTTTACCACTTTCAAGACCAAAAACATTTCATCTCATTTCCAAAACACCAAAACCCAAAAACATTTTACCACTTTCTTACCTAAACCTTTTACCAAAACATTTTCACTCGCATGCATCTTCATTCATCCCTATTTTATGCAACACTCTCATGCATCCTCAAGTATCTATGCCTTGCATAATAAACGTAATCCTATTTAAATGCTCATGCATTCTTGTATGCTCATGCGTTCACATGCTCGCCTAATCATGCATCATTGCTCACATGTTCATTCACCTAACCTAGAATACTCTATGCCTATGATTAATTGTATTTCTTTGTTCTTGATGCCATTTGAATGTCTTGACTTAATTGTGCACAAACCCTTTTGCACAATCATGTGCCCTTATAAGACTACCAACACGTGTAGCATAGAGATATATGTGCCCCTCTTGAGATTGCTCCCAACTTGTGTAGCAATTCCCCTTCACACACAAACACAATTGTTTTGAGAACTTTGTCTCGCATCTTTGACAATTAAATCTCTTGATTATATCGGCATGCTTAATCTTAGTTGATGGTCAACATGTTCATGATTGCTTGATTAGTTGAATATGTTTGAACTTCATTCATTCATTTTGTATTTGGTTTTGGACATAGAATTCGATTGAAAATGATTTATTTATTTTCTAAAAAACTCTTTTCCAAACCCATTAATTTTCGAAGCATTTTCAATAAACAAAAATAAGCAAGTAGTGGAGGTCACCCATAACCTTTGTTAGTTTGATCTCTATGAACGGTCTTCAATTTCGCATGAGTACTTAGCGATGATTACCCATAACCTTAGTTAGTTTAATCATTCGCTAATGCTCGTCCTACTTCGAAAACCTTTTCAAAACCAAAGAGCTAGAACTACGTCGCTTTGATTCCCATTTGGGATACGTAGGAGCGAGTCACGTCCTCGTCAAGCACAACAAACCAAAATTAATTCGATTGCGAAAGCCTTTTTTGATCATCTAAAATAAAAACTGATTATCATTAATGATCCCTCGCGCCGTTGCCGTTTGGTTGTTAATGATAATTTCATTTTCAAAAGAGTTAGTAGCGCGGCCACTCTAAACCGTTGTTGTTTGGTCGTCGCGAACACTCGAATCAATAGCAAAACCGATTATCGTTAATGATCACTCGCGCCGTTGCCGTTTGGTTGTTAATGATAATTTCATTTTCAAAAGAGTTAGTAGCGCGGCCACTCCAGGTCATCGCGAATCCTCACTCCTACTGCGAAAACTCATCTAAACAGACTAAAAAACAAAAACCTTTTTAGGACAACCAAGAACTACGTAGCTTTGAATTCTCCATCGCACCAGGAGATACGTAGGAGCGAGAGGCCAACTCTCGTCAAGCGCCCAAAATAAAAATTTTCATTAAGTCTTCTCACTCCCTTTTCAATAAAGAGGCAAAATAAAAGCATTTTCAAATCAACACTTCAAACCACACATTTAATTAAAGGTTCCCTTTCGGTAGAAAGGAGGCGTGGGGTGCTAAAACCTTCCATATGCCTAACCGACCCCCGAACCCATATCTCTAGTTTTCGAAAGACCATCCGCCTTGTCTAAAAGACCTTTTTTCAATGTTTTGGTCTTAAAATTAAAATATTGGTGGCGGCTCCATACCTTTTCCACGTTGTACAATGAGAAGTCCGAACCGGATTTTTTGGGGTGCAACACCAAATACGATGGGGAACAGGTAAAGGCTGTAGCAGGCCTGGAGATGCAACATGTTCAGATTTATTTCTCTGGAAAACTGCACATTCTCTAACATAGGATTGAATATCCTTTGTCATTCCCTTCCAATAGAACAAAGACTTAACACGAGCAGCAGTGTTATCCCTCCCCGAATGACCCCCAGTAGCTGATAGATTTTATGCTAAGCATTGTAAAAGTGAATTGTATTTTCATTGATGTGAAATGGAACAGATACAATGCTATATATAGCAGATTGATACAAAGGGTAGTTAGAGTAACTAACTCATAACTCTCAAAAACAGAAGCAACTAACTAATAACAAATATCCTAACTGAACAGTTAATAGTAACTGCATACAGAGAGAATAAAATAGAGAAAAACAAAACAGTTTGCCTAGCTTATTCTCTAATACTCCCCCACAAACTTATGTGGTGAGCAATGAAATGCTTGAAACATTAAGTTTGTCCCTAAGATAGCAAAAGGGGCCCTTAGCCAAGAGTTTGGTAAGTATATCAGCTATTTGCTCCTCTGCTGGAACATGGCAGACTGTCAAAGCTTTACTGAGAACTTCCTCACGGACAAAAAACAAATCTAGCTCCATATGCTTGGTTCTCGAGTGTAAAATAGGATTATGACTCAAAGCCACTGTACTTTGATTGTCACAGTAGATAGTTGGGGTAGAGTGTGTGATCTTAAGCTCATGTAAGAGAGATTGCACCCAAATAACTTCTGAAGTTGCTAAGGCTAAGCTGCGGTACTCAGCTTCTGCAGTAGATCTAGCTACTAAGGACTATTTCTTTGACCACCAACTGATGAGATTAGGTCCTAAGAAAATACAAGCACCTGATGTGGACCTTCTGTCATCCACATCACTTGCCCAATCAGCATCACAATAAGCTTGGAGAGACAGTGGTGTAGAAGTAGAAGCTGGTTTGAGAACAAGACCATAATCCAAGGTGCCTTTGAGGTATCTAAGGATTCTTTTAACTGCTGTCCAGTGGGGATTAAGAGGCTGAGATAAGAATTGACATGCTTTGTTGACTGCATAGCCAATTTCAGGCCTAGTTATGGTGGCATATTGGAGAGCACCCACAATTGAACGATAAAGAGAAGGATCTTCAAAGTAATCCGAACCAAATCTGGACAGTTTTAACTTTGCTGGAAGAGGTGTGGAAATCCCCCTGGCAGTATCCATACCAGCTCTTTGAAGCAATTCTCTAATGTACTTGGATTGAGTAAGGATGAGAGAACCATTGTTAATAGCTTTGACCTCGATGCCCAGAAAATAGTCAAGTTCTTCAAACCTCTTTAGAGCAAAAACAGTGGTAAGCTTGTCTATAAGTGACTGAACAATGTTAGTAGAGCTGCCAGTGATTATAATGTCATCAACATATATCAAGACATAGATGCAGCAAACTTTGGTACAATAAACAAGCAGAGAAGGATCACACTTGCTACTTACAAACCCAAAACCAAGGAGAGTTTTTGTGAGACGATCATACCAAGCTCTAGGAGCTTGTTTGAGGCCATAGAGAGCTTTATGCAACTTGCAAACCAATGATTTGTCTTGATGTTCAAAGCCACTAGGTTGCTTCATATCACTACAAGAATTTCTGCGATTAGCGGCGGCCAAAATCCGCCAGTAATCGCAAAAATCCGCCGGAAATTGGGCATTACCGGCGGATTTTTTCCGCCGGAAATTCACCCGCAGGTAACGGTTACCGGCGGATTTGTGACGGGTACCGGCGGATATTCCGCTGGTACCCGTCACAAATCCGCCGGTAAACAATTTACGTTTAAATTCAAAATCCGCCGGTAAGATATCATATCCGCCGGCAATTAATTTTATTATAATAAAAAAAATGTTTTAAATTCGTTTATTTTAAAAAAAAATAATTTTATTATTATTTGTTAATTAAAATATTTTTTTAATTCATATTAAAACAGTTTTTAATTCGTTTATTTAAAAAAATAGTATTATTATTATTCGTTAATTAAAAAATATATTATTCAATTAATAAAAATTAAATTAAATTTATAATATAAATATTAATTAAACGAGAATTGAATAACGCTTTAAATGATAAAAAAATTGCATAAACATTCAAAAATTAAAATATTTATTACAAAATACATATTAAAATATCGTAGATCTAATAAAACTGCTAGTCATAGTAGCGCTGATCAGACGGGTTACTCAACCATGTATCTAACTCATCAGTGTTGAGGTCTAGATTTGTGTTGATCTGCTGCTGTTGCTCGAGCTGCTGCTGGGACTGCTCGGGCTGCTGCTGGGACTGCTCGGGCGGCTTCTGGGACTGCTGCTGGAACTGCTGCTGGGGCGGCTGCATATGCAGTTGTTGCTGCATCCCGTAAGGCTGCTGCATCCCGTAAGGCAGAAATGCAGAGCCGTAAGGCTGGTGCATCTCGTAGGGCGGTTGCATCTGCATTTGCATCTGCTGCGGTGGATAAAATGATGATGATGATGATGGCATAAATGGCCTCGAGTATTGAGCCATAGTATCCATCATTTGCTTATAGCGCGCTTCATTTATCCGTTGCAACTCTGCCTGCTGCTCCCGCATCTGCTGCATTTCGTCATTATGTTTTTTCTCTTGGTCGTTCAATTTCTGCGTCAACAGCTCAACATCTCTTAGTTCTGAAGACGAAGGGACATAATTGCGACCAGTACTTCTCTCAGAAGAAGTTGCGGGAACCACTTTTGGAATAATGGAATCTGGGAAAGCAGACGGGCCCAAACCACCAGATCCTACTAACCGGCCCGGTTTTGATGGACCAACAGATTCCTGCCAAGCAAGAAAACCCTCCCGACTCTCCTCAACGGGATCAATCTCAGTACTGCCACTACTTAGCTGAGTTGCACGATAATTGGTCTGTCATTCATAAAAATTTTCCTGAAAGCAACAAACACCAAGAAATGTATAACCAACTTAGTATGGATATATATGTAATATAAAATAATAATATAATATATATATATATATATATAATAAAAACAATATATAAATATAATAAACGTTATTTACCGTGATATTTCTTGACCGTTCCTCAACAAAATCACCAGTCTCCTCCCGCATATGAAGTTGGCAGTGTAACTCAGGCAAAGTAGGTGGCCGACCAAGGCTAGCCTCCTATATATATATATATATATATATATATATATATATATATATATATATATATATATATATATATATACAGTTACTATTTAATATTATTATTATTTTATAAAATATAAAATACGTATGTATATACTATTAAATTATTTACCATCCGTCTGTAAATTTCAACAGTGTTGATAGAGCCACCTGTAAATTATCTACCCTCTGTCCATTCCTTAGTGTGAAATTTGTATCCATTGACAAAATATGTGTGCCATTCTTTAACACATCTTCGAGGACCGTCAGATAAGATCCTCAAGTGTAAGTTGGTAGGAGTTGGCGGGAGGGAATACACACATTGCCTAAACCACATTGGAAAATGCGCATGAATATGAGCAGAAGATTGGTCTTCACTTACTGCCTCTGATGACAAGAACTCCCTAATAAGAAATTATTAATTAATTGTTATATACAATATTGTGTAATTTAATTTAATTAAGAGATAGGTCGAGAAATACATACTCAATGAATGGTTGGACCTCGGTACAGTTTATCATAACATGAACATGGGCTGAATTTAACTCTTCTTCTGTTAGCCAATGAATTGACTCTTTTCCAGACGGACGACCGGGTAGACAAAAGACAGACAAAGCTAAATGATGTCTTGGACATTCAACGTCTTCCATGTCATTTCGACTACTGCTTGCAGGAGCAAATTCATTCTTGAAATAATAGGAACAAAAATGAGTTGTTTCACGGTGTAAGTAAGAAGAACATATCGATCCTTCAACTCTAGCTTTATTTTTAACTGATCTTTTTGAATCACCCATGAACCTAGAAAATGATATATATCCATCATTTGTTAATATATAAATCATCGATCTAATTATTAATCTAAATGTTATATATATTTAACTGACCTTTCAAACGGATACATCCATCTGTATTGGACAGGCCCGCCAAGTTTAGCTTCATATGCGAGATGAACAGAAAGATGCTCCATAGAATCAAAGAAACCAGGCGGAAATATTCTCTCCAACTTGCATAAGATAAATGGGATGTCTTGTTCCATTTTTGAAATATCATCCACTTTTAGTATTGCAGAACACAAATTCTTAAAATATTGACTTATTTCAATGAGTGGATTCAAAACGTGTGTTGGTAACGAACTAAAGGCAATAGGAAGTAAGCACTCCATGAATACATGACAATCATGGCTCTTCATCCCATGTAACCTCCCATGATCCACATCGGAACATCTTGCTAAATTGGAAGAATAACCGTCTGGCATTTTCAACTCAGAAATCCACCGATAAACTGCTTTCGCTTGCTCCGTAGATAAAGTATAATTGCCTTTGGGTTTCAGCGTCCTGCCGTTAGCTTGCTGAACCAATACCAAATCCTTTCGCCTGCAGTAATGATCCACATCCTTCCTAGCCTTCTCATTGTCTTTCGTTTTACCTTTCACGTTCATAACAGTGTTAAATATGTTATCAAAGAAATTATTTTCAATATGCATTACATCGAGATTGTGTCTCAATAGATTATCTTTCCAATATGGAAGTTCCCAGAAATTACTTTTTTTGTCCAATTATGCCATTGTCCATAACCATCTGGACGAGAAACAACACCAGCAACCACTTCCACAGGAGGGATATCCTTGACACTGTTCCAAACTTCTTCTGGTGTCAGCCTACGAGGAGGTTCACCTGTTTCAACATTCCCCTTGATGAATGCATATTTTGACTTTCTAAAGGGATGCTCGGTAGGTAAAAACCTACGGTGTGAGTCAAACCATGAAGATTTTCCTCCATATTTAAGAGTAAAAGCCTTTGTGTCAACCATGCAAATTGGACACGCCATCTTACCATGTGTCCCCCATCCAGACAACATTCCATACGCAGGAAAGTCATTAATTGTCCACATCAAAGCCGCCCTCATCATGAAATTTTGTCTTCGTGCTGCATCATAAGTTAAAACACCACCCCACAACCTTTTTAGGTCATCAATCAAAGGTTGCAAATATATGTCAATACCAACTGTTGGATTAGTTGGCCCTGGTATTATAGCATTTAAAAACATGTACGATTTAGACATACACATTTCAGGAGGTAGGTTGTATGGGGTAACAATAACTGGCCAACAAGAATACGGTGTTGCTGACGCTTGAATATATGGTGTGAAACCATCAGAGCATAAACCAAGCCGAACATTGCGTGGATCATTGGCAAAATCTGGATGAACACGATCAAAATGCTTCCAAGCTTCACCATCAGATGGATGGCGTAATTCACCAGAATTATTTCTATTTTCATCGTGCCACGTCATTTTACCCGCAGTTTCCATTGAAGTGAACATCCTCTTCAGTCTTGGTATAATCGACAAATAGAACATTGCTTTCCTTGGAACTGGTTTGCCTTTGCTTGTCCCTTTCCTGCTGACACGATACCGTGGCTCTTGACAAAACTTGCATTGCAGCAACTCTCCATCATTTATGCCAAACTCATTGTTATAATAGATCATGCAACCAGACACACAACAGTCAATTCTTATAGATTTTAAACCAAGCTTCGATACCAATCTTTTAGCATCATAATAACTTTGCGGCAAAAGTCCTCTAACAGGGGTTGCATCCAACATCATTTTTGTCATTATTCCATGCACAATTCCGCAACGTTAAATTGAGACTTAAGACCCAACAACCGAACACACATTGATAACTTAGAGTCTGTAGATCCTTCAAATAATGGTTTATTTGTCTCACTCAAAAAACTATAAAACCTCTGAGCTTCCTCGTTTGGAACTTCTTCAGCATCATATTGTGGTTCTTCGAAATCCAAATTTACACTGACAGCATCAGATATCATCCCCTGATATACATCAAACGGCGGTTGATATCCAGTAGTCGTTGGATTACTACTTGATGTGGAAGCTACAACTGGACTTGACGCGAGACGACCTTGATCTACAGCTTGGACAAGAACATTATCAACCGCAGGAACTCCAGCTGCTACCTCGCAATGACGGGTCCATATCCAATAATCTGGCTTAAACCCATTATTGTACAAATGAAGTCGAATATCAGCTTCCTTTTTTATAGATCGAAACACACATATGGAGCAAGGACATCTAATTCCACCTTGTCGCTCAAATTCTTTTTGACGCTTAGCAAAAAGAACAAATTCTTCGACTCCTTGTACAAAACGTCGTTTCAACCCAGTTCTTCCAGGATATATTCTATCATACATCCAACTACGATCCATTTTTTTGGGTACGTTCCTTAAATATAACATACACAACACAACATATATCACGTGTATTAGAATAATACACATTAGTATGGATATTTTAGATTTGACCAAATATATATAAATGATAATATATTTTTAGTAACATTTTATTTTACTAAAAAATTTATTTTTTTACAAAAAATGCAAATAACAAACAATTATTATAATTTATTTTATTTTATTTTATTTTCGAATAATTTCTATAACACCAATAATTTCCATGTATAAAATTTATCTGATTTTCATGAAAAATTTCGGCTAATAACATCAAATAACATTAAAATAATTTGTTTTTAATTTTACTACAAAATAACTAATAATTTTTCAATTTTTAACTAATAAATAAAATAATTCGTATTTTAAAAATCTCAAAATTTTGAGATAATTATTATTATACAAATAGTGTAAACGTAATTTAACTATTACAGAATAAATAAAATTTATTTTATTTTTGTAAAAAACTTATAATTTATAATAACACCAACAAATACATTTAATAACGAATAAATTTGTTAACTAACCGGTAATGCATTGACTAAACTCAAAACTAACAACTCCAAAGTGGCAACTCCAAAGTGGCAACTTCAATCAACTGCAAAACAAATAATAACAAAAAATACTAAACAACACATATTTAAAAATTAAATATTAACTAAAACAATCCAACTTTAGTTAAAAAACATACCTTAAACAAAACTGACTTCGAAAAGAGTGAATCGAGAGAAAATGAGAAGAAAATAGTGAGAGATTTGGGAGAAAAGAGTGAGATTTAGGAGAAAAGAGAGAGATTTAGGAGAAAAGAGAGAGATTTCGGAGTAGAGAGTGAAGAGTGAGTGAAGAGGAAGTGAGGAGGGGTGGGAATATATAAGGGAAGAGGCGCCAACGGCTATATTCGAAAATCCGCCAGAAATTACGCTTACCGGCGGATATTATGATTACCGGCGGATACCAACGGATATGACCCAACGGTCAGAACCTACCGGCGGATAAAATAGCATTACCGGCGGATTTTAAAAATACCGGCGGATTATTATTTTTTAAAATTCAAATAATATCCGCCGGTAATAGGCGTTACCGGCGGATTATTTGGCGTGTTGGTACCGGCGGATATGATGTTGCTTACCGGCGGATTGGGAAAATTTAAATAATAATAATTTTTTAAAGCGGCGGCTTTATCCGCCGATAAAATGCAATTACCGGCGGATTTGTTTTTTAAAATTCTGCGCAACATATATCCGCCGGTAAGGGAACAAAATCCGCCGGTAATTTAACAGTCGGAATATATTCCGCCGGTAACTTTGTCAAATCCGCCGGTAAGATACTGGGGGATCTAAGCCGCCGGTAACGTGCCAAAATCCGCCGGTAATTTACCGGCGGACTAAATCCGCCGGAAATTGCCCGCCGGAAATGACTGAAATTCTGGTAGTGTATAGACTTCTTCATCAAGGTAGCCATGGAGAAAAGCATTGTTGATGTCAATTTGCTTGATAGACCATTTATTCGTGAGGGCCAAAGTAAGAATAATTCTTACTGTGATGGGTTTGATCACCGGGGAAATGTTTCAGAATAGTCACAACCCTCTCTTTGATTAAATCCTTTTGCCACAAGCCTAGCTTTATACTTGTTGAGAGAACCATCCGGATTTTCCTTAGTTCGAAACACCCATTTGTTACCAATAGCTTTCTTTCCTGCAGGGAGATGAACTAGAGACCAGGTGCCATTTGTAATGAGAGCATCATATTCAACTTGCATTGCTGCTTTCCAATGAGGAGAAACCAATGCTTGTGAGACAGTGTAAGGTTCAGTAGTAGTCAATAGAAGAGTAGGATGGAGTCTAGGTTGCACAATACCATGTTTAGCTCGAGTCATCATTGGATGGGTGTTTAGAGGATTAACAATGGTAGCAGGTTGAGGTATAACTGGTTGGATTGGTGTGGAGGTGTTTGATGATGTAGGAGAGTTTGGATCAATGGTTGTAGAGGCACTAGAGGGTAATGGTGTAGGAGGTAAGGAGGTTACTGGTGACTGTGTGGGAAATATAGGAGGGGAAGGTGGTTGAGAGGGGATATTTGAAGCAACAGATGGCTGTGAGGGAACCTGCAGAGGCTGAAGGGTGAAGTGTGTAGGTGGAGAGGGTGGATGTTTAGTAGGAAACATAGTGGGATAAGGAAAGTTAGTTTCATTAAACAAAACATCTTTAGAAATGAACATTCTACCTGTGGAATCAAGGCATTTGTAGCCTTTGTGGCTTGAAGAGTACCCCAAGAAGATACATTCTGCAGTTCTAAATTGAAATTTTTGAGAGTGATAAGGTCTAAGAAGGGGAAAACAAGAGCATCCAAACACTTTTAAGAAGTCAAAATCAGGAACTTTATTGTAAAGATTAGTATAAGGGATAGTGTTCTTTTGGTAGGGTGAAGGCAGCCTATTGATGAGATAAACTGCGGTATGAAAAGCATGATCCCAATAATGAATAGGGATAGAAGCTTGTGAGAGGAGTGAAAGTCCCATATCTACAATGTGCCTATGCTTACGTTCAATAACACCATTTTGATGGTGTGTGTGTGGGCAACTAAGGCGATGTACAATGCCTAAGGAAGTAAGATAGTCATGGAATGGACGAAACTCCCCTCCCCAATCAGTTTGGACAGATTTGATTTTAAAGTTGAATTGCTTTTCAACAAGAGCTTGGAATAGTTTGAAGTGATGAAGAGCTTCAGGCTTTGTTTGTAGAAAATAAATCCAAGTATATCTTGTAAAAGCATCAACAAATGAAAGGTAGTATTTGTAACTCATGGAGGACTCCATAGGAGCTGGCCCCCATAGATCACTAAACACTAGCTCAAAAGGTTGAGTATAAACAGTGGAAGATAATTGAGATGGCAATTTATGAAGTTTCCCCATAGCACAAGCTACACAAAATGGCATTTTATTGACAGAAACAGTGGGTTTATTACATTGTTGCAGGACACAATTAAGAGTATGGACATTAGGATGGCCTAACCTATTGTGCCAAAGGGCACCACTATGACTAGTGTTTACATTGTTTGAAAGAGCAGTAAAATGTAAAGAAGGACTAGAATTCACAGAATAGGACTTAGATGCTGCAGAATGTAGTCTTGGGATGTGGTAGAGACCATCTTCTTTGCCTTGTCCACGAAGAAGAGTAGAATGATCATCCTGCGATTTGGCAATACAATGGTTAGGATGGAATTGGAAATAAGCATTATTATCAGTGACAAATCGCTTAACGCTTAAAAGGTTTTTATTTAATTGGGGAACATAGAGAATGTTTTTAAAATGAAGTAGCTGATTAGGATTAAAAGGGCTAGGAATTGATTCAGAGCTAATTGAATGGATCGGCAAACCTTGACTGTTGCCTAAAAAGACATGATCTTGCCCTGATAAAGGGGTTGCAGTAGCTGGATCAGGAGCTATACCGCTCATATGATGTGTTGCAGCTGTGTCTCCAACTTGATTACTCGTGGCAAAAGAAGGATTAGCAGTCATAGCAAAGGCTTGCGCTGGTGTAGGAACCATAGGTGCTATCATAGGAGTGACCAGAGGAGAAAGAGCAGCCTGTTGTGGCCAGACAGTGGGTGTAGTAGCAGGAATTTGAGGCCACATTGAGATATTTGCAGAAGGTACAGGTTGTGGTGCAATATAACCAGGTCTTGTATACTGATAGGAATTGTTAAAGATCGGTGTCATAGGAGGAAAAGATGATTGAGGAGGTGTGTACCTATAGTAACACATGGTGGCATCATGACCAAACTGAGAGCATAGTTGGCATTGAATACTTCCACGTCCACCTCTACCAGACCGGCCACCACGTTGAAATCTTCCACCTTTACCACGATTGTTACCACGGCCATTGGTGTATTGCGCCTGAGCAGTAGGTTGAGATTCTGATTTAGCAGAATCAGCCACAGAATTGACTTGTGAAACTGAATTAGCAGCAGCTTGAGTTAGGTTTAATGTAGCAACAGCATTGTTGGAAGCATTCATGTGTGCAAGACGTGTTTCATGGGCCAATAATAGAGCCTCCATTTCATCAAATTCGAACCACTCTGCCTTGGTTGAGAGAAGAGTGATGATTGACTCAAATTCTGCAGGTAGACCACGAAGAACAGCGTCATATTGTTCTTGTTGAGAGACTGTCTCTCCAATAGAGAGAAGGGCATCAGTTATGGATTTTATCTTGGCAAAGAATTCTGCCACAGTTTGAGAACCTTTCTTTACACTATAGAGATCAGCTCTAAGTTGCCTAGCTTGTGCCTTTGTCTTGGCCTGTGAGTGATTGTGAATCTTTTCCCAAAGTTCAAACGAGTAACGGCAACCGATTACTTTTGCAAGAACAGAAGGGGACAGTGAAGATTGAAGCCAAGCTAGCAATAGCTGATCTTGCAATTCCCAATCTATGTAAGCTGGGTTTTCAACACCAAGAAGACGATTTTGCTCAGTCAAATAACGAGGTGGGACTTGTGGTGACACACAGTAACGATGCAGCTTATGAGCACGTAGCACAGGCTCAATTTGTTGAAGCCAAAGAGGAAGATTATCACCGGTTAGTTTTTCGGTGACCTGATATTGAAAGGACTTGAACGGTTTAAGAGAAGGTAATCCTGTTGAATTGTTGCTAAGGTCTGCCATGATCAATGAAAGGGAAAGGCAGGACAGGGGATGAAGGTTTGCGCAAGATTTGAAAGAAAAGAAAATTCAAGAAGCAAAGAAAAACAAAACAGATAATAGCGCAGAATTGAAATACGATAGCAAAGGAACGCAAGCGGAAGCCAAAGAGAGCGTCCCAGGCAGAAATCCCCAAATTGAAAGCAGTTCAATCGCAGAAACCCTAGAATATTGCAGAAGATGATTGAACGAGATTTTTGTTGTCAAAGAAAAAAATTGAAGGTAAAGGGTTGAACGAAATATAAAAGCGAGCAGAAAGGAAAGCAAAAGCAATGACTTTGCACCGGCGATGGTGAAAATCAGAAGCACCAGCCACAGTGGTGGCGTGGAGAAGACGACGGAATGTTGGAATCTTCTGATACCATGATAGATTTTATGCTAAGCATTGTAAAAGTGAATTGTATTTTCATTGATGTGAAATGGAACAGATACACTGCTATATATAGCAGATTGATACAAAGGGTAGTTAGAGTAACTAACTCATAACTCTCAAAAACAGAAGCAACTAACTAATAACAAATATCCTAACTGAACAGTTAATAGTAACTGCATACAGATAGAATAAAATAGAGAAAAACAAAACAGTTTGCCTAGCTTATTCTCTAATAATATCAGATTGCTCGGTTTGGAAATGATAGAGAAGTTGTTGGTCAAGAAATTGAATGTTTTGGAATGTTGAATTCTGGAATTAGAAAAAAGGAAAGAAAAGTATACATGTTGAATTCTAGAATATTATGAAACAGATCTTCTTGTTGGTTATGAAACAGAGCAGAAATTGAATGTTTTGGAATGTTGAATTCTGGAATGTTGTTAATTTCAATTCCAGATCTGTTTCCCTTTTTTTATTTATTTATTTTGATGTTTTTAGTTTTTGTTAATTTCAATTTTGATTTTCAATTCAATTGGAATTAATTAATATTAATTTTGCCACGTCATTTAATGAAGATGGACGTCACGTCAGTAGTTAACTGCCAGTGTGGCATCCGTTAGAAAAAACTAACGGCAGAGACCAAAATGAAACGAAAATGAAAGATAAAGGACCAAAACGGACCAAAAAAAAGATAAAGGACCAAAGTGAAACCAAGAGCAAAGATAAATGACCAAAACTGATATTTAGCCTATTATTTTTTACCAACAAGGGTAGGTCTGAGTGATAACTGGACTCGGATCCCACCCCAATGTCTCGGGTTCAAATATTGGGTGTGGCAAAAACTTTGTTGGGAGGGGAGAACCACACAGACCGGCAAAGCCGGGTTTACACGTGGCCAGCCAGGTTTCCCGGCATAGATTAGTCACCGGCAAAGCCGATGAAAACTGCGCACCGAAAAGACAGTAACAAAAAATAACACACTCTCTTTTAGATACTCTCTCAAACACTCGGTATATCATTGGTTAAAATTCACGCGGGTCCCACCCACTTTGGAATTGGTACAATAAATGAAAAGTAAGTTATACACCCGTACTCTTTGGAATTGATATTTCCATTAAACTTATTTCTTTTTTTAAAACCAAGATATCTACCACTTATGCTACATTATGTTGATTTTTTTTGTTACTTAATTAAACTTATTTCTCAGTCTGCAATAAATAGTTAGCAGTATAATTAAGAAATAAGTAATTAATTGATATTTCCATTAAACTTATTTCTTTTTTTTAAACCAAGATATCTACCACTTATACCACTTTATGATGATTTTTTTTTGTAACTTAATTAAACTTATTTCTCGGTCTGCAATGAATAGTTAGCAATATAATTAAGAAATAAGTAATTAATATAGTCTTATATCGAAGTGACAAATACACATTGTGCTCAATTGGATTAAGAGCAAAGATGGGGTTATGCATCATTTTGTATTGAGTTGGATTTAGGCTTAATCACTAGATTTGGACTAAATCTTATAACTCTTTTGTTGAAAACATAAGATGAGGTGAGCGACGTGAAGCATTCGAGAAGTGATAATGCATGTGACGACACTTACGAACTTCCAACTGAGATACACAAATCTTATAAATCTTCTGTTGAAAACAAATAAGTCATTTATATCTTCGTACTTCTAAATTATCAATCTATTTAAGGTTTTTAGCTCTCAAGTTCAATTGTAGTACTACTGATGTGTGCTTGGATCTCGTTACAAATATGATTTTGAGATCATGAAATATTGGAGTATCAAGCGTGAGTATGAAGTCTCACACCGGATACAAATAGATGTTAAGCAGTATATAAGTGAAGAAATTCATACACCTAATTCTTTAAGATTTTGGGTAGAGGTGGTATCAAATACACTTATACCATCGCTCTTAGCCGAATCTAGAGATCTTGATCCTGATGTTTTAGTCTCCCCTCCAACCCAACAAGAGTAACACGTGTGACTAGGAAAAGTCATGATACATGCTTATTACATAATGATGGATACTCCCTTGTCATCATCAATGTAATTTTTTTAGTCTATAGACGAAGTGACAAATAAGTGCATAAGATAAGAAATATTGTTTGTATTCAAATCGATTACATCTAAAAATAAATCTTTCGCAAAAAATTGCGTTTGATGTTCTTTAAGTTTATTAAGAATTTCGAACTTCTCCTTTAAGTTTTTTTTCCCTCATTTAAGTCTTTTAAGTTTTCTTTATGTTTTAGATTGAGAATTCATGTCAAATTGATCTTCCATATTTTAGTCCTTTATGTGTTTTTTTCTATAAGGACTAATTTAAAACATAAGTAGGAACATGGAAGACTAATGTGAAACATGGACAGCCAATTTGTAACATAAATTGAAACATAATGGACTTAAATGAGAAAAAAATAAACCGACGAATCTGAAGTTTTAAATAAACTTAAAAGATCCCAAACACAATTTTGCCTAATTTTTTACTCCAACAAAGGATTGAATATATTTTGGTTGGAATGTAGTTGTCAACTACAACTATTGGTATACTATCATTTGATCCATTTAAAAGTCATACTTTTTTTTTGAAATAACAAATATATTAAATTTATATTTGAATAAAAATTTATGTATTATTTTTACTAATTATTATTAGTGATAGTTCTCAACACACATGATATTATTTTAATATTTTACCAACTTTTTTAATATACGACGATTTAAGTAAGTTTGAAACTCAATTTATTTAAAACTGTTAATTTAATTTTTTTAAAATATTTAAGTACTCTAAAATACAAAATTTTACAATAAATCTACAAATAGTTATTATAAAATTACTAAAATAAATAAAACAACTTAATTTTTCTTAATAAAAAGTATTTTTTTTTTTTGGTCAAATAAAAAGTATTTTGGTCAGAGAAGTTACACAGCGAGAACAAACAAAACGGCCCACAGGCCCAGACACAACCAGCCGAAGGCAGCTACACCATAATGCCATAGACACGCGCTGCACCGGAGCAAACCAAACGAAGCAACAGAACTGAACTCCATCATCAGAGACGGACACGGCAATACCCATGGTGGACTCCGCCACTGCCTCTCCTTGAAGACATCACTATCAGAGCATCGCAGCCGGTTAGACTCCACCTGGATCGAACGGAACAGCACCTTCAAAAGCGCCATTGACGGAATCACGTGCCGGGAAGCACCCGCCCTCAACAGGACCGCCAGCTCCTCTGGCGCCATCACCACCCAATTCTGAGGAAGGCTTCTGGTTCTGATTATCTGTGAATGAAGAATGAGGGAGCAGTACTAGGAAACTGTAACGGTCACTGTAATCGCAATTTCTGATAGCACATTCCGTTTCCACAGAAACTGTAACGGAATTCTAATCCGTTTCCTCTCAACGATTGAAATTTTATCCTAACTCATCGCTCGCACGCATGTTTAGGGTGTTGGATTTGCGTTCAAAGGAAGTCACGTCGTTTGTTGTCTTTTGCTGAAGCGGAAAAAAGGAGATAAAAGAAAGAGAGAGAAAGATGGCTTCGATCGATGTCATCAAATCTTGCATTGACTCCATTAGACAGGTAATGAAATGCTACAAACCGTGACGACCACCCCTTTGAAGTAGAATGTCCAATCAAGTTTTAGTATCACACTTGTCTTTGTTTTCACACAATTGATTCATGGGGCCTTGTAATGAATAGAATTTCGGTATTCTCTTTTCATGATATTTTTTTATTTAATCCTAAGCGTCAACATTTTAAACCAATTTTTCTTTGATTCTGGATAGAAAATAAGCATCAATTGGATACAAGTATAGACTTTGATTTATATTGTTCGTAATGGAAAGATAGCTGTAATTCATTTCATGCTGTTCAGTCACTACTTCACTGGCCAGATTCAACAACGGGAGTGATTCGATAGACGTTGGGTCTATGTAAGTGTCCCTGTAAACCAAGATTGCAACTTAAGCAACCAATTCCAAAGGAAGAGCCATGGGTTGCTTATGGAAGAGGTTAATCAGGCCATGTTTAATGTAGTTTAAGAAGTTATGTTGGGGTTAGAGTTGTGGAGTGTAAAGTTAGGAGCTGTCGTTTGTAGACCCTCACTTATTGAGAATTTGCAGTCTGAAAAGTTGTTCCAAAACTAGCTCAAGGGAAAAGAACATATAGAATGAATTTACCGTTGTAATTCATCCAAATCTATATCTATTTTTCCTGTTAGATGTCAAACTATGGAACTTGCACTTGTCTTGCAGTTTCAACTCAAGCTAATTTCCCTTTCCATTGTTTTTCTACAATGCTTCTTAATGTGACGTTTTGGGTACAAATAATGTGGTCACCAATCACCAACGAAAGATAAATAAAGAAATAAATGATATTGCTATGAATTGCAACAGGCAGCCTGTTTTTGTTAGATGCTTCAAGGCAACTGACATATCTGGCTGTATCCATCTCCTGCTGTTGCTAGATCCTCACTATTATTCCAATCAAATTCCCAGTGATTTTTTTCCCTGCTTGTGCATTTCTTTGTTTTGTTTAATGATAGAATCATGTTACTAAACTTTGTATTCCCGCAATTAACTTGGATTTGTTGGCATCATGTGCTGTAATTTGATGACTATAAGCTGAAGGTCATTTATTTTTTCCTTAAATTCTAAGTTCAACCTTTTCTACTTATAATGGGGCTGTTTTCTTTATTTTTATTTTTTAATATCCCTAACATTAAGCAAAGCTATCCCTCTGTGGACTTGGTATGTGGCTGGCCGGTATAGTTACAGTCTTGCACTTATGTATCTTATGCTACACCTATGAATTTGATTTTTCTCCTGCACATATTACTTAGTTATATTTGTGAGTTGTTACAGCTGCAATGTAACTATGTGATCTTTTTCATTTAATTGTGTCATGAGTATGAGTCATGCCCGGTCTTTTTCAGATGTCAGAGCATATTGAAGGTGCTATTGTTTATTTAGATGCTGGATCTACAGAGAGTTTCCAATTAATTGGGGCGTATCCTGTACTTCTTGATCTTGGAGCAAGAGCTGTCTGCTGCTTGGAAAACATGTGTGCACTTGATGTGGTAAGTACTAGTAGCAGTTTCACATGTTGCCAAGGTGCCTTTATGTACTTAAAGTAGGCTACAAAATGTTTCATTCTTTAAGCGAGTGGAGCCAGTATGTTGCTTTTTAGCTGTCTATCTCTGTATAGGATGTGAATTTCTTCATGCCACCAATATAGAAGGTCATATTTAACTTATCCTTTTAAGATTTTAATCTCCGGAAATTCACATGTCTCATTTGAACACGCAAAAGGGGAAAGTTTTAGTGCTTGCAGATATCGACCATACCCATCCTTTTCATCCTTTTGCAAAGCAAATTTATAGCTAATGCTGCATGTAATCATGTGTGTAGTTGGTATCACGTGTGTATATATACATTCTTTTGATCTGCTGACTCAGATTTCTGTGCATTCCAATGGCGTTTGTTCTATAATAGACTATGACTTCTTCTAACACAAATCATGATACACTTTTATTAATGGTTCTCCATTTAGGTGGTTGATTGGAACTCACATTCTGATCATGCGGAAAAACTTGTGGTTATTACATCGCGTCTACTAAGTGATGCTCATCGGTATATTTTGCGTTGCCTGAGCACCCATCAAGTAGTTCGTCATTGCATAATACTCACATCTATCTCAGAGGTGCTTATTTATAGTTTATGCTCCTTTTTATTGTCTTTTTAATTATTTACTTGGCTGTGCATTTTTTGGGTATTAATGTTCTACTTTTTATAAATTTAATGTTGATTTACCTATAGGCCTATATATATAAATGTGATTTTATCGATTTGAATGTGCAATTTCTCTCTTTTTATCTTCTGATATATTAGTTTGTCTGCTATTTACTTACAAGGCTTACTTCATGTTTTTGGAATAATTTGATCTCGGTGAACCCTAATACCCTATTTATTTTTCCTCTAAGAATGAGGATAATTTTATATGCAATTTAGTATTGGAGCATGATCATCCCTATTTATTTTTTTGCATTAGCCATGCCATTCTAATATCAAAATGTTTACCATAAAATTGGAGACACTTTTAGACTATAATATCATTATTTTTTTTTGACACAACTATAATATCATTATTAACTTGGCAATGGCATGGAATTACTCCTCCTCTTTCTGCCTCTTGTAACGGTAAAATTAGCTACTAATTTCTCCAGAATGAATTATGGTTGCATGCCAGGGGCGGAACTAGGTGAGGTCTAGGGTGTGCACTTGCACACCCTCAAAAATTTAAAACTCCACATAATTTTCTATATAATTTTATTTTGACCCCCCTGAATTTTATATTTTGCACCAAAATCCATTACTTTTTTCAGCTTTGACAATTAAATAAAGAGTGGGCTCTCAGTTTAGTTTCGTAACTTACACTCTATCTCCTACTTATCTCCTACTGGATCTCTAAAACAATGTAAGCAAGATCGCGAGTTAGCTCGCTGAATCGTGGGATCGTCGTACGAGTCATAGAGGGGTTACCGTGCTCAGTGTCGACCAGAATCGGAGGTTGCAGAATCGGAGGTGGCGCGGTGGGATCGTTCGAGCTTGCGCGGTGGGATCGTTCTCGCTGTTTTCTGGAAATCGCCGTAAAAAACCCTAAACGATGAAGCTCTGAAACCGGGTCGGGTCGCTATTGGAAAAAGCCCAGAAATGTTTGAAACGCGGAATGTTTGAAACGCTGATAGTTTGAAATCGGGCCAGCTGCTAATTAAAAAGCCCAAACAAATTTAAACTCTAATATTTTAATTGAAAAACCTAATAATTTTTTAATTTAACTAAACTGAAATACGCACAGAACGTGAAACGTTTCTTTCTTGCGCAACACTGCCCACTACGCAGAACACGTTCAAGAAACACCAACGTTCTAACTTGCTCTTCTCACGCTACTAGGCTCTGTTCTCTCTTCATCACAGCAACTAATTTTTCTTTTATTCATAATTCATCCTTTTTCTCAATTTTAATGGCTTCCGGCAGTGGCCCACACTCACCTCCTAACGTGGCTCCGGTCGGTGCTGCTGAAGGTGCTGAGAATGCGTTGCCGTCAATACCCGCTGCCGGTGGCAACCGACCAGTGCCTAAAAATGCCACGGATTGTGTTTTGGTTTGTGCAAAGACTAGACGGGTGAGGTGCAATTAGTTTAATTTTTATGCATAAGGACATATAATTATGTATATAGGTATATTTTTTGTCTATTAGTAGGATCTTACGATCCGTGCTACGATCCTCGAGTTACGATCTTTCAACACCCCAACGATCCTGCTCTGACTCTCGATTTTAATAACATTGCTCTAAAATATATGAAATTAATAAGGAGTCCCTAAAGTTAGTGAAATTTGTCAAATTAGTCTCTAAAACATTAAGAAATTTGGTTTCATCTATCTCTGTGAGGACTACTAATCAAACTTTAAAACGTAATTTGACAGATGTCACAAACTTTAGGAATTATTTATTATTTTCATATACTTTAGGGACTAAATAGGAGAAAAGGAGTAAACTTAGAGACTATATTGAGGATTTTCTCTTAAATATATTTGGAGTTAAATAATTCGGTTTCTTGATTTCAGTGAATCAAGTAAAGGTATTTGAAAAGAAAATTCTGACAATTCTGTGAACCAACAATCTTCTTGATAATGAATCTTTTTGGTACCCCCTGACCTAGGGTCCTCGGTTCGCCACTCGGTCCCCCACTGGTTGCACCTTTATCCGTGGTTTGTTCATTGGCATGCAAATCATAGTAATACATGACTAGTTGGCAAGTTGCAATGCCAGTATTAGACTAATAGTATTAGTGGTGGCTAGAAGTATAGTTATTTTAATTAAGGAGTTATTATTGTTAAGGTAGAAGATTGCCTGCTGTGTTTTGTAAAAAAAAAGATTGCCTGCGGTAAAACAGTTTGGGCTGTCTCTAGTTTCATACATATAAATTGTCAAAGGAATAAGTCAACACAGGTCATAAGAAGTTGAGGTAGCATAGATAATCAGCGATAACAATTTCAGTTCTCCTAAAACCAAATCGGTCTGGATAATAGGAGTCATTTTCGCCTGAGGAAAGGCACGAAATCATTATTTATCAGCAACTGTCAACATTGTGGTAAAACATATTTTATCTATAAATATGATATTGTGATACCAATTTTGCAGGTATTTCTTACTAGCTTTCCTTTATTTTTATCCTTTTGTTTAATTTTCTAATACTAGTCAAAATGCAGATGGCTCACTCGGCATTTCCTGATTCACCTCTGGGACCAGATGCATATCATGAATATGAATCTTTACTGGTTCAAGATTATGAAGAGCTAAGTAAGAAATCTGGGAAAAAAACTGGGCAGATCGGTAGCCTCTTACAGGAAAGACTTAACTTAGAAGATGGAAGGCGATTGAAGTTTTCTTCCAGTGGAGACGATGTTCCTCATGAAGCTAGTTCAAGTGGAAGAGATGCTTATGAACAGAATCCATTAGACTACATTGAAGATACAGCGCTAAAATTGGTTGTTTCTGTTCTTCATTTTCCCATGATTTTATGTCCCATTTCACCCAGAGTATTTGTACTACCTTCAGAAGGATTGGTGGCTGAAGCACACTTATCAGCTGAACATGAAGATTCCATTAGTCCTGGTTTGCCTCCTTTGAGTACTGGCTTGCTCTCTGAAGCTGATGATGTGCCTCCGGGGGCAACTCTTACAGCACACTTTCTCTACCATTTCGCAGCCAAGGTAATAAATGGCATGCTTTCTTTTGCTGAAATGTGTGCAACTGGTGGTGGCTGTCTTTTGGGATTTTTTTAATAAAAATTTCTCTGAAATATTGTGTTATATTATACATTACATACAACCCTGCTAAAAGTCTTGGTTCTATAGCTGTTTCTCCTCTAATTTATTACCTTGACCTTGTTTTCTTCTATCTATGGTACAGATGGACTTGAAAATGGAAATTTTCTCCCTTGGCGATGTATCAAAAACAGTTGGAAAACTTTTGACAGACATGTCAAGTCTTTATGACATAGGCCGCCGTAAACGATCAGCAGGGCTATTACTCATTGATCGCACACTCGACCTTCTCACTCCTTGCTGTCATGGGGACTCGCTTATTGACCGTATATTATCTTCTCTGCCCCATAGAAATAAAACAATGTCCAATGCCCAAGGCAAAGGTTCAGGAAGCCAACTCAAGCTTGGTGCTTCTCACCTTCAACGTGCTCCTTTAGATGTTCAGATACCACTTGCAAAGATCCTCGATGAAGAAGATTCAGTAATAGACAATTTTCGGCTTTTAGAAAGTGTTGAAGCTTTTTTGTGTGGATGGAATTCTGGTGATTCTGATTCTCAGATTGCAGGCTTGGTTAATCTTAGTCAGAAACCTCATGACAAGCCAAGTCACTCTGGTGTAGAGATACTCACCGGGTCTTTTGTCTCCTCTGATAATTTTCGTGGTATGCCATTTTTGGAAGCTATACTAGATAGAAGAACAAAAGATGGGGCCTTACTGGTAAAGAAATGGCTACAAGAAACTCTGCGCAGGGAAAATGTTACTGTGAATGTAAAATCTCGTCCTGGCTCTGTGACAACATCTGAATTGCAAGCTATGATCAAAGCATTGTCCAGAAGCCAATCATCGTTGCTAAGGAACAAAGGAATTATCCAATTAGCATCAGCCACATTATTAGCCCTTGAGGAATCAAATTGTGCCAAATGGGATGCATCTAGTAGTGCAGTGAAAATTCTGACTGTAAGTTCTGGAGAAACCAGTCAAAGTCTTGCCGCTCAAATTGGTGATCTCATAAATAAGAGTGCTCTGTTGGGATCACACTTAAACAAAGGGAAAAGGGAGATATCAAAGGGGTTACTTTCATTGCAAGATGCTCTACTGTTGACGATCATTGGATATATTTTGGCTGGTGAGAATTTTCCAACATCTGGTTCTGATGGGCCATTTTCTTGGCAAGAGGAACATCTGTTGAAAGAAGCTGTTGTAGATGCCCTTCTTGAAAATCCGTCAGCAGTAAATCTTAAGTTTCTCGATGGACTAAAGGAAGAGCTTGAAACTAATATCAGCAAGTTAAAATCAGAGGATGCTGCTGAAGCACCCTCAAAACTAGATATTGATGATTTTGATGATGATCAGTGGGGCAAATGGGGTGAAGAAGATGGAGATGACGGTAATAAAAATGAACAGGTGTATGATGACATGCAACTAAAGTTGGAGTTGCGTGATAGGGTGGACAACTTTTTCAAATTTCTTCATAAGTTATCTAATCTGAAAAGAAAGAGTCTACCATTGAGGGATGGTTCATTGACCGTGGAAGGCAATTTTGATGAGGACACCTATGTGGGAAAAGGGTTAGTTTATAAGCTACTAACAAGGGTGCTGAGCAAGTATGATGTGCCTGGGTTAGAATATCATTCTTCCACTGTGGGTCGCCTGTTTAAGAGTGGGTTTGGAAGATTTGGTCTTGGTCAGGTGATTAGTTCCTTAACCTTTGCAAGACTTCTGATTTTGTAATCCAGTTGCTAATAATTATTTCTTTGCTTCCTTTCTCTCTTTATTCATCCTGTAAATACAAATGCTGCAGGCTAAACCAAGTCTTGCCGATCAAAATGTCATTTTGGTGTTTATCGTTGGTGGCATTAATGGCCTTGAGGTGAAGTTCTTGAACACCTTGCTCTCCTCCATCTCTCTTTATTTCCCTCAATGAAATAGCTAGCTGGTCACCGTATTTCCATTAAAGTTCTATAAACTCGCTAAATATTTCCTAAAAGATGGCATCAATTGTCTTTCTTTGTATCCCTTTGCATTTTTTAGAATAAAATTTGATCCTTCATTCGCATGGCTGTAACAATTTTTCTTTTTTACTTTTCTGTCATGTAGGTCCGTGAAGCTCAGGAGGCATTGGCTGAAAGTGGAAGACCTGATATAGAGTTGCTTGTTGGGGGAACAACTCTTCTTACTCCCGATGACATGCTCGATTTAATGCTAGGGGAGTCGAGTTACTTTTAATTCTTTCACCAACAAATAGATTAATAGGTAGTAGAAATTAAGATGAGTTTGGTTTCCTTTAATTCTGTATGTTGTAACATTTATCTGTTATATAGGCAATTTAAATTTTACTTTCTTTCTTTACAAAAGAAAAATAGTGAGAAAATAAATTTCTTTTACAGTCAAGATTGACTTTCCAAATAATCAGTTCATGGGCATTGGATATGCAGGTGTAGTAGGTCTCTGGCATTCTAATGGATTCTTTAGACAGAAGTAAAATAAATGTCTTAATCTCCTTGTTTCGTTCGGTGAATATCTTTCTAAGAAACTCTAAATTGATCTCCTTTGGGCATCCTGGTCATGTCTTATTATCATCTCATAACAACATGCCTCGTACGTTTACTCATTCTTAGAGGGAGCGTTTATCCATTCACTAGCTAATTTTAGTTTTTTTTTTTTTGAAATTGTCACGGTTCTATAACTTCCATTTAATGGAGGAGATATGGAGAATGTTTTTCTTTTCCCGTCTCTAGTATGGATGGTCAGGGAGACATAAAGAAGCATTTGAACTCACACTCTCAATCTCCTGCAGCACTTTATCACTCGACTGCATTCTTAATTTGGAATTGATACGTGAAATGTGCTAAGAGTAGTAGCGACTTGAAGAGTTTTGTTTTTTTATATCTGAAGCTTAGCTATCAATGATTATCTTCAACAATTAAATGCAGATCTCCAATTGTTGAGTAAAATTGCAAGAAGGTTTCGAAGTAAAATAGACAAAAAAAGCGCAAAAGTGCATAGTTAATGAAGATGGAACTAGGTTATATGAAATTAAGGCTCTAAACTACACTATGTGTTGGATACGTAATTAAATAGGGTTTTTGGGAGATATTTAGGTGTTATTGGATGTTTAAAAAACGATACGAAAGGAAATTGGATGACTAATGTGTGGCCACAACACAAGAAAGAGATGACGGATCGCGTGCCCCCCCCCCCCCCCCCCGCCGCAAAATTGGACACAAAACTGTGGTTTCTAAAAGGGCTGACGTTACAACAAAGTGAGGTGAGAAAGCGAGGTGAGATACATGTGGTAGAAAGCCCAATTGTTCCCCCAACATAATATGGCGGCCCAAGGAGAGTAGGAACAGAAATCCCTAAGGGTTTTTTTTTTATACCCCCATCAGCTTCTATGTACCCCCACCCAAAAACGTTATTCCAAAAATACCCCTGACATAAATTACAAAAATTGACTTTTGGAAGATTCTCTGGTGGGGGACCACTTAATCTGGAAATCGGATTTACCTAAATGGAAGGTAAATCCGATTAGCTTTAAATACGATTTAATACTGAGGCGAAATATTTACAAATCGGATTTAGCTAAATCCGATGCGAAATCGGATTTAGCTAAATCCGCCTTTATTGTTTAACAAATCGGATATACCTGGATGAAGCTATATCCGATTTGTAAAAAATAGAAAACGGATTTACCTTTGAAGTCACCTAAATCCGCTTTGTTTTTTTTTATTTTTAAATATATACTTTATAACTGTTGTTCTATTTTGAAACAGGTATTGTGAATACAGAGTCGCAGGTCGTTCCTTTCGTGGTAGACACTACAGAGACATTCTGGACAGAGAGGGTATATTTTTTAAACCAATTTTCTTAATTAAAGTTTGCTAGATATTTAATTAATTAAGTACCCCCATTTATCTATTTCTTCTATTTTGTAGATTTTTTCTACACGCCAGGATGTTGAAGAGTGGGCTACTGCTGCTGCTGATACTGGTGCTGATAATACTCCTGCTCAGCCATAGAATGGCCCTCGGACATAGAATGCTCATCAAGAGGATGCCCCTGCTGGCCCTCCTCATACTGATAGTCCGGGGCCTCCTCCACCTGCTGATACTGCTGCTGTCGCCTATGGCGGGCAGACGCATGTCCCGCAATCCTGTGGCGGGTGCGTGTACTCGGAGCACCTGGTGATGCCCGAGACGAAGACTCCCCTCGATACCTGTTTGACACTGAAAAAAACAAATTTTTAGAAAAATAAAAACCAAATCGGATCTACCTATATCCGATGGGAAATCGGATATAGGTATATACGATTGGAGAATCGGATTTACGTAATTCCGACTCACTTGTTTACGAAGCGGATGTGTGGATCGGATATAGCTACGTCCGATGCGTAAGTCCGATGGGAAATCGGATGTATCTCTGAAGGTTAAATCCGATAATCTCTAAAAAAATTCTAGTCAAACGGATGCAAGTGATAAATGATAAATGTTTTGTAATTTTATCAAAATTTTAAGGGTATTTTGGTATTTTCATAGGGCTGATGGGGGTAGATGAGAGTTGATGGGGGTACCAAAAAAAAAACCCAATCCCTAATCACCCATTGCCGCTTAAACCAGCCCACAATAGAAAATAATGATGCGTATCATTAATTTGTATTTTCGGTAGGGCATTGGGACTGGAAAGGCTAAGTCTAAGAACAGAGGATGTGAAGGTGGGAAAGGCTGTCAACATTTGACTCAGGCTTGATGGTGTAACAACTGAAATGATGACTTATAGACTGCTATGCAAGTGGCCTAATGTGGGGGGATTTATTTTTCTATTCAAATAGGGGTTGCGAAGGAGTCGTTCACGGTTGCTAGGTTACAGAGGCGGTGATCACTCAAGGAGAGTAGACGAGTGGGACTCCTAAAACCAACCTCCAGCTTCTGGAGAATTCGTCGTCAGGTAACATAGTGGTTAGATAATTTGACGCTATAGATGCCTTCCATACCATTTTCCCCTGAATGAAAAACTTGAAATACATGCATCATTTTTGGGTTAACCCGATTTCTGGGTAGAACCCGTAATACATATCTCCTTTAAGTTGTTCCTTTTTTTTAAAGGAGAAGGGTTCCAACAGTTTTGGTTAACTGAGAAACAAAGATTACAAACGTAGATCGACTAAAGAATCTAAGGAGTGGGAACCCCTGAAGTTGATATTATAGTCGATGGTGTATTCTGTTTAGGGCTAGGATAACATTTGAATTTCTTTCTGTTGGATCTCGTATTTTGGTGCGTCATCTGTGTCATTGGCTCTTAATAAGTTAATGTTGTAACACTATCTTTGTGTCCTTCCCTATTATGCTATGATGTTATCTTTCCATTAATTGCATGCAAATGTTTTCAATGAAGGAAGGGCACATTTGGTAGGTTGATTAACAATGTGGAGGTAGTAAGAGTTTGTAATAGTATCAAGAACATATGAATGGATGAAATCTATTTCCATAGAAACAGGCTAATTAGAAAAATTTCTTATTTCACAGGTTCAGATAGCAAACAACGATTTCCCGGCGTTGATAAAGAGGAACTCCACTGTAAGATTCGTATCAAATTAGAGGAAATGTGTTTCGTTTGTTGTTGTAGTAAGTTTGGTAATTTTAGTCTTACTTTCGTTATTGATTTTATTTGATTTCAGGGATTTATACGTGTACCAAGTTTCTTTTACTCAAGAAATAAGGATAGGGTACCTCAATATGTGACCATTGAAGACAAATTTGGGAACAAATTCAATGGAGAGATTTGGGATTTGGGACCAGACGACATAGTCATCATGACTAAAGTGAGGGAAATTTTTGAAATATATACATATAGGTTTTTTGCTATTGTGCGATTAACTTATATATCTAAAGGAAGGTTCAAGTTGTTTGTCCCAGACAACACCAATTACTTTCGTACACACCCGATTATCCCTGGATTGCTGCCCTACAACTATAAAGGGCCAGACATGTCAGGCAAATTTGATTCTGTGGGTATGTACAAGTATGAAGGATGCATAAGGAATAACAGATGTATAGGAAGTTCAACGAAAAAGGCTATTGAAGAAGAAGAGGCGGAAAAATGAAGGTGGAAAGAGATCAAGGCAAGGGAGGAGGATCCAACAACTGTTGAATCATTTGATAGTGATGATTATGATAGTGACAATGGATCTTCCACTGGAATTGTTGACATTTATTCGTCTTCCTCTAGTGAAGGTCAGTTTCCAATATATTGAATCTTTATTATATGTCACGCAGATAATATTGTTTATGTATAGTTGGTTTCTGTAGAGGACTTTAACTGGATCCATTTGTGTTTTAATTTTCACCCTCTATGTGGGAGTTGCTTCATTGTGTTTTTAGACTTTTATGGTGGGTAGTCAAACTATCAACCATATGAATATAAGTTGCGGCAATGCCCAATACTTACCATTTACATTCTTTGCAGGGAAGGACGAAGATATGTAATTGCGTCAAGATGATGTGGACTAAGATTAGAGGGGGGTTTTTCATGTTATGTTAATATAACTTGTTATTTTCTTCCTGGATTGTCTAATGAGGAAAGTTACAGTGAAAGTGTTTATGAACTTTACGAATGAAGTTTTGAAGCTATGGATTGGGTCTACTATTGTCGTTATTTTACCTGGAAAATTGTTTCTTTGATTAGTTTTTATATCTGGAGTAGTTTACTTTTTTATATTTGGAGTAGTTTACTAAACCTGATTCGTATACATTTAAAGTGAAGCTAATATATAATGATGTTAGGAAAATATAGTTACATAAAACCAAGATTAAATAATAAATTATCTTACAACCACCATTAGAGAAAGGTATTAAAGGTTGCTGAATATTTCTGGATATACAACATTATTCGTTACGCTATCAGTGTTTGAGTCTTTGTCCAAAACCAGGACCTTCAAGCCGTTTTTTGAAGTTACTCTTGAGAATGCCACATACAGTTGACCACATGAGAAAACTGGTGTAGGTAAGAAAAGGCCAACATGCTTCAACGACTGTCCTTGGCTTTTA
The DNA here is from genome assembly GCA_039519185.1 of Astragalus membranaceus. NCBI lineage: Eukaryota > Viridiplantae > Streptophyta > Magnoliopsida > Fabales > Fabaceae > Astragalus > Astragalus membranaceus. The sequence continues at coordinate 132,247,932 of CM076850.1, forward strand.
TTGATGGTCATCGCAAATGATAATGCTAACTGAAATTGTCTGCGTTGGAATTTGAAGGGTGTAGCGACCGAAGAATCCGGAGGAGGGATCCTTCGTTGCTTTTGAACAATGGAGCCGCCATCAATATTTATTTTTAGGAAAACATTGAAAAAACCTTTGTTTTTGGGTTCGGGGGTCGATTAAGTGCGGGGAAGGTGCTAGCACCCCGCAACATCCTAAAAAGGTTACCTTTTAATTAAATGTGTAGAAAAATTAGTTTAAAGAAAATATTTTAATTTACCCTTTTTATTAATTAAAAAACGGAAAGGAAGACTTAATAAAAATTTTAGTTTTTTGCGCTCGACGGGAGTGGGCCCCCGCTCCTACGTATCTCCGGGTGCGATGGAGAAATCAAAGCTACGTAGTTCTTGGGTAGAAAATACTTGTGTGTTGGTATTTTTTATTTTTTTTTATTTTTTTGAAAAGGTTTGGGAAAACTAGAGGCCGCTCATGGTGACCAAACAGATAAATCCAGAGTGGTCGTCATTAATGGCTTATTCGGAAAAGAAGGTATTTATAGCGTTCAAACAAGCAAGGCCCAGAGTGACCGCTATAGACAACCTATTTTTTGCGCGAATTCGATTTTTCGAAAGAAAGAAAAAAAAAGAACGGTTCGGAAGCATCACGTTGTGAATAAAAGCGGAGTAGGTGATAAAAGGGGGGTGCGAATAATAGAGGAGTGGTATTAAAGGGGAGGTGTGAATAGCGTTTTGGTGCTTTTAAAAAAGGGGTTGCCGGGGGTGCAAATAGCGTTTTGACGCTTTTAAAAAAAGGTTGCTGGGGTGCAAATAGCGTTTTGGTGCTTTTAAAAAAGGGGTTGCCGGGGGTGCAAATAGCGTTTTGACGCTTTTAAAAAAAGGTTGCTGGGGTGCAAATAGCGTTTTGACGCTAAAAACGATTGATTGGTTTATTTTTACTTCTTGCTATTTGGCTCTAAAACACGTGATTCTCGAAGCGCTTTTTTTCTAAAAAAACAAACCTAGACTAAACAAGTGGTCTTTTGAAAACGGATTATGGAGAAAAATTCTTTTGTTTTTTTTTTGTTGTCATAGTTATTATTAAAAAAAAGGGGGGCCTTTTTACTTTTTTTTTTTTGAAAAAAGATTTTTGCTATTATATTTTTTTTTTAAAAGGTTTATTCCAAATCCGAAAATTAGTAACCATTTTTTTTTAAAAAAAAAACAACATTTTTTTTTATCACTTTTATTTAATCCGAAAATTAGAATAATTTATTAAAAAAAAGCACAACATTTTTTTATTTTATTTTTTTTTTAAGACCGAAAATATTAGTACCTAAATAAAAAGGAACACATTTTTTTAACACCCTTTTTTTTTAGGTTTATTTTAAATCCGAAAAATTAGTACCTAAATAAAAAAAGAACACATTTTTTAACACTTTTTTTTTTGGTTTATTTTAAATCCGAAAAATTAGTACCTAAATAAAAAGAACACATTTTTTTAACACTTTTTTTTTGGTTTATTTTAAATCCGAAAAATTAGTACCTAAATAAAAAGAACACATTTTTTTAACACTTTTTTTTGGTTTATTTTAAATCCGAAAATAAAAAAGGGGATACATTTTTTTTACTTTTTTTTTGTTTATTTTAATCCGAAAATAGTAACCATTTTTAAAAAAAAAAATTTTTTTTTATCACCTTTTTAATCCGAAAATTTGTAATTATTTATTAAAAAAACAACATTTTTAATGTTATTATTTTAAGAGAAACTTCATTTTTATAAAACAGAATATCTTATTGTAAATGATTTTTTTTTGAAAATAACCAATGTAATGCCTAAAATTCGAAAAAAAACAGCAAAAAATAAAAACAACAAGAATAAAAAGTATGACAGCAACCAAAATAAAAACAGTAAGAGAGAAAAAAAAATATTACAACAATGAAGAAGCAGCAACAATATATACAATAACAATAATTACAGCAACTACAAGACTAAAAAAAAAGCAACAAATTCGAAATTACAATACCTTAAAAAACCCGAAATGTTGAAAAACTTTCCTTGGATCTCCTCAACAATAACAGAATGTAAACTAAAAAATAAAAATTGTTTGTGAAAGGAGAAAAATAAGAACAGTGAACAAGCCTCAACTGTATTTTTCAAAAAAAGGAAAACCTAACCTCTCTTTTCTTTCTCTCTAAAAGAAAACTCTTCTTTTTTCGAAAATCTTTTTCTCCTTCTTCGAAAATCTCTCTCCTTTAGTCCACGGCAAGAACCCTATTTATACTAAAAGATGGAATGCCTCCTTCGTTTTTGTACTGCTTTGTACAGTAGCTTGTCACTGTAGCTTGACATTTCGTGATGACTGAGAAGGATATGATGACCTAAGGTTTTGTGGAGAGTAGTTGGTGACAGAGAAAAAAAAACTTGTGAGAGGAGGGGAGAGTGAGATATGCGAAGGTATGGGGTTGACAGAGAAGGGAAATGATGGCTTGTGTGTGAGAGAGAAGAATGGGGGCGTGAAAGGAGGGGAGCCATGTGAGGGAAATGAGTGTGTGAGTGTGGGTGTGTAGGAGAGGGATTGGAGAAGAAGGATGTGAAAAAAAATGGGGGAGGCCGTAGGTATGGAGAGAGAGAGGAGGGAAGGGTTGAGTGTGAGTGGAAGAAAGAGAGAAAGGAAGGTTGAGTGTGAGAGAGAGAGAGTGGGGTCGAATGGGGGAAGGGGTAAGGAGAGAGGGAGGAGGCGTGGGGGAGTGGAAAAGAGAGAGAGAGAAAGGGAGTGTTTGGGGAAGGGAAATGTGGGGAAGTGGGATAATGGGGAAGTGGGATTGAGGGAAAAGAGGAAAGGTGGAGTGTGGAAGGGAGAAAGGTGGGGTTTGACCATGGGATAATAGGGGGGTGGCCGAATTTTTTGAGGGTTTTGGGGATGAATGTGGATGATTTTTTGGGTTAAGGGGGAGAGTGAATGTGGATGGCTTTTAGGGTAAAGGGGGAAGTCGAATTAGGGTTAGGAGGAGGGGAATTAGGGTTTTGTGATGAGTTGGGTTATGGGTTATGGGTTGGATATGGGTCATGGGTTGGGTGGAGGAGTGGGCTAGGCGAATTGGGCTAGCTATTTTGCTGGGTTGGGCTTCCATGACAGCACCTTATTATTAATAGACCCCCCCACTTCCTTCTTGGCTTATTTTTATTTCTTCACTTCTAATTATTATTTTTTTTTCAAAAATTAAAAACTTGTAGCAAACTAAAATAAAATAAAACATGGCATGAAAAATAAAATAATTATTTTTATTAAAAATAAATAAAATTTCTCTTTTTTTGGATAGGACAAAATTAGGGTATTACAGCTGCCCCTCTTTATTTATATTTTGCTAGGAAATCGGAGGGATTCCGAATTTCTCGAGGAAAATAGAAATGAAGATAGAAAAGACGCTAATTTTGCCCAGACTGAGGTACTTTGGTTTTTTTTTTTTGTTTTGAAAAATTTATGAAAACTGGGCTGATTTAGACTGAAAGTAAATAGGGAGCACCGGGGCTCTGGGGGATTGCTAGGGATCTGAAGGAGCACTGGGGCTCTGTAGGAGCACTGGGGCTCTGAAGGTCTAGCTCAAAATCAATGCTTGGCGCATCGTCCTGAGTTCGACTGAGGGACCGTCGGGGTCTGAAGGGCATGCCTAAGCCTGAGGGACCGATGGGTCTGAAGGAGCGCAACTAGCTTATGGTACTAGTAATACGGTCTGGGGGTGGCCTTTTTCGAGCGGCCATTAGGGTTAATCAGGTCCGGAACTGATATAACCACGAAGGACGTGCACTGTGTTTTTTAGGCGGACACAGCTAGTCTGAAGGGCCTGGGGCCGGATGATCCGTCGGTTGCTCGATTAACGCGACGTGCGATCTGGATTGAAGGACCATTGTTGGTCTGAAGGAGCGCCTGGGCTCTGAAGGACCGCTGGGGGTCTGAAGAATTGGTGCTAACGACACCAAATAAAATTATCTTAACAGACACTTGCAATGAATGATGCATGCGTGCATGATGGATGAAATGTGGAATGATTTTGTTTTTTTTTTGCTTTTGTTCTTGGCCTCTTTTTTTCTTTTTTTTTCATTTTCTCTTCTTGCTCTTTTGCTCTTTTTGCTCTTTAGCTCTTTATTGACTTTGCTGGCATCATCAAACTCGCATGACTCTTGACGTGGGATACGAGGGTTGCCTCAAGCAGTGGTGCCAAAGTGCGGGTTATTAAGATTTGCTGAAGTGATTATGCGTTGGTCCTTTTTGCAAATTTGTGAGAGATCATCTCTTTTTGTGATTTTTAGAAATTTCGCAATGAATATAATGCTTTCGATTATGCACATGTTTCGCAAATCAATATCATCCACCATAAAACATCTTTTCAAAGTAAATAGGGAGGCGAGAGAATGAAGAAAGAGTTTAATATTCAAATGGAAACCGAGTGTGCCGAAGGTCACACTGGCTGAAAATTACATTGAGAGTTTAAACTAAAAAGAAAGAAGAAAAAGAAAAAGCACATCATTTGATTGTTTGTATCTTGGAGGTAACAATGCCAATCACCCATACACATGACCTTGAGCATCCATCACCCAACTTTCGGAGGACTGCCTTTGCATTTGTTCCAAGTCCAACTCATTGACCCTAATTTTTGCCTGGACTGCTCTTTAGAGTTTTCAATCCACCAGGTCGCTCTAATTTTTGCCTAGGCCGCCCTTTCGGGTTTTCAACCTAGCGAGCTCATTTTTGCTTGGCTCATCTTTCTCTTTTTTTCATATATTTTTTTTAGGCATAGTACTTCTTAACTGCATCTGAGTTCACTGGGAGTGAGAGATCTTCACCGTCCATTTTTGTGAGGATTAAGGCTCCTCCAGAGAATGCTTTCTTTACCACATAAGGCCCTTCGTAATTTGGGGTCCATTTTCCACGGGAATCCTTTTGGATAGGCAAAATTTTCTTGAGCACTAGATCTCCTTCTTGAAACTGCCGGGGTCGAACTTTCTTGTCATAAGCTTTCTTCATTCTTTGCTGATATAACTGCCCGTGACACAAAGCTTCCACTCGTTTTTCCTCTATGAGGTTCAATTGATCAAATCGAGATTGAACCCATTCCGCTTCCTCTAATTTGGTTTCCATTAACACTCGCAGAGAGGGTATTTCGACTTCTACGGGAAGAACTGCTTCCATCCCGTATACTAGTGAGAATGGCGTTGCCCCTGTTGATGTGCGAACAGAGGTCCGGTACCCATGCAGAGCGAAAGGTAACATTTCATGCCAGTCCTTGAAGGTCACTACCATCTTTTGCACGATCTTCTTTATGTTCTTATTTGCAGCTTCGACTGCCCCATTCATCTTTGGACGGTACGGGGAGGAATTATGATGTTGGATTTTGAAGTCGTCACACAACTCTTTCATCATCTTGTTGTTCATATTGGTCCCATTGTCTGTGATGATTTTATTTGGCAGACCGTATCGGCAGATCAAATCTCTTTTTATGAACTTGACAACTACCGATTTGGTTACACTGGCATAAGAAGCGGCCTCGACCCATTTGGTGAAATAATCGATAGCGACAAGAATGAAGCGATGCCCGTTTGATGCCTTAGGTTCGATGGGACCAATGACGTCCATTCCCCACATTGAGAATGGCCATGGTGCTGTCAGGACGTTCAAAGAAGCAGGCGGCACATGGATATTATCAGCGTAGATTTGACACTTGTGGCATTTTCTCACGTAGTTAAAGCAGTCGGTCTCCATTGACAACCAGTAGTAGCCGGCCCTTAGGATTTTTCTTGCCATGGTGTGCCCGCTAGAATGGGTTCCGAACGAGCCTTCATGGACGTCTTTCATAATTCTTTCTGCTTCTTCTTTTGCAACACATCTGAGGAGGATCATGTCGTGATTCCTTTTGTAAAGCACCTCCCCGTTTAGGAAGAAACCCATTGATAACCTCCTAAGTGTTCTCTTATCATTCTCAGTGGCACCGGAAGGGTATTCTCTATTTGTGATATAGTGTTTGATATCATAATACCAAGGCTTACTATCAGGCTCTTCCTCGATTGCCACACAATGATGCGCCGGTAGATCTCGATGCTGGATTCGGATGAATGTCAGACTTTTGTTGTTATTGATATTGAACATTGATGACAAAGTCGCCAAAGCGTCAGCCAACTGGTTTTCTTCGCGAGGGAGATGGTGGAAAGTGATCTCCTCGAACCGTTCAATCATCTTTTGGATGTGATCATGATAAGGAATCAATTTGGGATCCCTGGTTTCCCAGTCACCTTTTATCTGATGGATGACTAGCGCTGAGTCCCCATATACATCGAGTCTTTTGACTTTCCATTCAAGGGCTGCTTTGATGCCTAGGACACACGCTTCATATTCTGCAATGTTATTGGTGCAATAGAAGCTCAGTCTAGCAGTAAATGGTATGAAGCGGTTATCAGGAGAAATCAACACAGCTCCAATCCCGTGCCCGTACAAATTAGAAGCGCCATCGAATGACATCCTCCACCTTTCATTGTCTGGAGATTTTCCTTCTCCGAACAAAGCCATTATATCTTCGTCCGGAAAATCATACTGCATTGATTGGTAATCCTCAATGGGCTGATGCGCCAAGTATTCCGCTAAGGCACTACCTTTGATTGCTTTCTGAGTGACGTACAAAAGGTCATATTCGGATAGTAGCATTTGCCAGCGGGCGATTCTTCCTGTGAGTGCAGGTTTTTCAAAAATGTACTTGATGGGATCCATTTTAGATACCAACCAAGTCGTGTGGCTCAACATATACTGCCTCAGGCGACGTGCAGCCCAGGCCAAAGCGCAACATGTTTTTTCCAACAATGAATATCTTGTCTCGCACTCAGTGAACTTCTTGCTGAGGTAATAGATGGCATGTTCTCTCCTTCCAGACTCATCATGTTGCCCCAGTACGCAACCCATTGAGTTGTCTAGCACTGTTAAGTATAGAATGAGGGGTCTGCCCTGCACCGGTGGCATCAGAATCGGTGGATTTTGGAGGTACCTCTTGATCTTTTCAAAAGCCTCCTGGCACTTATCGTTCCACTTCGTTTCTTGGTTCTTGCACAGCAATTTGAAGATTGGCTCGCAGGTCGATGTCAATTGGGATATGAATCTGGAGATGTAGTTCAACCTTCCTAGGAACCCACGAACTTCCCTTTCGGTTTTAGGCGCTGGCATTTCAAGAATTGCTCGTACCTTGTCTGGATCTACCTCTATACCCTTCTGACTGACTATGAACCCCAACAACTTTCCTGATCTTACACCGAAAGTGCATTTGGCGGGGTTTAATCTGAGTTTGAACTTCCTTAGGCGTTCAAATAGCTTTCGCAGATTGACGATATGTTCCTCTTCAGTCTTGGATTTTGCAATCATGTCATCCACATAGACTTCTATTTCTTTGTGCATCATGTCGTGGAACAACGCTACCATCGCCCTCTGGTACGTTGCCCCAGCATTCTTCAAACCGAATGGCATTACTTTGTAACAGAAGGTTCCCCAGAGAGTGATGAATGTGGTTTTTTCCATATCCTCGGGGGCCATCTTAATCTGGTTATATCCGGAATATCCATCCATGAAGGAGAAAAGGGAATGCTGAGCTGTGCTATCCACCAGGACATCAATGTGAGGCAAAGGGAAGTCGTCTTTTGGGCTGGCTCTGTTCAAATCTCGATAGTCGACGCACATCCGAACCTTCCCATCTTTCTTTGGGACCGGTACAATATTGGCTACCCATTGAGGGTACTTTGCTACCGCCAAAAATCCTGCATCGAACTGTTTCTTGACCTCATCTCGGATTTTTAGTGACATTTCTGGTTTCATTCTTCTTAACTTCTGCTTTATCGGCGAGTATTCAGGTTTTACTGGTAACTTATGCTCGACTATGTTGGGGTCCAGTCCCGGCATGTCTTGGTATGTCCATGCAAAGATGTCAACATAGTCGATCAAAAGTCTAATCAATTTCTCTCGCTCACTGTCTTTTAAGGTGGTGCCAATCTTGACTTCCTTTTCATCCTCTTCCGTGCCCAAGTTGATTGTTTCGGTTGATTCCTCGTGGGGTTCGATTATTTTTTCTTCCTGTTCCATCATTCTCATTAATTCTGGAGGAGTTTCCCAGTTATCTTCAATATCTTCCTCAGTTTGATTAATGGGGTGCTCAAAGTCACAGTATGAATTATTGGCGTTGTTATTTTCAACAGTGTTTTTTTCAAATCTGCATTAGTATAAATTGATGGAATGAAAAACGAGCCAAAAGAAAATAAGACGCAAGTGCAAAAGAGAACTGAAATTTATTGGAGAATCTGAAATAACATTTTATTGATATTGATATTGAAAGGAAACATGTGTGCCCGAATGAAATGTCCTAAGGCCTTGGGCAGAGCCATAGGATTGCATTACAGAAACATTACTTTGAACTAAAAACTACAGGAAAATCGACGATCTCCCAATTCTTGAGCTCTTTGCTTGCTGGACAACGGCGCACAAGACTGACACCGCCATTTTCAGCGCTTGAATCATCTTCAATAGCTGCAACCTGGTTAGGATCTAGCATTCCTGCGCTCTGAAAGCTTTGCTTTATGTCGCAGATGACAATCTTCTTCATATCTGGCTCCCGACCCTCAAGTTTGGCCAACCTCTGCTCCTTCTTTTCTGCGGCGATCCTTCCTTTGTCAGTACGACTAGGCCGGTACCCTATCCCACATCTGTCCTTGTTTTCACGCGGCTGTATGGGTGTTAGGATCCCTTGTTCAGTCCTCCCTAAACCACTTCCTGCCTGATAACCAGTGCTTGTCATAACTTTAGCAATCATCAATGCAGCTTTGGACAGCTTTGGTTTTAATGATGGGGCCCCGTCCCCCACAAAGGTAGCATTTGCAATTTCTAGTGCTTGGAATGCGGTCTCGAAAGATTCTTCTGCAGCCTCAACATAACGTATAGGAAACGGCTTATTGACTAGCAACTCTTCTTCTCCTGAAACGACCACCAACTTGTTGTTGACTATGAACTTGAGCTTTTGGTGTAGAGAAGAGGGCACAGCCCCTGCCGTATGGATCCATGGTCTTCCCAGAAGACAACTGTAAGACGGATTGATGTCCATCACTTGGAAACTCACTATGAAGACTTCTGGACCTACCTGTACAGGTAACTCCATCTCTCCGATAACCTCTCTTTTAGACCCATCGAATGCCCTGACCAGTGTAGAACTGGGTTTCATGTATGAACAGTCTACGTCTAGCTTGTTCATGGTTGATTTGGGTAGTACATTCAGGGACGATCCGTTATCGATGAGTACTCGAGCTAGAGAGTATTCTCCACATTTCACGGAGATATGCAAAGCCTTGTTGTGCCCTCTTCCCTCGACGGGGATCTCATCATCTGTGAAGGTGAGGTAATTGTTTGCAACGATATTTCCGACGATCCCGTCAAACTGACCAACTGTGATGTCGGGAGTGACATGGGCTTCATTCAGCACCTTCATTAGTGTTGCTCGGTGGGTTTCAGAATTGAGTAATAGCGATAGCAGGGATATCTTAGCGGGAGTCTGATTCAGCTGATCCACTACCTTGTACTCGCTCTGCCTCATAATCTTTAGAAACTCATTGGCTTCTTGCTCAGATAGTGCCTTCTTGCCCGTATTTTTGTCAGATGGCTCCACTTCTTTGTCTTTGCCTTTATCGATCTTTCCTCTTTCATTTGATTCTCCTCCTCTGGGTCTTTCAGGGGCATAGATGCGCCCGCTCCGAGTCATTCCGCTGCTTCCCGAGACATTTGTGACATCAGGATTGCTCTGAGGACCTTCCACTTGGACTTTCGCATTGTAGTTCCAGGGGACTGCTTTGGTGTCGTTGTAGGGGAAGGGAGCTGGCACTTGGATAGTGATTGGTTTAGGCATACCCAGGGACGACTTGGAGTCCTTAGTATAGTGGATCTCTAGCGGCTTCCGAGTATCCTTGTTCTGGCCATTGCTCGATAGGATAGTTGACACCTGGTCCTCCCTCTTTTGAAAGCCCACTTGTATTACATGTTGGTCCAACAGGTCCTGAAGCACTTGTTTAAACGCCTCACAATTTCCAATGCAGTGATGGTCATTGCATGGATTCTTTCCAGTGCATTCTCTCTCAATAATCCCAAAGGAACACAGATTAGCATGAATCACTTCCAGGGGTGTCTGGATGCATTCTACCCTCCTGATTAGGGACGGTTCTGCAGAATCCTCAATTGCATTAGTTGAGGGCATCCCATGTCCTGGTAATGGGTTGGTAGCCACATTAGGACCATTTTCCTTGAAGTTCAACCAGCCCGAGGCGATTAGATCTTGGACGACATACTTCAATGCTTTGCAATTTTCTATGGAATGGCCGACCGTTCCCGAATGAAATTCGCATGTGGTGTTTGGGTCGAAGCCTCTAGGAAAAGGGGGCTGGATCTGTCTCATTGGGCGGGTGGTGATTAAATTATGGCTGAGCAGGTGGTGGAATAGGTCGGAGTATGACATTGGGATTGGATCAAAGTGGACGAACTTTCCGACTGAGTAGTTTTGTGTTTTATGGCCTTGGTTATTTTGGGTAGGTGGGGTAGATAGTGTTTGTGCTGAGAACGGATTGGTGTGAGAGGGATTGGAGTAAGAAGTTTTTCCGGTTCCTGTGATGGCATTGGCTTCTCCTTCTTTCTTTTTAGGAAATCCGGAGAAGGGCTTTCTCTGGTTAGTGTTTCTGGGGGGGTATAAGCGATTTTCCCATTCCTCATTCCGTTCTCTAGCCTTTCTCCAATAACGACCATGTCCGAGAAACTTGACGATACGCTCCCGATCAGTTTTTCATAGAAGGGTGAAGGAAGAGTTTCCATGAACATAGATACCATTTCCCTTTCAAAAAGAGGCGGTGCTACCTGTGCTGCCAGTCCTCTCCAACGCTGAGCATATTCCTTGATGGACTCATTATCCCTTTTAGTCATGTTTTGTAGCTGAGTCCTATCCGGAGCCATATCAGTGTTGTACTTATACTGCTTAAGGAAAGCATCAGCGAGATCCTTCCAACACCGAATATGAGTGGGTGTCAACTGCATATACCAATTTGAAGCTGCCCCAGCTAAGCTGTCTTGGAAGTAGTGGATAAGCAGCTTATCGTCGTTTGCGAATGCAGCCATCTTCCTGCAATACATAGTTAGGTGGCTTGCCGGACATGTTGCTCCTCTGTATTTATCAGAATCTGGTACTTTAAACTTAGGGGGAATGACCACGTTTGGAACGAGACATAAATCTTGTGCATTTCTTGCACCAATACTGAATCCTTCAACCGCTCTCAACCTTTCTTCCAGCATTTGCAGCTTGCCTTGGGCTTGAGGGTTCTCCATAGAGTAGTCGTGAGGAAGCCCACTCATACCATAGTAAGGATGCATCATCGGAACTATGGCTGGGTTCACATTTGGGGTATGTGAATGAGTGGGATTCCTGAGGTTGGCACCCTGAGCTTGAGCGTTAACTATCGGCGGTGGAGGGCAGCCAAGTGGGAGTCCTTGTGGTATGACGACGGGGGTCGGGTTTTGACCTTGTGGTGTCCCCGGATTACCATCGTGACCCGTTGATGTAAGCTGTTGTTGGCCCGCGACTCCTGAGGGACTAGCATCGACTGTCGGAGGTGTGTAACCTTGTGGAAGTCCGTAAGGAGGCCATATGTAACCTTGGCCATTAGGCCCAGTATGGTGCACTGTATGCGGGATCCCGAGTCCATTGGGAGGAGGAGGGTTGGTAACTTGATTTTCTGTGTTCCCAGCGGAAACATCTTCACTTGTGTCTTGGCCCTTCAAAGCTTGTAGAACCTTCAAGATTTCAGCCATTTGTTCTTTCATCCCATCTATTTCTGCCCTAAGCTCTTGATTGCCTGGGTTCTGAGGTGGATTGCCTTGATCCGGGATATCTTGAGGCGGATTGTCCTGATTTTCTTCCATGTTTCTGGCCTGAGAACGAGTCCAGTAGCGATGTTGACGCACCAGCTTGTCTTTTACTCTCTGTTGGTGGGACACATGGTATGAGTATATGTATGAGTATATGAATGGATGAAAATGCGAATGATGCATGTGTGCATGAGTCTTATTGTTTTAGGTCGGGAATTGCAAGCGCATCCTGATTTGTCATAAGTACACAAATTAAAGTTCCGCAATATTTTCAAGATAAAGGATCAGCATGTGAGACAAACAAACTTCATTGATGGAGGAAAGTACAACATTTTGGAAGTAAAACTTCGAAAAGAAAAGTACAATGTTCTTTAAATACATATGGCTTTCATTTTTCCACTCCTCTCTCTTTTTCTACTAGTAGTGCTGCCAGCCTTCTCCCGGAGTTCGGCAATCAGAATCTCGCAAAACTCCATGAATTCGGAAACTTGGACCGGGGTGTTAAACGGGTGCATTGCCGCGTTAGCCTCCTTTAGACGTTTGGGGATTCCTACGATAGCTTGATCGGCCAGCCATGCCAACTTTGAGAATCTGTCTTTCCAGTATAAGCTTTCGTTCTTCAACTCTATGAAGACTTCATGGTTTTCTATCTTGCTGACCAACTCCACAAAGCGGTTCTCCCAATAGATGCTTTCTGTCTTCAGCTGGTGGTAGACCTCCTCTTGATATCTGATATGGTCGTTCAGCTCATCAGATTTTTCATGCTCCCTTCTCAAGGCTTGTTGGTATTCTCGGAGTATTTCTTCAATGGTATCTTTATCCTGCTTGATACTTTTCACTTGCTCTTCAAACTCGGCTGCCATCATCCGGGACTCTCTCTTTGATACCATTAGTAGGCTCTGTGCGGTCTTTTCAGCCATCATTGATTCTTCCCATAACCTTTTCCATTTGTATGTATCATCGATGGCTTTGTCCATTTTCAGGTTGCAACGTTTTATTTCTTCTTTCGCTCCTCTTAGGTACTTTTGAACCTCTAGTTTGTTCTTTTGTTCGATCTTGAGCTGCTTGTGGCTGTCTTCAATGGCCACTGACTTACTTGCGTTCTCTTCCTCCAACTTCTGGTTCTTTAGGAGCACTTTCTCTAACTCTGCCTGTAAGCCCTTCTTTTCTTCCTCGGCCTTTGACAACGCCATTTTAAGCTTATCTAAATCTTCGACAGTGGGAAGGGTAGGTTCAGGTATTTCTTCCTCAACCCGTAGTGCACTTTGGTAAGGCAATCGGGTGTCTTGGATCCTCTTTTGGAGCCATTGACGAAAGGTGGTTTCTTTATCGCCGCTCTTCTTAGTAAGCTCTTGTCCCTTGCGGACGACCATATTCCATGCTTGAGAAATCTTCCGGAGCATGCCAACCTCTTTTGGGCTTCCCTCATGGAGGTAAAAAGGGATTAACATGTCTTCGGTGGGCGGATTTCGCATGGGGTACCCCAGCTGTCTTAGAGTTAGAGAGGGGTTGTAATTTATGCATCCTCTTGTTCCCATGAGTGGGACATTTTGGAAGCTTCCACATTGAAAAACCACTGTGGGACTCTCTTTCCACCATGATGGGTGCCAACGAACCTTGTATTCATGAAGGCCCCCCAGCACTTGCAACCATTCACTAGTGTTCATTGTTTTCACATCACACCCTCTGGCGTCTTCAATTGGGCCTTCTACTCTGACTTTGTTAACGAAAGCATGGGTGAGAAGCCAAACATACAAGGCGTGCAAGCAACAAGATATCCTCTTTCCCCTTAGCTCACTATAATGAGTGAAAGTACAGTAAGTGTCTGCAAGCATGGCTGGAATCGGATTGAGTGGGTTTTCTCCATCCTTGAAGGATAAGAAGACACCAATAGCTGTTGTGTCTACATATCTTTCAAGGCGTGGAAATAGGACAATGCCAAAGATAGTCAATGCTAACACCTGCTTAAAAGGACCCCAATTTCTAGCGTCGGCGAAGGATTTCATTTGGCTTTCCAGATACTCTTGTGGGAATCCTGCAATGCCATTTCGATTTTTCTTCCGGAGCTTTAAGTTCTCTTTGCTGGTTTGTAACATTGAGGCGAGTTTCTCATCTGTGTAGTATTGTCCCTGATACTGGTAGGGTCCATTGTCTTGTTGAGGAAAGCCGAAGATCTGTGTATATTCTTCCAGGGTAGGTGCCATCTGGAAATTTTTGAAGGTGAAGCATCTTAATGAAGAGTCGTAGAACTGGCTCAAAGCGGCAATGGCCCCTGTTTGCACGTCCAATTGTAGTAACATAATAATTTTCCCATACACCCTATCAAAAGACCTGCGCTCGATGGGCGGCAATCGACCAGCACATTCCCTTAGACTTGTCAGATTAGGCTGCTTCACTATAGGGTAGTTCAGAGTTTGGATTGCTTCACAGTTTGATCCCATATTGCCTTGCTTATGACAAAACTTTCGAACCTCTTACAATTCCCGGCAAACCTAAATGAGATGAATAGCATGCAATGTGAGGATTTTTTTGTATTTTTTGTGAAATAATGATGATGAATGATGAATTAAAGAAAGACGTTACATGCGTTAATAAAAGCATATTTTGGTGATTCAAAATTTGAGAAACATTAACCATGTCACATAAAATATGTAAAGGGCAAAAGAATAAATGGTTTTTATTGTTTGATCTTTTTTTGAAAGATAAAAAGTTGTTTTTTTTTTATGCAGCGGGTAGGTGAATTGCTTTCGTGTCCTAAACAGGTTATGTCTCACATATAGGTCACGGTCTAGGGTCACTTATGTGATCAATCTCTCAGGTGGCTCTAATCACTTCCTCACAAGGGTTTCCAGAGCTAAAATCCCTTTCACGATATGACCCACAACGATAGCGAGCTACCTGGTGTGGGATGCCGCGAAAGAGCATACTCTGGTTGAGATTTTCATGAGAGTCAGACAGATAAATCCAGAATGACTGTCACTAATCATCTCCGCTCATCCTAAGTTATTTTTCAGACCCGGGTATAGGGCCCCACTCAGAAGTGTGCGAATAAAGAGGTGTAGGTGATGTGTGTGATATAAGCAACCTAAACTACCCAAACTGCAAAAGAGCAAACAGATAGCAATATAAAAGTCTTCTACCCTAAGGTTTGCAAGAAGACAAATAGCAGTATAAAAGTCTTCTACCCTAAGGTTCGATATGCGAATATAAAGACTAAGGGTAAATAAAGTACTAAACTAATAATTTACACATTTAACTAAATTAGGCTTGACCCTCTAAAAAAAAGTCCCCAGTGGAGTCGCCAGCTGTAGCGACCGAAGAATCCGGAGGAGGGATCCTTCGTTGCTTTTGAACAATGGAGCCGCCATCAATATTTATTTTTAGGAAAACATTGAAAAAACCTTTGTTTTTGGGTTCGGGGGTCGATTAAGTGCGGGGAAGGTGCTAGCACCCCGCAACATCCTAAAAAGGTTACCTTTTAATTAAATGTGTAGAAAAATTAGTTTAAAGAAAATATTTTAATTTACCCTTTTTATTAATTAAAAAACGGAAAGGAAGACTTAATAAAAATTTTAGTTTTTTGCGCTCGACGGGAGTGGGCCCCCGCTCCTACGTATCTCCGGGTGCGATGGAGAAATCAAAGCTACGTAGTTCTTGGGTAGAAAATACTTGTGTGTTGGTATTTTTTATTTTTTTTTATTTTTTTGAAAAGGTTTGGGAAAACTAGAGGCCGCTCATGGTGACCAAACAGATAAATCCAGAGTGGTCGTCATTAATGGCTTATTCGGAAAAGAAGGTATTTATAGCGTTCAAACAAGCAAGGCCCAGAGTGACCGCTATAGACAACCTATTTTTTGCGCGAATTCGATTTTTCGAAAGAAAGAAAAAAAAAGAACGGTTCGGAAGCATCACGTTGTGAATAAAAGCGGAGTAGGTGATAAAAGGGGGGTGCGAATAATAGAGGAGTGGTATTAAAGGGGAGGTGTGAATAGCGTTTTGGTGCTTTTAAAAAAGGGGTTGCCGGGGGTGCAAATAGCGTTTTGACGCTTTTAAAAAAAGGTTGCTGGGGTGCAAATAGCGTTTTGGTGCTTTTAAAAAAGGGGTTGCCGGGGGTGCAAATAGCGTTTTGACGCTTTTAAAAAAAGGTTGCTGGGGTGCAAATAGCGTTTTGACGCTAAAAACGATTGATTGGTTTATTTTTACTTCTTGCTATTTGGCTCTAGAACACGTGATTCTCGAAGCGCTTTTTTTCTAAAAAAACAAACCTAGACTAAACAAGTGGTCTTTTGAAAACGGATTATGGAGAAAAATTCTTTTGTTTTTTTGTTGTTGTCATAGTTATTATTAAAAAAAAAGGGGGGCCTTTTTACTTTTTTTTTTTTGAAAAAAGATTTTTGCTATTATATTTTTTTTTTAAAAGGTTTATTCCAAATCCGAAAATTAGTAACCATTTTTTTTTTAAAAAAAAAACAACATTTTTTTATCACTTTTATTTAATCCGAAAATTAGAATAATTCATTAAAAAAAAGCACAACATTTTTTTTTTTTTTAAGACCGAAAATATTAGTACCTAAATAAAAAGGAACACATTTTTTTTAACACCCTTTTTTTTAGGTTTATTTTAAATCCGAAAAATTAGTACCTAAATAAAAAAAGAACACATTTTTTAACACTTTTTTTTTTGGTTTATTTTAAATCCGAAAAATTAGTACCTAAATAAAAAGAACACATTTTTTTAACACTTTTTTTTTGGTTTATTTTAAATCCGAAAAATTAGTACCTAAATAAAAAGAACACATTTTTTTAACACTTTTTTTTGGTTTATTTTAAATCCGAAAATAAAAAAGGGGATACATTTTTTTTACTTTTTTTTTGGTTTATTTTAATCCGAAAATAGTAACCATTTTTAAAAAAAAAAAATTTTTTTTTATCACCTTTTTAATCCGAAAATTTGTAATTATTTATTAAAAAAACAACATTTTTAATGTTATTATTTTAAGAGAAACTTCATTTTTATAAAACAGAATATCTTATTGTAAATGATTTTTTTTTTTGAATAACCAATCTAATGCCTAAAATTCGAAAAAAAACAGCAAAAAATAAAAACAACAAGAATAAAAAGTATGACAGCAACCAAAATAAAAACAGTAAGAGAGAAAAAAAAATATTACAACAATGAAGAAGCAGCAACAATATATACAATAACAATAATTACAGCAACTACAAGACTAAAAAAAAAGCAACAAATTCGAAATTACAATACCTTAAAAAACCCGAAATGTTGAAAAACTTTCCTTGGATCTCCTCAACAATAACAGAATGTAAACTAAAAAATAAAAATTGTTTGTGAAAGGAGAAAAATAAGAACAGTGAACAAGCCTCAACTGTATTTTTCAAAAAAAGGAAAACCTAACCTCTCTTTTCTTTCTCTCTAAAAGAAAACTCTTCTTTTTTCGAAAATCTTTTTCTCCTTCTTCGAAAATCTCTCTCCTTTAGTCCACGGCAAGAACCCTATTTATACTAAAAGATGGAATGCCTCCTTCGTTTTTGTACTGCTTTGTACAGTAGCTTGTCACTGTAGCTTGACATTTCGTGATGACTGAGAAGGATATGATGACCTAAGGTTTTGTGGAGAGTAGTTGGTGACAGAGAAAAAAAAACTTGTGAGAGGAGGGGAGAGTGAGATATGCGAAGGTATGGGGTTGACAGAGAAGGGAAATGATGGCTTGTGTGTGAGAGAGAAGAATGGGGGCGTGAAAGGAGGGGAGCCATGTGAGGGAAATGAGTGTGTGAGTGTGGGTGTGTAGGAGAGGGATTGGAGAAGAAGGATGTGAAAAAAAATGGGGGAGGCCGTAGGTATGGAGAGAGAGAGGAGGGAAGGGTTGAGTGTGAGTGGAAGAAAGAGAGAAAGGAAGGTTGAGTGTGAGAGAGAGAGAGTGGGGTCGAATGGGGGAAGGGGTAAGGAGAGAGGGAGGAGGCGTGGGGGAGTGGAAAAGAGAGAGAGAGAAAGGGAGTGTTTGGGGAAGGGAAAGTGTGGGGAAGTGGGATAATGGGGAAGTGGGATTGAGGGAAAAGAGGAAAGGTGGAGTGTGGAAGGGAGAAAGGTGGGGTTTGACCATGGGATAATAGGGGGGTGGCCGAATTTTTTGAGGGTTTTGGGGATGAATGTGGATGATTTTTTGGGTTAAGGGGGAGAGTGAATGTGGATGGCTTTTAGGGTAAAGGGGGAAGTCGAATTAGGGTTAGGAGGAGGGGAATTAGGGTTTTGTGATGAGTTGGGTTATGGGTTATGGGTTGGATATGGGTCATGGGTTGGGTGGAGGAGTGGGCTAGGCGAATTGGGCTAGCTATTTTGCTGGGTTGGGCTTCCATGACAGCACCTTATTATTAATAGACCCCCCCACTTCCTTCTTGGCTTATTTTTATTTCTTCACTTCTAATTATTATTTTTTTTTCAAAAATTAAAAACTTGTAGCAAACTAAAATAAAATAAAACATGGCATGAAAAATAAAATAATTATTTTTATTAAAAATAAATAAAATTTCTCTTTTTTTGGATAGGACAAAATTAGGGTATTACAAAGGGAATCCGAACGTCAGATGGAGTCAAGGACAACCTAGAAATGTATACCTTATCACCAACATGATTACCAGAAATAACGTGAGTTTCAATAACATACTTTCCAAGCCTTGTCACTATCATTCGAGTACCATTGCATAAACCAGCATTTTGGTCTATGTTCCTTAATTAATAGCATAACTGGTACTCCAACCTTGAGTTGCAAAACATGATTTGGCAATCCTGGGGAACATATGGAGTTTAGGTATTCAGTTGAGTGTACATTATCCACCTGGTCATGATGATGAAGGTCTGAATGAGGAGTATCATGACTGTAATAAGTTTTTTCTGAGGTAGTGAGATGAGCAGCCATGTATTTGTTTATCTTGTCAACAGTCTCATTTTTAGGTGCAAGTATGGCTCTAGTTTGGAAATATTGAGGGTCATGGTGTTCTCGGTGAAAATCTGGATAGGTTGATAAGACAATGTCATGGACAGAATCACCAGTGCCTTGCAATAACAATTCAGTTGGTACTTGTAACTCACTCACTTCATCGTCTTTTTGTCCAACTTTACCATCACCTACTTTTAATATCCATTCAGCAAATTTGTGACTTTGATGAGAGTCTTCATTATTTGTGTTATTAAGTAACCTCATATTCTTGGTTAATGTCATGATTTTGCAATGCCTCCATAGATAAGACGAATTGATTGTTGCATTGACAATTTCTGGCCTGGTACCTTTGGGTATTACTGGTAGAATTTGACGAAAATCACCACCTAAAACAACAACTTTTCCACCAAATGGTATATGTTCATTCCCCCTTCTGGTATGCTTTAGAATGTCTCTTAAGGTCCGATCAACAGATTCAAAGCAATGCTTGTGCATCATTGGTGCTTCATCCCATATAATTAACTTTGTCCTCTCTATCAGTTGAGCCAAGTCACTACCAATGGCAATGTTGCATGTGGAATCTTCATTAACAACTATTGGGATATAGAACCTTGAGTGAGCTGTGCGGCCACCTAGTATAAGTAATGCTGCTACCCCACTTGATGCAACAGTTAAAACAACTTCCCCTCTTGAGCGAAATCCTGCAGAACCGCTCTCCATATGAAAGTTTTTCCAGCACCACCAAAAGCATTTAAAAAAAATAACCCCCCTCTATCCAGTCTAACAGCTTCTAAAATTGTGTCATATACACCACATTGCTCGTGAGTCATTGTAGACAACAAGCGAAAATGTTCTTCATGTAGTGCAACTCGGTTGTAGTTTAATTCATCGTTTAAAAGCCTGTTGTCTTGATGGGAAGTAATGTCATGATCTGGTATGGGCGTGCAAGGGAAATCTGAAAGTCTTTTATTGTGAGCTTGAAGCAACTTGTCAATCTCGACAAGTAAATAACTCTGTAGTTGATTTCCTGTTAAACATAAATCTGTAACAACGGGTAAAACATATTTAAGTATATATGAAAAGTTTTTAAAAATATCTACAATAACTAAATGTTGATATTAACTTTTTAATTAGTGAGTACACTAATTTCATTAAATGGAGCTCTCTAACATGAGGTGGTTGTATAAGAAACGTTTGAGGAAAAGGGACCGAATTATGTTTTAGGATATAAAAAGGTAAATGTAAAATTGTTTTCCACTTGTCAAAATTATTTAACCTTTTTATAACAAAGTATATCGGTAAATATTGGGAAATAATTATATATCACAGTTGACTATTTTTTGAAATCTTATCTACATATGTGGCTACATGTTACTATAAAATTAATACTGAATTTGTTAGACAACATGTAGACAACAACAATGAAATGGGACACATAATAAAAATAGCTGGAGTCCTTAACATTTCCCGTTGGTGGTGAAGGATCTCATCACCGAGATAAATGCAGGTTTGTTCAAAAACGAACTCTGGTCGGCTCATTGCGCTGGCCACTAATAAAGTTGAAAATAGTTCCCTTAGATAGTGACAAGAACCCCAAAAGGCAGCTTCTTTGATGGCATCAATATACTCCTTGTCATCATCAAGCAATCCCAGTGCATAGCAAGCATCTCTAAAATTGGGTTCAACATTACCATCAACAGTGCGAAGGTCTTCATAGCATGTTGGCACTCGTATGTGGTTAAGCAAAGTTCTCATGTAAAAAATTTCACCACTTCCTGGAGGAACAAAATGCATTCGTCCTATACAAAACCCTTTTTTACGAGGAGACCATACAGGTTCTTTTGGATTCCAAACAAATTTGGTAGGGAACTCTGTGTAAGTCAACTCCCTGGCTGTTTCATAAACTTTGTTGGCCTGAAACCATGCCAAAAACTTAGTGAAGTTTGAACTGCTTCTATCAAGAACATCATCAATTGGACGCCTTCGGTCAAATATGAGATATTTTTGTCTGGGTAGATGAAACATAAGCCGCTCAACTGATGGCTCCCTGTGGTGTATATCAAAACTAAAAATTCTCCAGACGGCTTCACATGCTGATAGATAACGAGAATCATAATACTGCTTTATTTCTTCAACTGTAGCAGATTCGGCAGAATCATTTCCTTCTTCATAGAACGTCGCAGTAACTCGATCATGACCTTTGTTCACATACTTAAATAAGTATTTTATTGAACGTGACCGGTTGCACCACTCAACATTAATATGTGCATTGAATTTCAACAATAAAAACTTGTTGTATAAGTGTAGAAATGAGGGTGTGTAGGTCCCACAAATTAGGAAATATATAAAGTCTAACACTAATCAGCGTGTTTCTGCGTATTTTAGAGTTGGGAAAAAAATTTAACAGTTCAAATACGCTAAGTTCGTTCCTCAATAACTGGTTTGGTGAAAAAAAATTAATTTCGTGACAAAATACTTAAAATGTGACGCTAAGCACTGTTTTAGAATATTTTAGAGTTAAGAAAAAAATTAAATGTTCAAATATGCAAAGTTCATTCCTCAATAACTGGACTGGTGAAAAAATTAATTCTGTGACAAAATACGTAAAGTGCAACGATAAGCGGTATATTTTGGGGTACTTTAGGGTTCAGAAAAAATTTAACTATTTAAAATGATTTTTTAATAGTTTTTTTAAAGATGTTTCTTTTGATTGTTTCATATTTAGATTAAATAATTAATCAACAGAATTGTATTGAACTAAATTATTAATTTAAATAATTTAATAAATTATATATAATACTATATATATTTTCAATAATCATAACTTCGTCTCTCGCACAAGATGAAGTTCTCGTTAAAAAAAAAAACACCACATCGTGAACACCTAGCATAAATTGTAACAAAAAAAGGTGATTGCTTTCCCCACACCCCCTCCTACTCTTCGCACACCCCCGAACTTATTTTTCCCCAAAATGACCTCGCGTGAGACGCTCGTGTAACACGGGTTAAGTGACTGTTCGAACGAGGTTATGCGAACCAGTTCGAACGACGTTGTGCGTGTTAAGGAATTTGTGTTGTTCGCATGACATCGTTCGAACCTGTTCGAATAATGTCACCCGTGTTAAGGAATATTGTTAACTGATGGTGTGAGGGTGTGTTTTGGCTGCCTCGAATGGCTTTATTCGAACGTGTTCGAATGGGTGTGTTCGAACAGGCGTTCGAATGGCCACATGCGAACCACTGTTATGCAGAAACAGAAACTAAATAAATCAGCACACAGTTTTGGTGATTTCAAAATATAAACCTAACTTTAACATTATGTACCAAAATTATACAACATTGTGTACCAAAATTATAAACCTAACTTAACATTGACTACCATCACTATCTTTACTTAAATCTACACAAGGAAGGGGATGGAGGGGTTGTGATTGTATGAGCAAATTCTTCAACTTTTGTATCCGGCCAACAAAAAGCGAGTCCCAACCCTTTGCTATGGGTGCCCTATTAGTATTCCATATCAAATCCGGCAAGGGCATTGGACTTCCAGGCTTCATAAAGACCTTCAAAAAGACAACAAAAAACAGAATGTTATGTAATGTTTTGGAATTACTACATTGAATCTAAATAGAAGACAGTTTACCTGTACAAAGTGTTTGTGTTCTAGTACCAAAAGGATGTTGAACTGTCGGGCAGTTCTGAATGGTGGGCATTGAATGGAAAAATTGTGTAACAACAATTAGATGACCAACAAGTCAGGACGACTTTGTACTTGTTACTGATTAGATACCCTATATCTGGTGTAGTCATCCAATTATCTTCAACATTATGTCCATGATGTGCCCTCAACAATGCCCTCATCAAAAATGTGACCTTACCAATACCACCATACAGTCTAGTGTAGAAGTCATTGTATTGGTTAAGCTCCTCCATCAGATCAGTTCTGACTGACTGCCAAGCCTCCTCACCCCTACCAAGAAATGCAGCAATACATCGGAAGCCACAATTTCCATCACCTACCACATTAACAATTTTTTGAACATAGGAACGCATGTATTCTGGCATCCCTATTATGTAAGTATTAAAAACATCAATGTGTGCAGCATCCATAGGTGTGGGTTTTGGATGAGGAGCTGGTGTCAAAGTAAGTGTTGGTGTCAAAATAAGAGCTGTTGAAACAGTAGTAGCAACAGCTTCTGTAACAATAGGTGTGGGTGTTGGTTTCTTATGTAGTGGAGGAGTAGGGATTGTAGTAGCACTGTCAGCTTGAGTTCTCTTTTTGCTTTCTGATGGATTAGGTGCTGGACACGTTGACAAAGTAGGAGTGGAACCCGAACTGTGTGGGTTTGTAGGCGTTCCACTCCTACTTTGGGGAGGAGTAGGGCGTTTACGAGACTGAGCAAAACATCCACTAGATGAACCATCGGGGGAGTCAAATTTGTCATCTACATGCTCCCAAAAAGACTTGTCTCGCTTTGTTGAGTAATCAACTTTCCCTTTCTTATCTTTTTTTGGTGCTCCCTTTGTAATGATCGTATCCGGAGGTGGACACATGGAAGTCGTGTCTGGGAATGCCAATTCACGTGCTTTTGCTTTAATCATAACTCTACCGGCGTGATCAGAGGCCTCAAACCTTCTTTTGATAGCTTCAAGTTCAATGTCTACACTCAACTCATCATCCATTACCTCTGTCTGTATTTTGAAATTCAACCTCTGGCAATGTTGGTGAATCATGCTTAAGGGAATTGGAGTGCAGTCCATCATAACCCTACAAAAAAAGCGACATTGATTTAGTGACAACCCATCAAAACAAGTCTTTTTTGTAGACACAATATAATTATGAGTTTGTACATCATACCTTGAAAGCTCACATGCACATGGTAGTCCGTGTGTGGTCCGGAGCGTGTGTTGACATAATGATGGGTTAAGTGAAACGGATCCAGTGTGTTGCATCTGATCCAAAATATGGTCTATAGCATTAGATGAAACTAAACCCTTAATTTCATCAAAAATCTTCTTCTTCAAGTGGTGTACTTTCACTCTACTCAAACTATGCTCGAAGTGCATTTTAAGGTCAGAATGTTGTATCCTAAGCATGGTCTGCATTCCATCCCAGCACTTACCCAAATCTCCCCTACTGTCTTGTAATATTTGCTTCAAGTGAGAGTGTGCAGACTCAACTCTGTTGGTGGTAGTGTTGCCAAGGTGCATATGGTTATTTATCCATGCATCAATGAATTTTTCCTTGAAGGGGTCTAGTCAGGTGGTCCTGACATACTCTATGAAACTGGGATAAGGTCCTGCCAAGTCGTTAAACAGACCCAACTCATAATCATACTCTTCTGTGGTCTTCGCATGCACAACAGATTGAAATGCACCCATAATGTCATTAACAATAGCTTGGTCTTTCACAATGAGCCTTGCTTTGGCCCTCACATTTTTCTTAATGTGAAATTGGCACAACAAGTTTGCAGATGTTGGAAATATTCCTGCCAAAGCATTCATCATACCCGTGTCTCTACCCGTAAGTATGACTTGTGGTACTTCATCCTGTCTCCTAAATAAACCCCTCAATTTCTCAAGAACCCATGCAAAGTTATCCATCCTCTCCCAATTGACATAAGCAAATGCAGCAGAGTAAGTCTTCTCTGTTGATGTTACACCAACGATCTCAACCAACGGATACCTGTACCGGTTGGTTTTATAGGTGGAATCAATCAACAAAACAACCGGGAAGGTGTTTAGAAGCTCAATGGAATCTGGATGTGCCCAAAAGATGTCCTTCACAACGGTAGTTCCCTCTGCAAGTCGAGTCCAGTAAACATAATTATCACGTTGCAAATAAAACATCAGTTGTTGGAGCTCAGTCCTACCCTCACGCATAGTCGACCTTTGCCTTTGACGACAGTTGTAAATTTGTTTCACAACAGTATAGTTATCATCAGGCTTCATCAATTTCAGCTCATTCAGTATCAATTTTGGCCGAGTATGGTTCCTAGTCATTCTAGCCACTAGATCCTTCTCTTCTGAAGATAACCTACCAATGTACGGACGTCCTTCATGATAAGTAGCCATACCATGGTTATGAGTTCCATTCATAACCCTCAAAATCCATCCTCCAAGCTTCTTAATAAATTTCCCTTTCAGTCTGAACTGACAACAACATTTTCTAGTGTTCGTGCCTTCCTCAACATTTGTCTTGTAAGATCCAGCTTTATCACAAATCAACATGCAGTATTGTTTACCTGATCGTCGTCCGGTGTCAGATCTTCCTATAACAATCACCATCCCAAGAGATTTTCCAACCGCACGCACCCACGTCAGCAGCTCCTCACGACTAGGTAATAACTGAAATTCAATTACTAAGTGTCAGTTAAATAAATTGAATAGTTCGCTAAAATTAAAACAACTAATTCATTATTACCGTATCCATTTTGAACGAACTAGTAAAATCTTGGGATTCTACGACGTCAGTTGTCATCTCATCTGCTACAGTTGGGATTATGCGAACACTGTTCGAACGGCCTTATGCGAACACTGTTCGAACGGCCTTATGCGAACACGTTCGAATGATGCTGTTCGAACCAAGCAAAGTCACACCCCATTAAACACTTGTTCGAACACAATCATTCGAACATGTTCGAACGACCTTGTTCGAACGGAGCGCGAATACAGAAAAAAAATGGCGTGAAAAACTGAAAACAGAACCAAAATGAAAAAAGTTTGGTAGGTTTATTACCTTGAGCTAGTTGCCAATGTTGGGTAGTTGAATAGGAGTGAATGATGAAGGTGAGGATGGGTGGGTTTGGAGTGGAGAGGGGGGGAGGTTTGGGATTTTAGAGGGGTGTGTTGTGTTGAAGGAGAAGAAGAGGGAGAGGGGTAGAGGGGGAAAATCAATTTTAAGTGGGGTTAGTTTGGTAAATGTGTAGGGTGAAGGGGTGTGTTTTGAGTAGGAGGGGGTGTGGGGAAAGCAACAACCCAAAAAAATGGGAGTAAAATTCATGGGCTTATTGTTAGTCCGGGTTTCACAAAACTCCGACAACCAAACTCTCGCACCTAGACGCCCCAAACCCAAAACCCCCCCCTTCCTCTCTCTCACTCACACAAACTGAGAAACGCTAGACGCTAACTACACGCTAACTACCATGGCGTCAGTGAAGCTTCTCCTCTTCCAAGCTCGCCGCCACTGTCTAACCAAAAACCCTTCGCATTTCCACCCTCCATTTTCTCTCACTTCAAACAGATCCCTTTCTTCATCCGAATCGGATCCTCCAAGGAGACCATTCGAACCTATTCCAATCCAACCCGTTTCCTACCCCGTTAAACCCAAAGACTCGTCGCCACCGGACTCCCAACCCTCCTCCGATGCCCCCTCTCTCAGCCAGCCGCCGCCACCACATCCTCGACTGGCAGATGCCCCGGAGCAGCGTGGGGCTTGGACTCGTGAAGATATTCGGTACGTGAAAGATGGGCCGTCGGTATCACCGGTGGTGTACCCCACACGAGTGGCACCTCTCCCTGAGTATAGGGATGGGAATGAGGAATTGGAAAGGGAGAGGATGAAAATTGAAGCGGAGGATCAGCTTAGGAAGAGAATGGCGAAAGCTGCTGAAGAGGAAAAGATGAAGGTGCCTTTTCCGTTGTTGATAAAGCCCAAGAAAAACGAGAAGCCTCCAGTCTATGATTTGGCCGAGGCTATTCGCCAAGTTAAGGTCAGATATTACTAGCCCGGGAATGTTTAATTTGTCTTCATTGTTTTTTTTTATTTTATATAAATTCATTTGCGATTGGCTTGTGTCATTTTTTCCACAGTAGAGTAGAATCAAGTTGTTAGTTCAGGGCTCAAACTTAGCTCTTATATAAGAGCTTATTTTGTAAATTAGGAACTAAATACTCATATCAGTTGAAATGTTCCTATTAATTAGAAGTTAATTCAAACTAGACCCCAAACTATTCCTTGTGTAAAAGTATTTAGAAGTTGTTTGTTGTTTAAACGCTTTATAGAAAACACCTCTTATGAGACTTTGTTATAGTGGTTTAACCTAGTTGATCGCATATGCTGGATTTAGTGCAGTTAGACACTTAGACATAATGTGCAATCATGCAGTCATTAAAAGAGTAGCCAACAGATTTAGTTTTCATACATTTTCAACCTTTGATTACTTTGTCAAAAAACTTGGAAAAAAATGCAAGTTAGAGAGAGATAGGAAGGGGTGACTGCACCCAATCTAAATCTTCAGTACTCCACCAACTCATCTATGAAATTAAACCAACATCGCAAGCTTGTTTTATGCTCTTTACAATTCTTCAACGAACTTGGCGCAAAACATGAGTGTTCTCCTACTGCTGGTTATTAGTTCTCTTCATGGATATTGGTCTGTCATTGGAGTTCCAAATGTTGTTGTGATTTATAAATTTTTCATTCATACTTATATCTATGTTTTGGTGCCATTGATTGGATTAGGGATACTGCACATCTTTCAAAATAATCATCTTCACTTTTTACCTCAAATGTTCTATTGCTTACTATCATTTAATAAATTAATATACTTACATATTGTTCAGGCCAATGCCAAGACAAAGTTTGATGAAACTGTTGAAGCACATATTAGACTGGGCATTGATTCAAAGCGTACAGAACTGGTATATATTTAATATATTTTCCTTTTCCCTGTCTTGCTTGTGTGCTTTAGTGATTCTTTGAATACCATGTAAATTTTAAATTTGACATGTTGGATAAGCTCTCTAAGTTGGCATGTTCAATGAGTTACAAATGCATACTAACACGTAGGTTCTCATTTATATGACTTCCATGTCCCAGATGATATTTCCCTGAATAATCTCAAATCACATATCCTATATCTGCGTGTATACTGTGAATTGATAGATAAAGAGGCCTTATCCTATATCTCTACGTTATTTTCAGCAACTGCTTGACACCATTAGCTTTGCCCAAGACATGTCTTTGATAAATTTCTGGTAATATCTTTGAGTGTCATACTCATAGCCTTTTTAAATGTTCTAACTTTTGAGCACTGTATGCATCATCATTTCTTCCAAGACTGCAGTCAAATAGGATCTAAAAGTGCTCATTATTTTGTCTTCTGCAAACCTTTTGAGCTTCAAACTGTTATATTCTGTTTTATTTGTTTTATTCTTTTTTTGGATAAAAAGTATTATATGCTGTTTTCTCAATCCCTTATTTTAGAAGGTAATGGTTTCAACTCTGGCAGGCAGTTCGTGGTACTGTGATTCTGCCTCATGGTGCTCCTAAGGTAACTTATAAATGTTAAGCAACTGATATAATGGTAGGTTTGGCATCTAATTATCCATATCTTCCAGGCCGTCAGTGTGGCTGTTTTTGCAGAAGGGGCAGAGGCCGAGGAAGCAAAAGCTGCAGGAGCGGACATAGTCGGTGGTAGAGAGCTTGTTGAAGATATTGCTAGTAATGAACCGATCTCTTTCTCCAAGCAATTTTGCTCATCATGCTGATAGTTGTTCCCATACTAAAGTTGTAGAGAGAATGTGCAGATGCATATCGTCTCTTGTTTGTTCTATGCTTGCTTTTTTCTTCTTCTTCTTTTTAGATGCATATGCACCTCGCTCTCTGTGTATGCTCAATTCATGGTTTATGCTAGCTTATCTGTAGATATTTTACTGATTTGTTCTGTTTGTGCTCCCGTCTAAAATATAGTATGTGCTCTTTTAGGCAAATATGCGACATTAGTTTTTCTTATCACATGCTTATATTAAGACTTAAAAGACACTTTAAGTCTCACTCAACGGTGCAGTGAGGATATACTAAGGATACGTTCAATGCCTTGGCAGTTATTTATAACCTTTCCTTTCTAGTTCGAGAATATAAAATCTCTAAACTATGAGCTTATATGCTTATAGGTGGTAATAATAAGCTCAAAGTTGACAAGTGCTTCTCCACTCCTGGAATGGCACCTCAGCTTGGAAAGGTATCTTGGGCTTGAATCTTCTTGTTCTTGTACAGTCATCGCAATTAATGGTTTCTTCTACTAAAGTTTACATTAACTGGTTTGCAGATAGCACAATATCTTAGAAAGCGCAGACTGATGCCAGACAAAAAAGTTAGTTTCACAATGTTTGTTGACATTTTATATTCTCTTTGAAGTGCAGGGCGTAAGTGGATTGTATTTAACTATTGTTTGGTTGTATTAATTTGTTTTGCAGCTGGGTACTCTGACTAATGATATTGCTGGGCAGTTGAAAGAACTAAGGCAGGGTCGCATTGAGTTTAAAATGGAAAGTAAAGCAATTTTGCATGCGGGAGTTGGAAAGGTACTACTGGTGCAACTCCTTATAGACTTAGTTACAATAGTAATAGATGTGTTGCATCAGATATTCTTATGCGCTTACAATCATATCAACAGGTAAGCTACAAAGAAGAGTCTCTTCGAGAGAATATTGGTGCATTCATGAATGCTGTATTACAAGCGAAGCCTGCTGGCTTAAAAAAGAGTAAGTAGTTTACATGCTCTTATGCTCTCTCTCTCTCTCTCTCTCTCTCTCTCTCTCTCTCTCTCTCTCTCCCCCTGTGTGAGTGTGTGTGTGAAAAGAAAAGATGAAATGTCAGATCAGAACAGTTACTGGCACAGCCCCCCCTCCTGCCAAAGGAAAATCAGTGTTTTGTAGACATGCTTCCCTTGTACATAGATGCGAAAAAGAGCAAAGTTTCCTGCAGATAGTTGCTTGCAAGTGTCCCAGGCTTTGATTAGCTGCTCCCTCAATCTGGATTGTAATAAAACTAAGCATGCCTGAAATTCAGGTCTAAATCTTCTTGACTCCCATGCTGAGACTTAACATGTAAGAACTTTTGTTGGGATCTCTTTCTGGAAACAAGAGAAATCTTTGGAATGACATTGCTAACTAAACAAGTTGCAGCTTTGTAACTGAACTCACCCGTAGCAAGTAAGCACTTTTATACGCATAGTAAAACATGGCTAACTGCTAACAAGTAAACTGTGGTACAAGTATCAAATGGTTAATGTGATGTAGGCATGAAGAGTAAAAACAATATGGGCTGGGATTGATTACTAAGCAAGGGAAAAGGGTACAGACACCTTAGTCCTTGAATGTGTGAAGTGTTGTTTATATAGTCTAAGTATCGAATCTATAAGATAATATAGTCTCTAGAAGAAAAATCATTTCAACTGTTTAAATAGACCGACAACCTATTACTTACCCCACAATAGTTAGGTATAGAAGCCTAAGGCCTTGTTTGGACAAACAACTTAATTAAGCTCTTACAACATAAGAGTTTATCGTATAAATGCTTATGTATAAGCTATTTCTATAATAAAAGATAAAATAAAGTTAAACTATTTTCTTATAAGCTATAAGCCATTTTCATAAGCTATACTTGAGAGCTTATGGAAATAAGCTGATAGATATGTCATAAGCTGTTTTCATAATCTCTCCCAAATAGTTTCACAAGTTCTTTTGTTAGGAATAAGTCCAAATAAGTCGATCCGAACATGTCCTAAGTCTATTCTATTTTATTAAAGCTAAAAAAACGCTGCTACTAAACCTCCATGTAAGCTTATACACAGAAACAAGGCCCAATAACTCTCATAAACCGAGGCCTGAATGCAATTCAATACTAGGAAATACAAATATTAGTAAAATTCTGTTAGACTTGAAAACTAAAAAGTGAATAAGTTAACAGCTTAATAAAGCCGGTGATTCGGTGAACATAAATAATTGAGATACATTAAGGTTATGGAATAACAAAATTCTCCACAAAGCAAAAAATTAAACACAAATAATGAGATGGTTTGATATTTGAGCTTATGCCTTCTTGATGCTGGTGTAACAATGGTCACCAAGTTTGTACGCTGAGGATATTTCTATTATCTTATACTTGCTTTTTTGCTGTCCAGCTTCCAAATACGCTGGGTATGTGCTGTCTGTCCATATATGCAGCACGGTAAGCTCTTACATCACAATCTTTGTTTTTTTAGTGATTATTTTATGCATGTATTTTATCTGATTTAGCTCAGTATAAGATGAAGGGATGCATAATTGAAAGGTTTGACATTTTTATTTGTCGTGAGGTTTCTCAAACAGTAGATTGATTTGGAGCTGCAATCTGACCAGACTAGTACGAAACTTTATATTACCTTTTAAGTTAGAAGTTTTGGATGAAAAATTGAATTGTGTATATGGCACGTACACTAGAACAGTAGAACTGGTACATGACACATGTGATTTAGCACTTTATGGCGGTAACAGAAAAGGAGGAAAGGGAGCAACCAATTGCAAGTGTAAATTCTTTTAGACTATTAAGAATGCAAGCTGTTGTGAAAAAAAAGGCAATACGTAACAAGTAGCAACAAAAGGCTGAATGGCGAAAATAAAAATAAGGTATGGTGAGATATCAGACTTGTGCTCTATATAGCACAAGGTATTCTAGTAGAGCTTTTAAGTTTATGCAAAAATGATATTTCTCTGGCCTACAGGTTTCATAAACTTTCGTCTTTGCATTTGTGAATTAGTGTGGGGACATATTAGTGAGTGTAACAAAACCATAACTGATTAAAATTAGAGATTCAATGTGGCCACTGGGCAGTAAGTTGAGAGCAATGATAGGTCAAGTAAAAGGATAGAGAGGGAATTCTGTAAGGTAAGAAGTGAAGAAAAGACGTAAGTTTGCTAGTGTCATCAACTGCAGTGGTGATGAATATATTGTCTCCTTCTTATATGCCTGTTGTTTCTTTCAAGTTATTCAACGAAACCATATTGATGCAGATGGGCCCCGGGATACCCGTTTCAATACAATCGTTATCCAAAGCAGCAGATAACTACAAGAAAGCGCATCTTGTATGAATTATGTGGATAGGGGGGCAGTGGAACTGTGGAAGAAGGTTTTCAACATGCAGCGAAATTTTGATAATTCGTATGTTGCTGTAGTTTTTTTAGTTACCATTGATTCTCTAAGGTTTATTCTGTGATATAAGTGGCAATAAGTATCTGAAATATTTATCATTTTTTGTATGGGCTTGATGAATTTTCTGATCGTCTTTTAGTGTGTTCATGTTCCTCATTGCAGCACTGAAAAATATGGCTTACTAAATTTATTCTTAGTAATACTGATCTAACCACCCCTTCATAACCTGGATTTAGTGGCTTATTTGTTTATATTTTTTAAACCATGCTTTACTGATGTGCTGCAAATGGATATTCTATGACAACGACTGCTGTTCTATTCAACTGTATACTGTAATTATTTCAATATTGGAAGTGAACTTACATCACTTGAAATTTATCCAAGCTGCGGATGTGGGATATATTCAAGATCCGTTTACAATAAAAACATATGTTGATATCTGCTATATTTTCCAATTGCATGTCTTTCACTAATGGTAAGGCTCATGTTTCAAAGCCCTAATCAACAAGTGGAGTAGGCGTCTAATTTAGAATTTAGATGGAGGCACCTTAAAAACAAATCAGCAAATATTTTTTTTCATCGAGGTAATAGTGATGCTTAATACAGGTTGGGCCGTTACGGGTCTGTACAGATCTTATAGTGATGTTTCTTGTTCGTGATGTACGAATGGAGTGTCTCGGAAAAAAACTGGGTATTTTCTTTTCAGCACTGCTAAATCATAATAAATGAATTGTACGAAATAGCCTAAATAAAAAGAGAAATGATTTTTACTACCATATGAAATGTGCGGATGTGTGATGGTGTTGGGTGAATTTGCCTTTTTTTCTCCATCAAAGGTTTATATGTCTACCACCTAATCATTCCGACAATTCGTACCACAAGGCTCTCGTACAAAATAGCACTACTGAAATAAAAAAATGAGTTATCAACCGAAGAATACGCTGTTCTTACTTTTCGTAAAAAGAAAAACTTTCCCTTTTTTTGTTGATGACGGGACTATGCAATGAGAGCGATGTGTTTACTGTTATTGGCAGAGTATATTTTCTCATTACGTAATTTTTTTTAACCAAATTTTTTTTATTACATTATTGACAGCGTATATCGAGAGAGATGCGGGTAATTTATATTTCAATATCTAAAAAAAAGTTGATTGTAATGTCGTTTTATATTTCAATATCTAAAAAAAAAGTTGATTGTAATGTTGTTTTATATTTCAATATCTAAAAAAAAAGTTGATTGTAATGTCGTTTTAGGAGCTGATCGTTGCTCAGTATATTCGTATAAAGAGCTATTTTACCTACATTTATAGACCTTGAAAAACGTTGAAGTGAATTTTAGGTCGACAACATAATGGAGGGATTACAATGATGTTCGCTCCAACAAATTCACGTGAAGAATTTTTTTTATATAAAATAAAACGGGCCAATGAGCCCAAAAGCGATTACACGAGAATTAAACGAGGAGTAGAAACTCCAATAACATCATCGGCAACATACTGCTTAACACTATCAGGAGGAGTATAAAATAATATAGGGATTGTCCTCCCACAAGGTATAACCAAGGGCTCCAAAACCATCCGCCACCCTATTAGCCTCCCTGTAGACATGTTTGATAGTAACCGTCTAATCCAAAGCTAACATCTGTCTAATACGGTGAACAAGACTACAACCTTCAGAGCTACCAGCAGAAGCACTAGAGATACACTTGATAACAGAATCAGAGTGCAGATTAAGGTCAACACGCCTAAAGCCTTTGTCATAAGCCAGCTACAAACCCACAAAAACACTCCAAAGTTCAGCCACATGAGCATTTGCCAAACCCAAAGTGTGAGACACCACCACAGGCAGCAATAGTCGAATTACCTCTAGAAGCTCCATCACAGTTTAACCGAACCCCTCCCTCTAACGGAGGCGTCCACCTAACATGAATTTCAGCCTGAACTCTGGGCAGAACAACCACAATATCTAAACTATGATCGAAGAAGGGGGAAATGAAATTCAACACCACATGGACCGGATTATAAGGCCTAATGAACTTCGAATCGTGCTCTCCCTTGTTTCCCCACATTCACAAATGGTAGCACATTATGGCCCAGATAGAAGGCCAAGGTGCCTAAAACACCTCTTTGCAACACAAAATCCCGATTCAACGTTATCCAATCAGTTAAATTGCCTCCATACATGCTCAATGGGAAGGAGGTGATGCCACATAAACACCGCAAGAGGACAATCACGAAGAACATGAAGGTATTCGATCTGTCATTTGTCCTGTATGCACTAAGGCATGCTACTTTGGGATCCTTAAACTCACTCATAGTTACCTATGGTGATGAGATGAGATTGGTTTATCTGCCTATGAAGTTATTACTGTAGAACTGTCTGGACTAATTAATTAGGTTTGTTTGTTAATCTACTCTCTGTACATCAGCACATGCGATGGAGATTGATTATCTGAGATTTAGTTCCTATGTTTTGTTACTTGTCTTTCAGCGATTCCAACTTGCATATGATAATCCTTCCCTGAAAATATGGTGACAAGAGGTCAAGTCAAAGTGTTGCTTTGGCGGCTAGAAAAGGAGTTATTCACCGAGAATTGGAGGTGTTCGAATTTCTGCAATGAATTTCTGACAGAAAGAACTGATGAGGAAATTGATCATGGTCCGTTCAAGCATCGTGTGGATGATGTGCTTGAATTGAGGAAATGATGCCTTTAATTGTGTAAACATGCTGAATATTTTGATTGAGAGGACACAAACAGCAGAAGAACAACTGGGGGATATAGTTATCCAGTAGATTAACAGTAACAGAATGATCTTGAAGATAGAAATGGAAAGGAAATTGTGGTGTGGTGCAAAGTTTAATAGTTGGAGGTGCAAATAAAATAAAAGCTGATTTGGGCTGTTCTCCAATTATTAAATGGGCCTCGCTGTTTGCTGTGTTGTTTGCTTTGATTGTGGGCCGGGTCTTCTTATTAAATCAGAAGCTGAGAAATTCTTCTTAACTCTCGCGTCCTTTTTCTTCTTCACTAAACGCGTTCATTTTCAGACAGAACAGAAGCGAGCGTGAGTTCCAGAAACAGAGAGAATCGTGTTTCCAGAATCGTCGCAACATCAGAGAAACGAGTGAGAGAGAATCAAGGTTCCAGTCTTGTAAATCACTGTTGCGTTTTGTTCTTGTTGAATCGCTAGGAACAGGAACGGTTTCAACAGAGAAGAACAAACAGATTTCTGATTGTAATCATCATCATCATAGTGGATTATTGCTCGGATTCAGACCCCCGAATGTAGGAGAAATCCGAACTGGGTTACCAAATTTTCTTGTGTTCTTCTCCTTCTCCCTTTCTTGCATTTCTTTCAATTTGGTTTCTGTTTTTTGTTCTTTTTTTGGAATTCTGGTTTTGCTTTCTTTCAATTCTGTATAGTTATTCGTTAATTTTGCAATTCGGTTTTGTTTGTGTTTTTCGATTTCTCTGGAATTGGCAGCTGGCTTTTGTTGATTTATCGTTTCAGGGAACAACAATTGGTATTAGAGCTTTTGGTTCGCGATCAAGAAACGATGGTTTCAACAAAGTACGAAGTCGAGAAGTTCAACGGGAAGAACGACTTCGGGTTATGGCGTGTCAAGATGAAAGCAATGCTAGGCCAACAAGGTCTCGCGGGTGCGCTACTTGGAGAAATGGGCTTGCCGGTAAAGATGTCCGCAGAAGAAAAGGCGGAGGCTTTAGAGAGGGCACATGGTGCGCTAATCTTGAGTCTTGGTGACAAGCCTCTTCGGGAAGTGGTAAAAGAAACCACGGCAGCAGCTATTTGGAAGAAATTGGAAGACTTGTATATGGTAAAATCAATTGCCAACCGTTTGTATTTGAAGCAAATAATTTACACCTTCAAGATGCAACCGGGAAAGTCCGTAGAAGAGCACATTGACGAATTCAACAAAGTCATTCTTGACCTCGAAAATATTGATGTCAAGATTGATGATGAGGATAAGGCTATCTTACTTGTAAATTCTTTACCAAAAACGTATGAACATCTCACTGATGCTCTACTTTATGGTAAGGAAACATTAACCCTTGATGATGTGCAATCCGCACTAATATCAAGGGAACTTAAGAGGAAATCCGAGACTAAGGAAGAACAGAATGAAGGTCTATTTGTGAAAGGGAATTTTGAAAAGAAAGGCAAGAATAAGAAGAACAAGAAATGGGATAAAGAAAAAGGTAAGAAGGACAACAAGTGCTACATTTGTAAGAAAGAGGGTCATTGGAAGAAGGATTGTCCAAAATGGAAATCCAAGAAAAAGGGTGATTCCACTGATGATGTAGGAAGCGTCTCAATTGCTTCCGAGTACTATGAAGGAGACGTTTTGATTGCGGAAGAAGTCATTGGGTCAAATTCCACAAATGAGGTATAGATTTTGGACTCTGGCTTTGGTCAACATATAACTTCAAGAAGCGAAGTTATAGGGTATTGTGATGGTGATGTGTTGATGGCCTCTTCATCCATCAACAAGGATCACTGGGTGTTGGATACAGGTTGTTCGTTTCACATGACCTCCAATAAGGAGTGGTTGATTGGCTATAGGCAAGTGAATGGCGGACAAGTAGTAATGGGAAACAACACAGTGTGCAAGATTGAAGGGATAGGTTCTGTAAGACTTAGAATGGATGATGGCACTATAAAGATACTTTCGGAGGTGAAGTATGTCCCTGGTGTAAAGAGAAATTTAATCTCTCTTGGTATGCTTGAAGCGGAGGGTTGTTCTTTTAAGGGGGAACATGGTATTATGAAGGTGGTCAAAGGCTCTCTAGTGGTTATGAGAGGATATAGGGATCATGGCATATACATTCTCAAAGGTACAACAATTAGCGATAGTGTAGATGTGGCTACCTCAAGCACGGAATCGGTGAGTTCCGAAAGGGCAAGGTTGTGGCATCAAAGACTCGGGCATGTGAGTTCTAAGGGTATGCAGATATTGGAAAAGCTTGGTGTGTTCGGAAAGGACAAGCTTGGAGGGTTACCCTTCTGTGAACATTGCGTATTTGGCAAGATGCACAAGGTGAGGTTCAACACGGGACAACACAATACGGAAGGCTTGCTGGACTATGTGCATAGCGACATTTGGGGACCGGTAAGGATTCCCACTCTTGGGGGAAACAGGTATTTCATTACTTTTCTTGATGATTTTAGTAGGAAGGTATGGATTTAGCTTTTAAAAACTAAGGATGAAGCCTTTAAAACATTTAAGGAATGGAAAAGCTTAGTTGAAAATAAAACCAATAGAAAGGTTAAGGTGCTAAGAACAGATAATGGCTTAGAATATTATAATGATGTGTTTACAAATTATTGTAAAGAACATGGAATCACTAGACATAGAACTGTTAGACACACACCTCAGCAAAATGGCCTTGCTGAGAGGATGAATAGGACCATATTGGAGAGAATGAGGTGCCTTCTCTCCAATTCTGGGATGCCTACTAAATTTTGGGCCGAGGCCGTCTATACGGCTTGCTATTTGATTAATTTGAGCCCCTCCACCGCTATCAAACTAAAAACACCTCAAGAAATTTGGTTAAATAGGACTCCTAGTTATGATCATTTGAAAGTTTTTGGTTGTGTTGCTTATTATCATGTGAATGAACGAAAGTTAAGCCCTAGGGCAAGCAAAGGGCATTTTGTTGGTTATTCTGCAGGTGTGAAAGGCTATAGGATTTGGAGTCAAGAAGACAAAAAGTGCATCATTAGTAGAGATGTGAAGTTCTGTTCGCGCTCGTGTGTGTTATAGTCGCAATGTCAGTGCAAGTATACACGTCGTACAAGTAATAAAGTGGATAAAAGTAAGAGATCGTTCCCACGAGGATTGATTAACTTTCAGAGTTCAAGTCTTTAAAACACAAGTGAAACAAGTAGCAAATCGACACTAAAAGTTGATACTAAGACTAAGAACATAAATAAAGCAAGTAAATGAGAAGTGGGTGTGAATATGGAAGAGTATGAGTTGGATTGCTGCATGCAAGTAAATCTCCTCTAGTCAGACGTTATAACGTTTACACGTTAACACGTACAAATGCTATGTTGTATAGACGTTATAACGTTTGAACGCTGTTGCAAAAGAGCTGTGCTTTTCAGTCACAAAACGTCAGAGCTTCAAGTACTAGAATTCCTATGTCTAGGTTCTAAGTAGGCCTACTCCTGTATTTTAAGTACCCACAGCAATGTCCTATGAACTATTATCTGTTCTATGTCTAGACTTAGATAAAAATGCCTAAATGTCTTTAGTGCACCTTTTCATTCACATAAATCTTTGAGTTCTTTTCATAGACCATGTCTGTACCTATGAATCTACTTATTTTAAGTGATCAGTTCAAAACAAGTTTGGAAATATTAACATGCAAAGATTTAAAGCGCATAAGCATCAATACTTCATAGCATTAGACTAAAGATTCATTACATGCAAAACAACAACCCAACTACAAATGTTTAGCTCATGCTGAGCATCCTTACAGAAATAAGAGGAGTTAAAATCCAAATACCGTACATAGAGAAAAGGAGACTAAACGCAAAAGATACGCCTAAGTGGCCTTCCTTCATGCACGCTGTAAAGACGTTACAACGTCTGAGCTTTACAGTAATGGCTGCGGATGGATATGGAAATTGGGGCCTTGAGAGAATTAAAAATGAAGAAGTCTGTGTCCAGAACTTCTCTCAGAAAAACTCTCTCTGAAAAATGGGGGAAGGTAGATGATGAATGGAGTCGTGTCTTCCGCATGGTGCATCATTGCCTTTTTGTAGAGAGAGAATAGCCATGGTCAAAAGAGGGTCACATGTTGCTGATGTCATTCCCCCACCTTCCAAGCTTGCTTGCGAGTTGACTCTGCCCTGAAGTGACACCGCACTGCTACAGTGCGTCAGCCGCGTCAGTGCTGAAGAAAGAGAAGATCTTCTTCATTTCCAGATCTCTGGTCATCATTACATGTGCGCCAAAATGATATATATTATTTTCTTGCTCTGCTATCCTTCTTCAGACGTGATAAGAGACGCTGCCACGTTTGGATTACTGCACAAACACAAGAAGCATCAAAACGCTCACAAAGGCGCCAATTGGCACCAAAATGCCTAGAACTTGTATTTTAGCCCCTTTCTAACTAAAAGCAATAAACTAACAGAAACTTTACTAAAAACAACCTGCTATTGCCAGAGAACTTGCATGATTTAACTTTGACTAAGCATAAATAACTCATATAAATATGAGTTATCACACCCCCAAACTTAAACCATTGCTTGTCCCCAAGCAATTGAAATACAACATATGAAAAGATGCAAGAAACTAAATACACCAATAGTTTACACCCTACTCATCTATTTTTGATTAAAAATTTTCTTCAAGGGGCTAATTCCTTCAGATTTACACTACACACTCACGCACCAATGCACAATTACATTCTAGATTCATTACTGCCCAAAGTGAGTGTGTGATCTCTGTATCAATTCTTTTCCTAGCTAGGTTCAGAAGCTATCCTAGCTTATGAAAGAGTGGTTTCCAAATGGTGAGAGTATAACATCTTTCAAAACAAAGAGTAGGCTAACATTTTCACATAAGACATGAGGGTTATTTGAAGTAGAACAAAGGGTCTTATCTTGGGTGCTAGGACTAGATTTGTGCAAACTACTTCTCTAACTCACACAACGCAAAACACACACAGCTGCAATCCCTCATTACTGAGCAACTTTTCTCTTTTTCTTCACTTTTGGTTTGGAGCTTTTGTGATTTCCTCCTTTTTGATCTTTTGGATTTGACACTTTTGGATTGAGATATTTGGGGTACTCAGCATTTGTTTCGGGAAATTGCAGCAAACACAGAGGACATGTGGATTTTTCCACTTATTTGAAACAACACACACTTTTTGGTTTTTTTTTTTTTTTTTTTTTTTTTAAAGTAGACGTTATAACGTGTATACGAGAGACGCTACAACGCTTGATGACACAGAACTCAACACACAAACACACACGGCATACGTTATAACGTTACGGGTAGACGTTATAACGCTGCACTCACACTACACATGCACTAATCATCCTACAGTCTTTGCACCCAGCCTTAGTACATCCTGATATACCCCCAAACTTAGTTTCTACTGCTACTCTAAGTTTTTAATCAAGTTTTACAATCACCAAAGTCAACCAAAACTAGCTTTTGCATCACATAGTCCCTAGCTAACTAGGTTTTCCTCAAAACAGAGTTTGTGTGGAAGCAGTAATCAATTCTATTCATCTAAGCATGCATCAGCTACTCACACAAATTCACACATAGTCATTACTAGATTTAGCCCAAAGAGAAACATTTTTGATGATTAATAGAGTAGGAAAGTAAACTGATTTTGCATTTGATTTCATGCAGACAGGAAACATAAAAATGATCCTCCCCCCCCCGAACAAAAAGATGAGCAGTGTCCTCACTGCTCACTGATTTTGAAAATTGAGAGAGGAACATTTACACAAAACAGAAACAAAACAACTACTAACTCTCAAGACGTTGTAACGTCTAGACA
This sequence comes from Astragalus membranaceus, assembly GCA_039519185.1. NCBI lineage: Eukaryota > Viridiplantae > Streptophyta > Magnoliopsida > Fabales > Fabaceae > Astragalus > Astragalus membranaceus. The sequence goes on from CM076850.1 coordinate 132,288,262, forward strand.
GCTATTTATTTGTACTGAAATTGTAAACTAAAACTATTCTACTGCTAAAAGAGGGCTACTTACTTGTTCAGAGCACCGGCCCTGAGCCTTCCACTTTGTCTGGCTGGGATGCTTGCTTGCACAGCCTTCTTTTTCTTTTCCTTCTTCTTCTTTTCTCCTTCACCGTCACCAACATCAACTGAGACTTCAGTTTCCTGGGGCCTCTTTACACTGCTCTCAGCAACTCTCTTCTTTGCTTCCTCCCATGCTTTCTGCTTTTCCAGCTCTGCAGGATGAATCTGCTGCTGCTCTTTGGGTTCCCCCTGGGCTTTTTCAACCTCTGGCTCATGAGACGTTGTAACGTCTGCAGCTTCCTCATCAGCGGCAACAGCAGGAGCATTCTCTGAACCACTTGCAGCAACAAATGCTGCGCTGGTGGCTGTTGCTGGCTTGTCTTTAGCAGCTTCAGATCTCTTTTTTACCTGCAACTTTTGCCTTTTGGGTGCAGGAGGATAAACTAGTTGCTCTTCTTCTTCACCATGTCTTGCTTTTTCACTTGCAGCGGCTACTTCACGCCTTTTCTTCTTCCCAAATGGACTCTGGGTGGGTACAGTCTTGAATCTTTGCCTTTTGGGTGGGGGAATGAGTTGTGGGTCTGGGTTGGTTTCAACAACAGTTGGTTCAGACGTAGTCACATCTGCACTGGTTACTTCTGGAATTGATGGTTGTGATGGTTCTTTAGTTGGTTCAGGTTGAGTGGGAGTTGGCTTTGAAATGGGTTGATCTTTGAGTGTTTGGGGTTGTTTGTCTTTTGGTGATGGAGGTGTGGGTTGGGCTGGTTCTTTGAGTGTTTGGGCTGGTGGAGAGTCAGCCTCAATATCAGTCTTGTCACTGGAACTTCCTTTCTCTTCTGAATGTGTTTCTTCCTCATCATCACTTAGGATTTCCCTACTCACCTTCTTTGATTCCTCTGCATCACTCTCACTGATGCTATCCATATCAGCTGATTTAAGCTCTTCTTCCTCACTACTTACTTTCTTCTGCTCCTTCTTTGCTGGGCTCTTTCTTTTTGTGGCTGGTTTTCTTGTTTTCTTGACTTTTTCCTTCTTCACTTTCTTGGGGTTCATTGCTGATAGGAGTATGTTGTCTTCATCTTCCTCTTGCATCCAATCTGGAAGTACTGGTTCTTCAATCACCATCTTGCCTTTTGTTGTATGTGCATTCACCTTCTTTTGCCACTCAAATTGCTCCTTGACAAACTTGGCTAGGCTGTTTTGCTGTTCTACCAGACGTTGTAACGTCTGTGCATCAACTGACGTGGTAGCATCTGCAGCTCTCTGCCTAGCTTTGAACTTTGTAGAGAATGCCCCCTGGGGTTCCTCTCTTAGCTCAGATGCTTCAATCTCCACTCCAGCCTCCATGCAGAGATCGGTGATTAAACAAGGGAAGTATAGGTATCCATCCTTCCTGTTCTGCCATTTGTTAATCTCTCTGTTGATGAGCTTACCCACTTCAATCTTATCTCTTGACATAATGGCATCAATAGCAATCAGCCTCTCTTTATCAACCCAGAGAGTGTGGGAAGTGGGTATCAAGCAATGCCTGATGAAATGAAACCAAGCACTGGCCTCATCACAAAGGTATCTCTTCAAAATTTTGAATTCATTCCCATGGTCGCCTCTTCGCTCCCAAACAGCTCCTTCAACACATATCCTTTCTTTGATTTCAGTCATCTCTGCCACTCCGTAAGTCTTTTGCTTCACCTCAACTGCCTTGCCATAGTAACCTAGCCCAAAGTAGTCATTTATGACTCTTACACCAAATTTGACTTCCTCACCTCGTACGATGGAGGTGCTTGAAAGTTCTCCATCGGTTCTTTCAACGATTCCTTTATAAAAGTCATGCACCAGAGTTGCAATGTATTCCTTTCTGTGAACTACAAATTTCTGCCATCCCAATGCTGCCACTGTTGCGATAAAGTCAGGATTTGGGTTTTCCAAGCTAAAACCCCTTTCTGGCAGCAAGGCTTTCTTCTTTGAAGGAATGGGGATTTCTGGGTTTGGAACAGAAGACGAACTTGGGTTGACGTTCTTTCCTTTACCAGATGATTTTACTGCAGCTTGCTTTGTTTTAGTCATGGTGATTGTATGGGTTTTCTGGAGAGTGGGGGATTTGAGATTGAGATTTGCGATTTGGGGTTTGGGAGAAGGTATAAGATTGCGGTTTCTGAAAGTGTATGAAGGTGGTTTTGATGATTGTAACTGGTGTGTGTCTATTGGGGAGGTTTTATGGGAAGTTGGGAAGTAGGTGGTGGCGTGGGTTTGGGAAAAAGGGGTAACCGTTGGAAGTGACGTCATGGTCACTTTGGCAGTCACGTCTCAAAAAAAAAAAAAAAAAATTAAAAATTGTTTCATTTGAAAACTGCTTGACTCATTCTCTCTTTTTTTTTTTTCATTTAAAACTTTACCCAGGCAGCGAACGTGACAACATCCTAGACACGCAGAGACGTTATAACGTTTTTACTACTTCAGCTCCCATTCCTGCACAAAAATTTAAAGACACAAAATTGCTGGTTAGTTAAAACCATTGGGTTGCCTCCCAAGAGCGCTTGCTTTAAGAGTCTTCAGCCAGACTATCCCCTTTTTTGAATTCAGAGGTTGTTGAGAGTCACTGTGGTCTTGTCCCTAACCACATGTTCTCCATGGTAATGCTTCACTCTTTGGCCATTGACCTTGAAAAAGGAATTAGTTTTCTCATCAAACAGGTCCACAGCACCATGACTGTAGACTTTTACTATCTTGAAAGGTCCTGACCATCTTGATTTTAACTTCCCAGGGAACAACTTTAATCTTGAATTAAACAACAAAACTGATTGTCCCTCTACTAGCTCCCTTCTTTGAATTCTCTGATCGTGCCACTTCTTGGTTTTCTCTTTATACAGTTTTGAATTCTCATAGGCAGTGTGCCTGAATTCATCTAGCTCATTTAGTTGAAGGAGCCTTGCTTCTCCAGCCTTTGAATGATCAAGGTTCAGTTGCTTCAGTGCCCAGTGAGCTTTGTGTTGGAGCTCAATGGGCAGGTGACAAGCTTTTCCGAAGACTAACTTGTATGGTGACATGCCCAGTGGTGTCTTAAATGCTGTTCTGTACGCCCACAATGCATCATCAAGGTGCAGGGACCAATCCTTCCTGTTTGGACCAACCATCTTCTCAAGTATCCTTTTAATTTCTCTGTTGGAAATTTCTGCTTGACCACTTGTTTGTGGGTGATAAGCTGTAGCAATCTTGTGCTTCACTCCGTACTTAGCCAATAGGTTCTCAATCAGCTTGTTACAAAAGTGAGAGCCTTCATCACTGATTATAGCTCTTGGAGTACCAAATCTTGTGAAGATGTTTTGCTTCAGGAATTTGCTGACTGATTTGGCCTCATTATTGGGTAATGCAATGGCTTCCACCCATTTTGACACATAATCCACAGCTACCAAAATGTATAAATTTCCATGAGACATAGGAAATGGCCCCATGAAGTCCATTCCCCAAACATCAAACAGTTCCACTTCAAGAATATTTGTCAATGGCATTTCTTGCTTGTTGGAGATGTTTCCAGCTCTTTGGCATTTATCACAGCTTTTTACTAATTCATGAGCATCTTTGAAGAGTGTTGGCCAATAGTATCCTGACTGTAACACCTTTGCTGCAGTTCTGGTTCCTCCAAAATGTCCTCCATAAGGTGATGCATGACATTGTTGTAATACATGGAGTTGTTCCTCTTCAGCCAGGCATCTCCTAAGCAACTGATCTTGACACATCTTATATAGATAGGGCTCATCCCAAAAATAGTGCTTCACGGTGTGGAAGAATTTTTTTCTTTGCTGATGGTTGAAATCCACAGGCACAATCTTGCTGACTAGGAAGTTAACTATATCAGCATACCAGGGAGCAGTAGTATCAGACGTTATAACGTTTGAAGAAATAGTCATAGACGTGGTAACGTCTTCAGCTACTGTGGCTACTGTCAGCAGTTTTTCATCAGGGAAATTTTCTTTTATTTCTTCTGCACCTGTACCTGCATCAACATTCTCAAGCCTAGAAAGATGATCAGCAACTTGGTTCTCCACCCCCTTTTTATCATGAATTTCCAAGTCAAATTCTTGGAGGAGGAGAACCCATCTAATGAGTCGTGGCTTTGCATCTTTTTTAGAAATCAAATACTTGATGGCTGAGTGATCAGTAAAAACAATAACTTTTGCACCCACCAAGTATGATCTAAATTTGTCAAAAGCAAATACAACAGCCAGTAACTCTTTCTCAGTTACAGTATAATTTAATTGGGCATCATCTAAGGTTTTACTAGCATAGTATATAGAGTGAAAAATTTTGCCATACCTTTGACCCAATACGGCCCCCACAGCGTAGTCACTCGCATCACACATTAATTCAAATGGTTTGGACCAGTCAGGAGTGACTATCACAGGAGCTGTTACAAGGGCATTCTTTAATTTCTGGAAGGCTTCATGACAATGCTCATCAAAGTTGAAGACGTTATCACGTTGCAGCAGCAGACACAAAGGTTTGGAAATTTTTGAGAAATCCTTGATAAACCTTCTGTAAAAACCAGCATGCCCTAAGAAACTTCTAATACCTTTGACAGTTGTAGGTGGAGGTAATTTGTCAATGACATCAACTTTCGCTTTATCCACCTCCAACCCTTTCTTTGAAATTTTATGCCCCAAAACAATTCCCTCTTGAACCATGAAGTGGCATTTCTCCCAGTTGAGTACTAAGTTGGTTTCTTCACACCTTATTAAGACTCCTTCTAAGTTATCCAAGCATGCCTTGTATGAGTCTCCATAGACTGAAAAGTCATCCATGAAAACTTCCATGGATTTTTCAATAAAATCTGAGAATAAAGCCATCATACACCTCTGAAATGTTGCAGGCGCATTACACAATCCAAATGGCATCCTTCTGAAGGCAAAGGTACCATAAGGACAAGTGAATGTGGTCTTCTCTTGGTCCTCAGGCACAATAGCTATCTGGTTATATCCTGAGTAACCATCAAGGAAACAATAGAATTCTTTGCCTGCAAGTCTATCCAACATCTGGTCAATAAATGGCAGAGGAAAATGGTCCTTCTTGGTTGCTTTGTTCAGCTTCCTGTAGTCCATACATATCCTCCATCCAGTCACTGTTCTTGTTGGAATTAATTCATTTTTTTCATTGGTTACCACAGTAACTCCACCTTTCTTTGGCACACATTGAACTGGGCTCACCCATGAGCTATCACTAATTGGATAAATGATTCCTGCATCTAACCATTTGATGATTTCCTTCTTGACCACCTCCTTCATTATCGGGTTCAATCGCCTTTGTCCTTCAATGCTGTTCTTTGCATTCTCTTCCAAGACAATTCTGTGCATACAGATTGTGGGACTGATACCTTTGATATCTGCCATTTGCCAACCAATGGCTTTCTTGTGCCTTTTCAAGGTGCTAATGAGATCACTTTCCTGCTCTTGTGAGAGGTTAGAAGAAATGATCACTGGTAAAGAATCATTTTCCCCTAAAAAGGCATACTTCAGGTGATCAGGCAACACTTTCAATTCCAGAGTGGGTGGTTTTTCAATGGATGGTACTATCTTCTTGAGATTGGAGTCTTCTCTCCCCAAAGATTCATACTTCTTTGTCCACGCCCTGGGTACTTGGGAATCAGACGTGACAACGTCTGTGGTTGACGTTGTAACGTTTGACTGATCAGCTTCTTCTGATAACAATTCCTGAATCTCATCATTGCCCAGAATATTTTCCAAGTGGTCATTATCTTTATTGAATTGCTTTTGAACCACATGGTCAAGGGCAACCACAAAGGAACATTCCTCTGTGTTAGGTTCTGGATACTTGAGTGCGTTGAGGATGTTGAATTTGACTTCTTGGTCATTGACCCTCATGATTAATTCTCCTTTCTGCACATCAATGAGTGTCCTTCCAGTGGCTAGAAATGGTCGCCCCAAGATGATAGGAACTTCCTTATCTGCATCAAAATCCAAAATAACAAAGTCCACTGGAAAAACGAATTTGTCAACTTTAATCAAAACATCTTCTAATATGCCCTCAGGATAAACTCTACTTTTATCAGCTAATGTAAGACTTAAAGAAGTAGGTCTGGCAGTTCCTATACCAAGTTTTTCATAAATGGACTTGGGCATCAAGTTAATACTTGCCCCCAAGTCACATAAAGCTTTGCCAAGGTAAAAATCTCCAATGGAGCATGGTATAGTAAAACTGCCAGGATCTTTCAGTTTTCTAGGGAGTTTATTCTGCATGATTAAGCTACATTCTTCAGTTAAAGCAATAGTTTCAAACTCCCCTAGCCTTCTTCTTTTGGTGATGATATCCTTTAGGAACTTGGCATAGTTTGGCATCTGTTGTAGAGCTTCAACCAAGGGAAGGTTTATGTGCAGCTGTTTTAGCATCTCCATGAACCTGCTGAATTGCTTGTCTTCATGAGCTTTCTTGAGTCTTTGAGGGTAGGGTGGAGGAGGATATCCAGGTACAAGCTTAGGAACAGTCTTGATTCCTGGTTCAGAACTAGACGTTGTAACGTCTGGCTTAGACATCACAATGTCTGGAATATTCTTCTCTTTTTCTCCACTTTTGTTTTTCTCTTTTTCCTTGTCTGGCACCTCAGATTCCTTAGGCATAGATGGTTCTGGATACTCAGTGCCACTTCTTAATGAGATAGCATTTACCTGTGCATTCACCACATCTTTACCATTTGACTTTGATGAAGATGGTGTTTCAGTTGTGGATGGAAGAGATCCATTCTGTCTTTGAGTAAGAGCTGAGGCTATCTGTCCAATTTGGTTCTCCAAAGTTTTGATTGAAGACTCATGGGTCTGTAAGGTTGCCCTACAATCACTTATGAAGGTTTTCATCAAGGCTTCCAAATTGCTGTTGTTGTTATTCTGCGTATACTGCTTTTGTTGTTGAGGGGGAAATCCTGGGGGTATTGCAGGAGCAGCATTGCTAGCATTCAAAGAATTGTTGTTCTTCCAACTAAAATTTGGGTGATTTCTCCAATTTGAATTGTACAAGTTGGAGAAGGGACTGTTACCTTTGTTATGTGATACAAAGTTTACAGACTGGGGGTTATGGGGACACTCTTCGTAGACATGCCCTCCTTCACAATATACACACACTACTCCCCCAGATGGTGTTGGCTCAATAGCTGCAGCAGTCTGTGTTTCAGACGTGGCCACGTTTGGAGTGCTCAAGTTCTTAATCATGTTGGTCAGAGAAGCAACCTGAGCAGAAAGGGCAGTTACTTCACTTATCTCATGGACACCAGCCTTCTTTCCAGGAGTGAATCTATCCGAAGGCCAATGGGCATTGTGAGTGGCTATGTCTTCAATAAGTCTGCATGCCTCAGAGAAAGACATGTTTAATATGACACCGCCTGATGAAGCATCAAGTATAAGCCTGGTAGGTTGATCTAGACCATTATAAAAAGTCTCCATTTGAATAACTACGGGAATGCCATGGTGTGGGCACATTCTTAGTAATTCCTTCCATCTTTCCCAGGCCTCAAATAATGATTCCCCTTCTCTTTGTTTGAAGGAAGTGATGTCATTTCTTAACTTGGCATTTTTGTTGGGAGGGAAGTATTTTCCAAGAAATTTCTCAGCTAGCTCATCCCAAGTATGAATTGAATTTGGCTCTAAGGAGTTCAACCAATTCTTGGCCTTGTCCTTAAGAGAATATGGAAATAGCTTCAGTTGGAAGGCATCTTCTGAGACTCCAGGGATGACAAAGTTGCTACACACATCCAAAAATTGCCTTAGATGTGCATAAGGATCTTCTTGAGGGAAACCCCCAAATTGGCCTGCAGTCTGCAACATTTGGAACATCATTGGCTTGAATTCAAAGTGACCAGTATGAATAGGTGGTCTTGCAATGCCTGTTTGTAAATGTGCAGGATTGAGCACGGCATAATCACGCATAGGCCTGTCCCTGTCATTGACCATGTCTTGTGGCCCTACATTGATGAGTTGCTGTCTCTGCCAGTGTTCATCATCAACATAGGTTTCTGTATGAGTTTGTGGTCCACGACCACGTCCTCCAGCATCAGAGTGCCTTCCTCCTCTTGGAGTACGTCCACCTCTAGAGCTTCTACCACCAGTACCATGTTCAGACATGATTGGTGGCTGAAATTGCTGTTGTTGTTGTTGCCTTCTTAGCCTTTGTTGTCTTCTTAGTTGCCTGAAGGTTCTTTCAGGTTCTGGGTAGAATTCAGGTTCAGATCCACTCCCTGGTTCTGTTGAACTAGAGCTTGAACTGGAACTAAGCATACGCTGTAACGTTTACCTGTTCACTCACAAAAACAACAAACAACACAGCAGAATTCTTTCACCTAGTGTTTTAATTCTTGTTGAACAATAAAAGTTAAATACAGTCCCCGGCAACGGCGCCAAAAACTTGTTCGCGCTCGTGTGTGTTATAGTCGCAATGTCAGTGCAAGTATACACGTCGTACAAGTAATAAAGTGGATAAAAGTAAGAGATCGTTCCCACGAGGATTGATTAACTTTCAGAGTTCAAGTCTTTAAAACACAAGTGAAACAAGTAGCAAATCGACACTAAAAGTTGATACTAAGACTAAGAACATAAATAAAGCAAGTAAATGAGAAGTGGGTGTGAATATGGAAGAGTATGAGTTGGATTGCTGCATGCAAGTAAATCTCCTCTAGTCAGACGTTATAACGTTTACACGTTAACACGTACAAATGCTATGTTGTATAGACGTTATAACGTTTGAACGCTGTTGCAAAAGAGCTGTGCTTTTCAGTCACAAAACGTCAGAGCTTCAAGTACTAGAATTCCTATGTCTAGGTTCTAAGTAGGCCTACTCCTGTATTTTAAGTACCCACAGCAATGTCCTATGAACTATTATCTGTTCTATGTCTAGACTTAGATAAAAATGCCTAAATGTCTTTAGTGCACCTTTTCATTCACATAAATCTTTGAGTTCTTTTCATAGACCATGTCTGTACCTATGAATCTACTTATTTTAAGTGATCAGTTCAAAACAAGTTTGGAAATATTAACATGCAAAGATTTAAAGCGCATAAGCATCAATACTTCATAGCATTAGACTAAAGATTCATTACATGCAAAACAACAACCCAACTACAAATGTTTAGCTCATGCTGAGCATCCTTACAGAAATAAGAGGAGTTAAAATCCAAATACCGTACATAGAGAAAAGGAGACTAAACGCAAAAGACACGCCTAAGTGGCCTTCCTTCATGCACGCTGTAAAGACGTTACAACGTCTGAGCTTTACAGTAATGGCTGCGGATGGATATGGAAATTGGGGCCTTGAGAGAATTAAAAATGAAGAAGTCTGTGTCCAGAACTTCTCTCAGAAAAACTCTCTCTGAAAAATGGGGGAAGGTAGATGATGAATGGAGTCGTGTCTTCCGCATGGTGCATCCTTGCCTTTTTGTAGAGAGAGAATAGCCATGGTCAAAAGAGGGTCACATGTTGCTGATGTCATTCCCCCACCTTCCAAGCTTGCTTGCGAGTTGACTCTGCCCTGAAGTGACACCGCACTGCTACAGTGCGTCAGCCGCGTCAGTGTTGAAGAAAGAGAAGATCTTCTTCATTTCCAGATCTCTGGTCATCATTACATGTGCGCCAAAATGATATATATTATTTTCTTGCTCTGCTGTCCTTCTTCAGACGTGATAAGAGACGCTGCCACGTTTGGATTACTGCACAAACACAAGAAGCATCAAAACGCTCACAAAGGCGCCAATTGGCACCAAAATGCCTAGAACTTGTATTTTAGCCCCTTTCTAACTAAAAGCAATAAACTAACAGAAACTTTACTAAAAACAACCTGCTATTGCCAGAGAATTTGCATGATTTAACTTTGACTAAGCATAAATAACTCATATAAATATGAGTTATCAAGTTCCAAGAAGCAGAATTGTTCAAGGGGATTAGAGACAATCAAGAACTAGTTGAAGACAAGCAAGAGCTAGAGAGTTTTGAGCTTGAGGTGGAGCATGAAGCCACTAACAATGCCCCACCCCAAACTCAAGAGGTAGTGGAACCGGATCCGGGACATCAAACAGATGGTGAAGACAGTGATCAAGATCTCACGGATTACAACTTAGTTAAAGATAGAAGCAAAAGGGTGGTGAAACCTCCCCAAAGGTTTGGCTATGAAGATATGCTAAGTTGTGCTCTCTATACCGCGGAAGAGGTTATTAATGAAGAACCAAAGAACTACAATGAAGCTATTAATCACAAGTATAGTGACAAATGGGTTGTTGCCATGACCGAAGAAATAAATTCTTTGGATAAGAACAACACATGGGATCTAGTTCCTAAGCCAAAAGGAGCTAGGGTGGTTGGTAGCAAGTGGATATTCAAGAAAAAAGAGGGAATTCCGGGAGTTGAAGAATCAAGGTTCAAGGCAAGGTTGGTTGTAAAGGGATACACTCAAAAGGAAGGTTTGGATTCAACGAAATTTTTTCAACAGTAGTCAAACATTCCTCTATTAGAATCATCTTGTCTATGGTTGCTCACCATGACATGGAATTGGAGCAAATGGATGTAAAAACCGCATTTCTCCATGGAGACTTGAAGGAAAGTATCTTAATGCAACAACCGGAAGGTTTTGAAGCCAAAAGGAAACAAGATTGGGTGTGTCATCTAAAGAAGTCTCTATATGGACTCAAACAATCTCCTAGACAATGGTACCTAAGGTTTGATTCTTTCATGACAAAGAATAAGTATGTTAGAAGTAAATTTGATTGTTGCATTTACTTCAAACATCTATCTCATGATAATGGTATCTACTTGTTATTGTACGTTGATGATATGTTACTTGCAAGCAAGGGTATGACTTCTATTGTAGAATTGAAGAATCAACTTAAAAGTGAGTTTGATATGAAGGATCTTGGTCCGGCTAAGAGGATTCTAGGTATGGAGAGTTACTTGAATAAAGTGGTCAAAAGGTTCAACATGTGTGATGCTAAGGCTACCTCTTTGCCCTTAGCACCACACTTCAAGTTGTCTAGCACTCAAGCTCCTACAAATAAGGAGGACAAAGAGTACATGAAGGCAATTCCATATGCTAACGCAATTGGTAGCATAATGTATTTTATGATTTGTTGTAGACCGGATGTAGCCAAGCAATGTGTGTGACAAGCAGGTTCATGGGAAATCCAGGCAAGGATCACTGGCAAGCGGTTAAATGGGTTCTAAGGTACTTGAAAGGGACAACAAAGGTTGGTTTGGTGTATGGCAAGGGTGAAGAAGATGCAAAGGCGATTCATGGTTTTATAGACTCCGACTATGCTAACAATCTTGACAAAAGAAGATCTTTGTCCGGATATGTGTTTACCTTGTATGGAAATACTATTAGTTGGAAAGCGAGCCTACAACACATTGTGGCGTTATCAACTACCAAAGCGGAGTATGTTGCTCTCACAGAAGCAATCAAGGAGGGATTGTGGATTAAAGGTTTGGTGAGTGAGCTTGGCATAAGTGATGATCTTGTATGTATATCTTGTGATAGCCAAAGTGCTATTCACTTGAGCAAAAACCAAATGTACCATGAGAGAACCAAACACATAGATGTTAGGTTCCATTTTGTTAGGTACATTGTGGAGAAAGAGGAAGTGGAAATTGTCAAGGTTCACACAAGTGAGAACCCCGCAGATATGCTCACTAAACCGGTTCCCGTGAGTAAGTTTAGGCATTGCCTAGACTTGCTTGGTGTTGACATCAAGTAAGTGATGTCATGGTCTTTGAATTCGAGTTGGAGTTATTTCTACTATGATGGAATTTGCACCAAGGTGGAGATTTGTGGTGTGGTGCAAAGTTTAATAGTTGGAGGTGCAAATAAAATAAAAGCTGATTTGGGCTGTTCTCCAATTATTAAATGGGCCTCGTTGTTTGCTGTGTTGTTTGCTTTGATTGTGGGCCGGGTCTTCTTATTAAATCAGAAGCTGAGAAATTCTTCTTAACTCTCGCGTCCTTTTTCTTCTTCACTAAATGCGTTCATTTTCAGACAGAACAGAAGCGAGCATGAGTTCCAGAAACAGAGAGAATCGTGTTTCCAGAATCGTCGCAACATCAAAGAAACAAGTGAGAGAGAATCAAGGTTCCAGACTTGTAAATCACTGTTGCGTTTTGTTCTTGTTGAATCACTAGGAACAGGAACGGTTTCAACAGAAAGAACAAACAGATTTCTAATTGTAATCATCATCATCATAGTGGATTATTGCTCGGATTCAGACCCCCAGATGTAGGAGAAATCCGAACTGGGTTACCAAATTGTCACTCTCTCTCGCGATTCTCTCTCTGCGCCTCTCAGTGAAGAAACAATTTCGGTTTCATTGAAGAGGAAACCGATTCATTCTTGTAATCATCAACAGAAATCATATATTAGATTGGTAAGAAGTTAGTAGTAGGGATTACAAGCCTAACTACCCAAGAGCATTGCTCTCCTTATAAGTTACAACTTCTGGCCATTACAACATAATAACTTCTCTGATAACCTCTTACAAACAAACACCCCATACTTATATTCAAATACACACCAAATAACTACCTTACATAACTACCACACCATAACTAACTAATAACTTACATATAATAACTACCACGCCATAACTACCTAATAACATAATTAATTCACAAATAACTACCATTCTCCTTTATTCTTCTTGGCTCTCCTTTCATAAACCCACTAAATGATGGGTTTACCCTTTTGTTTCTCACTAACATGCGCGACACTATCATTGCCCCCACCTTGAAAAACAGCCTTGTCCCCAAGGTTGATATTTGGGAATTGTGCTACCATGGTAGATGTGTCTTCCGATGTTGCTTCTTCCATAGGTTTCTGTTGCCACTGAACAAGGACATAAGGAACTTGCTCACCATTACGGTTAATGGTCCGGCGTGCTAAGACCGTATCAGCCTCCCAAAGCAACTCATCCGTAATTTCTAAACTGGCAGGTAGATTTTGATGAGCCACAACATTACCCATAGCCTTCTACAATAGTGAAACATGAAAAACGGGATGTATGCGAGATGAATCAGGAAGTTGCAGTTTGTATGCCACAGCTCCTATCCGTTTCAACACTTGAAACGGGCCATAGTACCTGGGAGAGAATTTAGGACAAATCCTGGTAACAAGAAACTTTTGAACAGGCGGCCTCAACTTAAGGAAGACCATCTCACCAACTTCAAATGATCTCTCCTTTCGATGTTTGTCTTTCAAGAATTCCATCAGCTTATTTTCCACTAACAAAACCCATAAGCCACTCAGCCACTCATAAAGCAAATCAACTACACCCTTTGTAATTTTAGACTCACGGTGCAACTGCAAACAATGGTTAGTGTGACCCCATTGGTGTTGGAGATTCAACTCCATCTCCTTCGTGTTGGACATATTGCAAAAATGTTATAGAGTTTTCTATAGAGAGATTGAAAAGAGCCATAAGAGCTTCACTAGTGAGAAACAAACCCGGAAATCGTTGGAGTGGAAGAAAAATGTTGAAGATTTTATACCAAATTGATAATAGTGTGGTTTGGGTTCCATAAATTGTGGTTGCTACAACATTTTCTATAACCCAATCTTGCTTTTCCATGGGATGTTGCAATAAAACAGTCTCTAAATTAAGATGGTTGGAGTACATACTAGAGACAATTCCTGCACGCAAACATTGGTTTCCTTTTGCCACACCAATTTCAGCTCCTATACATTGCTTCCAATTCAGAAATTCATGAGCACTAGGATGTTGCTTTTTATCTTCTATTTTCCTTGCTCTTTTCAGCCACTTCTTCTCTTTATTACATAGGGCAACCTTGATTAATTGAGTCTCGGGCTTCTTAGAGCTCATAGAAGCAATCCTATAATTATCAGTAGAGCCTATCTGGGAATCGAACAATACCTGCTGCTATTGTGGTGTTTGGTTTCCATGGCATGCACATGTGGTGGCACTTTCCAGTATACTTTCACCTTGTTTAATGCCACCTGGATCCAACTTATGGACAAGTGGAGTCATTACCAAAATTGACACATATATTGATTGGATTAATCCACTGCCAAAATTCCTACCAACCTCCATTAGTAACTTGATTCCTTTAATTTGCAGTTGAACACCATTGCAAACAACGCTATCAATCCCTACTTCTTGTATTTCACTCAGGTTAAGCAAACTAGTGTCACAGTGTTTGAGTTTCAGGAGAAATGAACCCCTTCTATTCTCCACTTTCTTTTTTTCTTGCAACACCCCCTCTTTACTAGTAAAGGAAGTAGAAGTGATAAAAAAAGTTTGGGCTTGGCCCATTTTAGATGAATTCAGATCCACTTTATTAAAACTGCAATCAGATCCAATTATCTTATTTTCCCCTTTCTTTTTTTCTTTTAACACCTCCCTCCCAATATGAAATAAATCAGACTTACTAACCACCATTTGGGCCTGCCCCAAAACGATGTCAACAGGATTCACCTTCATTGCAGGGTATTGCTTTTCCCACACCCCCTCCTACTCGAAACACACCCCATAAGGGTGTGAAAAGACCAAAAGGCCAGGCCAAACCTCTTTTTTTTCACGAATTTTCACTTGTTCGAACACGGGCATTCGAACAGGTTCGAATGACATCGTTCGAGTGTGTTAAATTTTGACTTCACACCCTTTTGGGCGTTTTTCACCTGTTCGCATGACCTCATTCGAACACATTCGAACGACATCGTCCGAGTGTGTTAAATTTTGACTTCACACCCTTTTGGGCGTTTTTAAACTGTTCGCATGAGGTCATGCGAACCTGTTCGAACAAGGTCGTTCGAACAGTCATAAAACACGTCCCCGCAGCGTCTCACGCGAGGTTATTTTTGGAATAAAATTTGTTAAGGGGTGTGAAAGAGTAGGAGGGGGTGTGGGAAAAGCAAAACCCTCATTGCAAAGCATTCAGCCCTTAGCTTCCTTCTCTTTGTCCATTCTGCTTGTAACTCCTCATTTTCTGTAATTTGGGCAGGTGTAAGTAACAGATAATGGGCCTGACCCATTGGTTTAGTCCAGAAGCCCAATTCCCATGAGATCCAATCGACACTAGCCTCATTCCCTTCACACTCTCTATCGCTGAAGATCAACGCAAGAGAGAGAAGTGGTACTCCACCATCGCAATCTAGTCCCACCGCATCCACGGTGGCTCCGCCGTCTTCCTCCTCCGGCAGCCGACCCCAGTTCTCGTCGTCACCGACCCTCTCGTCGCAACCTTCATTCATGAGAGAGACAACCTGCTTACTCGATTCAAGAGGAACGTAGCCCTCCCCCACGGTTTCGCGAACCTCTGACGTCTCCGGCGACGCATTGTCCAGCGTCGATTTCTCCAGCGGTGGTTTGTGGTCACCACCGTCCCAGTAGCGCTCACCGTCCCTGTCACAGCCCCCTTCGCTTTTACTGTTACTCATGTCGTGCTCTATTTTCGATTCGTCACCGGATCTCCGTTGAATTTCCGGGTCACCTTCGACCCGTTTCTCACCAATCCCATCGCGGTCACCAATCTCACAACGTAGAGCATTGGCCCTATCAAGGCCACTAGCGATCCTTCTGCCCCTCCCTCTGTGATCTGCTACCCATTCCTCTCTTTCATTCTCCTTCTTTGGTTCTGATTTCGCACCCGCAACAGTTACAAGCTTCGCAACATCCATGGCTTCTAGTTCTTCATTCATTCCCTCTTCATCTGATTCTTTAGTTTTCTTTTCTGATTTGGCTGAATTTGCAGCAACAATGGGAAGTTCCACTTTTTTAACAGACAAGCAAAACTCATCCAATGCTTCTCCATGCAATTTTGAACCCTTACTTGTTGCACCCATAGATCCTGGCCCTCCTTTGTTGTGTGAATTCCCTTCACCACTCTTCCCCTTATTCAGTGAAAGCAAGGAAATGATTTTCTCTTGATGGTCTGCGGCCTGGTTCTGCATTTCCTTCGGTGACATTTCCAAATTCGCAATTTTGCTCTCAAGCGCAGCAACTTGAGTCTCCATTTTCTTTGGTGGCATCCGGCAGGTCGGACCAATTTGATAGAAACCAGTAGATTAACAGTAACAATTGCAGTAACAGAATGATCTTGAAGATAGAAATGGAAATGAAATCATATATTAGATTGATAAGAAGTTAGTAGGGATTACAAGCCTAACTACCCAAGAGCATTGCTCTCCTTAGAAGTTACAACTTCTGGCCATTACAACATAATAACTTCTCTGATAACCTCTTACAAACAAACTTATATTCAAATACACACCAAATAACAACCTTACATATAATAACTACCACACCATAACTACTTAATAATAGCTTACATATAATAACTACCACACCATAACTACCTAATAACATAATTAATTCACAAATAACTACCCTTCTCGTTTGTTCTTCTTGGCTCTCTTTTCATAAACCCACCAAATGACGGGTTTACCCTTTTGTTTCTCACTACCATGCGCGACACTATCAAGTTATGTGTTACAATACTACATTACAGTTATGTAACAATATCAATTTTTCATCAACTTGTCAAAATATCAAGTAAAAAAGTGTCTTGCAATAGAAACCTCTGCTTCACTTTATGATTGTGAAAATACAAATAATATAGTTTTAAATTCTGTTACTTGCATGCTAATGCATTCAACATATTGCATTTTTATTCTGCCAAAATGGCCCATAAACAGTCTCAAGCAGAAAAATAAATCACGTCTCACTGTAACTAACATACACAGCCAGAAGAGGGGTCAATGTTAAAATTAATATACAAAAAAGTAAGTGCTTCCTAACCTAGATATTGAAATTGAACAATAAAAAGAAGTTAATATTTGCATAAAACCTAATCCGTTTAAGGGAGAATCCAAAAACAATAGCATGGTGTCATATTATAAAACCCAAAATAAGTAAAGAGTACTATGACATTAACTACAAATGTAAAAAAGCCTAAACAAAAATATTGTATCCTATAATATAAAGTAAAGCCAGCTGTGAGGTAACATCAACACCATGAATCTGCTGACCTTATTGGAAGTGGTTATTATGCTTCCATTATTTCCTACAATTTAATGTAGAAACAATAATATTGTTAGGACCATTCATAAAGGATTGCGAAAAAAAAAATCAATAAAACTATTACCTTTTAATCAACCACACTAGAATTTCAACATTAGAGTTTTGAAATTGACCGTTGATAATAACACATAGCATGTCAGAGGGTGTCTATACGTTCACTTAGTGCAGATATTTGTGCAGATCTTATTAGGTGTGACATCACTGGGGTTTTATCTATTATTCTCTTTGGGGACGCAATTGCGTAGAGCTGCCGATGGTCTTGGTGTAGTCATGATTTTGGATGTTTGTACTTCTTTCTGTCAAGCCTTTTGACTAGACAACTACAATAAACTCCTAATTATCGGAAAAATCATGGCATGTTAGACAGTCAGAGAATAACATAACTTGGTAAAAATGAAAAGAAAAAAAAAACGAATTGGACATTCATGTGTAGTGTGTGTTTTTAAGATACCTTGCTTGATTTAGGCATAACTTGAAATGTCAGATTTACCGAACTCTTCATTTGATTCTTCGAGCTTCAAAATATAATTTGATTCTTCGAGCTTCAAAAGATCAAGTTCTGCAATTAACTTCTGCAAACCTTGAACTGCAACATCATAATGCTTCTCTGACCGTGAAGCTCTTTCAGATAGTTGAAGAGATTGAACCATAACATTATTAAACAAAAATGTACTAGAAGCTTTCTCGTTGCCTTCCTGGAATTCTTTAATTGCCAATCCTTTAACTTTCTCCATCTTAGCATTTATGGTCCATCGATGTAGAACATACTGTGGAGGGAGACAAAATATTTTTTTCTTTAAGAATACATTTAACACATGTCTACACAGAATACCCGAAAATTCAAACATGTGACAGCTACAATTTGCTTCTTTCGAAATGACATGAAAAGTCACATAATAGTAAGGCTTCTCTTTGTAAATTTCATGAACTTTGTATGTGGACACTTCAGTAGAAAATTCAACTTTTTCTGCAATAAACATTTGAGAGCCAACTAATTCATCCTGAAATATCCTAAATATTTTTCTTGTATAAATATTTGAAGCTTCCACTTCCATAGGATATAAAGTTCGCAAAATCGAATCTGAATTCATTGTCTTGAAAGTCTTCTCTCTTTCCTTGTTATAATGTGCATCAAGAGCCTTCTCATACTGCGTTATGAACTTACTCAATGAAGAGCTTGAAGTCAAAAAATCCTTAAAAAACTTATTCATACTTTCATTCCTTTGGGTGGTGGACATTCCAGCACAAAAATTGTGACGTACATATGCAGGAATCCATTTCTCTCTAATAGAGTATATATTCTGTAGCCATTGATTGTCTTGCAACCCATATTTTTCTATCATTGCTTCCCAGTCAGAATCAAATTCTTCTATAGTGGTAGATTGATGAATACACTTGTAAAATTGATTTTTAAATTCATTATGTTCATGATAGACATAGTTCAAGTGCTCTGCAACTTTATTCTCAATGTGCCACATACAATAATGATGATTAACCGTCTGGAAAAATCTTTGCAACCGCATTAGTGATAGCGGGGATCTTGGTCCGCCATAATAGTTTTAGGACAAACTCCATCCATTGCTTCTAACCAAGTACTTAACAACCAGACAAAACTTTCTTCTGTTTTATCCCATAACAAAGCACAACCAAAAAGAATGGATTGTAGATGATGATTAACCCCCGTGAACAAAACAAAAGGAATTTTGTATTCATTTGTCAAGTATGTTGACTCAAAAGTCACCACATCACCAAAATATTTGTAAGTCATTCTAGACATTGAATCAACCCAAAAGCAATTTGCTAATTGTCCTTTTGCATCCATTTGGAATTCATAAAAAAACCCAATATTCTTCAATTGACAATTCCTAAAGTATGATAACATCAACTGAGCATCTTCCTTGTCTAATTGTTTCTGCCTCTCTGCACTTAAGTAATTAATAACATCGTGTTGACTAAATCCAACATTATCAATACCGCCTTCGCTGTAAAAGCCAGATGTTACTTTGCTAGGGCCCAAACCAGATCCATCAAGCACATCAACAGGTTTGTTTTGCACTTTAGTTTTCTTTCGATGTACTCGAAAACGGTGCGAACTTTCTAGGGAAAACAGCTCATGATTATGGTCTCCCCTAAATCTAGAAACAATCCATCTATCTTCATTTTTCTTTACATATAACATAGCCTTGCATCCCACCCTTGTGTCATTACGTTTTGCATGGCTACAATTTTCATGTTTTGCATATTTTTTTGCCCGAAACCCCTCCCTTGAACAAACGATCTCTTGACCAACTATCATACCATTTGTCCTTGATTTAGTAACACGACCCATGCGAAAACTAAAACCTATGTTCTCTGCGTACCTTGTGTAGTAATTCTTTGCATCCTCAAATGATGAAAAGTCCATTCCTTCACAGGGCTCTAAAGAGGGCGCTAATGGCAGTCCAACACTGACAGGATCCACATGGAGAACACTTTCAGGTATATTATCAGAGACAACCACAGTGGAATCTCCATTCACATCTGTCATCTCCTGACCTATCACAAGAGTACAAACAATCATAATCATAATATGTCAACATGTGGCTGAATCAATAGTGTAAGAATAATAGAATATGAATTCATTTCTGATTAACTTGTGGATTCATTCATAATTGTGGCTTATATAGCACAGCACACAGCTTAGTCACTAACTGAATTGTAACAGCCTGATTAAGGCATTCTAACAAACACTTAAACTGCTAACTATCATGCAAAAGCTTTGCACCTAACTGATATACTCTAATAAATAGGCAGATAATTAAAAGGAAGCTGCACTGGAAAGCCGGAAACAAAAAACCTTCAACTATCAAAAACGCTACAACAAATGCAATAGGTATCCGGGTTTTATTTTCTTTGTATAGTATTATTTCATGCTACATTTGCTATAAAGTTCACAACGTTTCAACCAAACTCTAGAGTTCATCACGATATTCAACATTGATCGGCTAATTGGTTAATTAGTTGACATAACGTTATAAAGTTCATCACATTTCAATCAACAAAGATTGTTGGACTTAGTAAGGTAAACAAAAATGTAAAAGATAATAAAATCTGATAGAAGAAAATTCAAAAATTTGAGCAGATTGATGAAAATTGTTGATTGAAGGTAACCTAACCTTATGCAAAAGTAAAAACGCAAAGAGGGAGTGCAGAAACTGAGAACGACGTCGTAGGGAGGCTGAGAGTGAGAGAGTGAGGGAAGGACGTGAGAGCGATGATGACGGTATACAGCGTGAAAGTCAGTTGGGATTTTTTGAGTTTGGAGAACTCATTTTTATTGATATGAAAATACGCAATTGGTTTTTTAAAATGAAAATGTTAGTGGGGGGAGTGTGAAATCTTAGTTTTTAGGGTTCAACCCTAAACTTTGTGCTTGCACTCATTCGGCATATGTTAGTTTGATAACTGAACTACTTATCTGGGATGTGAATTTATTTTTTTCGCATCCTACATGCCGGTAAATTAAAGACTTTTTTTAGGTTTATTTTAATTTTAATTCGATTAAAATATGTTAAAGGGCTATATTGCATGCTTCCGAAAAAAGAAAAGCTAGTATGGTGGAGAATATGAATACCAATGCGACTTGGGATTCTTTCCTTTTACTCTCCCTCCACTCTGTATCTCGCTCTCTCAGTTTCACTCTCCATCATTATTTATTTATAATTTTTTAATGATGAAAGAGAGTGAAATTAAGAGAAAGAGAGAAGATGGAGGGAGATTTAGGGAAAGTGAAAGGAGAGGATCCAAGTTCTACCAATGCCAAAATATGAATTACTTTGTTTTAGAGAGTAATTTAAAAACTAATCTCAAGAGGTCGGTTTATTGGAGTACAATAACAATGTCTTGTAAATTCCATCCCCACACAATCATCATTATCCTCTCTAAATTATGTTAAGAACCAGAAAAATTATAAACCCCCAAAAAATACAAGCTAAAATTAGTTTTATTCATCTCTTTGGAATTGTTTTGTGGGCTTTGCATGCCCTAGGTTTCATGGAATTGGGAGCTTGAAGAGTTTGGAAATAGATAAGGATCTTGCAAGCTTTATATTTGAAGCAAGTGTTGGGTTGAAAAGTTTCAAATTCGTGCAATACTTAGAGTTGGAAAAGGGAAGATCGCAAAACTGCTTCTGCAGAAAAGTTGGTGTTCTTAGCACCTTGTGAACCATGCATATCAAGGATTTCGTGAGAATATGAGGAAGATACCCTTGAAGTCCAGAGGTAGAGTTGTCGATCTGGGATGCCGGCCAATGGGCCAAAACACAAAAGTGAGTTGGGCTGGGCCAGCATAATTATCTATTGGAGTGTGTTTTTTGTAGTTTAGTCCGGTCCAAAATATTAGACTAACGAGCGAGTCCCAACCCAGTCTAATGGGTTTTTTTTGTGCTCCCATCACATAACAATCTACCCCCATCGACCCTCCGAAAAGACGTAATTGCCCTTCACAAAATTTAAAAAACCCGAACGTATCCTGATTTCAATTTTTTTTTTGGAAATCGGATTTATGTATCTGAGGTAAATCCGATTTCCACTGAAAATTTTAAAAATTTAAAAGCGGATTTATTTAAGATGGGGTAAATCCGCTTTTAAAAATAACAAAGCGAATTTACCTTAAGTGGGGGTAAATCCGATTTTGTTATTTTTAAAAGCGGATTTACCTTATATGGGGGTATATCCACTTTTAAATAACAAAAGCGGATTTACCTTATGTGGGGGTAAATCCGCTTTGTTAACCTAATTAATAAATAAATAAATCCGGATTTACCTAATTAATAAATATAAAAATCAGTTAAAAAATTAGATACGAATTTTGACCGTCTTTTGGTTCTGTTTAGTGTGTAGTTCGTTAACACGTGACGATGTTGTACGTCGAGCGAATAATTTAGGCTAAAAAATCGGTTCTCGGGCAATCTGCTCAAATTGTAATGAAACCACAGCCATTAAATCCGAAAAAAATCAACGATCAAGACTCCTGAATAAGAAACTTCTTTCAGGACAAGAGACCTCAGAATCCCAAATTCCATCGTTTACTATTTTTTATTAATTTTTTTAATTTTTCATAATTTCCAAAAAATCTAAAAAAATTTGCATAAACTTATTTTGGTTTTATTAGATTTTTAGTGGTGTTTTGATAATTTTTGGATTAGTTTTGACTCTTTAACGGATTTTTAGTAGCATTTTTATAGCCTTTTTTAAAAATTTAAATAAAAAACAATTATTTTTAATAACAAAATCGGATTTACCTTAGATGGGGTAAATCCGAATTTCTTTTTTAGGGAAATCAAATTTATCTACCCACTAGGTAAATCCGATTTGAAAAATAACAAAGCGGATGTATCCCCATCTGAGGTAAATCCGCTTTGTTATTTTTAAAGTCGGATTTACCTATTAGGTACCCCATTTGAGGTAAATCCGCTTTGTTATTTGGGCAGGGGTATTTTCGGGTATATGGGATGTGATGGGGGTACAAAAAAAACAGTCTAATTTATAACAAAAGAAACCAAATAATAATAATAATAATAATAATAATAATAATAATAATAATAATAATAATAATAATAATAATAATTTATAATAGCATCCCAGTCCGACCCATGGGCCAACTGGATTGGGCCAAAACAACCCATATTCTGGGCCTCTACATATCGAACATAACCTAAAACACTGGACTGAGCCAAAACTGACACCTATCGAGAGGTATTCTTGACTTGGATTGTGACCTCAATTTACCCTAACTTCTCAAAAATATTGAACCATGTGCATTAGATTTTAGTGCGCCAAATAATTCTCCCCATACAGATTTAAGTACAAACAAAAGGCTACCATGGTTTGCTTCCATTGATTTTTCCCTGGCCTTTCATCAATATTGAACTACATTACTAGATTTAGTGTGTTGGATAGTTCTACTTGTACGAATTTGAGTATGAGAAAAATTGGACCTTCTCAATATCAATGTTTTGAATCTTTTGATCTATTTGGGAGAGTATTTTATCATTGCTGGATCAATCTCCATTTGCTTTCCTAAATAGTGGGAAAAAACATCCTATTTACAGGTGTTAGAGGCCCTTAACCTTTCTTATTTTTAGGAAATTTTGTCTTAGTTCCATAATAAGGATCATTTTTACCCTGGATTTTTATAAATATTGAACCATACCTATTAGGTTTTAGTGTGATAAATAATTCTCCCGTATTTGAGCACATACTCCTATTCATAGGCAATTGAGGCCCTTGTTAGATCCATCTCTCCTTGCTTTGCCAAATAGCACCTTAAGATACTTATATATTACTCACCAACAAAATCCTGCCACAGACATTTATATTTGAACTCAAATCTTAATGAAATATGAGTTATATCCTTACCAACTAGACCACCACCATTTGTTCGTAAGTGTCTGTTTTCCTCCATTTGCATAATTCATGATATGGTAATTTTCTGTTTTGTGAGAATCTATTTTTTCTCCTTTGTCTCAATTTTTTCACAGTATTTTCTTTTATCTTAATAATCACTCTCCTATAAAATATTTTACCAAACTATTTAATAGGATATTTTATGGATATTTATTTATATTACAAAAAATGCATATCTTTTTGTAAATAATTTTTTAAATCAGTAGAGTCACACTGGCCAAATCGGTGGTTGCTGCACGCAATGCTAGTTTATACAATGTATAATATGCAGCTTTCTAAGGGGATCTGTGACAGTGTTGCCTCTTCTATTAGGCATCTTCTTTGGCTCATACTACAGACAGGTTTAAACACCATATATATTCACGGATAATGGCATTCATTTTTTAGTCACTTGCAGAACTATCTAGCTACCAATCAAGGAATGATAATAATTTTAAGGGAAGACAAAAATCGACTTGCTAAGGAAGGAGCTTCATCTAGTCAAGACTTTTTGTCGTGGCCTATTTGTCCTCCTCAATTGAATTTGATTATGCTTGCAGATGGTCTAGACATCAGTAAAAGCTTCTGTTTGCATGTATTCTTTTCTCATTATAAAGAAGAATAGTTAAAGGTTTTCAGATGATGTGTGTAAAAATGTGTAGAACATTATTCAATTTAGTGTTCTGTTCAATTCACTTGTGAAATTAGGAGGAAAAATATTAATGAGTTTGTAATTACATAGAGAATGATCAAGAACTTTGATCTCAAGTCAATATTCCTATGTGTATAACTTGGAGAATTATAAATTTTTACTTTCATTCAAACTTTTTCAGAAAAACATGACCTAGATTTACTTAGACAAAGTTGTTGTTCAAACAACATAGGTATAAATATAAGTATGGCATCAAACAAACTCAAAAGTCAAAAATCAAAACGCAGCAAATTAGCCGCAGTCTCAGTCGAACTTATAAGGAGTATCAAATAATCTAGCTTTTCAATATCCATTTTAATATCAACAATCGGAAAGATTCACTGCTAAAAATAATCCTTTTCAGCATAATAAGAATAATCAATTAATCATTAATGAAACCTCTTATTCCATCTACTCATTATTTTTAAATGAAAAGGGGGATATGCGGTATGCACAGCAAAAGTGGATATAAATTATAATGCCACAGGGGTCTTCAACATCCAATGTAGAACCCCCCAAAAAAATGTCCAAATTATACTGTGCTCCCCTGGATGATACTACGTCTGAGGTTCTTCGTCATTACCTAGGACAAAAAAACGGTCTCTCGCATAATTGAATAATTTAGGCTGATTTTGTAACCTCGTTGATAGCGTTAGCCACATATCCAACGTTGCCCGTATTAAGACCAGCCATACTGTGATAATCACGTAGAGGTAATGTAAGTAAACACTAAACTCGCATTTATAAGGAACTCATAATGTAGGGGAAATTGCATCGAGTTGAGTGTATTACCTTATACGACCGTTGCGAGTCATGTAAATATGAAACTCGTTTGTCAAACGATCAACCTGTTCTGGTGTCATCCCACTGTAACAGAACATGCCAATCTGCACAAGTAAAAGAAACTTGTTTGAAAACTCAACCAACTAGGCGACCAACTTAGGTTTTTAACACTTTGGTTGATAGTAATATAGGAAGTTCAATCCTTCAATAAGCCATTTATCCCTCTCCCCTACCAAGATGCTTGCACTCCAATGTAATTAAAAATATAAAGGGAAGGAAAGTGAAACCCCCCCCCCCCCCCCCCAAGCGATTAAAATAGGCAAATAAAAGAAGACAAAGTGGTTGAAAGAGTCGTGCATTCAACAAAATTCAACTGAACCTGATTGGTTATGTGCTGCCATGGTAAAGGAGACCCCAGCTTTTCCAAGTTCTCTCGTAATGTGGTCCTCATTCCAATGATGCGGTCTGCCATAACCTGTAAAGACGCTATCTATGTAAGTTCATCTATCTATTACCACCACTTCTTTGTGATTGTTAGTAATTTTGCATTTGATGGTTTATAAAATTTAAAAATGTTGTTTTCTTAAATTTTTAATGAGTTTAATTAATATACACATGCTTTGTAAAACTTATTACACTATCTACCAATCACAATACGTGGTAGGGATGACACATCAGGTGGTTACTAATTGAGTAACTTCTTTTTAATGATGTGTCACCCTATAATTGGTAGATAGTGTATAACATGTATACACATATTGTTTATATAAATTAAACTCATTTTTAATTTGGATTTGGAATATATTAATCGAAACATAACAAAGCAATATGTTGTTTTACCAATTATGTTGAAGTAATTGTACAATATAACTCAGCATTCTCATTTACAATATACTATAGAAATAATTGAGTACATATAGGGTTGGACTAATTTTACTCCTGCGGAGATTGAAAAATAAACAGGATTGCGCATGGCATCAGCCAGCTTATGATACGCCCAATGTAGAAAGTTGGCAATCATCCCCCAAAAACCAAAGTAATCCTTGAATATAAAATATTTTACAAATTTGTTTAAATTTCAAACCATAATGAAACATGTATAAGTATAACTGTGTTTATAAGTGTGACAGCAGAAGGCGATTATTCTCAAAAGCAAGTGCCTGCATGCAGACATTACATAATTTGGAACATATCTTGTTATCTGGGCACAATTGCCACATGAAGGTTATGCTCAATCACTGATGCTCCAAAAAGTAGTATATATATATACATACGATATATTCTACTTCTCCATCTCAGAAAAAAAGCTTAGCATTATATTTTACCATAAAGTTCTTGAGGGAAAAAGAAAAGGCTGAGAAAGATGGAAGCAAAGGAGGGTAGGGGAGACTCTTAGAAATAATAGCACTTTACCTTAACTTCCTTAAGCCATAGCTTCTTCAACTCTGGATCACCAAGGACAGTTGAAACGACAAGTGCTCCATGAAGAGGTGGGTTACTGTACATTGGTCTGGCAATCAACTGCAATTGACTTTTTACAGCCACAGCTTGTTTCTCATCCTCACAAAGCAAGCTGAAAGGAGCTTAAACTTATGATCATTATCTTCACAGAAGCTAATTCACATTTTACAGCCAATCCAGAAGTTCTATAAACCAGCTCAAAGCTTCAATCTAAGGAACTTCCAATGTTTACATACAGATCATCGCAATGAATTCAAAGTTTCAATCCACAAGGCATTCAAAATGATCTCTTTCAGTTTTCATTGTATTTGAATTAGTCTCGGTTATTTTAGTTTCGTTGAAAGAGAAAATTATTGATAGAAATTGTTTGTTTGGCTACATAGACGTTCTGGTATTTACTGATTGATGTATAAAAAGAGAGTAATCCCAGCTGACAAAAGCTAATCTCTTGCCTAATAATCAACTATTGATCATTCTAATCTAATCAACATAATGACCATATATTCATAATTAATAATATTCTGAAAATAACAAGTCTTGGTAATTCCTTGATCTAGAGATAAATTGAAGCCAATTGCAGATACAGATAATCATAATAATCACTGCTCCTGTCTCTATTATGCCCTCAATATATAGATCTTCAAGCATAAGACCTAGAATCCTAGATGGAAGCTAACTTTAGTAAGAGCTGAAATATCAAAATCAATTCAACTTTGGGAACTTATTGAAGTACCAAAATAGGATATAATTTTAACATTACATAATTAGAACCAAATTTCAGCTGACATGTAGGTTGTCTATCTCATTCCCCGAACACAAGAATTGTCAATGAAAAGCCTATTCATAACATTCTATGCTTAAGTTACACTGTAGCAGTCTACTTACCAAAGAGATATATGTATTCAAAATATAAATATAAAATTACCTAAGGCATCCCACTCGCTGGCCATACAGTCCCATATTTTTTGCATATGACTGAGCAAGTCCTATTAAATGTCCATCCTCTAGAAAAATCCTGATGGCTTTTGCATCTCTCTCTGGATCGCCACTAGCAAAACCTTGATATGCCATGTCAAAGAGAGGGAAATGACCTTTGGCCTGAAAACAATCATAATAATGAACAAGAAGAATCAATAACTGAAACAAGAATAACAAAATTCCATGATTCAATACATGATTCCCTTTTACCTTGATCTGGGAGGAGATCTCTCTCCATTGTTCTTCTGAAGGATCTACTCCAGTAGGATTGTGAGCACAAGCATGAAGCAGAAAGAAGGAACCATCTGGAGCATTCTACGTATGAAACAACCGTTTTATGAGGTAAGGAGGGTATAGATTATTATCAAAGCTTCATCTATAAAATTGGCAACTAAACATGAAAGCAAGTACCTTAATGTCATCCATCAGTCCTGAAAAATCTAATCCCCTAGACTCAGGGTGATAGTAACGGTATGTCTTTATAGGCACTCCAGAATCTCTCCAAATGTTATGGTGGCTGTAATTTGTTACATTAGGGAAAAAATCAATTTCTGCTAAATATCAAACTCTGAAGAATAAATGGCAGTATTAATATTTAAAGGAAGATTTGGAATAAAGGATCACTTGGTCCATGTGGGCACCGATATGTAGATTTGGGTGTTAGGATGAAAACGCTGTTGAAATGCAGCAAAAAGTCGACATGCACCAGTCCCAGATAAAGCCTGCACTGCAGCTATTCGTTTGTCCTTGATGAACTCCGACTTCTCACCATATGCCAGCCTCAGTGATACTTCTACCATCTCTGTGCTTCCACCCATAGGAAGATACTCCCTGGAAAAACATTTGCAACAGTGTAAAGTAACAACATAATAAGCTAAGTTAATCAGTATTGAAAATACAAAACTATTCCTGGAGAATATTAGTGGGGGTTTTGTTAGAAGCTTGTTGTCCTCGAAGGTACATCAGCATCTAATGTTTCATTTATGTACCGCTAGAAGTTATGTTTCATCATATTCAAAAAAAAAAAAGTTATGTTTCATCTGTTAGCATTGTTACAGGTTTGGAACGAAAGTTTGTTAAGAGAGAGAGAGGATTTTCGGAGAAAGTGAATGGTAAAAGTGTTTGTTTTATTGAGTGGAATGTCAACTATATACATCCTTTACTTACACATGTCATGTGGCTAGACTGAAATTGCCACATAGGCTGCCAACATGGCATAACACTAGAATTAATGAAAGACTTATTTCAATTTAAACAAAACAGCAAATGTAGCAACATTGAATTACAATAATAGCTCTCAATACACCTCCTTAATTCATGTTGCCGAGTGATTCCATTCCAAGCAATGTCCTTAGCTCTTCAAATCTTCCTTTCTGCAGTGATTTTGTCATTACATCTACCAGTTGCAACTCAGTTCTGCAGTGGACCAATTTAAGCTTCCCTTTGTTTACTTGATCACGAAGAAAGTGATACTTTGTATCAATATGTTTTGAGCGACCATGTGCTACAGGATTTTTGGCCAAATCTATGGCAGATTTTTTGTCAATTAACAACTTCATCGCAGTGTTTCTGTACAGACCAATTTCATACAGCAGCATGCTTAGCCATGATGCTTGGCAAGCTGCAAAAGAAGCAGCAATGTATTCCGCCTCACAGGAGGACAGGGCTACTACGCTTTGCTTCTTTGAGCACCATGAGATTGGTGCTTTTCCACACATGAAAACATAGCCTCCAGTGCTCTTCCTGTCACTTCTGTCACCACTCCAATCTGAATCTGTATATCCAAATATCTCAGTAGCAGTGATTGTGTCCTTTTGCCTAGAATACAGAATTCCATAGTCTTGTGTACCATTGATGTATCTAAGCAGCCTCTTTGCAGCCATCAAGTGAGAAACCTTTGGCTTTTCCATGAATCTACTTATTAATCCCACACCATATACGATGTCAGGTCTTGTGTTGCAGAGGTATCTAAGTGAGCCCACAATTTGCTTGTAGAAAGTGGCATCTGTTTCACTCTCTTCACTATCCTTTTCAAGTTTGTTGCTTGTATCTACTGGAGTAGAAACGGGCTTGCTATCAGCCATTTCAAACCTGTGTAAGATATCTTTTGCATACTTCTTTTGATGCAGAAATATACCTTTGTCAGTGTTCACAAACTCCATTCCAAGAAAGCATGACAGATGACCTAAATCAGTCATTTCAAATTCAGACGTCATCACCTTCTTAAATGAGTTTATGTCAGCTTCATTGTTGCCAGTCACCAGCAGATCATCAACGTATAAGCACGACATTAGTTTATCACCACTGGTTGAGTTCTTCACATACACACCATGCTCAGTTGTGCATCTTGTAAATTTCTGATCTAAGAGAAAGACATCTATTCTCTTGTTCCATGCTCTAGGAGCTTGCTTCAAACCGTATAAGGCTTTCCTCAGTTGAAGTACTTTCTGTTCTTGCCCTTTGATTTCAAAACCTGGTGATTGTGTAACATACACCTCTTCCTCCAATGGTCCATTGAGGAATGCTGCTTTTACATCAAGATGATGCATAGACCAGCCTTTACCACTAGCCAATGCTACCACCAGCCTTACTGTTTCAATTCTTGCTACAAGAGCAAAAATTTCGTTGAAATCTAGTCTTGGTTTTTGTAAGAAACCTCTTGCTACCAATCTGGCTTTGTATCATGCCACTTCACCATTTGGTTTGACCTTGGTTTTGTAAACCCATTTCAAGTCAATTGCTTTCTTTTGCTTTGGCAAATCAGCAAGTTCCCATGTATTATTCTTTTCAATTGACCTTAGCTCATCTAACATAGCTTCTTTCCACTGCTCATTCCTCAAAGCCAGCTCCAAACTCACTGGTTCACCTTCTGCAAGCAGTGCAAAGTGTACAAGTTCGCCTTCTGCAGAGATGGTTGAATCTGATATCAACTCAAAATCATTTAGTTTTGTAGGCACTTGCCTATTTCTCAATGACCTCCTTACTGGCACTTCTTCATTTTGCATGACAGGTTCTTCATTTTGCACAATAGCTTCTGCAACTGCAGGAACTTCATTAACATGTTCCTGCATTTCATCAAAGTCTAGCACAGTAGTCCTCTTACTACTTTCTGCATTGTGCTGATTCCAGTCCCAACTCTTGTATTCATCTATTACAACATCTCTACTCTTCACAACTTTCTTTTGTACAGGATCATACAATTTGTATGCTCCCTGTTGGGTGATATCCAACAAGAACCATTTGTTGTGCTCTATCATCCAGCTTCTTTCTAAGTTGCTCAGGCACGTGTTTGTAACATAGTGAGCCAATTATTCTAAGATGCTTGACACTTGGCTTTCTTCCTAGCCAAGCCTCCTCAGGTGTCTTGCCAATTAGCTTCTTAGTTGGACATTTATTTAAAATGTACACTGTTGTGTCTACTAATTCTCCCCATAGACAATGAGGTAACTCCTTTTCCTTCATCATGCTTCTTACCATGTTTAGGATGGTCCTATTTCTCCTTTCACCAATGCCATTATGCTGAGGTGTGTATGGTGTAGTTACTTCATGTATGCTGCCTTCATTCTCACAGAATTTTGCAAATTCGTGTGAGTTATATTCACCTCCTCCATCTGTTATTAGAGTTTTGATTGAACATTCACTTTGTTTTTCAATCATTGTCTTGAAACTCTTAAAAATTCCAAGCACTTCACTCTTTCTCTTGATTGGATACACCCATGTCATTCTAGTGTATTCATCAATAAATCTCACAAAGTAACTGTTACCACCCAATGACCTGACATCAAATGGACCACACACATCAGAGAATATCACTTCTAGTTTCTTTTCTGCTCTCCCTTAGTGTTTCTGTCTTGAAAGCTTTCCTAGGTTGTTTTGACTCACAACATTTTTCACATATCTCACCAGGTATCTTCACTGCTGGCAGGCCATATACCATCCCTTTATCATGTAAGGTACTCAAGCTTTTGAAGTTTAGATGACCAAATCTCTGTGTCACCTCCGGTTCTCACCATCAACAGTGGTTGAGAGGCATTTCTCTTCAATTACTTGTAATTTGATTTTGAAAGTTCTGTTGCTTTGCATTGATACTTTCAAAATCAACCTCTTGTTTGGAT
Source organism: Astragalus membranaceus (assembly GCA_039519185.1). Classification (NCBI taxonomy): domain Eukaryota; kingdom Viridiplantae; phylum Streptophyta; class Magnoliopsida; order Fabales; family Fabaceae; genus Astragalus; species Astragalus membranaceus. The sequence continues at coordinate 132,319,830 of CM076850.1, forward strand.
CAAACAAACTGAGACTATTATTATCCATTACAATAGAGAATCTCTTCTCAACGATCTTGCCAAGACTTAACAGGTTGCTCCTCATCTTTGGCACATAAAACACTTCCTGAATATAGCACCATTTTCCATCTCTGAATCTTTACAGTGTCAATTCCTTCTGCAGTGACTCTACTATTATCAGCAAATCTAATTCTTTTACTTATTTGTTTCAGTTCAATAAACCACTCCTTATGATAACACATGTGGTTTGAGCATCCTGTATCTAGATACCATTCATCAGATTTTTCTTCATTCTCATTTGTATCTTCCTTCAATAGCAACAACTCTGTGTCAGTAGCTGTCATGAGGGATAATTCTTCATCATTATTGCTGGAAATGTTGGAGGCATCACCAATGTCACCACTGCCCTGCCCCACACACATTGCACTAGTATTTTGAGCATCACAAGTGTTTCCACTTTCTACACAAGTGTTCCCACTGTCTTGCTCACTACTTTCAGCAACAATTTTATCATAACAGATATCCTCTTCATCTATTATTGCCATCAATACTAGGCCTTCTAAATCAGAGTCAGAGTTGGTCTTCATCATTTGCAAATTTGGCTTCAGCATCTTTATTCCTAGGAACCTTCTTGTTTTTACATTTGTTCCTATAATGCCCAAATTGCTGACAATTATAACATTGCACTTTACTCAAGTCAGGTTTCTTCTTATCAGAGTTTCCTTGTTCATCTTTCTTGCTACCAGATTCTTTATCTTTACCCTTCCATTTTCCCTTTTCTTTCTTATTATTTGACTTCCAAATCTTCTTGGAGGATTGAGCTAACAAAGCTTGTTCAGATTCCTTTTCTGAACTTCTTTGTCTAAACCTCAATTCGTGTGCCTCCAAAGAACCTTGAAGTTCTTCTAACTTCATCTCATCGAGGTTCTTTGATTCCTCAATAGCAGTGACGACATAGTCAAATTCTAGGGTTAAAGATCTAAGAACTTTTTCTACCTTACTCGTTCCAGATACAGTTTTACCATTACTCTTCATTTGATTGGTTAAAGCTACTAACCTTGTAATGAATTCACCAATTGATTCTCCATCTTTCATCCTCAATGCTTCATATTGTTTCCGGAGTGACTGCAAAGCGAATCTTCTTCAATCTGTCTGCTCTTCCATATGCATTCTTGAGGATATCCCACGCATTCTTCGCGGAATCACAATCAATGATCAAATTCAGGATATTCGAATCAAGAACAAGCCTTTTCCATCTCTCTTTCGTAGTGCATGGTGATTGTTTCTCTGCGCTTCAGTGGCGTCTTCTGCAAGTGGTGGAACACCATCATTCACGATTTCAAGTACATCTTGGAAACGAAACAGAGCTTTCATTTGCGCACACCACCGTTCATAGTCCTTTCCGTTGAAGATAGGGAGATTCGTCGGAATGCCACCGTTGTCTCGCGTCGCCATTGATGAATCTTCAAGGATCTTGAAGCTCTGTTATACCAATTTGTTAGTGTTGTTACTGTTTTGGAACGGAAGTTTGTTAAGAGAGAGAGAGAGGATTTTCAGAGAAAGTGAATGGTAAAAGTGTTTGTTTTATTGAGTGGAATGTCAACTATATACATCCTTTACTTACACATGTCATGTGACCAGACTGAAATTGCCACATAGGCTGCCAACATGGCATAACACTAGAATTAATGAAAGGCTTATTTCAATTTAAACAAAACAGCAAATGTAGCAACATTGAATTACAATAATAGCTCTCAATATCATCTATTTTTTTTTATCAAAATGTTGCATCTATTTATTCCTTCCTCAAAATTATTTTTAGAAACAGCGGTAATGAAAGCTATATCGGCAAACTTGATTTTTAAATCAAAAATCACTTGAATTTTTTTTCTAACATTTCCCTTTAGCAAGCAGAAATTGTCCCCAGTCCTCCCCATCTGTTACTATAATAACATTTTCAAGGGTATATGCCATTTAGATTTCTTACCTTCAGCAATATTTTGACACCTGAAAAGGCACTCATTCTAATGGAAAGGAAATTTAAGATCATGCTCTGTAGCATTAGAAATTTAGAACTTTACCATTTTAAATTTTAGATATCATAAATTTGAAAATTGTCAACCAGTCCCACATTCTGTCAAACCAATTTTATCAACATGATAGTTGATACTTCTAAAGTTGAGCACATGAAATTCAATCACCCTAACCTACCAAGCATCTTCTTTACGGTCTTTGGCACACCCTTAAAAATAAGAGAGAAAATCGGGGAATGTGGTCCCAACAAGTAGCGTTGTATTTCCAAAACAGATACACCCAAAAAGCATTAATACAGTATTTAATATGATCTCAAATTGGCACACCAAATAAAATATAATTTCATTCATATAAAGTTGAAAAAACATGGTTCCTGGTAACAAAAATACAGTATTTAATATGATCTCATTCATTATCTTCATTTATAATCATTACCCTCGTTTTTACATATTTAACAAGTATCCAAAACATCTTGTCAAAAAAAAACAAGTATCGACAACATAAATAAAAAAATTAATACATCTATATATATATATATATATATATATATATATATTTGACTCACATGAATTTGTTTCCTGCAATTCTCCTCTCTGCTTCTCTAACACATTCCAAAACCACAGGCTTCCCGTTATCATCACGATACGCACCCTTTTATCAATAAATGAATAAATCGAAATAAAAATAAGTTACATAAAGATCCACTCAAATAAAGAAATAAAGTTAAACAAAATTACAAAAGCCCTGTTTCTGTGCCATTTAAACATGTTTTTAATATTTTATCTAATATTTTTCTCCCTGTACATTGGCGAATCAGAACTATGAATAAAAAATAAACGAAATTCACTTAATTAAAGAGAGCGAATAGTTCAGAGAGAGATAATAATAAAAAAGTATAATTGGTTGATTTGATTTTGATCATTTGATTTATCAATCGATTTGACATTGAAAGAAGACATGCAGGTGAATTGCGGAAAGAGAAAAGCGAGGGAGAACTCACTACTCCAACATTAACTTTGTTTGGACTCTGATCGGCGAGAAAAGCTTCGGTAACTCCGAGGATCGGATCCTTAGGAGCCGGCTGGATATCCCGGAACCACGAAGACATGAACCTTGCTCCGCTCCGGCATAGAAATCGTTCGTTGATCAAATTGCGAATCGCCATAGCTCGGAAAAAGATAGAAGAAAAATCGAATGTCTGAAACTCAAGTCACGATCACAAGAGAAGACGCAGCAGAAAAAACGGTATCTCTCTTATTCTTCGATTAAATAAATAATGAAACTCGATATCTAAAGCTAACTGGGTCTGGCCCACCTTTTTATGAAAATTTATTTGTTATTGGGTTCCCGAAAATTATTAGTAGCAGTAGTAGGTAAATATTTTGGCTAAATTATAGTTTTGGTCCCCCTATTTTCAAAAATTCAGATATTTGGTCCTCCTATTTTAAAACTCAGATATTTGGTCCCCCAATTTTAAAAAATCAAATACATTTAGTCCAAAGAGGGACAAAATGTCTTTGATTTTTTAAAATTGGGGGACCAAATGTCTTTGATTATTAGCCATAAAAAACTGAAAATTCCTCTTGGGACTAAATGTCTTTGATTTTTTAAAATTGGGGGACCAAATGTCTGAGTTTTAAAATAGGGGGACCAAATATCTGAATTTTTAAAAATAGGAGGACCAAAACTATAATTTAGCCTAAATATTTAGAATTTGACAGTCATGAATTTACCCAGTCAAGATTCATCACAGTACATGAGCGTACAATTAAGTACTTCCTCCGTCTTATATTATTTAGGCTAAAATACTACTCGGGGTCCTTTAACTTTTTTTTTATAGGCAAGTTAGTGGGGTGGGGGAAATGTTAGTTTCTCGGGTTTGAACCGGAACCTCCTTCTTGCACTCATTTGGTGCATTCCTTCGGTATCTCTTAGCTCGCCAACTGAGCTACCTTCTTGGGATCCTTTAACTTAATTAAAGATAACGATTTAGTTCTTTAACATTTTTTTTGTCCCAAACAAGTCCTTTATCTTACAAAACGTTAGTCACATAAGTCCTTTTTTAACATTTCCGTTAGACTCCATTTATAAAATGCATATGTGGCTATTAGCTTGAAGATGTGGGCATTAAATAGTTGATTGTGTATCTCTGTCTTCTTCAGGTGACTCATTATTTTTATTTTTAATTTTATTTAAATAAAGAAGGCTTAAATATATGTTCAGCCCCTGTAAATATAGTCAAAGTCTAGTTAAGCCCCTGTAAAAAAAATTTAAAATGATTCTTGTAAATATTAAATGTTTGCGGTTAAACCCCACGGTCAATTCTTCATCAAAAAAGTCGAACATATAATATTTATAAGGGGCTTAAATGGATTTTGGTCATATTTGCAGGGGCTTAACATATATTTAAGCCAATAAAGAAAACCAAAGTTAGGGTTCTTGTCATCGGTGCAGCTTCCGTCTTCTTCCTTCTTTCGTTACTTCCCTTCTTGCAATCTTCCATCTTTGTTCAAGGTTTTTACCCATCCAGATCCAACAAACCTGTTGTGCGTTGAGTAGATGTGCAAGTGTACACAATCGCAACAAGTAATAGAGTCATAAATAGATATTGTTCCCACAAGGATTGATGTTAATTTAAGAGTTTAAGTAGTTAACAAGTTAATGAAAAGAGCAAGGTAACAATAGCACGTTTTTGGAGTGTGAACATAATCAGTTGTTGGTAAAAACAGTAAGAAATGCAAAGAATTATAAAGTGAGTTGGATCACTCTTCGTTATGTAAATTCCCAGGAGTACGGCGCTATAAAGTTATACGCTTTAGCGTTAAGCACTGTAACATATTGTCATACCCCAATTTTGTCCGGCATAGGTCAAAACCCTAATTTTCCAAAAATAAATAAATTGAAGAGCGAAGAGCCTTGTGCACTACATTTCGGATCCTAGAAGGCATTCCAAGGTTCTTGAAATCGTTTTTAGGGTTGGAACGCATTTTTCGGGCAAATTAGGGTTTTAGAGCCAAAAAGGGTATTTTGGTCAATTATAACGGTTTTTTTTTCTCTCACTTTCAAAAAGGCTCAAAAATATGTATAATTAAAAATAGAAATCTGAAATCAAAATAAAAAAATGAATAACAAAATAATATTGGATGCTTATGGTATTTTTAGAATTAGGGCTAATTCCTTTTAGGTGCTTTTTGCTTTTATCCATTTTTGGCCAAGGTAAGCACCAATTTCACAAGCAAACAACCTCCCTCACTCCACCCTCATGCCCTTCACTTCAGCCCCATAAAGTGCACATCACAAAAAAGCCTTTCATCATGACAAGCACACCTTTGAGTCCAATAACATTCAATACACAACATATTTTTACCTTCCTTCTCTCTACACCACTAAATACACACTAATTTCTTCACCTCCTTCACTCCACCCTCATGCTCCATGCCTCCCTTCACTTCAGCCCCCATCAAGTGCACATCACAAAAAAGCCTTTCATCATGACAAGCACACCTTTGAATCCAATAACATTCAATACACAACATATTTTTACATTCTTTCTCTCTACACCACTAAATACACACTAATTTCTTTATTTCCCTCTCACAACCTTAAACCCATTAGATCTTTGGCCTCCCAAGGATTTGAATAAGGACAACTCACTCCTCTCCTCCCAAAAAGACCCAAGAAATTCGTAGCCCCTCTCCTCTCCCTCACTTCCTCTTGTTTTTCTTTCATCTCAAAGGAACCTTCCCATTTCTCCTACACCAAAAAACCCTAGCACACCAAAAACCTCCCCTTTTCTCTCCCAAAACCGTGGCCTCCCCACTCCCTTCATTCATCTATTTTTGATTTCCTCTTCACCCAAACACCACCATCTCACTTCATTCTCATCCCTCTTTCATATATCTTCTCCATTTTCCATTCAAGATCAAACATCATCATCAAGGAAGGTTTTCATCAAGCTTTTTTTGGGGGTTGGAGTTGAAGTTCCTTGGAGGTTCTTGTTGATTTGATTTCTATTTTCTTCATCTCATTGCATTTTCTAGCTTGGATTTGAGGTAAAAACTTTCAAACCCTTGCATCATCTTCAACCTTTTTGCATTAAAACCCATTTTCCTCTTCATTTTGCATTTCACATATCATCATCATTTTGTTTAAGATGTAGCTTGTTGTTGTTGGTGAGAGGAGCCTTAAACACTATTGACAAGAACTTAGGGAGGCTTGGGTGTTTAAGGTGCCTCTCACTCTTGAATAAATTGAGTCATGTTGTTTTGTGTTGATTTTTTGCATTTGTTGTGAAATAAAATTGTTGTTTCATGTGTTGTTAGGTTCGCATATCCTATTAAAGTTAGCTTTAATTTGATTTTGTTGTTTCTCTTTGCTTGATGGGGATTAATCATGTTGTAGATATTTGATTTTAGTGTTTTCATGCTTAGATACTTTGTTTAGGTTTGCAAATTTCTTTTCTCACATAGATTTCGCACAAAGTAAAGAGTTTGAGAATAAATGTTGATTTGAGGTCTTAGTGTTTAAGTTATGTGATTAATTGTTCCTAAATCTTGTTAGTATCTTTTGCTTGCTTGATTTTGGGAGTTTGATGAATAAATTGATGGTTTGACTATGTATTGGTTTCGCAAGTCATGAAGAATAAATAGAGTTTTTATATGTTTGCTTATTGTCTCAAGTTGATGATAGGCAATATGATTCTCACTTGTGCCTAGTGCACCTTGCCTAAAGTGATGAGGATTGTTCTATATGATCCAACCCTTTTAGTCTATATGTTGTTTAAGTTGATGATTGGCAAGAAGATTCACACTTGTGCACTTGCGCACACTAATTTAAGTGTTGAGGATTGACCAAAGTGATTCAACATGCTTTGGTGTTTTGATTGTTAAGATGACTTGCTTGTTTAGGATTTGCCAATGATCATGCTTGAGGCTACTCTTTTGAATTCATTTGTGCCTACCACTTCCTTGTCTACTCCCATGTGGAATCATTAATACTTAGATAGGCTCATTCCTTACATTGCATCTTCCACTAGATGTGCATTTAGACTCCCTAGCGTTTTGTAGGAATATTTGAGTATGGTTCTCGCCTAGCATCTTCCACTAGATGTGCATTTAGGTTCTACTCTTGCATTTTAGCTTAATGCCCAATTCAAGTTCCTTCTTTGCCTATTTATGTGTTGTGGTTTAATATGTGTAGTCTAGGCTAGTGTTTGCTCAAGAATTCAAATGAGATTAATCGCAAGTTATGACCATGTTGTTGTTTGCCTAAGGATTCGATTTCAATGATTGTGCCACACTTGAATCTCCAAATCTTTTTGCATTTGTTGTTTTATTTTCTAAATAGTTTAGCATGAAAATGGTAATTAGTGACAATCACCCATAACCTTTGTTAGTTTGATTGTCCTAAGAGCCTAAGTTTAAAAAAAAAGATGTTTTCATATGCATAAGCTACTAGTGATAATCACCCATAACCTTTGTTAGTTTGATTATCATGAACGCTTTCGATTTCAAAAGATATTTTCCTAAGCATCGAAGTCATAGCAAGTGCTAGTGATGGCCACCCATAACCTTTGTTAGTTTGGTCATCATGGAGGCTTTCATTTTTCAAAAGAGATTTCTACATGCACTTAAGTGGGTTCTAGTAATGGTCACCCATAACCTTTGTTAGTTTGATCATTATGAACGCCCTCCACTTTTCAAAACCAAAGCAAAAGGACTTTCATTTTCAAGGCTCGTTAGAACTACGTCGCTTTGATTCCCATTCGGGATACGTAGGAGCGAGTCACATTCTCGTCAAGCGCAATCATAAAAGATTTTAGCATTTGCATAGCAAAAGAAAAGAGCTATTTGCATAACAAAAAGAAAATAGTTATTTTCATAACAAAAAAGGAACCACTTTCGCAAACCAAGATCATTTTCAGAACAAAAACATTTTCCCTTCTAAAATCATTTTCAACCCATCGTCGCTAGTGGCTAATCAGAACCTTTGTTCGTCTAGCCATTGGTGGCGATGTCTTTTTCCCAAAAGAACAACAAGCGATGATCACCCATAACTGTTGTTAGTTTGATCATTCGTGCCAATCAATCTCTTTCGAAAATCACTTTCAAAAAAGATAATAAAAACGAGTCGCTACTAATAGTCAATCAGAGCCTTTGTTCGTCTGACTGGCGGTAGTGACTCTCATTTTCAAGAGTACTTAGCGGTGATTACCCATAACCTTGGTTAGTTTAATCGTTCACTAAATGCTCGTCCTATTTCGAAAACTCACCAAAAAGATAAAAGACAAAAACTTTTTCAGGACAAAGAAGAACTACGTAGCTTTGAGTTCTCCATCGCACCGGGAGATACGTAGGAGCGGGCCATGTCCCGTCAAACATTTTTTTTCTAAAAACCCTTTTTTCCCCCTTTTTCATAATAAATAAATATTTTCATTAAAAAATTTTCAATAAGAAGTAGAAAGGCAAAATTAAGTATTTTCAAGTCAACACACTAAAACCACACATTTAATTAAAGGTTCCCTCTCAGTAGAGAGGACGTGTGGGGTGCTAACACCTTCCCTGCGCGTAACCGACCCCCGAACCCTATTCTCTAGTTCCGCAAGACCAATCGCTTTCCAAAAAAGGTTTTCCTAATATTTTCCTTAATAAATATTGGTTGCGGCTTCATTGTTTTAAAAAGTTGTGAACGAGGAAGGTTCTCCCTCGGGGACTTTTTCGGGCGCAACAGCTGGCGACTTCACTGGGGACTAAAAAAAAACATTTTTTTTAAAAAAAAGTGGGTCAAGCCTAATTAATTAAGTGTGGGATTTGTGTGATTGATTCGAATATCTCGTTTTGCCTCTATGCTTTCTTCTCTTTCATACTTTCATGTTGCATTCCTGTGCATTCTTCTTCTTCTCTTTCTATGTTTGCTTTTGTTTAAAGTAATAGATGGTTGCTTCTTTGCTTATATGCTTAGTTCCCTCATGCATTTCCCCTCTCTTATTATGTTCCCCTCTTCTCAGCTCCCTTTCTGAGGTAAGTAATGTGCTTGTTGTCGACACCCTAGATTAGTTGTATTTGATTGGTATTGAACCCTAGGGTAGACGACATGTTATTGCTTTCTATTATCTGGACTGTTCTGGATTTTCATTTGCAGGAGGGGTAGTTTTTTAAGGAAATGCCCTTCGCCCACACACACTTGTACCTTGAGATTATATGATTAGAGAAAGAGACCATAACCCAGGTCTGTTAGGGTACCTTAGGATGAGTGGATTCGAGTAGTGGGAGCCCATCAGGACCTTTGTCCGTTTGGCTACTCGCGAAAGTTTCAATCAGAGTTGTGCTCTTTCATGATGCTTCGTATCTAGCAGTTTGCTGCATTTACAGGGATTTTCATGAGAGGGACTGTGGCTCTGATAACCTTTGTGAGGGTGTGAATAGAGCTACATGAGAAGATTATCCCTAAAATGCCTTAGATCATAGGTTCTACCCCCTTTTAGGTCACAAGGGCTTTCCAAATTGTGTGCTGCATCGTTGCATTCAATTCAATCAATTTTTCCTTCAAAATTTTTTAAAATCAAAAAAGATATGCTTTCCCTTTTCAATAAGCGCCTATATGAGGTGGCATATAGTGTGAAAATTTTCAAATCACCACCTGTAAATATCCTCTTTCTGGAAAAACACAAAAAAGAAGCATCCTTGCATCATCACATCATTGCATCATTACGTCATTGCGTCATTTGCATTAAATAAAGTTCCAATTTTGAAAAAAAAAATCATTCATCTTGCATTCCCTTTCATCACATAAAGATAAAACAAAAACAATTATCATCTGCATAGCATAAGCATTTCATTTATAATCATGCAAAAAATCCTCGTCGAGTTCATCCAAAACATGGCATTCATGCATAAGCATTATTTCAAAAAAAAAAAGACACAGTAGAACTACGTAAGCTTTGATTCCTCATTACAATGGGGATACGTAGGAGCGGGTCATACCCCGTCAAGCACATTTTTTCTAAAACCCTTTTTTCCAATAAACCATTTGCAAAAAAGAAAATCATTGTGAGTATCATGCATTTCATTGCACAAAAAAAAAATGAAAACAAGAAAGCATCTCATTCATAATCATGAATAAAAATCATCATCAAAGTTATTCAAAATGTAGTATTCATGCACTATTTCATTAACCTCATCACTTTGGTTCAAATACATCATTCCTCCATACATGCATCTTTCAACAAAGGAAGGGGCATTGGCCTTTCATACATTGCCTTGCCTCTAAAAAAAAAAATCATCATCATTTAGAGAAAAGCATCATTCCTGCATCTTTCATCATTCGAAAGAAAAAGAGGGCGTTGGCATTTCATACTTTGCCTTTGCCTCTAAAAAATCATCATTTAGAAAAAAAAAGAAGCATCATTCCTGCATCTTTCATCCTTCAAAAGAAAAAGGGGGCATTGGTATTTCGCACCTTGTCTCGCCTCTGAAAAATAAAAAAAATCAAAATCAAAAATCATTTTGAAAAAAAAAGGGGCATCATTCTTGCACATTCGCATTGGCGTTCCATATTTTGTCTTGCATTAAAAATAACAAAATTATTTAGAATAAGTCACACTCTTCGAGTGGTCATTCTCCACGCATTTGCATCATACTTGCATATCATAATTTGTTCATTCATTCAATAAGAGTTGTGATGAGAAGCGAGACGTTCTTGCGAAACAATCATCCTTTTTGAAAAAATTTATCCTTACTTGGTTGCAAACTCAAGGTGTTCCAAGGCACTCAGTTTTTCAAATCAATAGCTCATTTGCATTTCTTTCAGAAGCACTGCATCCCATCCATTCTATGACAAAAGACAGAAATAGTGTATCAAAGAAAAAACAAATTTTTAACTGACGTTAACTCTCTGTGAAGTATTCTTCTAATGAGCGTGCATGCTATGAGCACATTCTCTTGTTTGAGTCCGTTGGTTTTCCTCCCTTACCACAGTTTCCCGTCCAAGTCTAGTCCCGCCCCGTCCACCCATAAAGTGCATATTCTCCCCATCAGTGCGTATTTGACTTTTGGTTCAAGTCCTCCATGCTGGGGCAAGTCTGTGATCATTAATTCCCCTTGATTAATATCATATTCCTTCAGTGCAAGTCTCTCAAAAAATAATAATAATAATAATAATAATATAATAAACAAGAAAACAAGCTCGCTAGGTTAAAAACCCGCAAAGGGCGGCCTAGGCAAAATGGAGCGCCCGGTGGACTGAAAACTCGCAAAGAGCGGTCCAGGCAAAAATTAGGGCACAAAAAAGGAAAAAGAGCAAACACATGAAGATAGATAAATTATTGTTCTAAAGTTAAGTCTTATAGAAATAAGCAATCGGGATTTGAAATGAAGTTTGGCCATCTCCTCAAAAACCCCAAAATCCCAGAAAGTCCCTTTCCTACCCACCTTGAGCCAAGAAAAACCAAAATCCAAAGATCACCCTAGGCAAGGATCACCCCAAATAAAAAAAAACAGTGCATCACTTTTTATCAGCTCACCCGAGTCAAAGAAGGAAAAGAATCATAAAAAAAATAAAAAAAAAAGAGGGGAAAAAGAGAAAATCAAAAAAAGGGGATTCAAAAATGAAAATCCCAAAACAAAAGAAAATACAAAAGAAATGTAAGTGGTGAGCTGGTACATGTTACCACAAAATACATGAGATCCTTGTCTAAATAAACCTTCAAACACTTCATCATTCCAACACCTGGTTCCATAAACCTTCAAACACTTCCTTTGGCCTCAACATCAAGCCCCATTAGTCAATCTACCATGAGACACGAATTTGCTTTAACAGAGCCCAAACAGGCCCAATAACCATCTTCCTCATAGACTATTAACCGTCAATTAAACGCCGAAACAAAACTCATCCTCCCATTAGCCTCAAACACTTCATTAAGCCTAACCCTCCTTCCTCCACAAAACACCACAATCCCGAAAAGTCCATTCCGATCAATGACCGGTTGCTTTTGTTCTCTCAAATTCTAATCTTAGGACGAACAAGCTTATCTATGTACAATGTGTTTGCTCAAAAGAAAAACAAACGATCAGAAAAAAGAAAGCTGATCAAGAAAGAATAAACCCTCAAAAAAGAGAACTGAGGAAACAAAAACGAACAGTCAGAAAAAAGAAAGCTGAAAAAATAAAAAAGAGGGACTTGCACTCCAAAACACATTCAAGATGCATTAAAACAAGGTTTAGTGATCACCAGGTAAGGATTCTTTCGCACCAAAAGTCAAGACATCAGTAGAGAACCAAAGATTTGCACTGAGAATACCACTCAGACCCAAAAGTTGGGGCATTCTCTTCACCACCCACACACCCTAGTCTTGGGAAAGTCTGTTCAATGCCCATCCCATGTCACTCCAGTTGTCAATGTCATTCCAAAGTGGGGAAAGTGCATTCTCATTCCTTCACCTCATTCATTCCCATAAAAACCTCACCGGGGCAATCTCTCAACTCACTATCCTAAACAAGACCTTGTCATTCTGATTGGGATAGCTTTGTCCTTGTTATGACTGGGGCAACATCAAATTCTGTGGGTTGAAGCAAAACCCCTTTCATTCCAGCTTTCATCCCAAGAGCCGAAGCGTTCCCAATTCATCATCTTCTACACCCCTAGTTGTTATCACCACTAGACAGGGGCAAGTTATTCACTCGTCAAAGACCTGAATTGGGGCAATCTTGTATCTCTTGGTCCCTCATAAGCTTCGACAATAGCTATGTCGGTCATTCCTTCACTTGCCATAAATGTCCATGTCCTAAACCAATTCCCAGTTAACTGACTCATTCATTCACATTTGCACTCCTATGCATGTTTACTAGACAATGCTTCAAAAGAGAGAACACAAGTTGTTTACGTGATATCTAAAATTCAGTCATCATGGAAAGAAAGAGAAAACAAGTGAGGTTGTTTGTAAATAAAAACCTTGAGAACACCGGAGTTTAAACCAAATTCAATTTTTCAACAGAATGGTCAATAATCATCTCAATTCCTTGCATACAAAGTCTCGCATCTCATCATCACAAAAATGTTTACCTCATGCATCTAGGCATTTCAATCTATTCATCAAAGCATTACATTTGCATCTTCACATTTTGTGCATTCATCACATAGAAAAAAGAACAAACTTTCCACGTCAGTTGCACCATATTAATATATGCATTTCATAGAGGAAAATAGTAAAGAAGAAAAAGCTGAAATATTTTCATTGCAGTGGCACCATATTAATGTTCGCACTTCATAAAAAGGAAAAGAACAAAAGCATTGCATGTCATTCATCATGAGAGCATTACATTTTGCATCAGATATTTCATAGAAAAAGCAAAGAAAGCAAAAAGAAAACAAAGAAAAGAAACCACAAAAGCAACACAAAAACATTCCCTGTCATCCAGCATTCCATATCATTCATCATTTCATAAGCATTCCTTTGTCATTCAACCCTCAAACATTAAAGCGGTGCATTTGCATCATACTAACGTTAGCATTTCCATAAAAGAAAAAAGAACAAAAAAACATCAGAGCATTGCATCATATTAGTGTTTGCATTTCATAGAAGAAGCAAAAAAGAAACAAACAGAAGTTAGAACAGGAGCATCCCATTCATCAAAGCATCAATCACCGCATACACTTGCATTCAAACATCAAAGCATTATGTTTGCATTTCATAAACTACAAAGAAGAAGCAGATACAAAAGAACAAAAGCATTCCATAATATTCAAGACATCAGTCATGGCATATGTCTGCATTACATGCATTGCTAAGCAAAATGCGGATGAACACAAGATGTTAATCCTCATGCCTAGTTCTAAGAATCAGCACTTCAAGTGTCAATCTTCAATCTAATTCTCAAATCAGTCATCCCGGACTTGTCAGTCTCAAAATCTCATTCCCGTCACTCCTTCAGTTCGGAGTTCAAATGCCCTCGGGTCCCAAGTGGTTCATTAAAAGCACGCTAAGTGTTCATCCTCATTTACTGTTTTCTCATCAGCACGCTAAGTGTTCATCCTCATTTACTGTTTTCTCATCAGCACGCCAAGTGTTCATTTACTGCTTTCTCATCAGCACGCCAAGTGTTCATTTACCGCTTTCTTTCTAGCAAACCAAGCATTCATCATCATTGCATTAGACATCGAATCATTCTCAATAAATAGGAGACTAAGTCGAATGTACATTCGAAATAGTCATAGGACACTTGAATTGATCACTCAAGAATCCTAAGGTCCCTATACAAAAAAAAAGAAAACAAACAAAAACATTCAGTGTCGTCTACATCATAGTAATGTTTGCATTCCATAAAACAAAAAAAACCAAAACTCATCATCCCATCAAACATCAAAGCAATACAGTTGCATCTCATAGAAGAAAAGAAAGCTAAAACATCCCGTGGCATTCATCATTTCATAGCAATATTCACATTTCATAGAAAAAAGGCAAAGAAGAAAAAGTTTTCCATTGCATGTCATCTGCCATTTCATCAAAACACAATAGCATTACATATCATCAAACACCAAAACTTTGCATTCGCATACCCATGATTCTTAAAAGAGCAAAAAGAGAAGCCAAGAGAGAGAAAAGAGAAGAGCCAAGAGAGCAACAAAAAGAAAAGAAAAGAAAGAAAAAGAAAGAAGAGAAGCTAGAGAAAGAGAAAAAGACATATAAGAACAGGAGAAAATCATGCATTCATCAGACATAAGCAAAAGAAAAAGAAAATCATGCATTGCGTACAGACAAGAGAAGAAAAGGAAAATCATTGCATTCATCAAGCATATAAGAACAGTAGAAAATCATGCATTCATAAGCAAAAGAAAAAGGAAAATCATGAGAAGAAAAGGAAAATCATTGCATTCATCAAGCATATAGGAACAGTAGAAGACCATGCATTCATCCGACATAGACAAAGGAAATAATAAACTCATCATTCATCATAAGAAAAAAGAAAACAACAATCATGGCATTTGCATTGCATGCATTTGTTCATTTTCAGCTACAGGTACAAAGAGAGGGTGAGCACTTCGGTGTTAGCCCTCGCCCCCAGATTCCAGAAAATGTTCCCCCAAGTTGGGAGTTCAGAAAGAAAAAAGAAAAGAGAGAAATAGAAAAGAAAGAGAACAAAGAAAAGAGAGCGCTCAAGCGCGCATTGCGGATCGGAGCACAGAGATCATCGCTCCCTTCTGCCCAGGTCTCACATCGTGTACGAGCAACGCGATGGACCGCAGCCCCATGCGAGGCGCAACGGAATAGTTGTATCAGCCTAAGATACAGTGGACGCCGTGCATTGATCTGTATATCAGTTCCGGAGCTGATAACGATCCCCCCGGTCGCTCGAAAGACCAACAGGAAGAGCGTGCTCCTCAAAGCCACATGCAAACTCGGATTCGTCAAGAGTTCGTTTAAGGATTACAGGTTTTAGGCAGCCTGGGCAATTTACCGCTTTTTGCACGCCAAGTGCCCATTTTACCTTTTCTGTCTGCACGCCAAGTGCCCATTTTACTTTTCTGTCTGCACGCCAAGTGCCCATTTTACTTTTCTGTCTGCACGCCAAGTGCCCATTTTACTTTTT
This sequence comes from Astragalus membranaceus, assembly GCA_039519185.1. Taxonomy (NCBI): domain Eukaryota; kingdom Viridiplantae; phylum Streptophyta; class Magnoliopsida; order Fabales; family Fabaceae; genus Astragalus; species Astragalus membranaceus. The sequence goes on from CM076850.1 coordinate 132,335,447, forward strand.
TGCCTGCACGCAAGTGCCCATTTTACCTTTTCTGTCTGCACGTCAGTGTTCATTTACTGTTTTCGCATCAACACGAAAGTGTCTATCTTTCCAAAAACAAGAAAAAGAAAAAGAAAATTCGGGTTTCTCCAAATGGACAAAATTGGTATAATTTCTGAATTCTTTATTTCTATTTTACCTTCGAAATATGTCTCGCGCAATTCATATTTCTTGGTAAAATCCAAATAAAGAGGGGCAGCTGTCATACCCCAATTTTGTCCGGCATAGGTCAAAACCCTAATTTTCCAAAAATAAATAAATTGAAGAGAGAAGAGCCTTGTGCACTACATTTCGGATCCTAGAAGGCATTCCAAGGTTCTTGAAATCGTTTTTAGGGTTGGAACGCATTTTTCGGGCAAATTAGGGTTTTAGAGCCAAAAAGGGTATTTTGGTCAATTATAACGGTTTTTTTTCTCACTTTCAAAAAGGCTCAAAAATATGTATAATTAAAAATAGAAATCTGAAATCAAAATAAAAAAATGAATAACAAAATAATATTGGATGCTTATGGTATTTTTAGAATTAGGGCTAATTCCTTTTAGGTGCTTTTTGCTTTTATCCATTTTTGGCCAAGGTAAGCACCAATTTCACAAGCAAACAACCTCCCTCACTCCACCCTCATGCCCTTCACTTCAGCCCCATCAAGTGCACATCACAAAAAAAGCCTTTCATCATGACAAGCACACCTTTGAGTCCAATAACATTCAATACACAACATATTTTTACCTTCCTTCTTTCTACACCACTAAATACACACTAATTTCTTCACCTCCTTCACTCCACCCTCATGCTCCATGCCTCCCTTCACTTCAGCCCCCATCAAGTGCACATCACAAAAAAGCCTTTCATCATGACAAGCACACCTTTGAATCCAATAACATTCAATACACAACATATTTTTACATTCTTTCTCTCTACACCACTAAATACACACTAATTTCTTTATTTCCCTCTCACAACCTTAAACCCATTAGATCTTTGGCCTCCCAAGGATTTGAATAAGGACAACTCACTCCTCTCCTTCCAAAAAGACCCAAGAAATTCGTAGCCCCTCTCCTCTCCCTCACTTCCTCTTGTTTTTCTTTCATCTCAAAGGAACCTTCCCATTTCTCCTACACCAAAAAACCCTAGCACACCAAAAACCTCCCCTTTTCTCTCCCAAAACCGTGGCCTCCCCACTCCCTTCATTCATCTATTTTTGATTTCCTCTTCACCCAAACACCACCATCTCACTTCATTCTCATCCCTCTTTCATATATCTTCTCCATTTTCCATTCAAGATCAAACATCATCATCAAGGAAGGTTTTCATCAAGCTTTTTTTGGGGGTTGGAGTTGAAGTTCCTTAGAGGTTCTTGTTGATTTGATTTCTATTTTCTTCATCTCATTGCATTTTCTAGCTTGGATTTGAGGTAAAAACTTTCAAACCCTTGCATCATCTTCAACCTTTTTGCATTAAAACCCATTTTCCTCTTCATTTTGCATTTCACATATCATCATCATTTTGTTTAAGATGTAGCTTGTTGTTGTTGGTGAGAGGAGCCTTAAACACTATTGACAAGAACTTAGGGAGGCTTGGGTGTTTAAGGTGCCTCTCACTCTTGAATAAATTGAGTCATGTTGTTTTGTGTTGATTTTTTGCATTTGTTGTGAAATAAAATTGTTGTTTCATGTGTTGTTAGGTTCGCATATCCTATTAAAGTTAGATTTAATTTGATTTTGTTGTTTCTCTTTGCTTGATGGGGCTTAATCATGTTGTAGATATTTGATTTTAGTGTTTTCATGCTTAGATACTTTGTTTAGGTTTGCAAATTTCTTTTCTCACATAGATTTCGCACAAAGTAAAGAGTTTGAGAATAAATGTTGATTTGAGGTCTTAGTGTTTAAGTTATGTGATTAATTGTTCCTAAATCTTGTTAGTATCTTTTGCTTGCTTGATTTTGGGAGTTTGATGAATAAATTGATGGTTTGACTATGTATTGGTTTCGCAAGTCATGAAGAATAAATAGAGTTTTTATATGTTTGCTTATTGTCTCAAGTTGATGATAGGCAATATGATTCTCACTTGTGCCTAGTGCACCTTGCCTAAAGTGATGAGGATTGTTCTATATGATCCAACCCTTTTAGTCTATATGTTGTTTAAGTTGATGATTGGCAAGAAGATTCACACTTGTGCACTTGCGCACACTAATTTAAGTGTTGAGGATTGACCAAAGTGATTCAACATGCTTTGGTGTTTTGATTGTTAAGATGACTTGCTTGTTTAGGATTTGCCAATGATCATGCTTGAGGCTACTCTTTTGAATTCATTTGTGCCTACCACTTCCTTGTCTACTCCCATGTGGAATCATTAATACTTAGATAGGCTCATTCCTTACATTGCATCTTCCACTAGATGTGCATTTAGACTCCCTTGCGTTTTGTAGGAATATTTGAGTATGGTTCTCGCCTAGCATCTTCCACTAGATGTGCATTTAGGTTCTACTCTTGCATTTTTGCTTAATGCCCAATTCAAGTTCCTTCTTTGCCTATTTATGTGTTGTGGTTTAATATGTGTAGTCTAGGCTAGTGTTTGCTCAAGAATTCAAATGAGATTAATCGCAAGTTATGACCATGTTGTTGTTTGCCTAAGGATTCGATTTCAATGATTGTGCCACACTTGAATCTCCAAATCTTTTTGCATTTGTTGTTTTATTTTCTAAATAGTTTAGCATGAAAATGGTAATTAGTGAAAATCACCCATAACCTTTGTTAGTTTGATTGTCCTAAGAGCCTAAGTTTCAAAAAAAAGATGTTTTCATATGCATAAGCTACTAGTGATAATCACCCGTAACCTTTGTTAGTTTGATTATCATGAACGCTTTCGATTTCAAAAGATATTTTCCTAAGCATCGAAGTCATAGCAAGTGCTAGTGATGGCCACCTATAACCTTTGTTAGTTTGGTCATCATGGAGGCTTTCATTTTTCAAAAGAGATTTCTACATGCACTTAAGTGGGTTCTAGTAATGGTCACCCATAACCTTTGTTAGTTTGATCATTATGAACGCCCTCCACTTTTCAAAACCAAAGCAAAAAGACTTTCATTTTCAAGGCTCGTTAGAACTACGTCGCTTTGATTCCCATTCGGGATACGTAGGAGCGAGTCACATTCTCGTCAAGCGCAATCATAAAAGATTTTAGCATTTGCATAGCAAAAGAAAAGAGCTATTTGCATAACAAAAAGAAAAGAGTTATTTTCATAACAAAAAAGGAACCACTTTCGCAAACCAAGATCATTTTCAGAACAAAAACATTTTCCCTTCTAAAATCATTTTCAACCCATCGTCGCTAGTGGCTAATCAGAACCTTTGTTCGTCTAGCCATTGGTGGCGATGTCTTTTTCCCAAAAGAACAACAAGCGATGATCACCCATAACTGTTGTTAGTTTGATCATTCGTGCCAATCAATCTCTTTCGAAAATCACTTTCAAAAAAGATAATAAAAACGAGTCGCTACTAATAGTCAATCAGAGCCTTTGTTCGTCTGACTGGCGGTAGTGACTCTCATTTTCAAGAGTACTTAGCGGTGATTACCCATAACCTTGGTTAGTTTAATCGTTCACTAAATGCTCGTCCTATTTCGAAAACTCACCAAAAAGATAAAAGACAAAAACTTTTTCAGGACAAAGAAGAACTACGTAGCTTTGAGTTCTCCATCGCACCGGGAGATACGTAGGAGCGGGCCATGTCCCGTCAAGCATTTTTTTTCTAAAAACCCTTTTTTCCCCCTTTTTCATAATAAATAAATATTTTCATTAAAAAATTTTCAATAAGAAGTAGAAAGGCAAAATTAAGTATTTTCAAGTCAACACACTAAAACCACACATTTAATTAAAGGTTCCCTCTCAGTAGAGAGGACGTGTGGGGTGCTAACACCTTCCCTGCGCGTAACCGACCCCCGAACCCTATTCTCTAGTTCCGCAAGACCAATCGCTTTCCAAAAAAGGTTTTCCTAATATTTTCCTTAATAAATATTGGTGGCGGCTTCATTGTTTTAAAAAGTTGTGAACGAGGAAGGTTCTCCCTCGGGGACTTTTTCGGGCGCAACACATATGGATGCGTGCCTTTCAGTCACTGTCGTCGGGGTTTTGTTACAAGACTCCTATGTCTAGGTTCTAAATAAGTTCACCCATGTATAATAAAGAACCTACAGCTTTTGCTTTATGAACTATTGCTCCCCTATGTCTAGGGTTAAGCACAAATTGCTTAGATGTCTTTAAACAACCTTTCATTCATATCTATCCTTGAGTTCGAATCATGGACCATGTCTGTACCCATGAATCTACTAGTTTCAGTTGGCCAATCCCAAAACAAGTTTGAAAGTATTAAAATACAAGGATTAAAACGCAAACGCCATAATATTATATTACAATACTCAAGGTTCATTACAAACTAGAATTAATCCAACTACTAAGTGTTTAGCTCATGGCACACATCATCAACACAATATAAACCAAAAAGCTTACATCAACGTGAGTGAACAAGAGATGAATGGTTGCAAAAGATGCACTCCAAGGATTCCAAGTCATGCACGGCTGGAAGATACTATGGCATGGCTAAACCGTAGGTATGGATAAGAAAAATAAAAACTAAACTAAAATATTTAAGAGTGGAGAATTAATGGAGGAAAAATATGTTTCAAGTAGTCTTCTCTCTAAAAATCTCTCCTTAGGTCGAATTGTGTAGTGTGGAGAGGATAGAGTTAGATATTATCTAAATCTCATAAAGTAGCTTTTACAAAAAAAGTGATAGTGACACTTATCACCAACTAACAAATATCCTTCAATGAGAAAACGCCAAATGTCCTTTTCAACCCACTTGGAAGCTTCTGCGTCAGGCTTTCAGCAGAGGATTGGTACGATGACTCATCACATAGTGGTGGGCCCCATTATTGTCCAGCTGTCCCACCGCCATATAGCGCTATAGCGCTTACCGCTGCAGCACTAACAACACATTAAAATACTAAAAAGGGCACCCTTTGTGCCAAATGTTAGGAAGTTAACTCTCAGCCTCATTTATACTTCTAATCACATATTTACAGAATAAAGTACTAATATTACTTGAGAACTTTCCCTAATTAAAGTAATAAGAGCATAAATAACACATATAAGTATGAGTTATCACAGCCCCAAACTTAAACCATTGATTGTCCTCAAGTAATGACACTTGAATAAAGCAAGAGTACAGAATGACGGGTGAAAATCAAAATCAAACTAGTTGCATCTTTAAATCAAACAGATTTTCAAAAATTTCTCTCATTAGGCCAAACTTTCAGATTCACATTCAACACACACATCATTGCTTTTCACAACATATAGACTTATTACTGCTCAATTGTGAGTGTGTGACTGCTAGGCTTAGCTTAGCTCCTAGCTAGTTTCAACATTTTTCCTAGCCTTGGAAAGAGTGGCTTTCTTTTGGTTTAGACAAAGAATTTTTCAAACGAGAGAGTAGGCTAACACTTTCACTTAAGACAAGAGAGGCTTCAAAGCACAACAAATGGCTTGATTAGGCATTTCAGATCTTTGGCTAGTGCATTAACTATTGATTTGGTGATTTCTCAGCACTATAGCGTTAAACGCTACAGCACTGGTGAATTTGATGAATAGATTGAGCTGCAGCTGCCTCAGTACTGAACTCCTTATTTGCATTTCTTTCTTTTTTTATTTCTTTCTTTTCTTTTTATGCCTTTTTTTTGGAATAGTTCAGCATTTGTTTCAGTTAACTACAGCCTTTTACATGACCATTTGTTCACTTTGGGTCTTATTGCACTAACCATCATATACTCTTCATACCTAGCCTTAATATAACCGATGCACCCCCAAACTTAGCTTCAAAAGCTACTCTCAAGTTTTAATAAAAACTTGACTAAACCTTGGTTAACCAGGACTAACCTTAGTATTAGATCATCCTTAGCTAACTAGGTTCCTTGTTAAGCCTAGAGTTTTGAGTGTAGAAGCAGTAATAAAACCATTGATTGTTAAAACAGGGCTACTCCGCTCAAAACACATAATCATCATTAAATTTAGCCACACAAGTATCACTTTTTCTGCTGAAAAATTTAAAATTGCAACTAATTCTACAAAACATAATATTGTCATTCATAACCAAAACATACATTAACTTCATAAGACCCCCTCCCTCAAACATAAAACCTAGCAGTGCCCTCACTGCTCATGCATATGCAAGGACAGACGCTATAGCATCTACAGTATTGGCGGGGTTATTGGCGGCCTCTGAGGGTTCGACAGTATCCTCTGATTCTCGAGAATGGGTATGCGCGAGATTACCCATAGAAATTGTCCGGTCGGAGGATGTGCTCTCACCAGACAAGTTGGTAGAAGAGGTAGGCGGGCGAGCTTCAGATTGAGGTTCGTTCATTGAAGCGCACGAAGCAGGACGAGTACAAATTTCGGCCAACCGAACAGTAGGACTGCTGTGAATGCGGGCGGTTTGCTTTGTCCGCGCCAGACCCAGGTCCTGCAAGAGGGTGGCAAGAAAGTCAGACCACCTATAGACGACCTACAGAAGGGGGCGACAAGGTCGACCCCGGGTCTGACGCCCCCTCCTCGCTGAAGTTGGAATAAGAAGGAAAAATCAAAAATCAAGGCTAGAAATTAATAAGATGACAAGTACCTAGAGTTGGAGACAAGCAGGTCGCACTAGCAATTACTAGAAGAATGCGGTCTGGAGTTGAATCGCGCCAGAGTAAGAAGTCGCTCACCGGAGAACACCTCGCCAGAATATCACCGGAAACCTGGTCGCTCATCGGAAAATGCAAGTCGTTCTCAGAGCAGAAATACGAGAAAACGAAATGAGAAATGAAGGAAAGGTGCCCCATATATAGGGGAAGCAGGCCAGGAATTGAAGCGACATGACCCTTCGCTTCCAGCATTAATGACGCCCCTCGAAAATTGAACCACCATCATTACGCGCCCCCATTGGGAAACGCAAAATGTCACAATTGTCACCTCGAAAGGCGAAACATCACATCCATCAAACTCAGAACGCCACGTCATCAATAGGTAAAGGGGAACCCGTTGCTCGGGCATGAATGCAAGTCGCCTTAGCACAGGTGACCATACGAAGGCAAAGTCGCTCCTTTGGGAATAATCGTTCTCAGGCCTGAACTCGTCCCTATGGACGTCTTCGGCCTGGGGGAAATTGTTCTGGACTGGGCCGGAGCCCAACATTGTCACAAGGCTGGCCGCAAGCGGCCCAATTAACGAAGCAGAGAGACATGACCTAGATCCGCAAGATCAACGGCTCAGATCAAGCCGTACGCGATCCGACGGTCGCCCGCAGAACCTCTGGCACTATATATAGAGGTCTGACCTCAGCTGACAGGGACGCTTTTTCACACATAACGTTACTCTGCTCGAATATTACCCCACTGACTTGGGCGTCAGAGTATCATCGCAGGTACACCCCGCCAGAGCTCTGAACGCGACCAGCAACTATTCAGCCCGACTTCACCATCACCTTCGTTCAAGTAGCAAGCGACATCAACGAGTTAGTAACGTGACCAGGCAAACCAAATCAGATTGATCGTCCACATTGGGGCCCGGATCAGTTTTCTAGGCCATTGACTAAAAACTGTGAAAAAGTAGGTTGGTTAATGTCATAAAAAACTTGGTTAATTGGTGTTGTAATGTGGTTTTTGGCTATTTTTGGCTGGAAAAGTTTGGCTTAAATAACATTACTCACAAAAGGCTCTTAGTATTATGCTTAAAAAGATCCAACACAATAAGTACAAGAGTAATGTTATTCAGCCAAAGTTTTCCAGCCAAAAATAGCCAAAAGCCACATTACAATACCAATTAACCAACCCAGTTTTTCACAGCTTTCAAGACTATTGACTAAAAAGTGTGAAAAGTAGATTCGTTAATGGCTTAAAAAACTTGGTTAATTGGTATTGTAACGTGGTTTTTGGCTATTTTTTGTTGGAAAACTTTGGCCGAATAACATTACTCTAAGTACAAATAGCAATGAAAATAGCAACAAACACACAAATAAAATTCAAAATATAAAATGCAAATAAAAATCACACACAAATCTTTCTCTTATTTTGGGTAAATCCGGGTATCCACCGCACGGACAGCAGTGACTAATCTCTCACTCATTGTAGGTGCTCGAGGTGCAGGACAGCTGGCCCAGCATTTTAACGATGCTCCGTACCCAAGGCGGAGATCAAACCCCGACCCTTGGTTAAAGGAGGTTCAACCCCAACCGCTGAACCCCCACGCTCTGGGTTACAAATCTTTCTCTTATAAGACAAAATCTACTTTTCAGTGGATTAAGCGAATCGTAAAAAAAATAGTTTAGGCGGGCAAACCACCATGGAATACGGTGCACTGCTAGATTTTTAAATCATTGAATTAAAACCCAAACCAAGTCATCTCTCACTTTTGTTACAGCCGAAGTTTTCTTTTTATCTCTCTCTCTCTCTCATTCATTATATTCATTTTTTGGCTTAATTACAGTTTTGGTCCCCCTATTTTCACCAATTCACGATTTTGGTTCCCCAAGTTTTAATTTGACGAATTTGATCCCCCTATTTTCCCAATTTGTAAAATTTGATCCCCCTCTTAATTTGGTCAAAATTGAAAGTCAATTTTGACTGACTTATCCTACGTGGCAGTCCACGTAGGCGCACTATTCATCTCCTCTCTCACAGCCCTCTCCTCTCTCGCACTATTCATCTCTCTCTCTCACAGCCCTCTCATCTCTCTCACAGCTCCCTCCTGAACCCCTCCCCCCACCGTGACCCCCTCCCCCCTCCTGAACCCCTCCCCTCTCTCTGGTTCGCTTCTCCCCCCCTCCTGAACGCCTCCCCTCTCTCTGGTTCGCAACCCCCTCCCTCTTCTCTCACCGTTCTCTCTCTCGTTGCAACCCCCTCTCTGGTTCGCTCTCACTGTCGCAACCCCCTCCCTCTTCGCAAATGGGGGAGGGGTTCACGGAGGGGGGAGGGAAGAGGAAGATGAACAGTGCCACGTGGGAGGAGGGAAGAGGAAGATGAACAGTGCGCCTACGTGGACAGCCACGTAGGATAAAGAGTCAAAATACAGTTTTAATTTTGACCAAATTAAGAGGGGAACCTTGATTTTAGAAATTGGGAAAATAGGGGGATCAAATTCGTCAAAAAAAAAGTTTGGGGACCAAAATCGTGAGTTGGTCATAATAGGGGGACCAAAACTGTAATTAAGCCTTTTTTTTCTTATACACGGAACAAAGCTCTACTCCTCTCTCCCATGGCCGCCCTTCACTCCCCCCCTCATTTCTGATCGATTTCGGCTACATTTCCCAAAATCAACTACATTTTCTTCATCTCCTCTTCCTCCTCTATCCCCCTATCTTAATAGTTTTCACAAAGGAACCATCTTGGATAATGACCACCGCCTTAAGCCTGTTTTTTGGCCACCCTGCAAATCACCATTTCTGAAATCACCATTTTGTTCGTCTCCTTCTCCTCTACAAGAAAGTCTCATCCTTTTTCGAAACAAAGTAGATCGCAAAACTTTGCATCCACACCCTCTTCCTCGTTTTCCGACCACCATATACCTCCAACCATAAAACTAACATGATATTTGAAATCCCCTTACTGTCCACATTAAAACCTCTCAAGAAAATTCATTACCGATCACCTTCCTCTGGTGATCACCGCACCGGAAACCATCTCCACCACACCGGAAACAAATATCACGGCGAATCCTTCTTCTTCCTTGTTGGTGTGTTCATTTTCTTCCTGTTTCATCTCTGTTTCGATTTGCATGGGTTTTTTTTAAAAAAAACTTCGCTAGATTTTTGTTTCAATCTCAATTATGGCTTCTGTTGGTGATTGAAAATCTAAATTCAAGTTGCTAAAATACAAAATTTCTTGCATTTTCTTGATAGAATAAACAGCACAACATCTAAAATATCATAGTGCTTTTGTATTGTCTTTACATCAAAAGGCATTCATGTGCTTTAAGGGTCAAGGTAACTGTTAACTACATTAGCATCTCTAGTTTTATTGTATTTCTTTCCTTTCTATTTCTATGTTGTAATTTCTCTCATTTCTTTTGAGCCATAATCTCACAATTCTATAAAGGATGAAGGAAGCCCGACAGAGGTATGAGATGAGGAATCAAACATGCTATGATCTTAATGGTCTTATTTTCTATATGATTTTGTTGTGTTCTTAAAATTGTACCAATGCTATTGTGTTATCATGTATGAGTTGATGGTTTTTGGAATTAGTTTACTTGGTTAACTTCTAAATAGTTTTTATAACACGTCGATTTTAACATTGTTGTTCAATTATGTCATTATACTGTGGTATCAATAGAGTTTTGGCTTTCTGTTCTGTACCGTATCTCTGGACCTGTATTCGATCTTAGACACAATGTCCGATCCGAGATAGTTGCCAGGGGTTGGTCTTGATCAACCGAGCTCCGCTTCCGATCCGGGCAGGTGATACCTGCGAGGACACTCCGATGCTCAAGTCAGCTATGGAACTGATTAGAGGTAAAGAGTAGGAAAGAGTGTGTACCTTGAGCATTGCATTGAATGCCTATTTATAGAGTAAAAGTGTGTTGTACTAATGAATCAGAGCCGTCCGATCTAGGGCCTAGATCTTAGTCGTTGGCTAATGGATCTGCTTTTGCTTATGGGTCTCACTATTGTGGATTAGGCCAATCCGTAACAGTTGTCCCCCAAGTCGGGTCGCATGTGAGGCGATCTTGACTTGTAAGCCTTGTCTGAGCTCCACGAAACCAGGCTAGTGCTCACAAGACAGAGATGACCGTTGAGTGACTCAAGGTTCCTCTGAATATCTGGGGTTCAGTCTTTAGATTGCGACCTTCTACAAGGTCGGGCTTATTGCTACGAAGGGGTCTGCCCCCAGCCTCGGAGTGTCAGGAAATGATGTGACCACCGAGTGACTCGAGTTGTTAGTTTAATGTCGCCTTTAGGACAGTATTCCTCGAGGCCGGGCTTATACCAGCGAGGGTGTCTGTCACCAGCCTCGGAGCGCCCGAGATACGGGTCTTGTCAAAGATCTTGGAGGCCGGGCTTATACCAGCGAGGGTGTCTGCCACCAGCCTCGGAGCGCCCGAGATACGGGTCTTGTCAAAGATCTTGGAGGCCGGGCTTATACCAGCGAGGGTGTCTGCCACCAGCCTCGGAGCGCCCGAGATACGGGTCTTGTCAAAGATCTTCGAGGCCGGGCTTATACCAGCGAGGGTGTCTACCACCAGCCTCGGAGCGCCCGAGATACGGGTCTTGCGATGTCGAGCTCGGTGTCTCGGGTTCCGGTTTTAGTGTAGAACTTTAAGGCGATCGTTCGACTGATCCCAAATCATTCCCTTCAACCTCGGAACTCACTTTTATCAAGCACTCTGTGAGGAAAATCGTAGCCAGGATATATATTAGATGGTTGAATATTTAAAAAGTATATCTGAACAATTCTACAAAGGATGAAGGAAGCCCGACAGAGGTATGAGATGAGGAATCAAACATGCTATGATCTTAATGGTCTTATTTTCTATATGATTTTGTTGTGTTCTTAAAATTGTACCAATGCTATTGTGTTATCATGTATGAGTTGATGGTTTTTGGAATTAGTTTACTTGGTTAACTTCTAAATAGTTTTTATAACACGTCGATTTTAACATTGTTGTTCAATTATGTCATTATACTGTGGTATCAATAGAGTTTTGGCTTTCTGTTCTGTACCGTATCTCTGGACCTGTATTCGATCTTAGACACAATGTCCGATCCGAGATAGTTGGCAGGGGTTGGTCTTGATCAACCGAGCTCCGCTTCCGATCCGGGCAGGTGATACCTGCGAGGACACTCCGATGCTCAAGTCAGCTAGGGAACTGATTAGAGGTAAAGAGTAGGAAAGAGTGTGTACCTTGAGCATTGCATTGAATGCCTATTTATAGAGTAAAAGTGTGTTGTACTAATGAATCAGAGCCGTCCGATCTAGGGCCTAGATCTTAGTCGTTGGCTAATGGATCTGTTTTTGCTTATGGGTCTCACTATTGTGGATTAGGCCAATCCGTAACAGTTGTCCCCCAAGTCGGGTCGCATGTGAGGCGATCTTGACTTGTAAGCCTTGTCTGAGCTCCACGAAACCAGGCTAGTGCTCACAAGACAGAGATGACCGTTGAGTGACTCAAGGTTCCTCTGAATATCTGGGGTTCAGTCTTTAGATTGCGACCTTCTACAAGGTCGGGCTTATTGCTACGAAGGGGTCTGCCCCCAGCCTCGGAGTGTCAGGAAATGATGTGACCACCGAGTGACTCGAGTTGTTAGTTTAATGTCGCCTTTAGGACAGTATTCCTCGAGGCCGGGCTTATACCAGCGAGGGTGTCTGTCACCAGCCTCGGAGCGCCCGAGATACGGGTCTTGTCAAAGATCTTGGAGGCCGGGCTTATACCAGCGAGGGTGTCTGCCACCAGCCTCGGAGCGCCCGAGATACGGGTCTTGTCAAAGATCTTGGAGGCCGGGCTTATACCAGCGAGGGTGTCTGCCACCAGCCTCGGAGCGCCCGAGATACGGGTCTTGTCAAAGATCTTCGAGGCCGGGCTTATACCAGCGAGGGTGTCTACCACCAGCCTCGGAGCGCCCGAGATACGGGTCTTGCGATGTCGAGCTCGGTGTCTCAGGTTCCGGTTTTAGTGTAGAACTTTAAGGCGATCGTTCGACTGATCCCAAATCCTTCCCTTCAACCTCGGAACTCACTTTTATCAAGCACTCAGTGTGAGGAAAATCGTAGCCAGGATATATATTAGATGGTTGAATATTTAAAAAGTCGAATTACATCACGCCGGAGGCTCATTTCGAGACCCAGGTGACACGTGACCTTCTTGCGTTAATCTCTTCTTCATGATCGTTATACTTCTGAGATCGCTGGAGGAACTCGGCAAGCGACTCAGTTTGGTTGACCCCGACGTATATCTGAAATAGACTTCCTTCACAAAGACCAGCCTCCATGAAGTAAAGACGGAAAGAGTCTTCGAGGTTCCGGACTTGAGCAGCTTCTCTATTGAATCTCTCTATGTAGTCCCGGAGGAACTCATTTTCTCCTTGCCGAATCGCCTGCAATATCTTCTGAGATTTAGGGTTCATCTTCGAGTGGGTGAAGTGTGCAGAAAAGAGCTTGGCTAACTGATCCCAAGAGGAGATCGTAATTGGCTTAAGAGCCCTGAACCAGTCTAGTGCCGCCTTCTCTAGAGTGAGGGGAAAAGTTCGGCACTTTATCTCCTCTGGAACGTTACGGTATTGCATAACCGTGTCAAAGTAGCCGAGATGGCGATCTCTCGGCGATCTGGATCACCAGTCTCGTCGTGCATTTTCAGACCTTCAGGGGGTTTCTCGAGGTGCTTCGGCACCGGAAAGTAGTCGATCTTACTTGTGAAGGATCCTTTGCGCTTTGTCGACCTCTCAAGAGTGGAGACTGTCGGTAGCCATACTTGCCAGGGGATCCCCGCGAGCGAGGGCGCTGACATTCCTGCCTCGAAGACCTTTTCCGATTTCTGGTACGTCGCCTTGGAGGAGAGGGAAACAAAAACGAGTTAGGCCGAGGGGAACCCTCAGGACCATAAGAATCATCGGGGGTCTGACTTGGGGGAGTCCCTGATCCTTGCCCTCCTCTACAACGAGGTGGAGTGTGATAATGGTATCTCCTCCAAGCCGGAGATTGGTGGCGCCCGTGACAATGAGTCATTCCACTTAAAGAGTTGCGCAGAGAGGAACTCCGATCCGGGATGTTACGAGCCCGGATCTCAGCAATCTGAGCTTCTATCTGGGTGTAGCGTTGGCTTTCCCGCCGGTCGGCCTCGGCTTGCCGATGTAAAAACTGGACGAGCTCTTTAACAGCATCGATCGGCACCTGGACCGTCTGGGGGGAGGTGGAAGTCGGTTCCAGGCTGAACTCCCAGGAACCATAGCTGTAGCCGAGCTTCGAGCATGTGTCGGGCTAAGGGGTAAGGTGACTGCCACTCCTTTCGGAGTCACCCACTGCAGAACCGGTCCTTCAGCGACATTCGGGATAGTCCTATGACGTAAGGTCGGAGCCATTGTCAATCAAGGAGATGGGAGAGGAACTAAAGTACAAGATCCTCCCACTGTGGTCGCCAATGTTCTGTACCGTATCTCTGGACCTGTATCCGATCTTTTACGCAAGGTCTGATCCGAGATACTTGGTAGGGGTTGGTCTTGATCAACCGAGCTCCGCTTCCGATCTGGGGCAGGTGATACCTGCGAGGACACTTCGACGCTCAAGTCAGCTAGGGAACTGATTAGAGGTAAAGAGTAGGAAAGAGTGTGTACCTTGAGCATTGCATTGAATGTCTATTTATAGAGTAAAAGTGTGTTGTCCTAATGAATCAGAGTCGTCCGATCTAGGGCCTAGATCTTAGCCATTGGCTAATGGATCTGCTTTTGCTTATGGGCCTCATTATTGTGGATTGGGCCAATCTGTAACACTTTCCAACCGATTAATTTCTCCACACATCTTTTCTTTTTTTGTGTAGGAGTGCAATTGAATGTTTGTCGTTTTTGCTGTCTTTTACATTGAATGTTTGTCCTTTCTAATATAGTTGACTCTTTAACATTAAATGCCTATCCTTTCTATAGTTGACAACTTCTGCAGATATTGAAAAATGTAAACTTTTGTCACCCTGTTTCCCCTGACGAATGCAGAATTTTGGGAGTAGAACAAGGTCTATCCAACAAAGCCATTATTATTGTTGCATAAATGTGAGAAGGTAAATGCAATTGGAATTTTATGAGAATTTTTTTAATCATTTTTACTTCTTTTTTTGGGTTACTTTTTGAAGAAATTTTGTGGTTGCTTGGTTTGTTTTTTTATCATTGTTTTGGGTTTGGTTTATGAAGATGTTTAACTTTGTTGAATATTGTTTGGTTTAAGATTGCTAATACATCCTGTAGACATTTCTATCCATGTCATTCTCTACCTTTTTTGATTCATGTTTTTTTTACCACAATATCTCTTCTCATGTGCAAAAGGTGGTGGAAGCAAAATCTAAGGACATATTATCTTGTGTCGACGGAGAGAAACTGAAACGAGCCATGAAAAATATAAATATTAGTCCCCCTAGCCATAATCATTCTAAACCTGATTCAGCCTCAGGTTAATGTTGTTATTGTCTTTCAATTGTTCTAGATTTACATAGATCTAGACTTGATTTACAGTGAAACTTGGTTGGAGGATTCTAATGAGTAATTAAACTTTTATCCCCACATTCTTTAATACCTATTTCATGCTTTGGTTACCACCTTAGTTTCCCCATAAAAATTATATAAATGATTATTACCATAACATGTATCCAGCTATGTAATTATAGAGATAAATCATATTTTCACTCCTTCCTTATTCTTGTCAAACTTTTCGGTAAAAGATTAAAAGAACCCCTCCCACCAAAAGGAAGGGAACCTGTATATTTGCACCTGCGTTTTAGAAACGATGATGGACGTCTAATTATCATGTATTCATATATATGTCTAACATCCTAAACAAAACCGAACCACCAATTATAGCTCACAAGTTGTACACTCTATGTGATACCAAAATGCGCATAACCATGCTTATATATGCACTTAACTAGATAAATGACTATGGTATGTACCTTTCATCTTTTTGTTGCTAAATTGTTGATGTGCCTATAGTACATAACTATACAGATGATATATATTGAATTATGGTACACAAATTCTTCAAAATTAACTTGGCTTAATTACATTTTTGGTCCCCCTATTTTTCCCAATTCACGATTTTAGTCCCTCAAGTTTTAATTTGACGATTTTGATCCCCCTATTTTCCCAATTTGTAAAATCAAGGTCCTCCTCTAAATTGGTCAAAATTGAAAGTCAATTTTGACTGACTTATCCTACGTGGCAGTCCACGTAGGCGGACTGTTCCTCTTTTTTTTTGTGAAATACTGTTCCTCCCTCACCCCTCCCCCCACCGTGAACCCCCCCCTCCCTCATCCCTCACCCCACCGGAACCCTTCCCCCACCGTGACCCCCTCCCCCCTCCTGAACCCTTCCCCCACCTCTGCGACCTCCGTGAACCCCTCCCCCCTCCTCTGCAATCTGGATCTGAACGACGAGAGAGGGAGAGCGACGAGAGAGAACGGCGAGAGAGGGAGAGCGACGAGAGAACCAGAGAGGGGGGAGATTCGAACCAGAGGGGGGGGAGATGCGAAGAGAGAGAACGGCGGGGGGGGGGGGGGGGAGATGCGAAGCGAACCAGAGAGAGGAGAGGGAAAGGGGGTTTACGGTGGGGTGGAGGGGGAGGGGGTTCGCGAAACAGTGAGGGGGAGTGGAAGAGGAACAGTGTTCACGGAGGGAGGGGTGGGGATGGGGGGTTCGCGAAACAGTGAGGGGGGAGTTGAAGAGGAACAGTGTTCACGGAGGGGGTGGGTGGTGGCTGACAGAGGGGGGTGGGTGGTGGCTGGGGTGAGAGAGGAAGAAAGAGGAACAGTTTTGTCAAAAAAAAGAGGAACAGTGCACTGCCTACGTGGACTGCCACGTAGGATCAGTGAGTCAAAATTGACTTTTAATTTTGACCAAATTAAGAGGGGGATCAAATTTTACAAATTGGGAAAATAGGGGGATCAAAATCGTCAAATTAAAACTTGGGGGACCAAAATCGTGAATTGGTGAAACTAGGGGGATCAAAACTGTAATTAAGCCAATTAACTTATATCAGTAGCCCCGTGCAGAGTACGTGAGCATGGTCTAGTAATGAATCAAAACAAAAAATGGGTTTCATCTTGCTCTCTTTCTTTCTCCTTTTGCGTTTGGGTTTAGAGAGAAATGGTTTCAGATTTTCAAAAACCTTACATTTGAGGAAGAAAATAACCAGGGACCAATTTGTCCCAAAATGCGCAGGGATTGATTTGTCCCTTTTGTCATTCCAAGGTCTAATTTGAGCCAAAATAATGTATTATGTGGCATTTAATGTGACACGATAGCACTAAACATGTCGCGTAAGAGGCGTTAGATGAGGTGTCAACGACTGAAGGGACGGAGGAACTAATATGTCCCGTTTTGAAAATGTGAGAAACTAATGTACCCAAAAAAATTGTCAAGGACGAATTTGTCCCTCAAGGAAATTGCCAAGGGTCAATTTGAGTCTTTAATCTAAGTCACATTTATACTTTTTACCACGTAGGGAAAAAATGGACACCTAAACGCTAATTGACACCTTAAGAGAGATATAATATATTAGAAGAGAGAGGAGTGATAAATGTATTAGGTAAATAATGTGATCAAAAAAAGAGAAATAGAAAAGAACGAAAGATATTAAATGAGCGTTGATTTTTGAAGGGTGTTCAAAAATCAAGACTTCTGTTGTTAAAAAAAATCTAAGAGTTCAAGACTATCACATATCCAAAATATCAAACTTACTTAATTAACAATTATTTATATATTGTTTTTTTGTGGAGAATTATTTATATAGCTTATTTTTTATGGGAACTATTATTTATATAGTTAATCAAGAAAATTGCTTTGTCAAAAAAGTCAATAGACTATTGTTCTCGTGAGCTACTGTCATTTAGAATCTAAGAATCTGTTTGATTTGCAAACAAGTAAGTACTTGACAGAAAACATGTTGTCTAGTACACTGTTTGGTAAACACTTGACACCACAAGAAAAAATGTAGAATTTACTATAATTCTCTTTATGAGGTTTATAATGATTTCATATAACATATATAATAGTATAATTAGAAAAATATTAGAGAGAAGAGAGGAGAGAGAGAGAGAGAGAGAGGGGGAGAGGTCATAATAAGAGAGATGAGAGGTAGAGAGGGAAAGAGAAGAAGAGAGAGGAATGAGATAGGAGAGAGAGGGAGGGAGAGATGGGGGTATGAGAGAGAGAGAGAGAGAGAGTGGAGGAGAGAGAAGATAGAGAAGAGAGATGAGAGAGAGAAAAAATTATTGAGCAGGAAATAAAAATAGTATTTTGATATTTTTTGGCTGGACAGAAAGTTGTAATGTGGGATAAAAAGTTGTACTGTAGTTTTGTGAGGGACAGAAATTTGGGTTTTTATCCAGTCCCTTGCCCCCACTGATGTTCAGTACCATGAACAGTTTCCAAATCCAATAGGATACAACTGGAGTTGTCCAGACCAGTCTCTTACGTTTTAGCAAATCAAACGCATCCTAAGTGACTTAAATGGGATTAGTCTTCTTATTAAAAAAAGAATTTTTGTCAAAAAAATCAATAAATTACTATTCTCGTGAGAGCCATCACCACTCGGAATCTAAGTCACTTAAATGGGAGTATTCCTCTTATTACGGTGTTAAAAACCTTTCAAGTTATAATGTGATTACTTATTACATTGCTCTCTTGTTCCTACCATGCTCTCCCTCATAGGAGATTGTGGGATCTCTGCCGAGCCGTAAGGGGGCGCCATAAAAGCAGTCGTTGTATAACCCTAGGACCAATTGGGTGTTGGTGATAATTCTTGGTGGGAATAATGTTACAACCAAGACAAACAACCAAGCATGATCATATGTTCAAATAAAGAGAAACACATAAAATAAAGAACAAAGGTGAATTCATCATTACGCAAAACTTCAAAACTTGTATAAATAGTAAAGGTTGTCAAAACCAGACCGGACCGGGCGGTTCGACCAGACCGGGCGGTTCGACCGGTTGAATCAGGAACCGGACCCCTATCCGGTCCAGTTGAACCCCAAAACCGGATTGCTGAAGAACCGGGAATTGAACCGAAAAACCGGCCAAAAATCGGGAACCGGACCGGAAATCGGCCAGAAACCGGGAACCGGACAGAAAACTGGATTTTTTTTTATTTTTTCTTAAAAAATGGTATATCATGTTGATTTTGGGGAAAAAAAATGATAAATGATGTTGAATTTTGGTTAATGAGATATTTTTTATACTTTTTATAATTAAATTATAAAATAAATAAATAATTAAAAAATAAATGTACACACTAATATTACTATGAGAGTATTTACATTATACCAGTATCTAACTATCAATGATCTTTGAATATTATAATAAAGTCATACTAAGATTTTTTTTTGTTTTTTATCCTTTAGATATTGTAAAAAAAATATATTAAATAATGTATTTAATTAATTCCGGTTCAACCCCCGATTCAACCGGTTCAACCAAAGAACCCCTGAACCGCTACCTCTACCGGTTCAATGTCCGGTCCGGTTTTGATTACCTTAAATACTAAGTCTTATGTTCCATTCACCTCCACTAATCCATGTTAACAACTTCGAAAACTGAATTACTATTTTTCTTCATAAGAAATTTTCAAATAATTCACAAACAGAATAATTAAACTTTCATTAAAATCAAATTTTTCTTATCAAAAATTCAAAGAGTAACTTTTCCATATCCTATTAAGTGTGGTGTTTTTGGAAAGTGGCCATTGCCGGGCAGGGGTTTTCCTTTTTTTTCTGCCTTCATTATACAAAATGAAAACCAACTTAACATATTTTTCTTCTTTTTTCTGACAGAATTGAACATCTTTTTCTGTTTCTCCAAAACTAGAATAGAATAATCATCAACGACAGAAAATAATGACGGGATTTTCCCAAAAATATATGTAACATAGCTGAAAAAAGAAAAACAAATAGAAAAGGAAAATTTTATGAAAACATATTCTGCAAGCGCCCCAAATATCACAAAGAATATTACATTACAAAATTAAAAAGAAAAAAAATCATCATCTAAATAAGGAGAAACCTCAGTCACATTTGCCTTCAAGAGGAATCCCCAGATTCTTCTATGCGGGGTGAAGAATCTGATTCTTCAGCCAATGATTCTAGCATGTTTATTACTTCAGACGTATCATCCAGATAATATTTAGCTTTGCTTGGCTTTTGGCCAACCGTGCAAGCAAATACAGAGGCATTGGAGGAAAGAATATTTCTTGAGATTGCACTACTAACTATTTCAAACATGTCCTCGTCTGATCTGTCATCGCCAACACACAGCACAAAGTCAGCTTGTTTGCCACTCTCAGTCATTGACGAAAATATCCTTTCAGCAACTAAGCCTTTGCTAACATCCTGCAAGGCAAATGGTATGAGATTGAGCACAATTAACAAACTGCTATGCTGGAAATAAGAATTCAATATTGAATTTAACCAGAGTTGGTCCAGAAAACTACTTCAACAGCATAATTTGTATCCAAAAAGGAACAACAGGAGACTTATCAGACCCAAACACAAGAACGTAAGAAAAATTCCAACACAATTGACTAAATCGTATATCTAAGACTATGATAAAATAGGTCAGGTTCTTGGTCTATTAGATGGAAAGTTCTCTTGTTATATGTCCATAGTGGAACCAGGAATTATAAGAAAGCAACGTTCTTTATAAGTTCCTCCATATCTATTTTCTTCTTTTAATAACAAAAAAAACTCGGGCTTACCCAAAGACGACATCAAAACATTTCCGACCACTATTTACCTCTATTTAAAAATTAAAAAAAAAAGTTTATGACAGGAGTAATAACGCTAGACCTGCAGAAAGAGTATTAATGAGCTCTCTGCGGCTCACCCAAACCCTCTGCTTACAAAGAAATAATCTAGAACTTAGACGATTCCTGCTTAGAAGCCAAATCTATATGGCATAGGTTGTCATGGCTTTATATTTTGCCCCAGAAAAAGGTGAAAACATTTCCTATAG
Organism: Astragalus membranaceus; assembly: GCA_039519185.1. Taxonomy (NCBI): domain Eukaryota; kingdom Viridiplantae; phylum Streptophyta; class Magnoliopsida; order Fabales; family Fabaceae; genus Astragalus; species Astragalus membranaceus. The sequence continues at coordinate 132,356,218 of CM076850.1, forward strand.
AAATCTTTGAAGATGGGAAACAAAATGAAAATAAGATCCAGTTTGTGCTTACAAATAAAAACATGAAATGAAACAGAAAACGTTATCTTATACCGAAACAGACCCTAAAGACCTGTTGGGTACTTCGGTTTCCCGTTTCCATTTTCTGTTTTCAATTTAAGTTGCAAAACTATCACCTTGTTTTCAAAACTTGTGTGGAAGCCGCGAAAACAACTAATACTCAAAACATTGAAAAATGAAAAGAAAGTGACATTTTAATTTTATTTTAATTAATACTGAAAACAAGAAATGAAAACCAAAGCACTAACTCTTGCTACCTAAGCTCCTTTTTAGAGTATGAAAATTAGAAATTAACTCCAGAATGCATTCTTGAAAGAATATTTTCATATAAATCAATTGTAAAAAGAGAAGCCCCCTTCTCTTTGTAGAAAATCATTTAGAGAAACTATATATACCTGAGGCTTCACTTCAACAATAAACTGGCCACTCTTCGCAGCAACAGGTTCATTGGCCAAAACACTTTCTAGATGATCTAACATTTCCTTAGCTTGAGAAGATCCAAAACCAAGGTCTGCATCCCGGTATTGCCAGACCAAAGCACTTTCCTTTCGTTCAATGCTGGAACCATCAGTTGCCTCAGTATATAGTTTCATTACTGGTTCGGCAATCTGCATCCATCCAAAATCAGTGTTCTTGCCACAAATTTCCCATTCTCCATTCTGGGACCACCTGAAAAATGCTAAAAATTGTTAAAAAATGTCATGTCTTAAAAAGCAGAGAACACGGAACAAAATATACAGATAAAAAAGATCAAGAGAACATTTAGAAATTATGTTAGCAAAGTGCAAATGTTTCTAGATTTGATGCAGATTCATAATCGAGGACAAAGTCAACATTTTCAGTAAAAAAATACCATTTGATAGGAACTTTTCCTTGGTACGGCACGACTGCCACAAGCCAATGTTGGAGTTCTCAACACTAGTTTAAACTACATGGTGGGATGACTTTTTTGTTACAAAAAAAAACTTCGATAACAGCATTTACAAAAGCAGACAAAATGGATTTCAAATTACAGTATGTCATACACTATCAAACTTGATTTGAAAAACACTTTGAACCCACTTAATGGTTATTTTCTATATTCAGGCAAAAAAGAAATGACACTTTCCAACTCTAGCATAATTTCACAGTATGAAGGTGGCTTAAATATATGTATCATCAGACTCGTGCAACAGATAATTTCTAAAAACCATGTAAAACAAAAAAAAACAGATATGTCAGAGAGAGAGAGATCAAACCTCAAGAAGTACCCATGCTCGGCAGCAATTCCAAGTTTTTTGCATGGAGTAAACCATTCACTTAAGCTATTTCTCCCCCGTCCACTAACAATGAAAACTACATTTTTGGGATCTGCACATAGAGATTCCAAAAGAGAGATGACCTCCTTGCTTGGACTCTTATTAATGGAGTTTTGTGGCATCACAGTACCATCATAGTCCAACAAAATGGCCCTACTCCTTGCCCTTTTGTAAGCTGAAACCATTGCATCGATTGAGAGCTTTTTAAAGTTAGGGTCAAGTGCCACAACTCTAAATCCAAAGCTAAGACCTATTCCCCAACATCTTTTCCTAAGAAGGTCTGTGCAAGCCCTCTCCATGTCTTGCAAGAAACTACGGGACCAGTAAGCCACATCATGAGTGCTGACATACCGATAATGCTTCTCATGCCGCATGTGTTTCTCTCCATCACCCATTGAAATGGCCTCATTCATTGCCTCTGCAGTTGCTTCAACATTCCATGGATTGACACGGATAGCCCCACTAAGTGATGGAGAACACCCAATAAACTCTGATATTACTAGCATGCTCTTCTTTGGGTCATTCACATTAGAACATGATTCGGATCCAGATATTCCCTGTCTACAAACGATATATTCATAAGGAGTAAGGTTCATCCCATCCCTTACAGCCGTGACAATAACACACTCAGCAAGGCTGTAATAGGCAACTTTTTCAGTAATTGGAACCGACCTGTCAATAAAAACAATGGGTTCATAACCAGGTCGTCCAAACACTCTGTTGATCCTGCTGCAGCTTTCTTGTATTTCAGTGTGTACCTCCTCTAGATGTATCCCTTTACCTCTAGCAGGATTAGCTATCTGGACTAAAACAGCTCTTCCTTGCCATTTGGGGTGTTGTCTGAGCAACTGCTCCATAGCCAAAATCTTCAAATTTATGCCTTTAAAAATGTCCATATCGTCAACGCCAAGCAAAATGGTTTTTCCTTCAAATTGCTTTCTGAGCTCCCTTACCTTACACTCCTCATCTGCCATTCTCATAACTGATTCAATGCGACCCATGTGAATCCCAACAGGCATGATCTTAATGCTGATAGTCCTTCCATAATACTCCAATCCTAGATAGCCCCTCTTCGACTGATACTCCAGACCCAACATACGACTGCAACAGGAAAGGAAATGACGAGCATAGTCAAAAGTATGGAATCCAATGATATCGGAGTTAAGTAAAGCTTTCAGTATCTCTTCCCTGACAGGAAGAGTCCTATATATCTCTGAAGATGGAAAAGGGCTATGCAAGAAAAATCCCATTTTAACTCTGTTAAAACGCCTTCTTAGAAAAGTTGGCAGCACCATCAAATGGTAGTCATGAACCCAAATATAATCATCCTCTGGGTTTATTATTTCCACAACCTTCTGAAAAAAAAGTTTATTTGCCAGCACATAGGCTTCCCACAAGCTGCGATCAAAACGGTGGCCTTTATCTGTAGAAAATGGTAACATGTAATGAAAAAGTGGCCATAACTGCCTTTTGCAGAAGCCATCATAAAATTTTTCCAAAACATCAGGAGGTAGAAAAGTAGGGACACATTTGAATTTATCCAATAAATACTGTGATATATCGTCCTGTTCAGCCGGATCAATGTCAATGCGCAGAGACCCAACATAAAGAACCTCCATATCATCTGGAAATCCATCTTTAAGCTGTAAAAGCAAGGAATCCTCATTCCAACTAAAACTCCACCCTTTGTTGTCCTCTCTTCGCTTTGCTTTCAAAGGTAACTGGTTTGCCACAATGATTATTCGGTCAGTAGTAATAGTTGACGGGTTATCAGAAGAAACACTAACTGCCTGATCATCATCCAGCTCTGTGATAAACCCAGGGACACTCATAACCCTTGGCATTCGCCTCCGTTCCTTAACCTCCCTCCCCCCCATTGCCGGGAAATTCCCAGAAGCCAAATCTAAAAGGTTTGTGTATGATCTGGACATCATCTTTGCGTCCTTCTAAAAATACACAATTCCACAATACTTGTTTACTCTGCAAAATTGACAAAAAGAACAGCAAACACAAAATCATTCATCACTAAAGGGACAAAATCACCCAAATTCACAAATCATAACCTACAAATAACAAACGCGCGCACACACACTATCCCATACATCACACTTGAGAACGAGATTCCTGAAGTGGTAATCAAACACACTAATTTATGCTCTGATCCATCTGGGCGCAAACAATTTTTAGTTTACCAAAATGCAGATACATCACATGGACTGTAATTTTGTGTAAAAAATATTCCAATCTTACACTCTATGCAAAAGCCCCAAATTTATGACCCGAACACAGGTTATATCGCAATGAGTAGGAACAAACATTCTTTATAAGAATGGGGGAAAAAGCATCATACTAACAAAACTCCAACGATTCCGCTTAGAAATAAGATCGATGACGAAAAAACTCGATTAGAAAACAAATTCAGATAAGCAACAAAGATAAACTACTTTTTTTTCTCAACCAAATACAGAAAAGGGCACATAAAATTGAAACAACGATGAATTGAAAACGGACCTTGTGCGATTGAAGCAACAAGAAGATAATCGTTATTGGTAACAGTAGTGGATTGTAGCTGAATTAATCAGAAATATGCAAAATAACCCAAAAAAGGAAAAACTAGGGTTTCCTTATTTACAAGATCTCCCCTTTCTCTTTCCCAGCCTCTTCCACTTTCTTCTCCTTCTTATTCTTCTTCGCCTTCTCACACAAAATGAAAATGAATTACTGATTAGGAAAGCGCAATTTGAAATATAAAATGAAGATTCATAAAATTAATATAATATTTCACATATTGATTATTAATCAATTGATACACATAATCATGAGAAATGAGGTGAACGGAAAATATTTCAAAAAAAAAAACATTAAAATTTAATTGTGTCTCTCACTTTTTTAATTTTTTTAAAGCACAAGTTAATCGTGAGCGCTTATCTGCTGTTTCGTACGATGCCACCTAGTGTGTTGACGCGCATGCGTCACGGACCAATGGGAAGTCGCTTTCGCACGTATGTGGTCAAGGGGGGAGACAAGACCGTAATTGTAATGATTGGTGCGTTTTGTAGTGACCAATAGGGTTGACAGTGAGGGATCAAGTGGGTAGGAGCGGGTAAGTTTATGGAAACTTTATGTGAAACTGGATAAGGTTTTGCCAGCCGAGTGAGCCGACCTAATTGCCAGCTGGCAACACCCGGCGAGAGCATTGACCACGCGCTCTGCACGTGCTGAGAACCTAACGCGTACTGGGTAGTACGTTGGTGCGTCACTGTGCTGTACCCACCACACAGACAGGGGTAATATGGGAAGTGCATGTTTCTGGGAAGTGAAAAATCACCGCAGAAGTTAAAGGTGAGAAATTAGAAAAGAGTGATCCAGTCTCGGACGTAATCATTATACAAATAGAGATCCTCACATTATCCATTTCATCAAAAAAGCGAAATGATACTTTTTTTTTGTAAATCCAAATTTGGGACATCATATCATACGGTGTCCCTTTCTTGTCAAAAAATATCGTAGGGAGTCCCACTATTTTGTCTTTCGTCTTTTTACTTTTACTTTTTTAATTTAAAGCATAATGAATGCAAACATCACCGTAAAGATAAATGAAAAATTTACAAATAAATTGAGGCATAAACTTGATCCGAAGAAAATTATTTACATTTTTTACCCAATTAAAGACTTCCTGCCGCAGACATTCAGATACAATAAAACTAGGCATATTATCCTTGCGATGTACGCATATCAGCAAAATCTGATTTGTGTAAATATACTGTGATCTGTACCTTATCCGGGCTCGAGTGGGCCGGTCTGAAAGGTCGGTAGGACGCTCCTAATGAAGTCGGACCTCAGACTCGGGGGTGGTACCTGCAATAACACTCTGACGCTCAAGTCAGAAGTAGGAAGTCTTATGGGAGGTATGAGAGAGTCAAAAGTGTATCTGGTTATAGACTTGACGTGTGCGTCAGGGGTTGGCTGCGTCTGAATGCCAAGCTGTCTCCTGACCGTAAGATTGAGCGCATTGGTGATAATCGCCCATAGATCGCCTAGAGGCATGGGCCGGATTACACCCTTCAATTGCGTGCGAGGGTAGTTCGTATTGGGCGGCGCCTTGGCCCATGGTAGGGATTGGGCCCTCGGCCCAGTCCGGAACATATAGTTTTTTTTTTAATTTGGACCATTGCTGGCTATCCACGGAGTGTCCAAACGCTTTCAACTAAAGGCTAAATTCGATTGTACTAAGGAGTGAATTTCGTACTGGCCAACACCGGGTTTATCCACTGCAGAAATCAAATCTGGGAGCACCGAGTCGACCTCCGTGTCCCAGGGTAGCTTATGTCTAGGGATGGCAAAACAGGCCTAGCCCACCGGGCCGACCCGTTAACCCTTTTGTAGCCCGCCCCGCTTAACCCGCCAATTCGGTGGGCCATGCACAAGCGGGTCGGAGCGGCCCCGCCAAGTTATTTTTTAATTTTTCTTGTTTTTAATTATTTCAAAATATTTTTTAAGGTTTTTTTGGCGGGTTGTAGCGGGCCGACCCACCAAACCGCGCCATTTTTTGTTTGTTTTTGGCGGGCTTGGACGGGCTAACCCGCCTATTTTAAGCCCAAAAAGTATGCTTTAAATACATTTTTTCTTGTTAATTTTAATGGCGGGCTAGCCCGTCGGCCCGCCAATTCCTAAGGGGCTGGCCAGACTAAATTTCTCAACCCAATATCTTTTTGCGGGCCGACCCGCCCCGCCTAATTTTTTGCGGGCTCAAAGGGGGCGGGGTGGGCTAGCTCGTTTTGCCATCCCTACTTATGTCACTAGGCCAGCAGTGTTGATTTGTAAAATATATAGTCTAATAACAGTGAATAAAAATTAAATAAAAAGATTATAAAATTAAAAATGAACATTAACAAAGACATTAAAATTGAACATCCATAGATAATAAGAAAAAAGTCTAAAGAATAACATAATCCATATTCATCGAATGTAATTATAAAAATTTAACCCATAATTAGAAAGAAAAGAAGAAAACACAATTAAAAAGTGAAACATGCGGGTATCATGCAAGGTTGGAATGTTTGATGAAAACCATCAATAAAATAGAAGCAACTATACAAAGTTCAAAGAATAATATAAACGCCAATTTAAGTATATATGTCATGTATTGTAAATGTGTCTGAAGTGCTTGTGGGAGTAAATGTTGCAATGCGGTACTCGAATATAAAAGAAAGGTTAAATATAAACACCAATTTAAGTATGCTTCTAATACTTGTCGATGCGAAATGACCAGAATAAAGAAGACAACACAAATAGAAAATGAAACACGTGGACATTATGCAGGGTTGGATGAAAACCACCAATAAAATAGAAGCACCTACACAAAGTTGAAAGAATATGATGGGGTTCTATTGTAAATGTGGCTAAAGTTCCTGCGGGAGTAAATGTTGCTGCAAGTATAAAGAAAAAGAAGTCTGCCGCAACGAAGAACTCTGGCGCAGTAGTGATGGGTACCGGTGCAATGGGGTTTAGAGAGAGAGAGAGAGAGAGTTATAAATTGTCCATGGCTTATCGTATTTGTAAAGACTGAATGGGAAGAAAGTTGTAACATCCCCAATTTGACTAATTTCTTTACTCGAAATTAGCAATTGTTTTACTTAATTAATTAGCTAATTTAAAATAATTAGGCATGATTGATTAAGTGTCATAATTAAGTGAATTGCTAATAAAACATGTATGTGTGTGTGGATGATTGATTGTTGAATTGTTTGGTTAAGTAGGAAATGGGAACTAGGGGTATTGTGGTCTTTTTGCCTTGGTTAAGTGAGCCCTCAGCTGGTCACTTGAGTCAGCCACTCACTCACACACAAACACAAAAACATAACAACACACATGCTGCTGAAATCAAAAAGAACCACAAACAGAAAAATTAGAAAAAGAGAGCTTGAGAGAGAAAAGAAGTCGCGAAGAGGAGAAGTGAAGGCATGAGGTCCAGATCATGATGCATGTTTTCCTTCTTGGCACCATTAAACTCAGCTCTTCATTCCCATCCTATTGATACCAATTTCATCAACCACATTATCCTCCTCTTCAAATCACCATATTCAAACCTCAAGCTTCAACTAATTGAACATGGAGTTTTCCTTCTTCCATTACGGTTGTTAGAACATTTCAGAACCTACATTGTAGTTTTATAGCATTTGAGTGAAGGTTTGGTTGCTGAGTAGCTGGATTCGAGTTGGGGGTTTAGCTAGAGGATTTTGGAGTGTTGAGGAGCTTGTTTGGTGCACTTCGAGTTCCTAAACTACATATATTTGCTGTGTTGTTTGTGATACTCATCACATTAGGTGAGTTTTACTCTGCTTAGGGTTTTTTGTTTTTGGATGACACCTTTGCATGTCACTGAGTCATTATGCATCTCATTTCGTTTTTGAAAAATCAAGTTAAAAACTGTATTTGTGAAACTATGCATATTGGTGTTTCGATTGTGATAATTGCTTGATGAATGATTGATGTTTTGTTGATTGAATGGACTGAATGAAGTGCCGTTATTGAAGGTTGATGAGTTAGGAATCGATCGGAACGAAGTCTGGACACGAAACGGAATCAAAAACTGCACGAAATAGTGTTTTTGCAAGCCCGTGTAACAGGCACAGACCGTGCGCTCTCAGCGCACGGGTCGTGCGCTTCCCTTCTGTTATACTGCTCGCAGAGTTCCATTTCGCGCACGGACCGTGCGCCTTTCAGCACGGTCGTGCGTATGTCTCTGTCCCCAAATTCAAAAAGTGTCCAATGCCTTTCTAATTTATTCCAAACCCATTCTAAACCCTTCTCCAACCCTATGTATTGATAAAATAACCGTAATCTATTGAAATTACTTATGTATGAATTGAATTATGAAAGTTTCCCTAAGTTACAAGTTAGGTGAAATGGATTGGTTAAATCAAAGTAAATAAGTGATGGTTTCCCTTAAAGATTGGTTAAAACATTGCTTGCCCAGATTTCAATGAAAAATGTTAGTAACCACGAGTGAGGTAATGTCATGAAATGACTAAATGGACTATATGTCCCTTGAGGTTGAGGTTAATGTTTCAATAATGATAAGATGGAATGTAATTCTTTTCTGTTCATGAAAGTTAAGTTAAGTTGATTATCTAATGTAAAGATAAATAGTATATATATATATATATATATATATATATATATATATATATATCTATATCGAGGATAGGGTGACGACCCTAAGGATAGCATACTAGGGAAAGGGAAGTCATGATCCCTCTACCTAGGCCTCATGAGGTTTGCCCGTTAGCGCAAGGTTAGCGGATTGGGTTCACCAAGGGCCATAGAAAGAAAAGGTGGCTAGCGGTGTTGTGCTAAGTTAGAAAAGAATTGTACGTAGTCATCCAGAATTGGGCTACAGACAATAGACGCATAATTTTTTTATGCTAAGTAAAAGACAATGCACGTACCTATCAAGAATTGGGCTACGAAAGAATAAAGAATAATGAACCGCGAGTGTAGTAAGGGAGTCTCGGTAGAACTCACTGAGATGTTTATCTCACCCTTTATAATCGTGGTTTTTACAGAGAAACAAGGAAAGACAAAGGCGAAGAAGCACAGCTAGACGATGTGCCTTATGGAGTTATTGAAGATTCAGTTTTATGATTATGCCACTTTCCCTTTGTTGTCTTTGTATTTTCGATTGTATGACTATTACTCGCTAAAAGTTGTAAATCGTTTCTGCTACTTATGTTCTTGGATATTGAACACTAGGTTGTAAAAGTTTATAAGTCATGAGACTTAAGTACTTTATGTAAAGTTAATGAGATTGAAGTGACTGTTTGATGATTGTTCATCAGAGGATTTTAGTTGTGTTCAATATCTGAGACAGGAAGTCAACTCTGATGTATGCCAGTTTGTGTATCTTAGTATATTCTCGGTGTTAGAGATACTAGGGTATTACAAAAGTAATGCCCGGAAATTAAGAAATATGACCTTAGAGGAAGGGGAAGAAAATGTGTAACATGAGAGTGAGAAGTGAGTGACTCTTCTTAGAAAATGGCCATCATTTTAGTTGCCAATGAACGTGGTTGCATGATTGCAAAGAAGACGACGCAATTAGAAAGTAAAATATGTGGGTATTATGAAGAGTTGAATGAAAACCACCAATAAAATGAAAGCATCTATATAAAGTTGAAAGAAAATAATGGGGGGTTCTATTGTAAATGTGACTGAAGTCTCCGCAAGAATAAATGTTGCAACGCAGTACTCAAATATAAAAGAAAGATGAAAATATAAACACCGATTTAAGTATGTTTCTAATAACAATTGGTGCGAAATAACCAAAATAAAGATGACAACACAAATAGAAAGTGAAACACGTGGGTATCATGCAGGGTTGGACGAAAACCACCAATTAAATAGAAGAACATATACAAAGTTGAAAGAAGGTGATGAGGGTTCTATTGTAAATGTGGCTGAAGTTCTCACCGAAGTAAATGCTGCAAGTATAAAGAAAAAGAAGTCGCTGCAACGACGAACTCCAACGCGGTGGTGGTGAGTACTGGTGCGATGGGGTTTAGAGAGAGAGTTAGAAACCGTTCATGGCTTATCGTAGTTGTGAATAGGGAGTGAGAAGAAAGTAATACCCAAGAATGAAGAAATATGGCAGTAGGAAGAGGAAGAAACTGTGTATCAGGAGAATTGAGAAGTGAGTGATTCTTCTTCGAACATGGCCACCAATTTAATTGTCAGTGAATGTGGTTGCATGACTGCAAAGAAAACAACACAATTAGAAAGTGAAACATGTGAGTATCATGCAGACTTAAATGTGGTTGAAGTTCTCGCGATGTAATGTTGCAACGCGGTACTCAAATATAAAAGAAAGATAAAAATATAAACACCAATTTATATTTTTATCCATAGATAAAGTATCTGTGCCATATTATATATTGAAAGAAAAAGAAGCAACCTTCAATGGTATTACTACGTTGCAGAACTCAAGATAGTTATATTTTAGCTTATTTGAGTCAACTTTATATGGTTCAAAAAATATAAGAAGAAAAAGTATAAAAATTAATTAATTTTTTAAAGGTTAAGAAAGGTTATGGTTCTAAAAAAATATAAAGAGAAGAGGTATAAAAAGAAATTGACTTTGTAAATACCTGAAGAAGAAATGAAAATATAAAAAAAAAAAAAAACAAATCATTTTTTAAAGTGGTTTAAGTATGCTTCTAATACCTATTGGTGCGAAATGACCAAAAAATGGTCATAAAACAGAGGGTCGACCAGAACACTCATTAAAGAAACAAAAAAAGAGGGGGTCGGGGCGAGTATTCGCAAAAAATAAACATAAGAAGTGCAAATATAAAGAAAAGAAGTATAAAAATAAAATGATTTTTTAATGTGGTGAGTTACGTTTTACAAATTTTTAGAGGAAATTAAATTTTTTTCACCAAACCGTTATTGAGAAACGAACTTAGCACATTTGAACATCTAAAATCCTTTTTGGACACCAAAGTACCCAAAAATACACTCTTTAGCGTCACACTTTACGTACTTTTTCTCGAAATTATTGTTTCCTTTCATGAAACCAGTTATTGAGGATCAAATTTCGCGTATTTGAAGAGTTGAACTTTTGTGGACTCTAAAGTACCCAAAACACATTGTTTAGCGTTGAACTTTACTATTTTGTCACGAAATTATTTTTTTCACCAAACCAAGTGAGAAACGAACTTCGAGTATTTGAGCATCTAAAATTTTTTATGCACTCTAAAGTACCCAAAATCACCCTGCTCAGCGTCATACTTTACGTATTTTGTCACGAAATTATTTTTTTCTTTTCACTAGTTCGGTTATTGGCGAACAAATTTCACGTATTTGAACAATTAAATTTTATTATGGCCTATAAAGTACCCTAAATCACACTGTTTAGCGTTTCACTTTACGTATTTTTGTCACGAAATTATTATTTTTTTCGGCTTAAATAAATGTTTGGCCCCTAAATATGGCCTTAATCCAGTTTGGCCCCTGTAAAAAACTTTTAAAAAGACCATTGCAAATATTAAACGTTCACAGTTTTTTTTTTGTCTAGGGGTCTTTGACCCCACTCCGGTATTCAGGGGAAAGGGGCATTGAATAATTCGAAGTTCGGCCGGGAGGTAAGTAAAGTCTGACTCCAATTTGTAACGTTTACAGTTTAGCCCCTTAGTTAACTTAATATTTACAAGGGCCTTTTTACAACTTTTTTTTACAATGGCTAAACTGGATTATGACCATATTTGCAGGGACAAACATATATTTAAGCCTTTTTTTCACCAAATCTGTTATTGAAGAATAAACTTTGCGTTTTTGAACATTTAAAATTTTTTCAAGACTATAAAATACCAAAACATGTAAAAAGAAGAAAAAAAAATCCAAAAATGGTCGCAGGTTAGCGCCAAGGCAGTATTTGCAGTATGTATTAGATTAGGTACAACATCTCACCAAATGTATATCACTAATTAAAAGGTCGTATGAGCAAATTTGTTAGCACAAATAATGCACAAATCGTCTTATAGACTATATCAATGACTATCATACCAGCAATAAATTCAGCATAGAAAACACAAGTGGATTGAAGATTTGAAACAAAGCAACCTAAAGTAGCAGTCCTAGTAACATGGAAAATGCCTCCAATAAAGAAACTTCGGATTTATTTGAAAGAAAAAATAAGGCAAAAATGCATAGGAGTTTTTAAGTTATTTAATTGTAATGAATTGGTCATTAATTTTTTTTTACCACTTAAGCCCCTTAAATTATATAACATTTACACCGTTAACCCTTTTTCATTTCCCATTCCAACTTCAAACCTAGAAAATAGATCTGAGATTAAAATTTTTTTTTTGTCAAATTTGAGATTAAAACTTTTATTCTACAACATGGAGAAGTGGGCTACCTAACAATTTAAGAGTAAAATTAACCTAATCATAACATTATGTAAAAACTGATCTGATGAAGAAGATCTTCAAACCCATTGAAGATGAAGATATAACAAACAGATCTTCAAACCCGATTTGTAATGAAGATCTTGTACACAAAAAATAAAACTAAAAACAAATGGGACGAAAAGTGAATTTATTCCTCAAAAGTGACAAAAAATAAAACCCAGACCTTCAAACAGATCCTAGGTGAACCACAATTTATCTCCTTGTCCTCTCTTTGAATTTGTTCCCAAAAAGTTTAGGCTCCCCCCCTATTGTAATTATTATGTATGAGATTCTATTTTAGCCCTTTTATTTTATCGGCTAAATTATAGTTTTGGTCCCCCTTATTTTCAAAAATTCAGATATAATTGGTCCCCTTATTTTAAAACTCAGACATTTGGTCCCCCGGCCAATTTTAAAAAATCAAATACATTTAGTCTAAAGAGGGACCAAATGTCTTTGATTTTTTAAAATTGGGGGACCAAATGTATTTGATTTTTTAAAATTTGGGGACCAAATGTCTTTGATTTTTTAAAATTGAGGGATCAAATGTCTTTGATTATTAGCCTATAAAAAACTGAAAATTCCTCTTGGGACTAAATGTATTTGATTTTTTAAAATTGAGGGACCAAATATCTGAGTTTTAAAATAGGGAGACCAAATATCTAAATTTTTGAAAATAAGGGGACCAAAACTATAATTTAGCCTATTTTATTTTAGTTTAATGTTATTGTTTTCAAATTGTTCTGCGTCTCTCCTAGATATTTAATGAAGTTATACGTAGAACAAAAAAAAACAAATCTTCTTCCCAAACAGATTTGAGCATCATGTACGCATAGGAGAAGATACAACACAAGTTCTTGTCAACACCAAAATTTTATTTTTTGATTTGTGTTGAGTTTTTTTCAGGGATTTTGAGCTAGAAGATTTGCTGGATTTGAAGATACAGATGTCACGACTTTTTTTGGGAAGAAGATAAGGAGAAGATGCAAGAGTTTTTTTTAGAAGATGAAAGAGTTGAGTGTTTTTTTAATCAAAAATAAAAATAAATAAATATGACTAAGATTATGAATTGGTACCGTGTAGGCATAAATTACAGACACATAAGCCTGGTAACAACATAAGCCTGGTAACAACACATCACCCCGTAACAGACATGTCACCGTTTTTAAAACGGAAAATAAAAAAAAGAAAAATGATGTAATTATTATGTAACTTAAAAACCTAATTGGTATAAAAAATTTAAAAGATCATTTCGTTACAATTAAATCACTTAGAGGACCCTAATGCATTTTTGCTAAAAAAAATAACTTAACCTCATTCAAATTAAAAAGAATCAGTTATATTTAGGTGCAAAGACAACTACTAGAAACTTCGCACCTCATTTGAATATATTGTATCCTTACGAATGACTTAAGACTTCCATAATTGTACCTTTGTCATTTAGAAAAACTCCTCTTACACTGTTTTTAGCTTTTTGCTACGCTACGCTTCCTCGTACATTGTACAAACACCTGCAAGAAGGTATGGCAATGAGGTGGTTCTTGTGTGGTTTTTGCCTCCACGCCCCCACGTTTTGACTTCTTGTAAAAACCCAAACCTACCATCAAACCTCATTGGGGTTAAAAGAGGATACCCATCTCCATCCACGGTGGCGGTTGGATTTCCTTGTCGCTCCTCTGCTTATCTTCTATTATAAGCGAGTATCTTCTTCATTTGGTACTCACGCCCCCAACCTTCAACCTGTTTTGCTTTTTTTTTACTTAATATTTTAATGTTTTTGATTTTTAAAATAATTTTCTTTAAGTTTGAAAAGATTAGATGTTCAAATACACTAAGTTCGTTTCTCAATAACTATTTTGGTGACACTAAGCTGTGTTTTAGGGTACTCTAGAGTTCCAAAAAAAAATTAGATGTTCAAATACGCTAAGTTCGTTCGTCAATAATTGGTTTGGTTAAAAAAATAATAATTTTGTAACAAAATATGTAAAGTGCGACGCTAAGCTGCGTGTTTTAGGAAACTTTAAAATCTAGAAAAAGGTTTAGATGTTCAAATACACTAAGTTCGTTCCTCAATAACCGGTTTGATGAAAAATATATAATTTTGTGGCAAAATATGTAAAGTGCAACGCTAATCAATGTGTTTTGGGTACTTTAGAGTTTAGAAAAAATTTAGATGTTCAAATAGGTTAAGTTCGTTCCTCAATAACCGGCTAGTGAAAGAAAAATAACAATTTCATGATAAAATTCGTAAAGTGTGACGCTAAGCAGTGTATTTTGGGTACTTTAGAGTCCACAACAAATTTAGATGTTCAAATACGCTATGTTCGTTCCTCACTAACCAGTTTGGTGAAAAAATTAATAATTATGGGACAGAATATGTAAAGTGAAACACTAACAGTGTATTTTGGGGTACTTTAGAGTCCATAAAAATTTTTAGATGTCCAAATACGCTAAGTTTGGTTAAAAACAATAATAATATTATGACAAATATGTAAAGTGCGACTGCTAAGTAGTGTGCTTTGAGGTACTTTAGAGTCGAAATTTTGTTTAGATGTTCAAAAACGCTAATTTCGTTCATCAATAACAAGTTTGGTTGGAAAAAAATAATAATTTCGTGACAAAACATATAAAGTACGGCGCTAAGTAGTGTGTTTTAGAGTAGTTTAGAGTCTAGAAAAATATTTAGATGCTCAAATACACTAAGTTCGTTCCTGAATATCCGGTTTGTTGAAAGAAAAAATAATTTTGTGATAAAATACATAAAGTACGACGCTAAACAATGTATTTTGCGGTACTTTAGCGTTCAACAAAAAAATTAGATATTCGAATATGCAAAATTAGTTCCTCAATAACCAATTTGGTAAAAAATCTAGTGTGGGTTCGCCCTCTATCTTCTATTGAGCATGAGGAGGAGCATATGCTTTTAGACATTATTCACCCAGGTTCATCTGGAGGGTATTAGCACCTGACACTTGGAGATGGCGTTATGAGAAGAATTACATATTCTCAGTTAAATCATGCTACCGGTTTCTGTTACACTCGGTCCAATTGTCATCTTTGGAATTGGATGTTCAAGGTGTTATTAATGATATTTGGAAATCAGCCATTCCCTCTAAAATTGGTATTTTTGGTTGGAGATTATTTCTTGGTAAACTAGCGAACTCGAGGTGCGTTGGTCTTAAGGGGTGTCATCTCGGATCCTCACGGTATTTGCTGTCCTTTTTGTTTTAATGTTGATGAAACTATATCGCATTTATTCTTCAGTTGCAACTGCTAGAAGCGGGTATAGGGACGGAGTCAAAGACTGGTTGGGGATCTCGACCGGCGTCCAATCTTGAAGGTGTAGAACATTTTCGTGCTTTTGAAGTTCGTGCTAATACAAAACAATCTCCGAAAATCGGTATCTTCCATGGTTAGCGGCAGTGTGGTGCCTTTGGATACACATGAATCATGTCATCTTTAGAGGGGTTGTTTTTTATGCTCAGGCTATTATTAATCATATTAAATCAGCTTCTTGGGGTTGGTTTATTATTATAGTTGGTCGAAATTCTGGTTGTGTTATTTCAGACTGGTGGGTTAAACCACTTGAAAGTTCTCTGTAATTGGGTTGGAGTACCCCTTAGTGCTCCAGTTCAATACATTTTTGCTTATCAAAAACAAAAATTTGGCTAAAAAATAATAATCTCGTCTTAAAATATGTGACATGCAACTCACCACTTTAAAAAATTATAAACCTTATTTTGGTTATTTTGCAGGTGTTAGAAGCATACTTAAATTGATGTTTATACTTAAATTTCGTCTTATTATTATTATTAAGTTGCTTTTAGGGTGAGGGAGCAAATCAAATCCCTCATCGGTGAAACACTAAAATTGACCATATGATATTGTATAAAATGCTATGCTATGAGTTGTTAAGATTGAATCAACAAATATTAAATCTCAACCATTGAAGAATATTTATGTTACATTGTACAGTCATATTTAATGGTTCACTGATGATGAATTTGATTTGCTCCCTCACCTTAGAGGCACATTTATTATTATTATTATTATTATTATTATTATTATTATTATTATTAATTATTAATTAAGTATTGTGTCAAAAAAAAATATTAATTAAGTATTCTGGGTCTGCTTTTTTTCATCGCGTTTCAAACAAATTCAGCCGTTACAATATCGAAAATTTCCAATTTACCGACCTAACAAAAAAATCCTCCCTCCTTTACTCTCTCTCCTAAGTGTAAATGGAAATATGGAATAGTTTAAAACGAAACGCGCTGTCAACAACAACCCCAACAAAGCAGAAGAAACAAAGATCCTTCTTCTATAAATAAAAAAAATAATCATAATTATTCTCCCTTTCTGTGTTGTGAATTTATAAGAAACGAAGTTGTGAAGGAAGGAATAGAGTAGTGAAGCAGAGCAACATGGGTGGTTACAAAGCAGATGATGATTACGATTACTTGTTCAAGCTAGTTCTGATTGGTGAATCTGGTGTCGGCAAATCCAACTTGCTTTCGAGATTCACAAAGAACGAGTTCAACTTGGAATCCAAGTCCACCATAGGGGTTGAGTTTGCTACTAAAAGTTTGAATATTGATGGTAAAGTCATCAAAGCTCAGATTTGGGATACTGCTGGACAGGAAAGGTTACACACACTCTCTCTCTCTCTTCTTTGCCTAATTTTTGCTTTATTTATCTATCTGCAAAATCATGGGTACCTGAGTTTTTTTATTTTTTATATATTGATTTGAGATGTGATTGTTATTGATTCCTAAAACCCTTGTTGCTATGGTTCTGGAAAGCTTGATTGTTTTTTGATCCTAACTTGAATTTAAGCTGATACTTATTATACATCAATTGATTTGTGTTCTTCAGCATTTTCTGTACACTCCACAATCCACATGATAATAATTTCTTGTTCACCAAGGTCAAAACATGCCAAATCAAAATTGAGTCGCTTAACTCTTTGAAATGATTTGTATATCATGGTCTTAAGTTTTATACTTTAATTATCTCTCAATTTTTCTAAAACTTTTCTGTTCCAGTTTCTGAATATCAGTTTTAGCTACAGATACTCCTCTGAAATTGGAAATCTTAGTCATAGTTCAGTACTCTTTTTTTCTTATGTCAAATATTCATTTTGATGGGTTTCATGGCAAAATCAGAAACTTTTCATTCTGGTACTGAAACTTTGACTCTGAAACAAACTCAGATCTTTCCATTCAATTTACCAATCCCTCCTCTCTCAAGTCAGCTAGTTATAAGATAAATAAATACATGAGTCAAGGAAATCGAAATAAGAAAACTGTTCGTGCTAAGGTTGATTCCCCAGTAGGTCAGTAGTCGTGAGTGGTGACAGAGATGAGTGGCTCCTTTGGTGATGACAATGCTGTCGCATCCTCCTTAGGTGATGATGGGTGAAAAGGAAGAGGCACATGCGAAAATACTTCAACACTTAAGTCAGTTGAATTGAGATTTTAGCGGGGTAACAATGTGTAGTCGGAACTGTGATGTAGCTTTACCTCCCAAGGCGTGTGGTATTTATATAGAGTGTAAGTGACTATGTTGTCATCCATTAAAAAGCCAAAAATAATATCTTGCTGGAAAGATGAAGCTGCACATGTCACGCTGATTCTATTGAGGAATCAATTCTATTGACTTTACTGAAATAAAACCTTTTTTGTGCAAAGAAGTCAGCATTTATTTATGTCGAATTAGGCTGTTTGGTTTGATAGGCTTCTTCCCTGGGGAAACTTCTACGACTCAACCAAGGTATTTCAACGTTATTCACAGTTCTGCCTCTTCCAGGATTGTTTCCCTTTATGAAAATCTCTTAATTCAGTTACATAAAATCTATAGTTGTAGTATATGTTTTGAGCTTTTGACTCACTTTCTGATTGATGAATGGACATTTAACATTTTTAGGGAATTAACAAATGCATTTTATTAGTAACGGTCTTACTCCCTTTTGATTTACATGTAATAAATCAATCAGGGATTTCTTTCTGTAATTTTTTACAGCACAAACTTGATTGAAACTAGTCATTTCAATCAAATTTCCCTTCAATCAAAATGATCAGTGAATTAATGAAAAAAGAATCTTGCCCGAATGAGTAAATAAGTAGTTCTTAACGTCGTAAACTAGTGCTGCTATGAACTTTTATCTTTTGCATAGCCGAGACTTTCCCTTAAGGAGCTTCTAATTGCATATCATGTTATCATTTTGTGGTCTGGTTTCTCAACATCTTAGACAAGTATGCAGGATCATACAGATTTGAACAAGCTGCAATTTATATGTGCAACCATCAATTTATATGGTCCTTGTGTTTTAGTTTTTTTCTGGTAATTGAATGCCTTTAACACATGCATATATGTGCAACCATCAATGACCGCAACATGCTTGTCATTGCTAGTGGAAATATCAAATGAAAATAGTAAATTATGATCTGAGGATGTACTTCATATTGCCTTCTCAATTTCCAGCTGGCTCAAATGTGCATGTGCATCTTGCAAACATGATATTTACCCTATTTATATCTATATATCTTCCGCCATACTTATGTTTTCTTACCTGTAGGCTATTTGCTATAGAAATGGCTTGGCGTGTATCCTAGCATATAGTTATCTATATGATCCACTTAGCAAATATATGGAGGACTGAGGGTAGGTTTTGTCTTGCTGCTTACTCTAGTGGAGGTTCCTAAATTGATTACCCCTTCATTACAGCGAATATATTATATGATGTAAAGGGGGAAGACATGAGGTTAGCTGGCTTCACATCTACTGTAGTGTTTGGCCCAACTTTTTGGGCTTAAGTCACTTTGAAGGTAAAGCTAAAAATACAAATTTTAAAAATTAAATCAATGTTGTTTGATGGTTTTCAGATGTTATTTTTTGCGAGCTCTGTTCTGATTCCATACAAACCTTCGTCTCCTGACATTTACTTCTTCAACCAGTATCCATCCAACAGGGCTGCCACCCCTAGGCCAGAACTAAAACACTTACTCAGAAATAAAAGGCACACACATTCTGATGCAAAGGAGGATAAAACCCCAAACATTCACTCCAACTCACTAATTTTCGATTGACTCCACAAGCACCTATTACAAGCTCTTTTTTGGATAAACAGTTGGAAAAGTAGATGTTCAATGGTGGTTATCGTTGAGATTCCTGTTATTTCACCTGCAATAGTCCAACCTTTAGTTGATCGGTCCTAAGTGTGAGAAGAATATTGAGAGTCTCACATCGACTAGAGATATTGCCTAAGTAGTGCTTATGAGGCTTATACAATTCTTACCTTACAAACCGGTTTTATGAGTTTGAGTTAGACTCAAACAAAATTCTAAGAGTTCTGGTCATCCCGGTTTGTTGAAGTTGGCGGTTTGGCTGATTAGCAAGTCCCTTGAGGAGAGTCATTTGCCGCCAGCAACCTGGATCTAGTGACATTCACTTCTATTCAATGGTAGTATTTCAAGGCAACAGTTTTTTTGCCAAATTATATTATGCAATTGCAGAGGTTATTCTAACTTGTGAAGAGACATACTTCAATAGTCTACAAGAAAGAGTGAGGGATCGGGAAAGTATAATGTATTAGTATATGAGAGTGATTATCTTTGTAGCAGTGTTTCACAGCTCTCTGACATCTCACTTGTCTGTACTATTAGCATAAAATAGAAATTAATTGAAGCAACCTTTTGGTGTATCAATACAAACATTGTATGTTAATTTTTTTCAACTTCTAATTAGTTGCTTTTGTTTTTATTATTTTCTTTTTATCATTTTATGTTGATTATCAGTAAATAGTTTAAAGCTGTCAGCTAGCTTAGCTGGTTAAGTCCTTTGCATTTGATTGCAAGGACTTGGGATCAGATCATTCCTTCACCATTCCTTCCCCATTGTGTATGGTTGAAAAAAAGTATATAGAAACCTATAGGGTACGGATTAAAATCTGTGTATATTTACAGATTAAAATCCATAGGGTTTTGTGGATCAACTATCAACAGGAGCAGATAGAGTATATATAAATTTATTTTCATTATCAATTAATATACCTTGCTATAGGGTTTTGAGGAGCTTGATGGTTTCTCTACTTTTCACTCTTTTTTTCCTGGTAAGTTATATTTTGTAAACAGAAACGACAACAGACATTCTTTCTATTTAATAAAATTTCAATGATGAAGTTGTGTAGGTGCTAAAATTTTGGATGCAATGTAGTATGTAGTAATTAAAGTATAAAGTAATGCACACATAAATGGTTTTAAAAGTCTCTTTATTGTGGTGTCAACTACTACATCCAATCACTGAAGTTATGTGTTTATTTATAGGTACCGTGCCATTACGAGTGCTTACTACCGAGGAGCTGTCGGTGCCTTACTCGTGTATGATGTAACCCGCAGTACTACATTTGAGACTGTTGGGAGGTGGTTAAAGGAGTTAAGGGATCACACAGACCCCAACATTGTGGTCATGCTTATCGGAAACAAGTCAGATCTTCGACACCTTGTTACTGTCTCAACTGAAGATGGAAAATCTTTTGCTGAGAAAGAGTCTCTCTACTTCATGGAGACTTCTGCTTTGGAAGCCATCAATGTTGAAAATGCATTCACTGAGGTTCTTACTCAGATATACCGCATAGTGAGCAAGAGAGCTGTTGAGGCTGGTGACAATGCTAGTTCTTCAGGTGTCCCTTCTAAAGGACAGACAATAAATGTGAAAGAAGATTCTTCAGTTTTGAAGAGATATGGATGCTGCTCAAATTAGATGCTTCATATGTGGCAGGTGGTTTTGATAGCCTGCGCGTCAATTTGTAAATGCTTACATGTGATTGGTGATATCATTCTGTAGTAGAATAAGCTTAGTCTTATATATTGTTTGGAAAAATGTTTACTTGCATCCATATGCAGTATTTTATGTTTCTTGAAACGGTCTTTCCAAAGTCACATTTGAAACAAGTTTTTCTTACTTGAATTACACAAGACCATTACTATTTGCAGGATTTCAATATCTGTTATGCTACAATTATTGTGCAAAAGGGTCTACTTTCCTGTTTTCTAGTTACATTTTTGAGGATAAAACATGGTCATTACTAGTTGATTTGCTTCCATAGTGAAATAGAGTGGCTTGCATTTATATTGAAGCTCGTGCCATGGTGGTTATGATTCTTTTTATGTATCATTAGTTTTCTTCACATGGCTAAAGTTATGTTCTTGATGGAATTACAGGAATCGTGATTGTAAGTTTTTAACCACTTTGTAACTTATCTTTTGAGTTGCTTGAACCCTTATAAACTCCTCCTCACAACCATGGTTTTGCCCAACCCTTATAAACTCCTACATCAGGTTCATGGTCCTTCTTGCACATGAAAATTGGTAACAGATTCTTAATAATGCAAAGCTTAAAAATGAGACTAATTTGCTTTCAATATTTTGTCAAGCTTTCTTGATCTATTGCCAGTGTGATGCAAGAGCCGAGACAATGGCACTCTTTAAATATATTTGAGCCCTTTGACCAAAAAAAAAAAATATATTTGAGCCCTTGAGTGGTATGTATGGATCCAAAACTGCCTGCAATGAATAGTATTTATTTATATAGAATAAAACAGACAAAGAATAATTACAATGAGAAGGAGAAAACTTGTGTCTGTACCTGCAGTTGACATCAAGCATGAAACAGAACTGAAGTTGGCTAAACTAGTAGAGTCCAACCAAACTCCCCGAGAATAATCTTTAAGGACTTCAAAGTCAACCATAGTGCGGGGCTAGTTCAGAAATTAACTATGGTTAGTTATATTTTGCTATAGTCAATGTCATCATAGGTTCTGTGATATATGTGCTCTTGGGTAAGGTTTTTGGTAATTACTTACTAAAAACTATGCGTGAAATTCCAAATTCGTCGCTAATTCAATTTTCTGTCGCTAATGTTCCGTCGCAACCCCCTGACATGACCGTTGAGCAGACCTTGGAATGCGTGAAATCACAAATCCGTCGCCATGGACCCGTCACTACGGATCCCTCGCTAAAGTCACTTAATTTTTAAAAACCGAAACCCTATTCTTCTTATTTTTCTTTTCTTTTCTCTTCTCTCACTCATTTCTCTCCTCCTCCCTCACGAAACCACTGCCACCACCACCAATACCTCTCCATTTCCTCTCCATTTTCTCTCCGTTTTCACCACAATATGGGGTAAGTTTTTGTTCTGAGTTGTTCCCATGTTCATTGTACTCATTGTAATTATTTTTTTGTTCTGATTTTTCTTTGTTCTGTTTGCACTTAGGACTTTTTGGGAGTGATCAAACGCATTCTGATTTGGTGGAGCTGTTTCTCTTGCCGGAGCTGTTTCTGTTTCTCTTGTCGGAGCTGTTTCTGGTATAGTAATTTTGATTTTTGAGCTGCAAATTTGGTGGAAAAGCAGGTATTTCAGCTGCCAAACTTTTAATTATTAGGAATAGGAGTTGAACTGTTCTTGCTTGTCATGATTTTTTGTTGTTTATTTGTTTTTGTTCTTCAAATTTAATGGGAAAAACATTGAATTTTTATTCTTAAGGGTAACTTTTTGGATGAATTTTATATTGTTAAGCTTAAATAAATTCTGAATAAGTGTTAGTTTTCAAAATTGGAAATGTATATTATTTGGGGGTAAATTGTTGCACAGCTCATTTGTGTATTGTTGTTTTGATGTATGATTAACCCTAGATTAGACGACTATATTGGAAGTTATGGTGTGCTGTTGATGGAAAGGGTGAGGTGTTGTCCCTCACCCCCATATTTTACTTGAAATCATCTCCATTGAGAAAATTGCGAGACTATACTAACAATTTTAAGGTTGGGAGTTAGAAATAACTTCCTTCACTACTTATATGGAAAAGGGTTTTGTTTGTTCTGTCCTTAACCCCCATATTCGGCTCGAAATCATATCCACCGAGATCATATTGATGCCACTAACTTGATAGGTTATATTTTAGGTTTAATTGTGGGAATCTGACGCGTTTTTTTAAATGCGTGTAGATGAATTGGAATCAATTGAATCGTAGTTGGGTGTATGATCGGTTATATTTGGGAAGAGCATTTTTGAAGGAAACTTTTGTAAATGGGGTTGAAGAGTTTATTAGGGTAGCGTGGCGACATGATAAGGCTAAAAAGGAAAGGGGAATTAGATTTCCATGCCTTAAATGCGACGGTATACCTATTACACCTGATGATGAAATTAGGGTGCACTTGTATCGAATCGGGTTTAGGCCTAATTATTGGATTTGGGTGGACCATGGAGAACAACTTTCAAATTTTGACTTAGGGGCTTCTTCAAGCAGTTCTAGTTTTCATGTTCCATCTAATGAACAATTTGAGTCGATGGAAAGCATGATTTGTGATGGTCTCGGAGTGAATGTGCCATTTGATGAGCCTCAATATGATGATCATGATGAACTTCCAAATGAAGAAGCACAAAGATTTTATTGTTTGTTAGAAGAGTCAAACACACCGTTGTTTGAAGGCTCGCTAGAGTCAAAATTATCTATGTGTGTGAAGCTTTTATCTCTCAAGTCCATGAGCAATATTTCTGAGTTGGGTTTAGATTTTGTGACTCAAATGATGTTGGACGGGACACCTAATAATGATAGTTTGCCAAAAAGTTATTATGAAGCAAAGATGTTAGTTTTGAAGCTGGGATTGGAATGTAAGAAGATTGATTGTTGTGAGGATGGGCACATGTTGTTTTACGACAACGAAATTGGTAAAATCGATGGTACGCTGCAGGCTTGTAGATTTTGTGGAAAGCCGAGGTATAAAGTTCGTAAAGGGGAAAAACGTAATTATAAACCCATTCCTGTAAAGTCGATGTTCTATTTGCCTATAGTTCCAAGGTTGCAGAGAATGTTTGCATCTCCTGAAATTGCGAAGAAAATGATGTGGCATTATGAGAATAGGAATACCTCGGACGTTTTATGTCACCCATCTGATGGTGAGGCGTGGAAACACTTTGATCGAGTGCATTCAGATTTTGCCTCTGACCCACGAAATGTTCGAATTGGCTTGTGCTCTGATGGATTTACTCCATATATCCAAGCATCAATGTCGCCCTATTCCCGTTGGCCAGTCATTGTTACCCCTTATAATGTTCCTCCTGAGATGTGCATGACTAAACCGTATATGTTTTTGACTTGCTTGATACCTGGTCCATCCAATCCAAAAGCTAACATTGATATCTTTTTGGAACCTCTAATTGATGATCTCAAGAGATTGTGGCAGGGTGTTGGGACATATGATGCAGCACAAAAGAAGAATTTTATGATGAGAGCGACATTGATGTGGACAATTAATGACTTCCTGACTTATGGTATGTTGTCAGGTTGGGGGACTCACGGTAAATTAGCATGCCCCCACTGCATGGAACACACAAAAGCGTTTACGTTGAAATACGGGGGAAATAGTTCTTGGTTTGACTCGCATCGTAGATTCTTACCGCCAGATCATGTATTTAGAAAGAACAGAAAGGCATTCAAGAAAGGGATAGTTGAAACAGATGTCCCACCGCCTTTGTTGACATCGGGTGAAATTTGGAGTAGAGTTATGAATTTGCCACAAGCCACAGAGGTAGGTGTGCTCTCCCGATTGGATGGACGGGTGCATAACAGGACAAAAAGAAGCATATTTTGGAATCTCCCATATTGGAAAGATAATATATTGAGACACAACCTCGATGTTATGCACATTGAGAAGAATTTCTTTGACAACATATGGTTCACTGTGATGAATGTGAAAGATAGAACCAAAGACAATAATAAAGCTAGAATGGATTCTCCTCTTTACTGTAGCAAAAGTCGTTCCAATTTGAATTTGGTGCCAATGGCTAATGGCAAGATGTCAAAACCCAAAGCCAAATATTGTCTTACACCCAATGAAGCAAAAGATGTTTGTCGATGGTTGAAAGGATTGAGGATGCCAGATGACTATTCTTCTAATCTTGCAAGATGTGCAGATGTGAACACTGGGAAGATGTATGAGATGAAAAGTCATGATTGTCATGTGTCATACCCCAATTTTGTCCGCCCAAGTCAAAAAACATTTTTTTCAGAAAAATAGAACAATAAGGTAATTCATAATGTGTGGAAAATAGTGGATTTGTGCATTTATGTGTATTCATCCCCTATTTCACATTTTTTTATTTGAATTATGCGCGCGCGTCAGTCGTAACTGTGTGAGCTGCCCTGTGCCCTTGTCATTTGGCACGTGTTTTTATTTTCAAAAAGGCCATTATTAATTTTTGGTACCCAAAAACATTTTTCTTAATTTTCAGGAATTTTAGAAAAAAAAATAGTGCATATTGTTGCATTTTTTGGGCATTTAAATAAAAGCAAATTAATTATTTTTGGACCAAGACCAGGTCAAGGACGTGGCATACATGTTACTCTACTAAGGGTAATTTTTGTATAATTTTTGGAAAGAAAATCCTAGTCTAAAATAATTAAAAATGCATTTTCCCCATTTTTAGTGCATAAAAAACCCAAAAAAGACCATTAAATATTCCCCAATTATTAAATGACAATTTTTATTGTCTAGATTAGTTAAAGGGAATATTTTTTGGTGCTCAAGTATATATGACACATTTTTAATAGGTGCACTTTCACTTCCATGCCCAAAAATTCAAAATTCAAAATTCAAAAGAAGGAAGTGTCCTCAATAAGACAAAAGACCAAAAACAAGTTTCTCTCTCTCTCTCTCTCTCTCTCTCTCCCCCCACAATTTCGAAATTCCCTCTCTCTCTCTCTCTCCACAATTTCTTCCACACTCTTTTATTCCTTATTCCTTAAGAATATGCTTTGTACTATCATTAACTTTGGTGACCATCACTCACTCCTACATGGATTCATGCCCTTTTTTGTAAATAACCCCACACTCTCACACTCACCTCTTCATTAGAAAATGCAAACTTACTTGAAATAGAACATTCCATCCCCATTCTACCCTTAACCCTATTTTCACCTAGACCCATATATAAGCCTACACTCCAAAATAACAAGGGGGAGGCCTCATTTCACCCTAGCACACCAAAAACCTCTCCCTTTTCCTCTCAAGGTCGAAGCCACTACCACCCTCCTCCTTCATCCATTTTTGATTTTCTCTTCACCCAAACACCACCATCTCACCTCACTCTCATCCCTCTTTCACATATCTTCTCCATTTTCCGTTCAAGTTCAAACATCATCATCAAGGAAGGTTTTCATCAAGTTTTCGTGGGTTGGAGTTGAAGTTCCTTGGAGGTTTTTGTTGATTTGTGTTCTATTTTCTTCATCTCATTGCATTTCCTAGCTTGGATTGGAGGTAAAAACCCTAAAACTTTGCATCATCTTTAAATTTCTTGCATAAACTCTCTTCTCCTCATCTCAACTCCTTCATATCTTGTTGTTGTTGCTTTGAGGAGCCATCTCAAACATTATTGACAAGCACTTAGGGAGGCTTGGGTGTTTGAGGTGGCTCCTTGGCTCTGAAGAAGTTGTTATTGTGTTTTCTCATATTTCCTTGCATATTCACTCTTGTTTGCATAGTTTTCACCAAGTAAGAGACCCATTTCATGCTTGTTAGTATTCGGCCATGAGCCTATTTTGTGTGAATAAAAGCATGATTTAGTTGATGTTTTACCTTAGGAACATGCATGATAGATTAGGTCTTTTTATCTTGTGTTGTTCTATGTGTTGTTGTCAAGATTTGCATGAAATAAAATGATGATGATGGCTCGCATAGCATTCGGCCATGAACCCATATTTTTGCCCTCTTGTTTGCTTGAAAGTTGTCATTTGATTGTGTTTGTGTAAATGTGAGTTGTGTTATTGTGTTTGTTCACTTTTTACCACTTTACTTTTACCACTTCATTAACTTTTTACCAAAGCATTTCATCAAACATTTTTACCTCATTTCATTAAAGCATTTTACCACTTTGCATCAAAACTTTTTACCACATTTCATTAAAGCATTTTACCACTTTGCATCAAAACTTTTTACCACATTTCATTAAAGCATTTTACCACTTTGCATCAAAACTTTTTACCACATTTCATTAAAACATTTTACCACTTTGCATCAAAACTTTTTACCACATTTCATTAAAGCAGTTTACCACTTCGCATCATTCACTTTTTATCACTTATTTCATTAAACTTTTTACCACTTTGCATTCTTTTCTTTTACTACATTGCATCAAAACTTCTTACCATAACTCATCTAACCTTTTACCGCTTTGAACCATGAATCATTTACCTAAAAACCCAAAGACATTTCGCATACTTCATGCATCTTCTTACTTATTCTTCCATATTCATTTCTAACTTACATATTCACAAGTCCATGCATACTCAAATGTTCATACCTTACACAATAATTATGCTCATGCATTCATAGTTTTGTATGCTCAATCTTTCATTCATGCATAGTCTTATATGCTTATTCATTCATGCATAGTCTTATATGCTTATTCATTCATGCATAGTCTTGTATGCTCACGCATTTGCATATTTGCCTAATCATGCACATCATTGCTTGCATGTTCATCCATCTAACCTAGATCATTCTATGCCAATGATCATGCTTGAGGCTACTCTTTTGAACTCGCTTGTGCTTTGTAATCTCCTTGTTTACTCACATATTGTATCATCAATACTTAGATAAGTCCATTACATACATTACATCTTCCACTAGATGTACATTTAGATTCCCCTGCGTTTTGTAGAAATATTTGAGTATGGTCCTCGCCTAGCATCTTCCATTAGATGTGCATTTAGGTTCAATCTCGCCTACTCTTGCATTTTTGCTTAATGCCCAATTCAAGTTCTTTTTTTGCCTATCTATGTGTTGCGGTCTAATATGCGTAGTCTAGGCTAATATTCGCTCAAGGATTCCAATGAGATTAGTTGTAAAGTTATGACCATGTTGTTGTTTGCCTAAGGATTCGATTTCAATGATCGTGCCATGCTTGAATCTCCAAATCTTCTTGCATTCATTGTTTTCTTTTCTAAATAGCTTAGCATGAAAATGGTGACTAGTGACAACTACCCATAACCTTTGTTAGTTTGGTTGCCCTAAGAGCCTAAATTTCAAAAAAAAAGATGTTTTCATATGCATAAGCTACTAGTGATAATCACCCATAACCTTTGTTAGTTTGATTATCATGAACGCTTTCGATTTCAAAAGATATTTTCCTAAGTATCAAAAGTCATAGCAAGTGTTAGTGTTGACCACCCATAACCTTTGTTAGTTTGGTCATCATGAAGGCTTTCATCTTTCAAAAGAGATTTTTACATGCACTTAAGTGGGTTCTAGTAGTGATCACCCATAACTTTTGTTAGTTTGATCATTACGAACGCCCTTTACTTTTCAAAACCGAAGCAAAAAGACTTTCACTTTCAAGGCTCGTTAGAACTACGTCGCTTTGATTCCCATTTGGGATACGTAGGAGCGAGTCACATTCTCGTCAAGCGCAATCATAAAAAGTTTAGCATTTACATAACAAAAAGAAAAGAGTTATTTTCATAACAAAAAAGAATCACTTTTGCAAACCAAGATCATTTTCAGAACGAAAACCTTTTCCTTTCTAAAATCATTTTCAACCCATCGTCGCGAGTGGTTAATCAGAACCTTTGTTCGTCTAGCCATTGGTGGCGATGTCTTTTTTCCCAAAGAACAACAAGCGATGATCACTCATAACCTTTGTTAGTTTGATCATTCGTGCCAATCAATCTCTTCCGAAAACCATTTTCAGAAAGGCAAATAAAAAACGGGTTGGTACTAATAGTCAATCAGAACCTTTGTTCGTCTGACTGGTGGTAGTGACTCTCATTTTCAAGAGTACTTAGCGGTGATTACCCATAACCTTGGTTAGTTTAATCATTCACTAAATGCTCGTCCTATTTCGAAAACTCACTAAAAAGATAAAAGACAAAAACTTTTTTCAGGATAAAGAAGAACTACGTAGCTTTGAGTTCTCCATCGCACCGGGAGATACGTAGGAGCGGGCCTTGTCCCGTCAAGCGTTTTTTTTTAAAAAACCATTCTTCCCCCTTTTCTTTTTCATAATAAATAAAGATTTTCATTAAGAATTTTTCAATAAGAAGTAGAGAGGCAAAATTATGTATTTTCTAGTCAACACACTAAAACCACACATTTAATTAAAGGTTCCCTCTCAGTAGAGAGGACGCGTGGGGTGCTAACACCTTCCCTGCGCGTAACCGACCCCCGAACCCTATTCTCTAGTTTCTCAAGACCAATCGCTTTCCAAAAAGGTTTTCCTAATATTTTCCTTAATAAATATTGGTGGCGGCTTCATTGTCTTAGGAAAAGTTGTGAACGAGAAAGGTTCTCCCTCGGGGACTTTTTCGGGCGCAACATCATGTATTCATGGAGTGTTTGATTCCAATGGCTTTTAGTTCATTGCCAAAGTGTGTTTTGGAACCACTTACTGAAGTGAGTCAATTTTTTAAAAACATGTGCTCTTCAACATTGAGAAAAGATAATCTTATTAAGATGGAGCAGAATATTCCTTTCATTATCTGTAAGTTGGAGAGAATACTTCCTTTTGGTTTTTTTGATTCCATGGAGCATCTTCCGGTTCACCTTGCATATGAAGCAAGGCTTGGTGGACCAATTCATTATAGGTGGATGTATCCATTTGAGAGGTAATTATCAATTTCAACATTTTAATTAAAGTGCATATTTAGTATGACTATTTATTTAATCAACTCCACTTCCTCCATATATTTAGATTGATGGGTGATTATAAATGATCGGTGAAGAATAAAGCTAGAGTCGAAGGATCGATCTGCGCAACTTACTTACATCGTGAAACAATTTATTTCTGTTCTCATTATTTCAACAACTTTATGTTGTCAAGAAATAATAGAAACGAAATAGAGGTTGAAGAAGAAAGACACACCCTCACTTTATCTGTGTTTAGCAAACCTGGGCGCCCCTCGGGAAAGAAGTCGACTCAGTGGTTATCAGATATGGAGTATAAATCAGCACATGTTCATGTCTTACTCAATTGCACTGAAGTTAAACCATATCTTGAGTAAGTGTGCTTCAATTCTGTTTTCAATCATAGATATTTAGAGTATGAAGTTAAATCATGCCTTGACCAATTTTCATTCTAAAGAGTATGGATAATTCTTTTTCAGTGCATTCTTTTATTCGTATACATGAAGGTTTTCCATCTTGGTTTAATGATAGAGTAAGTAAATAAAATTAATGCTTTAATGTCTAACGTTCAAAGTAGATATGAGAGATGACTTATTTTTTCCATATGTGATTACTTAGGTTTATGAAGCGGAACCAACTCCCCTACTACAACATTTGAGGAACTTAGCTGATGGTCCTTTTCGTGAAGTTAGTGAGTAGCACACGTACTTCGTTAACGGTTATAAATTTGACACCCAATCATGGAGTGAGCGAAAACAAACAATTAATAGTGGGGTATATGTAAAAGGGATCGCAGAAGGAGGTGAAAATTGTTTTGTTTTATTGTAGTTGGTTTGATCCATCGGTTAGAGGAACGAAATTGAGACTGAAGATGTAGAAGATGTAGAAAATGAAGAAGATGAAGACTTTTTTAATCTTATTAGTATCACATAGATAGTTTGATTAGTTTTAATCTATGCATGTTGTTGATTGTTCATATAATTTAATTATTAATATATATCACATTTCGTTTATCATTATTGTACGTTGATGTATTTAAATTTATTTATTAATATATATCATTATATATATTTTTCCTGCGTTTCGTTTTTCATAGATATGCATCCAGAAGGAGGTTCTGACCCGTCGAGAGATGTTAGGGGGAAGAAGATAGATGAACCTAGAAGGCGTCGTCGAGTTCGTGAGGTCGTACTTAATGCAGGGGATACATTTATGGGGATGCCCCAAACCACCACTACTGCTGGAGGAGCTGGGACTTCAGGTTCTGCTCCATTTGCTCCACCTGTTGGTCATTCTCCCTCCGGCCCCTATTGGTATCCTATAAACCCATCTGGCACACCAGCATCCTATGGGTATTTTATGGGCCCACCTCTGCAGCATCCCATGGGCACACCAGTCGGGTTATCTATGCCTGCACCCAAGGTACATACTGATCAGTCCCTATAGGATGATCAGTCTGACCCCCGTGGTCATACTGATTCGGAGAATGAGGAGGTGGTTGTCGACCCTGATGGTCGACGTCACAAAGTCATTTATCCCTTTGGCGATGCGTTAGTATTGTTTGACTTTTTTTTAATTTAAATTAATTGTTTGACGTGTATATATGTTTGTTAATTATGCAACGAATTAATTATGCAGGTTTGTTAGATCGAAGACTGCTTCATCAGCGATCACTCACGTCATTAAGAAACTCTATTTTGAAGAGTACCACGAAAATGTGACAAAAATCGATAAGAGGAAAAAGAAAGATTTTGTGAACTTGTTTAGGGTAAGTATCAATTATGTCGTTACCTATGTTGATAATTTTAATATATTGTTTAATGTTTAATATAATTACTAATACATATTTTGATTATGTTTAATACAGACCAAAGTGATTTGGAGATCGGAAGATGATGAATTGATGCAGAAAGTATTTTGGACTAGATTGGCAAAGCAATTGGCGGACTTGCTCTACAAATTGCACCGTTAAAATGAAAGGCCGAGGTATATCCTGTTACCAAGTGGCTTCAATATCAAGAGGGGGGTGAATTGAGATTTAAACACTTTTCAGATCTTTCGAAAACTTTTTCCCCTTTTCAATGACTTAGATCAATTTTCGCGCAGGTTAAGTGGAAGCAAATGAATTAGAATATAAAGCAGTAAAGAGGTAAAACAGTAAAGCAGGAAAGCAGTAAAACACGGAGAGATTTATCCTGGTTCGGTCACCTCCTAGTGACCTACGTCCAGTCCTCACACCCTTGTGAGATTTTCCACTAACCAAAACAACAAGGCTTACAGGTGCCTTGGAAAACCTTTACAGACTCAGGCACTCTTCTACTAGGATACCCCACCTATAAAGAGCCCTCAAATCTAACAATACAATAACAAGAGATACCCCACCCCTGTTACATTCAACTGCCCTAGAAAGATACCCCACTTCCTAGTACAAACAGCTACCCTAGAGAGATACCCCACTCCCTAGTTCAAATCACAACGATTAAACAGTAACAAATGTAAAGACAGAAATACCTCTAGTGTAGGCAGATAATAAAACTTGAAGAATGCAACCCCAACTAACTCTTAGCGAAAGATCAGCTCAGACAGACCAATGGTGCGTGACGAGCAGAAGTAAAAGCGTGAAGAGTTTTTCTCAAAAATGTTATCTGATTCGTGAAATGGGTTGTGTGAAAAAATGAACACAATGAAGTGCCTATTTATAGGCTATGAGAGAATCGAGTTTACGTTGAAAATAATGTAGGAATCGATTCTTTGTTGAAAACATTTGATCTAGGAATCGATTCATTTAAGTGAGGAATCGATTTTGACTTTGTTTGGAAAATAGGGACAATCGATTCTTGGGATCCACGGAGGGCTAGGAATCGATTCTTTACTAAGTTAAACTTGTATGAATGGATTCTCAGCTTGCCTGAGACATTCGATTCTTTGTTTGAAAATGTTTGGCCTGACAATCGATTTATGCAATGAAACTATATGACCTGACAATCGATTCTTCCTTTTCTGATGGACCTGAAAATCGATTTTGATGTATGTTTATGCATGAAGAAATCGATTTTTATGTTTTTAAAGATGATAAGAATGTTTACGTAAGTATGCATGCATCTTTGAAAAACTTGTGAGTGTGTGAGACTTTGAGATACGAGCTGACCTTCGAAAGAGCTTACACTTTTTCCTAAGACACACCCAAACCCTAAGGACTACCCTTATATTTAAGGACTACCCTTAAACTTGAATCTTCAATTCTTGAGCTTGTTTGTCTTGGATTGTGACTTTGATGTTTCGTCACTTTTATTATTAACTTTGGCCATCAACTTTGCCTTTGTCTTTTTCATCATCAAAACTTATCCTGCAATATTAGTTTACCTGCAATACAAGGTATCCACATATCCCTCAAGAAGTCTGGGATCAATACCAGGAAGTTTGGAGAAGTGAGAAATTCAAAAGAAATGCTGAAAAAGTGAGGAAAATCGACATTCAGAAAAGGGTGGCTCGCTTCACACTGTCAACCAAGCTCAGCATGCTATGAGATTGGTAGGTTATTTTAAAAATATTTGTACTATTTTGGTTTAGTTAGGGCAATTAGTTACCAATATTCGAGAATTTGTTTCATTTTTACAGAGTAAGAAGGCCGGATGCCCTCTTCCTACTGCTGAGCTGCATAGGGCGATACATGTCAGGAAGGATACCAAGACTTATGTTGATGAGCGCTCGAGGACCACTCAGGTAAATATACAACTTGATTTGTATTATATAATGTTTTCTTAAAATGGAGCGCTTATTATGCTATGTTTTGTGGTTATGCAAAACAGGAGAAACATTCTGAGACGATGTTTGAGCCGACTCAGGGGAGCTGGAACCCTGAGTCACTTGATCCACTGACTCTTGAGATGATGGCTTTGGCAAACCGCAACTGGGAGAAGTTGATAGGGGAGATGTATAAGTATCGTATGTATGGTACGGGGCCCTTGGCTCCAAATTTCAGATTTGAGGATGATCAGTTTGACACCAGCGGACCCTCTAGTAGTCGACCTCCTCGTTCTTCAGCAGAGACTGAGCAGCTCAGGCAGCAGATAGAGTAGATGTGTGCTCAGCACCAGTAGGAGATACAGGAGATACATGCTTAGCACCAGCAGGAGCAGCAGAAGCAGAGTCGGACTATGAAAGATCTGCAGACAGACATCTATAGGTTTGCACGTCAGCAGGAGAAGTTGTTAAAGTACTATAAGAGCTTGAAGCCAAATGCGTCTGAGGAGTCCGAGTCTGATGATGGCCCGTATTAGTATTATGTTGTTATTTGCTTGTTTGGAATATTATGTTATTGCTGTTTTGGACATGTTTAGAATTTGGATTATTATTGCTGGTTTGAACTTGTTTAGGATTTGGATATTTGGTATTGCTGGTTAGTTTTGGATGTTGATTTGGATATTTGGTACCAGTTTGGATAGATTTTATTTGAGTATTCTCAAAATTGTGCTGCATTTGATATATAGTTATTATAAAAAAAAGCACGTTTTCAAATTTTGGACACGTGGCATAAAATAAAGCAGTTTTTTTATAAAAGAAATTAAATTAGTGACGGATTTTCCCTCACTAAAATCTGTCGCTAATATTTGGACACGTGGCCTTCAGAATTAGCGACGGAAATTCCCTCACTAAATTCCGCCGCTAATTAGCGGTGAAATTTCCCTCGCTAATACTTAGCGATGGAACCAGATTTCCGTCGCTAAATACTAGCGAGGCCCTTTTTAGCGAGGGAATTTTTCCGTCACTAATTCCCTCGCTAAGACCCTGTAGCGACGAATTTTGGAGGTTTAGCGACGGAAATTTCCGTCGCCTATCCTGCTTTTTTTTTGTAGTGGACCCTCTCAGTAGCACATTAGTGCTCATTACTAGAACTAGTAGTAAACCGATAGAGTAAACTCACAACATTAGCTATAATTCTAGTGCAATCAACAACAAACAGAATGCCGGAAATGAAGCTGAAGCTTGCATACTTAGATTGTTTAACACTTTCATTGGTGTTCTTGAGCAACATGACACTAGCATCATAACAAGTGCTTGGTTTACAACAAAAGTAATTTATATTTAATTCACCAACGTCCTTTATATCAAAAATTTCACAAAACACATTTCTGATATTTTTCACAAAAATAATATGAGAACAAAAAATAAGTAAGTCATCCACGTGTAGAAAAATAATAGTGCAAATATTATTATCCAAATTATAATATATGCACTTACCACTTTTGTTAATTTCAAAATATAGGAAATCACAATATTAAACTTCTCATAATTAGAGAAAGCAAAAGTCATCATTTTAATCTAATTGAAATTCTTTCTTCTATTTTAAAAAAAATAAAATAATTATTATAGAATCACATGTTCTAATAATGCACTATCAAAAAAAATAGAACCCCCACTATTTTTCACATTTAAACGAAAAACGATTTTCGTAACATTTGCGTTCTTTATTTCAATAAAACTTCATCATTTGAATAAAATCTATAACTTTCATTCTTAATCGTATACACCATAAAAAAATCTCTAACTCCATGGGGACAAAAATAAATAAATAAACTTTTTTTTTCATATCATGGTGTGGGTTTTTCAAAACTTTTCCTATTCCAAAATCTTGTTTTCATTAAAATCAATTGCAAGACAAATCTCTTGTAGCTCATTAAAAAATATATAATACAAGACTAAACTTAAGAATAATCCAAAATAAAACATATATGTAGCAGCTCATGAAAAAACAATAATTCGAAAAAAGTAACAATAGTAATGTAATAATAGTATAATAAAAGTTACTAATTTTTTAAAAATTCCTAATCAAAATATTATAAAAAGTATGAATATTAAAAATAAATGAACTCAATTAAAATTGAGCATTTTTCACAGTGCCATAATTCTTCATTACAAAAATAATATTGTTTGTAAGGGTATACAAGCCAATTCTCGTGGTTTGAGTAAACCGACTTTGTTAAGAGGATAATCTCAAAACTAAGTTCTTCTTCATCTCTGGAGTATACATAACATTTTTTTTAAAGAACCGATCTTTCCGGAGGTAAACATCAATTCCACAAAACTTGTCTCAGCAATATCAATGGTGTGAGAATCTTTCATTATTCAACAATAGAATAAGTCATAAAACTTTGTCAGAGCAGACATGACGCATTGCGCCAGTGTCTACCCACTACCTCCGGATCCACAAACATTGATTTCATAAATCATAATAATTGGTGTTTCTACAACTCTTATTCTTATTCTAATTGTCATTTTTTTCCATTCATGAATTTGAGTTTCCAAAATTTATCTTTAATTTCTAGACAGTATAAGTGAAATTGGTAATTGCAAAATACCGAGTATAAGACATACCTTTGGAGACATAAACGAAAGTGTCGTGCTCGACTGAAATGGCAGATAATCAGCGTCTTAAAATTGTTGGAACAGTTACGAACACACTGGCGAACACGAACAAAATAGGCTGAGTCGCGGACTAGGCCGCTCTCTTTAAGACGTTTCGCGGCTCTGCCCAAGGTGTGCAAGCAGTCTCTCCTAGCCTCGTCGTCCCCAGGATAAAACAGTCTTTTCAGAAAATATATATATGATCTTCCCTGCACCTAGGAAAACCACCAAACTCACACCCCATTATTTTTATTTTACTGCTCGAAACTCCTATTCTTTTCGCAAAATGAGAAGTATCTTTTCTTTCACAAATTTGTTCACCCTTTCTCAATTATTCTCGTATATCTTGTATTAATCTCATAACCCATAACCCATATATAGACATTTTCAAAAGCTTTGAAAAATCATTAAATAAATTAACTTTGTCACTTAAATGAAATAATGAAAATGACTGTTACAAAAAAAAGTTATGAAAGAAGTTAAATACTAATAAAATGATATTATATAGTAACGTTTGCTAAAACGGATAGAAACCAATTATTTTATATAAATGTTGCTTGCCATATCATTAATCTCTATTTCAATCTTCCGTTAGAAAAAGAAGTCGAACTTGCCACATAATTACCTTTTTAAACAAATAATGATATGGTCATCATATGGCAAGAAACAAAACTGTTATAGAATTCAAATCATTTTTCAAACGACAAAACACCAATAAATTCATATTAATTATACCAAATTTCCTTTCCATTTGTAATTTTTAAAAATCAACCAACAACAACTATTACTAAGTGTCATACACTGGATCCAACTATTCAACATGCAACTAAAAATTTCATCTCCCTCACGCTTATTTTTCTCTTTTTCAATCCTCTCTCGCCTAGTTTTCTTTATCTCAATTCCCATCCTTCATCTCTCGATTTTCTTTCGCCACCAACGGAATAACCGCGACAGTTTATTATCGAGCAACAAATTCACGCCAAACTCGAACATGCAAGCTCTTAATCACCAACCACCTCACTCTTCAACTCCAAATTTGTGACTCTTCAGCTCCAAATTTGTGACTCTTCACCCCTTTCCTTTGTTTTTTTTTATGAAATTTTTAGATGCTTAACTTTTTATTTTTTGTATGAAAGATTTTTAGTTTTCACCATTGATGGTATTATGGTATTGTGTGATAGCCAATCTGCCATCCAAATGGCCACCAATCCCACAAGCAATGAGAGGTCTAAACATATAGACATTGATTGTCACTTTTTCCGTGAACATGTTCAATCCAACTTCATCAAACCAATCCATGTTTCTTCAAAGGATCAACTTGCTAACACTCTCACCAAAGCTCTCCCCAAGCCTCTCTTCTTGGATCTCATTGGCAAGATGGGAATGCTAGACATCTACTCTCCATCTTGAGGGGGTATTAAGTTAGTCTAGTAGCCTTTTATACTTTTTAGCAAGCAAATTAGTTAGTCCGGTAGCCTTTTGTGTACCAAGTTATTTTCAATTAGAGTTTGTTAGGAAGATAGAGTTTGTTAGAAACAAACTAGGCTATTATCTTGGTGATTCCCTTGTATTTATACTTTGATGCTACACATGCATCTCAAGTAAAATTCATTTTCCAATCATTCAGTAAATAAAATGAGATTCTTCTCTCTGATTTCTCTCGCTCACTGCAATTAGGTTCACATAGTTCACAGTTTTTACGACCACAACCAATCACAGTTATGCAATGATTGGTTACCAATTGACTAATTTTATTACGGATTGGGCCCAATCCACAATAGTGAGGCCCATTATCAAAAACAAATCCATTAATCAACGGCTAAGATCTAGGCCCTAGATTGGACGGTTCTGATTAATTAGGTCAAACACACATTTACTCTATAAATAAGCATTCAATGCAATGCTCAAGGTACACACTCTCTCCAATATTCTTACCTATAATCAATTCACTTCCTGACCCACCCACTTAGGATCGGAACTCCACCTAGGATTGGTACTCCACCTGGGATCGAAACTCCACCTGGGATCGGAACAGAGCTCAGTTAATCAAGACCTACTACTACCAACTATCCTGGATCGTCCATACCTTCCGAGATACGGTACAGAACATTGGCGACCACAGTGGGAGGATCTTGAACTCTAGTTCCTCTCCCATCTCCTTGATTGACAATTGCTCCGACCTTACGTCATAGGACTATCCCGAGTGTCGTTGAGGGACCGGCCCTGCAGCAGGTGACTCCGGAAGGAGTGGCAGTCACCTTACCCTTTAGCCTGGCGCATGCTCGAAGCTCGGCTACGACTATGGTTCCCGAGAGCTCAGCCCGGAACCGACTTCCACCTCCCCCTCAGACAGTTCAGGTGTCCGTCGATGCTGTTCAACATCTCGTCTAGTTCCTAAATCGGTAAGCTGTTGTGCGAAAAGTAGATGTGCAAGTATACACAATCGCAACAAGTAATATAATGATATGTAAAGTTCGTTCCCACAGGGATTGGAATTAATCTAAGAAGTTTAAGTGATTAGAATCTTAGTGAAAAGAATTAAGTAACAAGTAAAGGTAAAAAGTTGTAAACATTATAAGTTGTGATAAAACAGTATTAAGTTTGAAGTAATTAAAGGGGAGTTGGATAGCTCAATAGTTATGTAAATTCCCAAGAGTAGTGTTCTATAATATTAGACGCTGTAGCGTTAAGCGCTGTAGCGCTTCAGAATCCGTAGACGCTGTAGCGCCTTGGTGGCGTGCCTTTCAGTCACTTTCGTCAGGGTTATGTTACAAGACTCCTATGTCTAGGCTCTAAATAAGTTTTACCCCTGTATATTAAGCTCTTACAACATTTGCCTTATGAACTATTACTCCCCTATGTCTAGAGTTAAGTAGTGCTTCCTTTAAATGTCTTTAAAGGGTTTTCATTCATATCATTCCTTGAGTTCTCTTTGTGAACCATGTCTGTACCCACAAAGTTACCTTGTTTTAGTTGATCATTCCCAAACCAAGATTGAAAGTATTATGACACAAGGAATAAAACAAAAACATCATAATATTATACAAAAGTTACTCAAGGTTCATTACATACTAAGAACAATCCAACTACAACAAAGTTAGCTCATCACAAGTTCCATCAACATAATACCACTAGAGAGTATGTATTACCGTATGAAGACAAGAGAAGAGTGGTTGCAAAAGATACACTCCAATGATCCCAAGTAACATACAAGAGATGAAGTTGAAGCGTGAGCAAAACCTTGGATGAAAACTAGAAAAACTATGCTAAAAATATAAAAGCTTGAAAGTGTGTCAATGGAGAAAAGCTACTATGTCATGTGTAGTTCTCCTCTCAAAGTTGTCACTACTTGTCTACGTATGTTACCTCTTAGAGAAGCAATCTTAATTAATCTAATTATTAACTAAGTCTTAATAGAATAATAATATTACATGATGATCATAAGACTTAGATATTATCCTTAAAGTACTTTACAAAAAGTGCTAATGATGGAATACAACAACTATCACATGGGTTCCATTTAGGAGGCGCCAAGTGTAATTTAGCATCCACTTGAAAGTCAAAATATCCAGCTGAGAGGAAGAGATAAGGGTGGTGACTCATCATGTCCTCAAGTGGCCACACAAATATCTCAATGGTCAGCCGTCATATAACGCTGTAGCGTCTCCTTGATAACATCAAACATATTCACAAAGGCATTTGATGATGCCCCAGGTTTAAGGAATTGACTCATAACCTATATTTATTCTAATATTCATATATTCACATATTTAAGTACTAAAATTACTTGAGAAACAAGCTTGACTTAAGTATTAGGAGCATAAATAACCTATATAAAATAAGGTTATCACACCCCCAAACTTAAACCATTGCTTGTCCCCAAGTAATGACACTTGAACAAGACAAAATGTTTATATAACTAGCTGCAGCTTTTAAATTAAACAGAATTTATGCACAAGCTAATTCTTATCATTTTCACACATCATAGTGGTCCACAATTCAAATAGAATCATTACTGCTCAGTTGTGAGTGTGTGATATCAAAGCTTAACTTAGTTTCTAGTTAATTTCAGAACTCCTCTAAGGTTTGGGAAGAATGGATTTCTTTTGGGTTAGGCAAAGAAATTTTTCAAAAAAAAGAGTGGAATAACAATTTAACACAAGATCTGAGGAGCTTCAAAGCACAGCAAAGGGCTTTAGCGCTAGATTTTTAACAATTTAACACAGCAAAAGAGTGGAATAACAATTTAACACAAGATCTGAGGGTCAGTGCATAAACTTTTGGTCTGGTGATCAGACGCTGCAGCGTTTCAAAGTTCATAGACGCTGTAGCGCTAGATTTTTAATGATCAAAACTAGATGCTATCTTCATTACTGAGCTCCTTATTTGCATTTTTCTTTTCATGCTTTTTGGAACAGCTCAGCAATTTATTTAAGATATTTTGCAACTTTTTACAAGACCTCATTCATTTTTGTTTCATTTTGCAAAGACCAATTTATCATCTTTTGTTCCTAGCCTTAACATAACCGATGCTCCCCCAAACTTAGCTTTTAAAACAACTCTCAATTTTTAATGAAAACTTGACTAACCCTTGGTTATCCAAAACTTAACTTTATCCTTAGATTACTCCTAGCTAACTAGGTTCTTCACTAAGCTTGGATTTTGTGTAAAAGCAGCAATAAAATCATTTCATTGTCTACACAATGCTGCCTTACTCAAAAATTCTTATTTACTTTTAGCTTTTGCTTACTAAAAAATTTAAAACATGCAGCTAATCATACTTCCTATTCAAGCATACAAAATATACAAAACATGCAACACATGCAAAACATGGCATAATTATACTTAATTATACTTAATATTTAAAAACATCATTGTACTTAATTTAAAACATTATTAACCATAAGGTCCTCCCCCAGAAATTAAAATTGGCAGTGTCCCCACTGCTTGCTTGACAAGAAAAGGGAGAGGCCTTAGAACAACACAAAAAAAAAACAAAGTTCAAAGTACATAACCGGCATAAGAAGCCAACAAATCTTGCCTTATTAGGCCTTCTTGAGCCTCTTGCTGGCTCTTGAAGGGGCTGGGGCTCCTTTTGTTGCCTTTTTCTTCTTTGGCTGAGGTGGAGTAGTCTTTTCAGCCGCTACAGCGGTTGGTGGCGCTGTAGCGCTTGCTTCCTGTACTGCTGCCGCTGCAACGTCTGATTCTTGCACTTCCTCTTCCTCTTCTGTTTGTTCTTGCTCCTGCTCTTGTTCTTTTTCTTCCAGCACTGGCTCTGTTTCATCCTGCAAATTCACTAACTCCTCAGCAGCCTCCTTCTCAGTTTCCTCCTCTGTCAGAATTACCTCAGGCATTGTGTCACTAGGTACTGCAGACATAGTTGCTGCAGCATCTACTGGCTGAACACCTTCTTCTGGGTATGCAGCCAGTTTGACACCTGGGTTTCTTCTAGCCTTTGTGTATGACTGATAAATTTTCTTGAGCTGCGCAGTGGGTTTTTCTTTGGTGATTGGATGTTTTGGCTCAGGCTTCTCTGGTGTGGATTGCTTGGCAGGTGTTTTCTTGGGTGTTAATTTGGTTGGTTCAGGGATGGAGGTGGGGGTTGATGGTGGATTGGCTATTTTGGCAGGGGGGTTTTTGGTTTCTTTGGGCTTGGGGTTGGGTCACACTGTATTTCTTCTGCTTGCTCATCTTCTTCACTCTCAGATTCTTCTTCAGTATCACTCTCCTCTCCTGATGATTCTTCATCATCCTGCTTTTCCATTTCTTTCATAAGTGCAATTGTTTCTTCTTCATCTTCCTCACTTATGTTTTCAATGTCATCAGAATCCAAACTTTCCTCCTCTACTACAGCTTTTTGTACTTTCTTGGCTGGGCTCGGCTTTGCTTTCTTTGCTGGACTAGCCACAAGCTTTTTCTTTTCTGCCCTAACTCCCTTTTTCTCTTGTTTTTCAACTGGTTCTTCCTCCAGTAGCCAATCAGGGAATTGAGGAGGGGGAGTGGATGTTTTTCCTTTGGATATTTGGGCATACATTGCTTTTTTCCAGTCAAATTTTTCTTTCACAAATTTGCAGAGGACCTGCTGCTTCAGCTCTAAGCGCTGTAGCGCTTGAGAGTCAGAAGACGCTGTAGCGGCAGGTTTCTGCTTAACTTTAAAAATGCAAGGAAATGCCCCAAGAGGGGATTTTCTTTCTTCTTTCATTTCAACCTCTACGTCAGCTTCCAAACACAACTCAGAAATTAAACAAGGAAAATATAAATTACCTCCCTTTTTAACTCTGCACTTCTCTATCTCCCTTGCTATCAATCTTCCCACGTCTATCTTTTCTCCAGTCATTATTGCATCAATGACGATGAGTCTTTCTTTTTCCACAAATGTTGTGTGAGATGTAGGTAGCAGGGAGTGTTTGATGAAACTACACCATAGATTGGCTTCTTCACACAGATAGGCTTTTTTAATTTCATATTCAGTCCCAAATTTATCCCATGTTGATCCTTCCACACAAATCCTTCTTCTAACAGCCTCCATTTCTTCGTCTCCCCAGTTCAGAACTTTCATTTCCAGCGCTTTTCCATGATAGCCCAGATGGAAAATATCATTGATTGTTCTGGAGTTGAAATTTACAGTTTCTCCTCTTACCATTGAATGGGTTTGAGGTTTTCCTTCTTTAGGCTCTTCAATGCCAGAGTAGAACTCCCTTACCAAAGACGTCATGTAGTCCTTTCTATGCTTAATGAAGTTCTCCCATCCCAGCGCTGTGACAGCGGTTGAGAAAGCTTCAGGAGCACTTTCTGTCTTGAATCCCCTTTCAGCTATGAAATCCATCTTCCAAAACCTCCGAGGATCTGGAGTTGCCTTAGCCATGGTGGTTTTGACAGGATTTGAGGGTTCTGGTTTCCTAGTAGCTCCCTTGCCAGATCGTTTGAGGGCAGCTTGCTTTTTGGTCATGGTTGGTTAAGAGCTTGCGTATTTGTTTCTGGGTTTTTGGGAAATGTTGGTGTGTTGGGACGAAGGAAGAAGAAGGAACGAAGGTTATGAGTGGTGAGTGGTAACGGTTGAGAGGA
The DNA here is from genome assembly GCA_039519185.1 of Astragalus membranaceus. Classification (NCBI taxonomy): domain Eukaryota; kingdom Viridiplantae; phylum Streptophyta; class Magnoliopsida; order Fabales; family Fabaceae; genus Astragalus; species Astragalus membranaceus. The sequence continues at coordinate 132,399,676 of CM076850.1, forward strand.
GTTTCAGAGAGCAAGAAAAGAGAAAGAGAGAGAGAATGGTAGCGTGGGAAGTTGTGGATATTTAAATTACGGTTTGTGAGTGAAGTGGGAGAGAGAAAAAGAAACTGTTGATTTGACAATTGCAGGTGAGTAGGTGCACGTGCAGGTCAGGCTAGGGATGAGGGCACAGTGCCAGCTCACCCTGAGGAAGATCTTTTTATTTTTATTTTTTTGTTTGACCACACCCAGCCTTGATTTACACAACCGCTACAGCGCTCTTGTGATAAGCAACCGCTACAGCGTTTATCCTAATTTCCTGCATAGAAAATAAACATAAAAATTTTGTTAGAATCCTTGGGGTGCCTCCCAATAGCGCTTGCTTTAAAGTCTGCAGCCAGACTTTCTCTTGCAAATTAGAGATCTTTAAGCTCAATTGTGGTTTTGTCCCTTACCACATTTTCACCAAAATATTGTTTAACCCTTTGGCCATTCACTTTGAAGGTGGTATTGGTTGTTACATCATAGAGGTCCACAGCCCCATGGCTGTATATTTTTATCAATTGAAAAGGGCCTGACCATCTAGATTTTAACTTTCCAGGAAACAATCTTAACCTGGAGTTGTAAAGCAGTACCTGTCCTCCTTCAGTGAGATCTCTTTTTATCAATTTTTGATCATGCCAAATTTTGGTTTTTTCTTTATAAATTGCTGCATTCTCATAGGCAAAATGCCTAAGTTCTTCCAATTCATTTAGTTGCAGCAATCTAGCATCTCCTGCTTTCTTGTAGTCAAAATTGAGTTTTTTTAGAGCCCAATGGGCCTTGTGCTGAAGTTCAATTGGTAGGTGACAGGACTTCCCATAAACCAACCTATAGGGAGACATCCCCAAAGGTGTTTTATAAACTGTTCTGTAGGCCCATAAAGCATCATCTAGATGTATTGACCATTCTTTCCTTGAAGGCCCTACCATCTTTTCCAACATTCTTTTTATTTCTCTGTTTGACAATTCAGTTTGACCACTAGTTTGTGGATGATAAGCAGTTGCTATTTTATGTTTGACTCCATATTTAGCCAATAGGGTCTCAATTAATTTATTACAAAAATGAGATCCCTCATCACTTATGATGGCTCTAGGAGTTCCAAAACGAGTGAAAATGTTTTTCAATAAAAATTTGCTCACCGACCTTGCATCATTGTTGGGTAGAGCAACAGCTTCCACCCATTTTGAAACATAGTCTACAGCTACTAAAATGTATAGGTTTCCATGAGAAGGAGGAAAATGTCCCATGAAATCCATTCCCCAAACATCAAAGAGTTGAACCTCTAGAATGTTTGTTTGAAATGTTCCCTGTTCTTTGGCACCTATCACATTTTTTTACAAAGTCTTGAGCATCTTTAAAAAGTGAAGGCCAAAAGTAGCCAGATTGCAATACCTTTGCAGCAGTTCTAACACCACCAAAATGCCCACCACATGGTGCAGAATGGCAGTGCTGTAGCACTTGAATTTGTTCTTCCCCTGCTAGGCATCTCCTCGTTAACTGGTCTTGACACTTCTTGTATAGAAAATGTTCATCCCAATAATATTGCTTCATTGTGTGGAAGAACCTTCTCCTTTGCTGATAAGTCATCTCAGCAGGTACCACCTTGCTAACCAAAAAATTAACTATGTCAGCATACCAAGGTGTTGCAGACTCAGCCGCTACAGCGTCAAGTGTTTTTACACTGGCCGCTACAGCGGTTGATGATTCAGCAGTTATTGTCAATAGCTGCTCATCTGGAAAGTATTCCTTGATCTCCCCACCTGTTGTACCTGCAATGTCTCTTTCCAATCTAGAAAGATGATCAGCAACTTGGTTCTCCACTCCCTTTTTATCCCTTATTTCTAAATCAAATTCTTGGAGTAGGAGAACCCACCTAATTAGCCTAAGCTTTGCATCTTTTTTTGTTATCAAATATTTAATGGCTGAATGGTCTGTGAAGACAATTACCTTGGTGCCAACCAAATATGATCTAAATTTATCAAATGCAAAGACTACAGCTAATAGTTCTTTTTCAGTGACTGTGTAATTCAATTGAGCTTCTACAAGTGTTTTGCTAGCATAATATATAGAGTGGAAAATTTTATCATACCTTTGCCCAAGCACAGCTCCAATGGCAAAGTCACTAGCATCACACATAAGCTCAAAAGGCTTACTCCAGTCAGGAGCTATAATAACTGGTGCTGTTATTAAAGCTCTCTTAAATTTATCAAAGACTAACATGCATGGCTCATCAAATATGAAGGGGTTATCATGCTGTAACAGTTGACACAAAGGTTTGGAGATTTTTGAAAAATCTTTTATGAATCTCCTATAGAATCCAGCATGCCCCAAAAAGCTTCTTATACCTTTGATGTTGGTTGGAGGAGATAGCTTCTCAATGACCTCTATTTTAGCCTTATCCACTTCCAATCCTTTTTTGGATATCTTATGCCCCAAAACTATACCTTCTTGCACCATAAAATGGCATTTCTCCCAGTTTAGCACAAGGTTAGTCTCTTCACATCTAATCAAGATTTCTTCCAAGTTGGATAGGCATAGATGGAATGTTTCTCCAAACACAGAGAAATCATCCAGGAAGACTTCCATGGATCTTTCAATGTAATCAGAGAAAATTGCCATCATACACCTTTGAAAAGTGGCAGGTGCATTACACAGGCCAAATGACATCCTTCTAAAAGCAAAGGTGCCATATGGACAAGTGAATGTAGTCTTTTGCTGATCTTCAGGCAATATTGCAATCTGGTTATAACCTGAATAACCATCAAGAAAGCAATAAAACTCTTTACCTGCTAGCCTGTCCAGCATCTGGTCAATGAAAGGCAATGGAAAATGGTCCTTTCTTGTTGCCTTATTCAACCTCCTGTAATCCATGCATATTCTCCAGCCTGTTATTTTTCTGGTTGGAAGCATCTCATTCATCTCATTAGTTATTACTGTTACCCCTCCCTTCTTTGGCACACACTGCACAGGACTAACCCAAGCACTGTCAGAAATGGGGTATACAATACCTGCATCCAACCACTTGATGATTTCCTTCTTCACCACCTCTTTCATAATTGGATTCAACCTCCTCTGCCCTTCAATGCAATTTTTAGAGTCTTCTTCTAACACTATTCTGTGCATACAAATGGTTGGGCTGATACCCTTTATATCTGACATTTGCCAACCAATTGCCTTTTTATGCCGCTGTAGCGTCTGAATCAGATCCTGTTCCTGCTTTTCAGAAAGGTCAGAAGCAATTATAACAGGCAAAGTACTATTGTTACCTAGATAAGCATATTTGAGGTGTGAAGGCAACTCTTTAAGTTCCAGAGTTGATGGTTGTTCAATGGAGGGGAGATCCTTTCTCATGTCTGAATTCTCCTGCTCCAAAGATTCATATTTCTTAGCCCAAATTTCTTTGACTGTCTGTTCCTCCCCCTCTGCAGTTTCTGCATCAGACCCTGTATCTTCACTGCTGTCCAGTAATTGCCTCAGATGATCTGTGCTTTTCTGGAAGTGTTCCTGAACTACTTTGTCAATAGCAGAGACAAAAGAGCACTCTTCAATATTGGGTTCTGGAAATTTCATAGCATTGAGAATGTTGAACTTGACTTCTTGGTCATTGACCCTCATGATCAATTCTCCTCTCTGTACATCTATCAAAGTTCTTCCAGTGGCCAAGAATGGTCTTCCTAGTATGATGGGTACTTCTTTATCTGCCTCAAAGTCCAAGATTACAAAATCAACAGGAAATACAAATTTGTCTACCTTTATTAGAACATCTTCTAAAATTCCTTCTGGATATGCAAGAGTTCTATCAGCTAGCTGCAGTGTAAGTGAGGTAGGTCTGGCAGTTCCCACTCCTAGCTGCGTATATATGGACTTGGGCATAAGGTTTATGCTGGCTCCCAAATCACATAGAGCACGGTCAGAGTAAAAATTTCCAATTGAGCACGGTATAGTAAAACTGCCAGGATCCTTTGATTTGGGTGGGAGCTTGTTCTGCATCAACATGCTGCATTCCCCAGTCATTTTTACTGTTTTAAACTCCCCTAGTCTCCTCCTCTTAGTGAGTACATCCTTCATAAACATTGCATAGTTGGGCATTTGTTGGAGAGCTTCCACCAAAGGGACATTAATGTGCAACTGTTTAAGGACTTCTAGGAATTTGTTAAGTTGCTTGTCTTCATGAGCCTTTCGAAGTCTTTGAGGATATGGAGGATCTGGGTATGTTGGAATAATTTTGGGTGGTGGTGGTGTTTTCTCAACAACAGGCGCTGCAGCGGTAGGTTCAGGCGCTGTAGCGCTTGTTGTAGGTTCTTTTTGTTTTTCAAAAGTTTTGTTTTTTTCATCATCTGAAACAGTTGATGATCCTATCAAATCTCTCCCACTCCTTAGAGTTATAGCTTTTACATGCTCCTTCCCTGTAGTACTTGAAGTTGAAGCTTCTGTAGTGGATGGTAATGATCCACTAATTCTTTGGGAAAGGACATTAGCCATCTGCCCCATCTGTACTAGATTTTTAATGGAAGCTTCATGAGTTTTCAGGGCTGTCTTGCAATCACTCATAAAGCCTTTCATCAATCCTTCTAATGAATTATCTATGACAGGGGCATTCTGTCTTTGGTAGTTCTGAGCAGGGAATCCTGGTGGATTTGCTGGAGCACTATAATTAGGTGCTGTTGCATAGTTGGCTCCCCATCTGAAATTGGGGTGGTTCTTCCAACCAGGATTATATGTATTTGAATAGGGATTATTGTTTTTATTGAAACCCACAAAGTTCACAGAGACAGGATTACCAGGACATTCTTCATACAAATGCTCTCCTCCACAATATACACAGCTTACTGACCCTGGAGAGGCTTGCTCAATGACAGCTACTGTAGGTTCATGTACCGCTGCAGCGGTAACCGCTACAGCGTTTCACATGCTCATAGATTTTATCATGTTAGTAAGAGAGGCAACCTGTGCAGATAAAGCAGAAACTTCACTTACTTCATGCACACCAGCTACCTTCTTCTGCTGAGCTAACCTTTCTGTAGGCCATTGATAGCTATTTGTGGCAATATCATCAATCAGCTCACATGCCTCATTATAGGAGGTTTTCAACAACACACCCCCTGAAGAAGCATCTAACATTTGTCTGGTTGTTGGATCAAGTCCATTGTAGAAGGTTTCCATTTGGATAATCACAGGTATACCATGATGAGGGCACTTTCTTAGCAGCTCCTTCCATCTCTCCCATGCCTCAAACAGTGTTTCAGCATCTCTTTGTCTGAATGCAGTAACCTCATTCCTCATTCTTGCATTCTTACTTGGAGGAAAATATTTTGCTAAGAATTTCTCAGCCATTTCATTCCAAGTATGGATAGAGTTAGGCTCTAGAGAAGTTAACCAGGCCTTTGCTCTATCCTTCAAGGAATAAGGAAAAAGTTTTAATTTGAATGCATCATCACTTACCCCTGGAATGATGAAGTTACCGCAGACTTCCAAAAATTGCTTCAGGTGTAAATATGGGTCCTCTTGAGGAGCACCACCAAACTGTCCCACTGTTTGCAACATTTGGAACATCATAGGTTTGAATTCAAAATGAGCTGTGTTGAGAGTAGGTCTTGCTATGCTTGTCTCCATGGTTTGTGGATCAAACACAGCATAGTCCCTCATTGGTCTATCTCTGTCATTTACTATTTGAGCAGGTCCTTCATTTATAAATTAATGTCTGTACCAGTCCTCTTGGTCATGTAAGGTTGGAGTGGGTGGCTGCTGATGTCTACCTCTACCCCTTCCACCTGGTTCAATCCCTCCTCTACCAGAGCTAGATCTGCCATGTAGAGTGGTAGCTCTACCAGAATTGGTCCTATGACTATGTTCTGACATGGTGGGCCTGAGCCTGTGAATATGTCTTAGTTTCCCGAACCTTCTCTCTGGTTCTGAGTATGGTTCAAATTCTGGTGGTTGAGACCTGGGCATACGCTGTAGCGCTTACTGCTGCAGCAACAAGAAACAACACACCAGTATAAAATAGGCACTAAGTTTACTAAAAACTTAAACAATGAAAATTAAATGCAATCCCCGGCAACGGCGCCAAAAACTTGTTGTGCGAAAAGTAGATGTGCAAGTATACACAATCGCAACAAGTAATATAATGATATGTAAATTTCGTTCCCACAGGGATTGGAATTAATCTAAGAAGTTTAAGTGATTAGAATCTTAGTGAAAAGAATTAAGTAACAAGTAAAAGTAAAAAGTTGTAAACATTATAAGTTGTGATAAAACAGTATTAAGTTTGAAGTAATTAAAGGTGAGTTGGATAGCTCAATAGTTATGTAAATTCCCAAGAGTAGTGTTCTATAATATTAGACGCTGTAGCGTTAAGCGCTGTAGTGCTTCAGAATCCGTAGACGCTGTAGCGCCTTGGTGGCGTGCCTTTCAGCCACTTTCGTCAGGGTTATGTTACAAGACTCCTATGTCTAGGCTCTAAATAAGTTTTACCCCTGTATATTAAGCTCTTACAACATTTGCCTTATGAACTATTACTCCCCTATGTCTAGAGTTAAGTAGTGCTTCCTTTAAATGTCTTTAAAGGGTTTTCATTCATATCATTCCTTGAGTTCTCTTTGTGAACCATGTCTGTACCCACAAAGTTAGTTGATCATTCCCAAACCAAGATTGAAAGTATTGTGACACAAGGAATAAAACACAAACATCATAATATCATACAAAAGTTACTCAAGGTTCATTACATACTAAGAACAATCCAACTACAACAAAGTTAGCTCATCACAAGTTCCATCAACATAATACCACTAGAGAGTATGTATTACCGTATGAAGACAAGAGAAGAGTGGTTGCAAAAGATACACTCCAATGATCCCAAGTAACATACAAGAGATGAAGTTGAAGCGTGAGCAAAACCTTGGATGAAAACTAGAAAAACTATGCTAAAATTATAAAATCTTGAAAGTGTGTCAATGGAGAAAAGCTATTATGTCATGTGTAGTTCTCCTCTCAAAGTTGTCACTACTTGTCTACGTATGTTACCTCTTAGAGAAGCAATCTTAATTAATCTAATTATTAACTAAGTCTTAATAGAATAATAATATTACATGATGATCATAAGACTTAGATATTATCCTTAAAGTACTTTACAAAAAGTGCTAATGATGGAATACAACAACTATCACATGGGTTCCATTTAGGAGGCGCCAAGTGTAATTTAGCATCCACTTGAAAGTCAAAATATCCAGCTGAGAGGAAGAGATAAGGGTGGTGACTCATCATGTCCTCAAGTGGCCACACAAATATCTCAATGTTCAGCCGTCATATAACGCTGTAGCGTCTCCTTGATAGCATACCGCTGCAGCGCTAAAGCAAAACATCAAACATATTCACAAAGGCATTTGATGATGCCCCAGGTTTAAGGAATTGACTCATAACCTATATTTATTCTAATATTCATATATTCACATATTTAAGTACTAAAATTACTTGAGAAGCAAACTTGACTTAAGTATTAGGAGCATAAATAACCTATATAAAATAAGGTTATCATAAGCCGCGGCCGACCAGCAGAAAAGCCAACGCTACACCCAGTTAGAAGCTGAGATTACTGAGATCTGAGCTCGCAACATCCGGGATCGGAGTTCCTCTCGGCGCAACTCTTCAAGTGGAAGGACTCATGGCCACAGGCGCCACCGATCTCTGACTTGGAGGAGATACCATCATCGCTCTCCACCTCATCGTAGAGGAGGGCGAGGGTCAGCGACTCCCCCAAGTCGGACCCTTGATGATTCCTACTATTCTGAGGGCTCGCCTAGGCATAGCTAATCTCTGGCTTCCTCTTCTCTGAGGCGACGTTCCAAAAGTCGGGAAAGACCCCCCACCTAGGATCGGAACTCCACCTAGGATCGGAACGTCGGCGCCCTCGCTCGCGGGGATCCCTCGACAAATGTGGCTACCGCGGGGATCCCTCGACTATTTTCCGGTGCTGAAGCACCTCGAAAAACCCCTCTGAAGGTTTGAAAATGCATAATGGAACCGGCGATCCAGATCGCCACCTCGACTATTTTGACACAATGATGCAATACCGGAATGTCCCGAAAGAGATTAAGTGTCAGGTTTTCCCTCTCACTTTGGAGGAAACGGCTTTGGATTGGTTTAGGGCCCTTAAGCCAAACACCATATCTTCCTGGGATCACTTAGCTAAGCTTTTCTCTGCTCACTTCGCTCACTCCAAGATGAAGCTGAAATCCCCAAAGGTGCTGCAAGCAATTTGGCAAAGCAAAAATGAGTCTCTCCGAAGGACGAGTTCGATCTAGGCCGAGTCCTAGTAAACTGTCCTGAAGGCGACATTAAACTGACACCTCGAGTCCATCGGTGGTCAATTCATTCCCTGAAGGACGAGTTCGATCTAGGCCGAGTCCTAGTAAACCGTCCTGAAGGCAACATTAAATTGACACCTCGAGTCACTCAGAGGTCACTTCATTTCCGGACACTGAGGCTGGGGGCATAAACCCTCAAAGGCCGAACCCCGAATATTCTAAAGCTGGGGGCAGACACCCTCGAAGGTATAAGCCCGGCCTTGAAGAAGGTCGCCACGAAGGTCCGACCTCAAATTCAAAACTCTCGCGAAGCCCGGACAAGCTTACAAGTCAGGCTCGCCCTTAGGCGACTCGACTTGGGGGGGGGGACTGTTACGGATTGGGCCCAATCCACAATAGTGAGACCCATTATAAAAAGCAAATTCATTAATCAACGGCTAAGATCTAGGCCCTAGATCGGACGGCTCTGATCAATTAGGTCAAACACACATTTACTCTATAAATAAGTATTCAATGCAACCCTCAAGGTACACTCTCTCTCCAATATTCTTACCTCTAATCAATTCACTTCCTGACTTGAGCGTCAGAGTATCTTTGCAGGTACTCCCACCCACCTAGGATCGGAACTCCACCTGGGATCGGTACTCCTCTTGGGATCGGAACTCCACCTAGGATCGGAACGGAGCTCGGTTAATCAGGACCTACTAATACCAACTATCTCGGAGCGTCCATACCTTCCGAGATACGGTACAAAACAAATTTATATTTAATTTTGTATTTACCTTTAATTAGTAGATAGTGTAAACACGTATACACTTTTTGTGTATATAAATTAAATATATATATATCCCGTGGAAGTTCACTTTGTTTTGCTGTCGGACCAGGAGAGTGAATCGAATAGGTTACATAGGCAGGACAGGCGAGTTCTCATACATTTCCTGGCGCTGTTAGCCTGCCCTAATCTACTTACTTATCCTTTCTCCTTTTTAGAAGTGACTGTTTATTTATATATATATATATATATATATATATATATATATATATATATATATATATTAGCGATATTAAATTTTCAATTTGCATGCTCACGCTACTTATAGCCGGTAAAATGGGTCGGGCCGGGTAGGCCAAAAAATGGGAGGACTTGGGCCAAAACAATGGAGCCCGTTTTTGCACTCGTACTTTTTAGCCTGATTCACTAAAGCCTGAGCCCATATCGGGCTAGTCTGGCCGGGCCATGGGTAGCCCGCAGACCCGTGAATTAAAAAAATGAAGTGCATATTTTTAGTGTCTAGCCCAAAGTTAGTAAAATTCTACACTACCACTAAGATTCTGCACTACTACTGCATTAAAATTCAGCACTACTATTAAAATTCTGCACTACTACTAACATTACAATTCTACACTACTATATTACAAAATTACAATTCTGCTGCTGGATATTATATGCCAGCTCTAAAGCAATTATATATGCACCAGTGCATTGTTCAATTGGATATTATTATTCTATGGTTTTAGAAGAGTATTATCCAAAAAAAGTGATGATAATTATTAATTATATTCATTCTTTCTACGGCATAGTGCGTTATAGAAAAAAATTGGTGCGCAATGCGGGCTAGTCCGGTAAGCCTGCAGCCTGCATAGGGCTGGCTTGGGCCGAAATGGTTGAGAGCCCGAATTACAACCTAGGCTTTTTAGCCCGAACCGTAGAAGGCCGAGCCTGATGTGGCCTGGCCCGAAGCGGGCCGGGTAGCCCGATTTGCCAAGTATATAGCCATTGTGCTTGTCAAGATTAAAGGGATTTTTCATTTGCTTGGATATACCAAAGACCACTTGGAATCCCAAGTAAGTAGCTCAGTTGGCGAACTAAGAGATATCGAAGGAGTGCACTAAAAGAGTGCAAGAAGGAGGTCGCGGGTTCAAACCCCGAAAACTAACTTTTCCCACCCCACTAACATTGCTGATAAAAAAAAAACAAAAAGCACTTGAATGAGATGGATAGGGTAGGTAGTTGTGGGCACTAGATAGCTGGTTTATAAAAAACTAGTACTTTACCCGTGCATCCGCACGGGTGACAGACACTTTATTTATTGTAATTTTTTTTTGGGTTAACCTGGGTATCCTCTACGACGACTGTGGAGACTAATCCGTCGAGGTACTAGAGTTCATTTAAGGGCTGACCTCTCCCAAGCGATGTCTCTCCATACACACCGGCCATGGATCGAACCCCTAACCAAATGCTTAAGGGGCTCAAACAACTTTATTTATTTATTTATTGTAATTTTCTATGAAACTATAAATATTTTAAAAATGGTAAAAATTAATAAAAGAAAAAAGAAAAACTCGATAAAAAAGCTATACTCCAACTTGCTTTTTTATCTTGTGTTGCAGAAAGTTTAAAAATTGTCAGTATCTTCTTCTAATTTTAATAATATAATAAAAATAGGGAAAAATAAAATGAGATCTAATATAAGATATGCACCCTGTTGCCGCTCCTCGTTCACGCTCCCGTTAACAGTTTCTCATTGCCGCACCCCGTTGCGGGTCCAAGTTTTTGTTCCCGTTGCCACTTGTTTATATTTTTTCTAGATAAATTAATATTAATTTAATTATTTTAATTAAATTATTAATTTTTTTAAAGAAAGTTATTTTGGAATTTTTGTTAGCGGTATTATTTTTTATTGACAATTGATAGTGGTTAAATTGATTGGTTTTAGTAGATTTTAGTAAATAGTTAATATTTTGTATTTTTTGTGTTTTTCAAAACCAAAAAACATTAAAATAAAATTTGACTGCGCGCCGGAAAATTCATAAATGATTGTTTAGTTTTCTTTGCCAGTTAATAATTTGCCCTTTAAATTGCACAAGTGTCATGTGGATAGTTGCACTAAAAATGCAAATTTTCTAACACTTAGATTTCTTATATTAGATTGATTAAATTGACAGTGGTTAAATTGATTGGTTTTAATAGATTTTAGTAAATATTCAATATTTTTTTTGTTTTTCGAATGAAATAAAATTAAAATAAAATTTGTCAGCGCCAGCAACTTTATAAATTATTGTTTTGTTTTTTTGTCAGTTACCAATTTGCCCTTTAAATTGCACACATGTTATGTGGATAGTTGCACTAAAAATATTGATTTGCTAGCACTTAGATTTCTTATATTAGACTGATAGTTGTTAAATTGATTGGTTTTAGTAGATTTTAGTAAATAGTCAAGATTTTTTATTTTTTTGTTTTTCGAATATAAAAAAATTAAAATAAAAATTGTCAGCGCGCCAGCAATTTTACAAATGATTGTTTAGTTTTTTTTGCCAGTTACCAATTTTCCCTTTAAATTGCACACGTTTTGTGTGGATAGTTGCACTGAAAATATTGATTTGCTCGCACTTAGATTTCTTATATTAGATTGATAGTGGTTAAATTGATTGGTTTTAGTAGATTTCTTATATTAGATATTAGATTAGATTTCTTTTATTATATTAGATTAGATATTAGATTATTAAAAGAGAGTTAGACCAAAAAAAGATTATTAGAAGAGAGATAGAGAGAGCGAAGAAGGAAATAAAGAATGATATGAGAAAGGAGAGAGATGATGAGAAAGTGTGTAGTGGGAGTGAGAAAAAAGTGAATTGTGATAAGAAATTTGAAAAAAGTGGAATAGTAAATTACAATTTTGTCATTAGTTAGATGAGTTATCAAGTAAATATAGAGGTTTGTTTGGGTAATTTAAATGTGATTTGTTTGTATAAATAGATATTAGATAGATAGCCAGACAAGAAGTTGGATATATATCTCTATAGTCCACGTGTATCTTATCCGGAGGTTAATAATTGCGCTGACTTTCGTGCTAAATATGGCATTCCTTCTTTGTGGTTTCGGAAGGATTGCCAAATTAGAGATTTGCATCAATTACACATCGATAGTAATTTAATAATTTTTCATAAATTACCCGACAAATTGATAAGAAAATTTCCTGAAATTTCTCGAAATGCATATTCGAATAAACTGAGAATAAAACATAAGCAGAAAACCAGTGGCAATTAAGATACAACTCTCCATATAAATATAAAAAAATACAGACACTTTCTCTTCTTATCTCCAACCTTCTCTTATCTTTCTAGGATCAAATTCCAATTCCAATACAAATGGATGCAGAACAAGTTCTGAGGTTGCTAGATTCCTTTTGGTTTGAAACAACAATTCTCACAACCCCTTCAAAGTTTCATGATCCAATATCTCAAACAAAGGCTAGTGAAGTGCTTTCTCTAGATACAAAAGTACTTGATATCAGGTTCTATAGTGACCAAAATTTAAGCACCACAGGATGTGTTTTCTGTGATTCTCCATCATCAAATTCCCTATCTAGGCTAAGGACAATCCCTTCTGAGAAAGAAATCAGACACTTCGCAATAGGTACTAGTAGTGAAAATCATGAAAAGGAAGATATAAACGGTAAGAGAAAACAAAGGCATAGCCATGGAAGAAGACTCAGCAAAAGCAAAACTAGAAGCTTGACAGAACTTGAGTTTAAGGAGCTAAAAGGGTTTATGGATTTGGGTTTTGTATTTTCTGAGGAAGATAAAGACTCAAAATTGGTTTCTTTAATACCTGGTTTACAGAGGCTAGGAAGAGAAGAAGATAATGAAGATGAAGAAAAGCAGATTATTGATGAAAGTTTGAGTTCTGATGAGCCTTACTTATCTGAAGCTTGGGGTGTTTTAGACCAAAGGAATCCGTTACAGAATTGGAGGATACCAGAAAGAATTAGTGAGATTGACATGAAACATAATCTGAAATTCTGGGCTCATACAGTTGCATCTAGTGTTAGATAACTATGAGCAAAAAAAGTTTTCTTTTTCTGGTGTATTTTCAAAGTGCAAACTTTTTTTATCAGCAAATCAGTAATTGTAGATGTTAGAGTAGGTTCTATCTAGAATAATAAATGTACATATTTTTCAAGTTTTTCTTGTATATGTTGATTTTGCCATTTTCATACTATGATATTTTGTTTGTTTATTCTAAATGCGTGCTAAAAAAGTGCAATAGTATAAGACACTATTGATTAATTTGTCTTCTCTGTTCTCGATGGCTGTTTTTTTTTACCCCCATCGGACCTCGTAGCCCCATTTTACCATAAATCTCCAAAATACCCTAGTTTTTCGTAAATAAAAAATATATTTTAAAAATTTTCGAAAATACCTCTTTTTAGGTATTTCCGGAAAACACATATTTCTACATTCCGGAAATATGTGTATTTCCGAAAAAATTTTAAAAATATTTTTTTTTAAAATTAAAAAAACTTCTGCGAAATAATTAAATGTAACGAAACTTGCTAAACTAATAAACAATAATAATCAGTATTAATACAGTAAAAATACAAAAAATAATACAACTAAATGTCCAAAAGCTAAGTAGCCAACAGACTATCATAGACATCTCCAAGGAATGCCGTCGACTGCCAAAAGACTATCATAGACATCCTGGACATGCCTAGCTGCTCTCTCCATCCTGGACTCTAAGGGAAGTGGACCAACATCCTCTAGAGGCAAAGGCGGAGCTGGAGGTGAAGGCGGAGCCGGAGTCAGGCGGGGAATGGACACCTGGAAGTACCATGGTAGGTACTCGTCTTCACAAGCACCCTGGACGGGTGTCCGTCGACCGCTGTCTCTGAAAGCCCGCGCTGGGGACTTATTGAACATTAGCTGCTGTACTATGACCTTTGGAGATGGACGTGGGCCCGAAATAGGTGGATCAGGAATCTGCTGGACATATCCAAACTGCCAACGGACCCTGTCTGGCATATAAGGCACCGCCACATCCCCCCACAGCAGCCAACCTCTGAATAATAAAATGTTGTGAAACCGGAGGTACTGTCAGTGGTCGTCCTAGGGGCTCCATATGACCTGCTCCCTCTGCAAGTCATCCAGCAGCTGTCGAAACTCCGGAAGCTTGATACTATCGCACTTCTTGTTCGCCCACTTGCTGCAACGTGGAAGCTCACTGACACCGAAGTCTTTCCGCACCACGATGGTGGGGAAATACTCATATATCCAGCACTAAAATAATAAAAATAAATAAATAAGTAATTATATAAATAAAAGTAATTAAAAAGAAATAAAAATAATTAATTAATTAGTTACCTGCAGCAGAGAAGCGTATCTGCCAATCTGCGACGTCTCCCAGTAACAAGCATCATTCAGCTGCTCGTAGAGAATAGCTAGAGCAGCTGGACCCCAAGCCCACTGGCCACACAGGGCAAAGTCTGAAATAAGAGTCACCCACTTGACAGGGACAGATGTGTGACTCTTGTCGGCAAAAATGGTGCTGCCCAACAAGTGTAGCAGATAGCACCGTGCCGCCTGATCAAGATGGCCGCGCTCCATGTTCTGTGTGTATGCGGCCATCAAGAAAGAAAATCGGAATGCTGGTCCCCTGTTGAACTGACACTCTGCCCAGCAGGCTGTGTGGTCAATTCCCAGCAGGTCAACTCCAGCCCGAATAGCATCGGCAGTGTCAAAATGTGGCCGATGCGCCAACGGTGTGCCGGTGAGCGGCAAGTGGAGCAACGCGGACACGACGTCCAACGTCATTGTCATCTCCCCCCACGGCATGTGGAATGAGCTGGTCTCAGAATGCCACCTCTCCACAAAAGCTGATACGAGCTCGTGGTTGATGTTGCCGAGAGGTGTGATGTCCAGCTCAAACAGATGGGCCTGCTGCAACCATCCTGCTATATGTGGGTGGTGTTGCTAAGGTCTCATCTTCAGTATCTTCCCCCATGAGAAGCAACTTTAATCTTACCCCGGCCCTGTAAAAAAATAAAAGTAATTAATAAATTATTAAAAGTAATTAATTGTTAAAAAATAAACAAATTATTAAAAGTACTACTTGTCTCATCTGTAGTAGTCTCTGGACGCAGTGGACATGCAACCGGTGTAACAAAACCTGCTCAGCAGCCCCATCATCATGCTGAGCAACCCCAGCCTCAGCCTGGTCATCTACATGCATGGCGTCTGGCTCAGCCTCCTGCTGCTGCTCTCGCTCTCGGACACGTCTCTGACGCTCAGACGCGTGTCCGATTTGTCTAGTCCTCAATCGGAACCTACTCCTATTGCCAGAAGGACTCTGCTCATCTCCTCCCGCTCCTGAATGCTCGACTCGCTCTATGTTTCCTGTTCTGGTTGTCACTGAAAAAGTAAAAAAAAAAAAATTAATTAAAACGAAATTTCAAAAAAAAAATTAACATTCCAGAAATACCGTTTTTTGAGGTATTTCCGAAAGGTTAAATTTAGGGAATTTCGGAAATACCTCAAAAAGAGGTATTTCCTGAATTACCTGGAATTTAACCTTCCGGAAATACCTCAAAAGATGGTATTTCTGAAAATTTTTCCAGAAATACGTCTATTTCTAGGATGTTTAGGGAAAAAAACTTACTTTTTCTAAAAATATGATGGAATGAGAAATTATTTTGTTTTTTAACAATTTTTTAGGGGTATTTTGGTCCGTTTGGTCAATTGAGGGGGGGGGGGGGGGGGTGGTTGGGGTTTTGGGTTTTATGGGGTCCAATTTTTTAACAATCGAGCAATACAATACAATAGGTTGAACATTAGATTGGTGGGGCTATATTACCAACCCAAATTACTTATAAGTGGATAACAAGAATGGTGTGGGGCTCAAGGGAGAGAGAGAGAGACACAAAGAAGAGAATTAAGGAGACTCACTAATAATTATTTTCATTCTTGTGGTGGTTGTCTCTTTTAGCATCGTGTTGTTTGGATCACACCACTTGCCATCTACTCATGGTTTTGGGCAACACTGGAACCCACAACATTTTAAAAATGGTGAAATTCAAACTTATTATCTTTCTACTTTTTTAGATCATAAATATTGATATTTTGGTTTTACGTAGTTTCCATTATGCAGTTGTTTTTTTTTTTTACACAAGTTGGGTTTTTCTTTTGACACCCTCTTTTCTCCTTTTTGCACTTCCCTCGCACACTAGATATCTATCTGTCTACATGTGTTAATCCTGAAGTGTGGAATCAACTATAGAATTTGAAAAAAATTGTATTGGCTTATATATACTTGTAGATTATATATTGAAACAAAGAATTGATTTTAAAGTTTCTCAGATTTAGAGTGAAATTCCAATTTTTGGATATCTGTCATGCAAGATGTATACAAGTATGTCAAATCTATGACCAAAGAATTTATCAGACGCCACGTCCTGCCTATAGTGACATTGGATCTTTCTAATCTAATTGCAGTTGACAACGGACAACTAGCCAAATTAGTTTTTTAGTATATGCAAGCAATGTATCTGGCAGAAGCTCCGTACATAAAATCTACCATGAACGTCATTGTTTGATAGTGGTGCCAGAAAACTGGGGCCTTAAGCATCTTATAATATATAGTTCTAATCTGTGCTATTAGCCTAGCTCTAATACCATTGGGTAATGTTTGGATGGAGGGAAGGGGACACAGATCCTCTGCTGCGCCAGCATGGTATTACATTAGTGAGGACTGTCCGATCTAGAAAGAGAAGTGTTCTTTCTCTAGATCGAACGATCTTCACGCGCAACACTATGCTACGGCATTGGATCCAAATCCAAGGAGAGGGGAAGACTTTTTCTTCATTTCTAAATTGAAAAAGCTATAAAATATTTTTAAATATAAATGAGGGCAATTAAAAATGGTATATTATTATGTTATTCTTCCAAAGCCCACTCCAAAACTCTCCCAAACACACCCTAAATAACAAATAAATTAAGCTAATTCGCCACACACCCTAAATAACAAATAAATTAAGCTAATTCGCCCTTATACGAGGACTGAGTCACGTGCAATAAAAAATACTGTCATCCTTATACTATGATACTTTATCAAAGAATATTCTACTACCATGATTCAAGACACTTATAATAGATTATTTAATTGGAAGATACTTCGATTACTCAACCATCCATATCCTTTTAACATTTTTCATGAAATAAATCAGCCATACCCAGTACACGTCAATTCACAGATCTCTGGTTTTCACTGAATCATTAGCATTAACCCTTTGGCTGATAGATTCTCTATTTTGTGTAACTTTATATCTTCAAATAAATAAATAATCGAATGATAAAGTCAACCTTTCAATCCGAGTAATATTTCAGGTTGCACATATATGGTGAAACAACAGCTCGCTGCATGGCTTCTTTTAAACTTGTTATGCTGAACTTGGCAATTCAAATAGAAACATCTGAAAATGCTTCCACTTTGTAGACATACTAGTACATAATAACACAAGAAATAATAAACACCCAGAATAAAGCACATTGATGATTGAACTAGCTTTCTTTTATTTATCCCTGTATATACTATAATCATCTATGTTATATTTACCCAAATTACAATTGTGGATTGTTAATGAGAAATAGACTTCTGAGATTCCATGACAGGCTATGGATGAATTAATTACATGGATGTTATAGCTATAGAAAGTATAGAGTAAATACTGGTCACTTGTCTTTGGTGGAGGCTGCCTCTGGAAGTTTAAATTTGGGAGGCTTATCAGCACGCTTCCTTGAGTATTCCCTCCATTTTCTAGCAGCAGCTGCTGCTCTTTTTGCTCTTTCATTTACTTCCTCCTCTGCAAAATTATCATCATTTGGAAGACTATAAGTGGCACATGCAATATAATATAACCTTCACATAAAAGTAATTGCCATAGCCTAATCATCAAGTCTATTGAAGCTTCATATTTACAATATGGAGTTAAAATTTCTCAAGTAGCTAAATAGAGGTAGAAAATACAAAGCTTAAATAAATACTTTGCAATAAGAATTGCTGAAATAAAGTTCAGAAACAACACAATTGACAAATGAAAAATCTTGATTGGTTCATATTATGATTTCTAATGATTAAAACTGTACAACTTTTTTTTATTGTATTTTCACATCCCATACCTGAACGTTGGTAGTCTCTTGCTTTGCCCCAGAGATTGTCCCAATATGAATCTGCTTTATCAGCAGAACCTTTTTGTTTCATCATTCTCATCCTTGCTTGTTCCTGCGAGACAGTCATCAATGTTTGATCATGTGCAACTATACTGTGAAACTACTGAACAATCACAAAATTTTCAACAAATGAAAGAGACACTGAAGCCGGGGGTTTCAGTGTTATGGCCCAAATACTTGACAGATGATCCAATTAGGTGTTGAGTAAGTGTATCAAGTATAGAAGGATCTAGAAGTAATTCTGTTATGCTGAATCATTACTTTGTTAGGATATTCTATTTTTCCATTGTAAGATTTTGTTTTCTATGTAGCTAGAGTGCAAGATATGGTCACATGAGTGTAATGAAGGATATACAAAAAGAATATGAAAACACTTAGTGCAATAGTGTAGTTTTTAGCTTCGCTTTCTAGCATTTCTCTGGTTTTCCCTATTTTGGATACCTTACACCAATCATACAAAGATTCGCATTATTTAAGACATCCCTTGGTAATGTGAAATTCAGTAGTTGATATTTCTGTAACTAAGCACCATGGTCCAACTACAACCCTAAGAATTAAGACGTCCCTTTGTACTAAATATTGCATTATCTTAAACGGTAGAGCCTCCAATTTTTCTTGAAAGGATACGAGCTCTAGACATTTCAGTTTCTTATGGAAAAGAATGGACCATTGATTGACGTTTATGCTTGGCATACCAAGTCACATTGGCCTGTAATTAACTGAATCATATTCATCAAAATCAAAGACCAATGAGAAATCTAAATTATTTCAGATACGAAGCTTGCACAGACTATCTTTGAACTCTGTAATTAAGAGTAAACTATCTTTTGGTTTATGAAAGATTGGGTTTTCATCAGTTGGTTCTTGAAAATTTAATCATACTTGAAAATTTAATTACCACAAGATTAACTGCATGCAAATAAGTTATTCCTTTACTATTAAGCAAAAAAGAAAATGATGAATGTGCACGAGTTCTTACCAGGACACTTCCCTGCCTCTTTTCCCATCGGGAACTTGCCTGTCATTATTATAGTATGGTTGGATCATGTTAGGGGAAACAACACATAAATACAACAGATAAGTGACTTAGTAATCTCTTAGTTATTACCATTCTGAAAACGTCACTCGATGCTGATCCCATTCCTGAAAGCATTAGAGCAACCTGCTCGAATTTAAGATTCTTAGTAGTTACATTAATGTTATATACAAAGCTTAACTAAATCATAGCATTTAGATGTCCAGAATCCGTTTTGTGCTAGGACTATGATTTCTACCATGTGGAGAAAGATATAGTCACCCCAAATTTTAGCCAGTTGGTTGGTTATCTAAAGTATCACTTAAGAAATATATTTATAACTAAGAGAGAGAGCATTTGTTTTCAAAAATAAAGAACAAGTATAGGTCTAATGACAAAAAATATATATGGAGCAACATTAAAGCAATTTTAACAATCATCAGAAGCCCCTCAACAAATATTTTAGCTTCGAAACTCAAAAAACATATTCTGTTCGCTCAAAATTGTTTCTCATATATCAGTATCCATTCAGCAGAGAGGAAAAGAATAAGACGTGACGGAATTATCTTACATATAGAGATCCTAAGGAAAAAAAAGGAAGAAATAGACTTTATGACT
Organism: Astragalus membranaceus; assembly: GCA_039519185.1. Lineage (NCBI taxonomy): Eukaryota > Viridiplantae > Streptophyta > Magnoliopsida > Fabales > Fabaceae > Astragalus > Astragalus membranaceus. Next base: position 132,419,635 of record CM076850.1, read on the forward strand.
TTGGTCTTACATTGACTCTTTCTACCCGGCGCATTTCGTCTTCAAGTAATGACAATTGGGCAGCTGATGTCCAATGAATACAGTCAACAGGGCTAAAATACAAAATCAATGTAAAATTAATTTCAGAAATCTTCATTAGCTTAGTTGCTTCACAAAAAATGCCATTTTTATACCAAAGGTCCTAGAAATGAAGAGTCTTATGGCATCAATGGGATATAACTACATAAAAGATCACGAAGTTAAGAAAAAAAGACTAATCCTATATAAAATTAAGGCTAAATTGCTGTTTTGGCCCTTTATCTTTGGGGTTGCTGTCACTTTGGCCCTTTATCTTTTTTTTTCTCGTTTTAGACCCTCATGTTTTTTTTGTGTGTCATTTTGGCCCCTGCCGTTAGTTTTTCTAACGGACGCCACGCTGGCAGTTAACTGCTGACGTGGCGTCTTAAATGTCAGGGTTGACTTGGACCTGATTTGGTGATGTGGCACATAAGGGACCAAATTGAAATTCAAAAAGAACATGGGGGCCAAATTGACACAAACACAAAAATTCATCTTCTTCCTCCAAACACCACCTTCATCTTCATCTTCTCCGGCGAGCCACCACCACCTCCGATGAGCCTCCGCCACCACCACCACCACCACCACAAACAGTGACATCACTTCTCTCTCTCTCTCTCTCTCTCTCTCTCCCTCTCTCTCCTCAAGAACACCAAAATTTTCAATTCTTCACCAAATCAAGCAAATAAATAGTGCATTTCATGCGAAATTTCACAAGGAACTAGAATCCATCACCAATTCTCACAAAAAAGTGGAAGAACTTAATCAAAAACGTGATTTTCAGAGGAAAACGCGTTTTGGGTTTTGCAAATTGGGGAAACCTTCAAAACTCAACCAAAATTCACCAAACCACTTGCAAAAGACTCGAAATTGGTGCAGTAACTGACTGTTAGCAAAAGATTTCAACAAAAATGATAAAGAATTGAGAACGAAATAGAAATGTAGATTCACGTTTTACGGTTTTTTGGGTTTTTCAATGACGAAGGGAGAGAGAGGGGGGAGGGGGAGAGAGAAAGACAATGTCACTGTTTCTGGTGGTGGTGGCGGAGGTGGTGGTGGGTCGCCGAAGAAGATGAAGATGGAGGTGGTGTTTGGAGGAAGAAGATGAATGTTTTGTGTTTGTGTCAATTTGGCCCCCCATGTTCTTTTTGAATTTCAATTTGGTCCCTTATGTGCCACATCACCAAATCAGGTCTAAGTCAACCCTGACATATAAGACGCCACGTCAGCAGTTAACTGCCAGCGTGGCGTCTGTTAGAAAAAACTAACGGCAGGGGCCAAAATGACACACACAAAAAACATGAGGGTCTAAAACGAGAAAAAAAAAAGATAAAGGGCCAAAGTGACACCAACCCCAAAGAAAAAGGGCCAAAACAGCAATTTAGCCTAAAATTAAAATAGATCAACATGCCTAGGGCAGGTGTAATGGTCCATTACTAACTAACTAGTTTTCTGGTGTCTAGATATTTGATACATTAATCACCTTTAGTCTCATCTAAGCAAAAGTTGCAGAAGTATCTGCTAATTCAGGAGGGTTCTGAACTTGGAAGATCAGTTGAGTTAACCCTTAGTTAATTTGAGACTTTTAAGTTCAGGTGGCAAAAGGGTGAATAAATAACCTAATAGGGGACTACCTTGATGTCAGTGAATTCAATTCATTATAGTTGTCAATAACACACCGAGATAATCAAATAACCAATATATTTATACAACGCATCCCACAGCTCAGAAACGCTTTTTTTTTTTGGAAAATGTGGGGCCAAAGACCATACTAAGAACACTTAAGCACTAATCATAAATAATGAAATGGGATAGGGGAGATAAGGGATTTTATAAAACAACAGTGGCACATGATGCAGTATCATCACCACAAAAATATATCAGGGATACAGAATGGCGGTTAATGTAAAATTGAAGCCTATTCGTAGAAGAAAAATAATTAGTGATTAGATAGATGCTCATAAACATACCAACTTTCAATAGCCTGTTGAATTAATTCAGTATTCCCGCACTGGCTGTATACTCTAGCTCTTCCAAAATCTTCCTCGATTCCAAATACACCACAGGCCACATTGGCACAATTTTTGCAGCCTGTTTCAGGGATTTTAAGTATAATTACATAAAATGCCTTGTAATTATTCTAGATAAACCAGCAGAGCTTTCTAGATAGATCACTGGCATCTAACAAAGGCAACAAAGCATTATGTAGGTCTAATAAATGAAGCATATAATTAAGCACATAGCAATGCGGAAATTAGGTATCAACGTCTATCTCTTTTGCACGATTAGACTGATTCATCATACAGCCAAAGCTATTTTTCAATAAAACAAGTATTATCAGTTTGCTAGGTCAGGTCACTATTACAGCTAACCACTAAACAGGAAATATGGATAGAAGATGAATCACCACATGAATTAAGGAAAGACAATTAATTACTAATAAACTATGCTAAATGCGCTAAAAATATGTTAAATATTTCCTAGTTAGTAGGCTATACGTAAATGCCTTTGTAAACTCTTGCTGAGTTTGGTCAATGTGCTTAACAAAAACATAAACAGCAACATTTTAATTAGTAAGAGTGATTTGAAAGTACCTATGCAGCTGAATTCATCAACAAAAACATGATCCTTTGGGGCAGAATCATCCAGGAACGGATTGATTGATGTCAAAGAATACCCATGAATGTCATCATAAACCATTCGCTGAACTGGATCACTGAGCACCTGCACTGCTATAGTTAGAAAACTAACCACAACTTGCTACTTTTCTCAAGCATAAATGTAAAAATATCCAAAACAGAACCCACCTCATAGACTTCATTGATGAAGGTGCAGAAATTTGTGGTCTCAGGATCATTACCACTCAAATCCGGGTGGCAAGCTTTCATACAATTATGATAGGCCTTCTTGATCTGCTCTGGTGTGGCATCTGGAAGCTGGTAAAAAACATCAAATTCACAATCGTAATATATCTCAGCATCCACTAGATATAGAAAAGTGAATAACCATACCTAAGAATTCCATTTGCTCATTTTTTTCTCCCCCAATGTTTGAATATGTTACTTTCAATATTAGGTAAACTCATACAAATTTTTCATTCAAGGATACGATTCAAGTTCACCTAGACAAAACGAGTTTAATTGAACTCTCAAATGTGACAACTTAGAACTAAAAAGAGGAAAACTAGGGTTTGATGCATTACCAGACCCAAAACTGAATAATAGTCATCTGCGGCAACAGTATCACTAGTTGAAAATGATTCCTCAGCAGCAACTTTTATCCTGCCAAACCCTCTACGTTTGCTACTGTGTGTTACAGAAGTCCATGGAGTTGCAGTCTTAGGTAGCATCGGCCATGAGCTTCTGGGACCTAAATTCAGTGATGATGAATTGTGAATTTTGAGAGCTTCTGTGTATACTGGATACAGTAATTGAGCCATTCAAAAGATCGATTCCGGTGAAAGGGTGAAGTTGAAAGAGAAATTAAATTACATAAAAATACCAAAATAAAAGGGTTGATATTTTCATGAATGGAAAATGGTATAATTTCAAATTGTTTTTTGTGGAGGAAGAAAGTTTGGCACAGGAAGGTATCGAGGTGGTGATGGTGACGTGTCATTGTGACAAGCAAAGACGTCCACAGAATCTGAACCAACGATGATGAATCTAGAGAGTGAAGAAAGCGAGGCGAAGTAGGATATACTTACACATGGCACGTGTCATCTCGTGCATACATGCTGCATTGCTTGCTGATTAGTGTCTCAAGTTTTTTCAGTTTTACACGAATTTGCATTTGGGAATGAATCTTTGTCTTTTTCTAGGATGGTGTAACTTACACGAGATTGAAAAGCTGAGTGTCAATTACGAGACATGGATGAAAGGTCACCATTTGATTAGAACTACTACAAAGTACAAACTACGGTCTCATTTATAAGAAAAACACTTGTTAGATTGTATCTGAACTATTTATGGAATAAATACATCACTTATTTAATAAATCACTTATTTAATAAATCTATTTGATAGGCTGCATGGGTTTGGGCTTAAAAAGCCCTAATGATGAGTGGGCTAAAACAAGGGGTCATTATTGGGGCTTCGTGGGTTCTCCTTGAGTCTAGGGCCAAAAGGATGGCTCGGTATGTGGCTGCTGCAAGACATCTATGCAAAAGATCTGATCTGTAAAGAATCTAGATGTCTTCAATAGTTTCACTTAGAGGTGTCGAATCAGGCAACTCGACCCGAGCCATAAATTCATTGAGTCATGTATTATGTGGCTCAACCAGCCTTAAAATTTCGGTGTTGGACCAAGCTGGGCCAGGCCTGACTTCCTAACAAGTAAAATAGCCAAGTTTTTTTAAAATAAAAAATAAAAAATGGGGTCATGCCCAATAGGCCAACTAGGTTCAGCCAAATTGTCCTAATTATTTTCGGATCAACATGTTAAGAATTTAGCCCAACTCAATATGTGGGTTAACCAAGTCGACCTAATTAATAGGCTGGACCAAATTTGACAGGTCTCTCAAGCCTCTTGCCTTTGAGCTTCTAACCCCTTTTGTTTCCTGTGGCTTGTAAAAACAAGGGATTTGAGAACCCTTGGTTGATTGGCCATCAAATATGGTGAAAGTTCTACGCTTTTTGTCTTTCTCCCTGCTTTCTTTGTAATTTTTCTATTTTCATGCCTTTGAGGCCATCTTCTTTGCTCAACCATGGTGGTTGACTGTGGTTATGGTCAGTTGTGTTGCAAGTGCTCATCTAGACCCGTGGTAAGAAATATGGAGGGCTATTATGGTCTTTTCGCAAAAGGGTTGTTGGTTGCTTTTTTAGTGGGCCTAGCGTGTTATTGTTCTGGTGGGCCTATCACTAAGGGCGCTAGTTGCATTTAGGCTTTTTAAGAGCTTATCTTATATTCAGGATCTCCTTTGTAATGCCTTCAATATATTTTACGAGGCTATGTAATCATTCTGTTTGGTGTTAGTGACCTGTTGGCTTACACTCGATGTAACGTTTATGTGGCATTTGTCCATTATCAATGAAATGCTGCACTTTTGACAAAAAGAACTCTCTTTTATGAATTATATTTTATACTTTATGAATGGAGTTTTGATTTTGGCATTATTGTTGTTGTTATTATTATTATTTTGTATGGTATTGAAGATGTAGAATATTTGTTATTCAAAATTCTTTCAAAAATAATATGGCAAAAATTTCCCCAAATTAAACCAATTCAATCAAACACAACCAGTGTATAGATACCTTATTTATCATTATGTGCTTGAAATCAAAAGTTCACAAACCTATATATCATGTTCAAATGCACCCTGCAGTTCTGGATCACAACCTACGTACATGCACGAGCATACACTAATTTTAATATTTTAGATATACGTATAATTAATATGCTAACAAAAGTACTTAAGCAACAGGATAAGAGGGATTAATGGCAATTCCACATAAACCTTTCTTAGAACGAATATCTCTCTTAATCCTCATGTATCCTTTTTCACCCCATTCAGTACCCCATGAATTTTTCACCAACCAATACTTAATACCATCATGGGATTTACCATAACCAATCACAGTAACAGCATGGTCTGTATCAGTTCCACATTTTCCTGTAAAAATTCCACCAGAGTAAAACTGGAAACCAGATCCTCCAGCATCCACATAAACAGACACTGGTTGATTTGCCACAGCTTTTAGGAGTTCCTTTTCATTATTACGAGGAACTTTCTCATACCCTTTAATCTTCGCGACTTGCTTCTTAATCTTACAAGTCTTATCAGCTTCTTTGTAAGGATAGTATGCTTCACTTGCTATTCCTCCTTTCTTTACAATGAATTTATAGGCATCTTCCATATAACCACCATTACATCCCTCGCTTTTACCTTTAACACAATCTATTAGTTCTTGCTCTGAGAGTGACACTAATTCACCTTTAGTTATTTTGTGGATGCCTTCTGTTGCTGCCACAGTTGAAAATGCCCAACAACTTTCTGTTTTCATAGGATGATATATATATCAGCAAAAAAAATTAATAAAACACTGAAGAAATTTAATTGACGTAAACATGGAAAAAAAATAATTATATGGTTAGTGGTTAATGTTTGGATTTGGTTTTTTGAAAATTTTCTATCAATTTTTGGTCTCGTGTCTATGGAAAAAAAAGAAAAAAAATCTTCTGTCTAAAAACATTTAATCATTAATTAGTAAAAACTTTAGTCTTAACCTCGTTTGAAAATGTACCAACGTACATTAGTCTCTCTATTTCACGACAATTAGTGATTAATATTGGCACATTTCTAATTGATTAAAATTTGACCAATTTTTTTTTGGGGCAACCAAATTTGAAACACCAACATAAGATTTTGGGACAGGTTAAATATGTTTTTGTCTCTATAAAATTTGAGAATTTTATTATTAATCTCTATAAAAAATTTCACTCACTTTTAGTCTCAATCAATATTTTTAGTCATTTAAACGTTATTAAAAATTATGTGAGACTAAAAATATTGACGGGAGAAAATGTAGGGACTAAAATAGTGAAAAAAATTTCAGAGACTAAAAATAAAATCCTCTTTAGGGACCAAAAACATTTAAAATTTAACCATTTTTTGGAACTAAAAGCATATATATAAGTGTATATATGAAAAATATTTGGTTAATTACTATACGTACGACATGTGCCTTGGTCCTTGATTGGAGTCACAGCACCTCTTTTCCTCCAGTCCATGGCAGCAGGAACAGAAGTTACATTATGATACCTAAACGATGTTTCTGTTATTGTCACTGTCTCAAGCTCATGTCGTAATAGCTTCTTCTTACCACTAAAAGAAGCCTTAAATTCTTCATTAGTTAAGTCTGCAAAATGGTTAATGCTAAGGTTGAAAGGTTTGTCCCCAGCAGCATTGAACGACTCAATGAACTCTACATTCTTCTTGAATATTTGGAATCTCTTTTCTTTTTCAGCAGCATCTTTATAAGACTTTCCAAATTGTGACATCCATTTCTCATGTTTCTTAAAGGAGCAGGGTTCAAGATCAAGGACCCTGCTTCGAGACATTATTAGCCGTGGCATATTCCATATGGTGAAAATGAAGAGGAATAAAGATATGATAAAACGGTTTTTGGAAGTGATCATTTTGTAACCAAGAGAACAAAATGGTTAATAATAGAGTAGCTTTGTTGAAGTGTGTGTCGTGTCACACTACACACTCGAAGAAAAATAGGTTTGTGTTGCAACAAACGTGCGATTTCATTAAGTTATATATAGTGGTGAAAAAGGAATCTTGAATAGTGCAGCTAATAGTAGCTTCCACTTACCACAACCGGAACTCGGAATCGATTCTTAAACCAAGTGCGCTAAGTATTATTTGAGTCAAAATTGATTGATTTAGACTCCCACATTGTCCCGCTATATATGAACACTACGTAATCATCATTACCCTTTCTGAAAATATTGAATTTGTTTTCACTATTTTTTTCTAGTTTAAGTGGTATATGAGAAATAAAAAAGCAAGAGAAGAAAGTAAACATGCACTAACCGTTACAATCCTAGTCATATACACATCATCTTTAGGTGTGCATGCATATCAATCATAATTATTATCATATTAATTAGGATTAGAATAATCACTTATTGATTTCTTGTATTTATTGCAATTCTATTATAAATAGAACCTAGTGTGATCCAATTGAGACGCACAGAAACCTACAAATTCGAGTTTCTACTCTTAGATTAGTTTCCGTGTGACTCGTGATTTTCGTTTCGGGCCTTTGAGCCCCTATTATATTTAAAAAAAAACACTAACTTTTCCTATATTTCAAGAATTTCAAGAAATAAAAACAAATAATTTTTTTATAGGAATTAAAAACAAAATGTTCTACGTTACAACGTTTTCGGAGATGAAAAAAATTTAACCTGATTATAAATTGAATAAAACATAAAAGGTAGTTATTTGCTTTATTAGTGTGAAAGTAAAGAATACACAACTACAATGGTGGTATATTGTGAAAAAGTATTATTCTTCATTTGATTGAGAATTCCACTAGATCATATGGTGGTTTTTCCATATCATTTGAGGATCAAAATGACTAGCAAAAAACACATTTGAGAATCAAAATGACTTATTAAAGAGACACTTAAGGATGTTTTTGTAATTTCCATATATATATAGTGAAGGACTGTAATAACATCACATCACACATTCAAGGACCAAAATAACTGTTTACCCTTTGGTGAAATGCCTTCTCTCTCTATCCTCTACCTACAAATCTGCGTAACCATTGCTTATCACTCGGCTCACCATGCATCCTCACACATCACTCCGTCGAAACATCACTACAACAGATTTGGGGATTGGGAGCGCTTTTTTTTGCCATCAGTAGCGCTTTCGGGCGCTCCTAAAGCTTGCGCTTCTGTTGCCAATCCGCCAAAGGTAGCGCTCGAAAAGCGCTACCAATGAACAGGCAAGATGAGCGCTTTTTAGTGTAAGGGCTCCTTATTCTCAGATGCGCTTAGACCATAAGTAGAGCTTTCTGTAAAAAGCGCTACTTATGGTTTTAGCGCATCTAAGCAAGAGTAGCGGTTTTTTGTTAAAGCGCTCCTTATTCCCGGATGCGCTTAGACCATAGGTAGCGCTTTTTGTATCAAGCGCTGCTTATGGTCTTAGCGCATGTAACCAAGAGTAGCGCTTTCTTGTAAAAGCGCTCCTTATGGTCTTAGCGCATGTACCAAAAGTAGCGCTTTCTTGTAAAAGCGCTCCTTATGGTCTTAGCGCATGTAACCAAGCGTAGCGCTTTCTTGGAAAAGCGCTCCTTATGCCTAATTCTTTTCTAAAGAATTTCTTGTCTGCTGGTTGTTTGTTGTTGGTTGCTGGTTGTTTGTTGCTGTAACCAGAAACCAAATAACAAACAACGAGCAACAGCAACAAACAACCAGCAACCAACAACAAACTTCCAAATAAAATTCCAAATCAAAAACCAATTTCAAATCAAATTCCACCTATATAATTTATAAATCCAACATATATATATATATATATATATATATATATATATATATATATATATATTTATCAACATATGTGCCAACAAAAATTACATAACTCATCATGTACCAAAAGATCAACAAAAATTACAACATATATCCAATGAGGTAGGATATCCAAAAAAATTACATCAATTTCGATTTGCATGAATCAAACCGGCAACATGACGACACCACTCTCCGTTGAGCTCAGTAAGTTCCTCATCAGAAAATTGAGCTCCACGCACATATTCAGGAAAATACTGAAAAAATAAAATAAAATGAACTTAGAATTATATCAATATCAATTAGAAATTGAATTACTTGTCAAAAAACAAATTACCAAAGTACATACATGGATTGGGATTTCCATTTGGTTGTGAGTGATGATGTCTTTCATAAACCTCATTACATAGTACCCGCAATCATTGCCGTTTGGTTGTTTGGGACTCTATAAAACAAAAGATTACTTAGTTATTAAATTTAATTAATTACATATGCATAAGAATATTGATTATAAACTTACCTTTATTGCTATCCATTTTGTAGAAGATGATGATTTTATGTACGCAGTCCTAACATCATGCAATCCCCAATAAGTTGCCAAAGCACTGAAACAACATCATATATATAACTATATTAATCGAAATACATACATAACTTAAATTATGAAATATGCGAGGGATCTAAATACACACATATTAAATACTCCCACCAACTTGGGGTAGTTGTTGTATTGACCTTGCAGTGAATCCAAATAGCCTTTGTCATCTCTTCAAATTGGTCGCCATCAAATGTATATTTTTCGGTGTCAACCGGCGCACATCTCTCAGTACTATTATTCATATTTGAAGATTCGCCTCTCTCCTCACCGTGCATTGTCCAACAAGTATAACTTTGATCGATTCCGTAGGCCTTTAAATGTCCTTCCAGCTCAACTGCAGTAACTGGGTTTACATAACAACACCGTAAACAAGGACATTTTAATTTACAAGAAGTTCCCAATCATCGAACAGCAAAGTTAACAAAATATTCTACTCCATCGACATATTCCTTCGAAAGACGATTTGCAGACATCCACTTTCGATCCATATTTAACCAAAATTGATAGTAAATAGGAACTATGAAAAAGATGAGAGTTCAATAAGCCTTGCAACGCATACACTTATCATATTTCTTGTAGAAATCATATTATTAAAATAATCAAAAGATGATATTTCTCATCATCACCAGTAGGCACAACTCACTAGTTAAAATCTAGTTCCTAATAAATACCCTAAACTTATTTCTCAAATAAGATCAAAATGAAAATACACGTTGCTTAAGTTTCAACTTGCTCACAAGTTACAATCACAGAATTATTGGAACACAACATCAATGTATAATACTAATGCATCATAACCAGCCAGCCAACAAAATTGAGTTATTCTAAATTTGTATTTTATAAAGCATAGTGATTGCTAACCTTTATAAGTGGGACAAGAGGAAGCTGAATGGAAGTTGGATAACAACCAGGGTTTGCGACAAGGCGTGCAGTCTTTATTTCCTCTCTTAAAACCTCTGTCAATCTATGTACAGCTTCTTCCTGTTACAGATAACTAGATAAACTCAGCAGCTGTTTCCTCATCAGCCAACAATGGAACAAAATCTATTTATTTTATATCACCAAATTCAATTTTCTCCTTAAAAAATGGAAGAAAAAGAAGAAAAGAAAACAACTAACCCACAGGGAATGCGTACCAATAACCAACAGGGAGGACGGCGTGGAAGTTGAATGGAAGGAAGGCGTGGTCGCAGCAAACGCGGAAGGACGGCGCAGGGTTGAGAGTGTACGCGGCGGAGGGAGGAGAGGCGAGGGTGGAGGCGTGGTCGAAGGAGAGCGTACGAAGCTCTAAGGCGGCGGTGCAGGGTGGAGGAGGGAGGAGAGGCGAGGGTGGAGGCGTGGTCGAAGGAGAGCGTATGAAGCTCTAAGGCGGCGGCACTGGGTGGAGGAGGCGAGGGTGGAGGCGGGGATTTTGGAACGTTTTTGCGTTTCTGTACGGGAAGGATGCGTGAGAGGGTTTTTCGGTTTCTGCAACGGGAATGAGATACAACGCGTGAGGAAATAATATTTTAGAAAATTGAGTATAGGTAGCGCTTTATAAAAAGCTCCCCTGATGGGGTATACGAGATTTTGAATAAGGAGCGCTTTTTAGAAAGCGCTCCTGATGGGGTAGCGTGTTTTTAAAATAAGTAGCGCTCAATAGGAAAGCGCTCCTGATGGGTATGCGAGAGTTTTCAATTAGGAGCGCTTTTTTGGAAAGCGCTACTGATGTTTTAGCGTGATCAAGAATAAGGAGCGCTTTTCAGAAAAGCGCTACTGATGTTGCTAGATATATAAGTAGCGTTTTTTTAGAAGCGCTACTAAAGGGTGCACTCTTTTTTTTAGCTTTTGGCGTAGTGCATGCTTGAATCACAAAGACATAATACATCCGGGACAAACATTTTGAAAGTTTAAGGACCGAGCTACAATTATTTAAAAGTTGAGTAACCTTTTTTAATTCATGGACTTGTTTATCCTAGGTAGGTAGCTAAATAGTTTCGAACATTAGAAGTAATTCAACCTTTTTTTAGTGGAATAAATTTGGCCTTAAAATTAATATTTGTTATGAAATTGATCCAAACAAGAGTAAGATATAACCATTATAATAAACTATAGATGAAGAAGAAATAGAAGAAGAGAATGAGAGAAGAAAAGAGCATTTGCATTCTACTCTTGAAGGTGTCATTTACATTGCCATATAAGTCCTATTTATAGGATACAAATCTTGTAACTTACAAGCACAAAGTTAAGAGCAATAAGAATGAGTTAAAGCTCTTTACTCATGGGAGTTATAGAGTACTATCCTAGGTAAGATGAAAGGACTAAGGAAAGATGGACATCCACCAATTATTCATAACACTCCCCCTTGGATGTCTATTGAGGATATGCCTCATTAAAACCTTACTAAGAAAAAACCCAGTGGGAAAAATTCTTAGTGAAGGAAAAAGAGTAGAATATCCTTTATGTGAGGAACTGCCTCGTTAAAAATCTTTCGTGGAAAACCCAATGGGACAAAACCACGACAAGGAAAAAAGAGTACAGTTTTCTTCCCCTGTTTGAAGAATCTCTTAAGAATATACATTTAGATTTCCCCCCCTGATGCATATGAAGCAATATACTTCGTAATATATCCTCCTTTCAATTGAGATTCATAGTTGGTATTATCTTCGGGGTTTCTTTCTTGAATTGTTGGTATTCGAACATGATATGAGGAAGTGATAACTATAGATTGTTATGTAGATCATGATGATGCCTCAATGTCGCCATATGTAAATAATCATATACTTCGGAACTGGCTTGATCTGGACCAGAAAAATATCTTGTATCTGCATGGTTAATTTGATGGACGTATATTCATAAAATAATTGCTTCAATTCAATCGTAAAAATATAAAATAAATATATCTCACTTTGTTCTAATGCATTTTGGTTGGTGATAAATTCTATCTCACTAATATGTATCAAATAATATTATCACATCAATCCATATGACATCTAGTAATATGCGCGCACTAATTTAAAGTCTTCTAGATCGGGATATTTGATATCTTCTTGAGACACACATCATGTACTCAATAGAGATATAATTTATCATGATTCAATTAGCTAACTGATCGATCTGTAGGTCGAGACAAAACTTTGTTTAGGAGAAATATTTATTTAAGATATTTCTCTATATCTTCAATCATTCTAGAATTCTCTATTTAGAGATCAACCAGAGAGGTTCAACCTCCAAATCCATCAAATATAATTTGAGGTCCTTCATATCCAACTCTTTCTTTAAGCAATTAAAAATATGCATTGAGATGATTATACCACATGGGTGTAGATAATATTATCCCATGGAGGGATTATTTCAATTGGAGTAATCATCTCAAGAGTCCAAACAGCCAATCTCGAAAAATTAGATCCTTCTGGGATCCTCATATAACCATGACTATCAAATAAGCCATACAAAAAGTTGTAACACATCCATCATTGTATTTAAGCCTTTCAAAATTACTTGCATTCACTACAGGTGAATTTATCTTCGAAATCAAATGTTAAGTTTGTGTGAATACTTTAGAACATCGAGTCTAACTAGAATCACATCTTCGGCTGTATAGACTATAGGTCGGAAAAACGTTTTTCATTCCAAAGCAAGTTTAATTCCGCTTCAATTGCATTTTCCTATTTTGGCCAATCATTGCTTTGTCTAAATTCTTAATAGACTTTGGTCCATGATCCTCTTCATCATTTATCATATTTAGCGCTACATTATACACACACAGAATTGTCAACGTTGACTTTGTTTCGGTTCCATCATATTTCATTATTGACATAATTTATTGAGATCTCATTTCCACAAATTTCAGGTACCTGATCTGTTCTTCTGGAACTTGAAAATTAATTATGTCAAATTACTCGTTAGGAGTTTCCATATCCTCTTTTGGGCCATATTGCTTTTAAGCTCATTTCCTTGTTCTAAGGTTTTTATTTTTTGGAACCGACTAAACCACATGCTTCATGCGTAGTTAAGATTCATTTGCAACGTCTGAGTGTCCAACAGGGACATTAACTTTATTTGCGTATTGCAACTGGTGAATAATTTACAAATTAATTTTTGCAAATGAATTATTCTTTGAACTTCTGGTTCACATTGGTTTATAAGAGGATCAAGATAAGATAATAATAATAATTTATTTCAAATAATACTAATTTCCAGCTGCTTATCTCTCCCCCTAATGTTGGGAAAACTAATTCATCAAAATGATAATTAGCTGACTAAGCTATAAATACATCTCTGGTTATTGGCTCAACATACTCTATGATGGATGGAGATTCATATACTCATATATTCCCAACATTCTTTAAGCATACTTCTTATTGTAAAGTAGTGTAGCAATGTAAACATACACAACACATCCAAAAAAATTAAGATGGGAGATATTGGACTATTGACTAAAAATCAATCATAAAAGGGAGCACTTACATATGATACCTTATTCGCTTGATGTGTATCAATGTCTTTGCTTGCAATATTGCATGTTCCCATGTATAAATTGAAGTTTTTATTTCATAAGAACTGATCATATTTATAACTTTAGACGTCTAATGAATGGTTCTTCAAGACCATTTTATGAATAAACATAGCTATGTGATGTCCAATATCAATTCCAATATACATACAATACTTACCAAATGATTCCAAGATAATTCACATAATGACCTCTTACTCAAATTAGTTGAGCAAGCCATCTCACAAACTTCTAGTTGTGAGTTGACGACAAATATATGTAGTATATATGTGGTCATCTAATTGATGCATCAATTAAAATCTTAAAATATCACGTGATTGATGTATTTGTTTACAAATATCACCTTATACACATTTTAGAAATGTGAGGGACTTATTCTTTCAAATTCTCAACTTCCTTTGGGAACTAGTAATACACAAAAGTTAATGGATTGAAGAATCTACGGGCTCTTCAATACATGTTCACTAAAATTCTTAACTATTTTTCGCATCATAACAGACCCGGGATGGCCCAACCGGTCTTCCCAACGATAAACTTATTATAATCCATCAACTTCTGGTTTAAGGTAGCATGTGTTGTACTAATATGCATTTAGTATCAACCAAAAGAAACACAAGTATTTTTTTTCTTTCTAATACACATTTGCATTTTCTAAAGTAAGTCTCATGATATACAGACATTGAAAATTTTCTCCATTTATTTTTCGATATGGTATATCCACTTAGATGAATATCCTTGAAACTCAATTAGTTTCTATGAGACTCGGGAAAATATGGCATCAATGTGTAAAGCTTTGTTCTTCAAACTAGGTAACAATACAATTAGCTCTTCTGGAGCCTTCAATTACATTTGCAAACTTTTGGTTGCAAGTTGATAATAAGAACACACACTAGTACTACCATATGACTTTCTGGTAGTTTATATGCATTAAGAACACATGACACACAAAAATTTATTATATTGAAGAATCTTCTGGTCCTTCAAAAATATTAATATGTGTCGTCATCTTTATAATAGAAAAATATAATTGAACACATACTAAATAGTAAAATCACGTAGACTAGAATTCCAAGGGTAAGTAGAAAGAGAAGTTACACTTAGAAAAATTAAACTTTGCCATAATGTATATGAGTTACTACATCATTATTTTCATAAAAATAAAACCGCTACACCCTTATGAGAAATAGTAAACAATATAACCATAAATCATGATAATGGATTTTTTTATCATCATTAACATGCAGCACACTCAATATTTACCTTTCACATACAACATATCAAAAAAAATTTGTTACATTATTTATAGAATACAAAGAAAATCATAAAGGATTATCAAAGGGGAAAAACAGACTTTTTGTTATGTTCTTCAAGAACTCGCCATAAACATTTATAAAGGGTAATGAAAGAAAGTAATATTTTATGATCATAAGTTCTTCAAGAACTTTATCTCACATCTAAACGATGACCAAAGATAAATCATACTTTATGTGATTTATAACTTTATTCACTTCTGGGAATAAAGTTCAATCCATTATGTGATCTTTCACATTTTAATCATTCATAAGTCCTTTGTCCAATCACAATTGTGACTAAATTTCCAAAATATTCAAAAAATATTTTCTCACTTTGGCTACTCCAGGAGCATATTTGAGTAGGATAAAGAAATACACTTCCCCTTTTTTTTTGTTTCAAGTAAAACTAAAATCAAAAAGATCTGTTAGATTACAATCATGGTCTAAAGATTTAGTTCTTCAAGAACTTGACCACAAATTTTTCGTTGGTGATAATCAAGAAAAATCATCATCCATGAAACAATCCTCCAGGTTGAATATTAAGATTTAGTTCTTCAAAACTTGACTACGAGCTTATATGATTACCATCATTCTTTGAACAATCCTCCACGGGTGGATGAATAATAATTTTTTTTAAAGTTCTTCAAGACCTATCACAAATATTCACATTTTGAGTAATACTACAAGGATACTCGAATATTCATTTTTTTTTTCAGTTCTTCAAGAACTATATATAACAAATCATCACAAACAATGACAAAGAAAAAAAATTTCTTTAAGCAATCCTATAGGGATGCTCGAATATTGGGTTTATTTTTTCTTTTAGTTCTTCAAGAACTATATCACGAGACTAAGCATTGAAGAAAAAAAAATGCTTTGAACAATCCAGCGGGGATTCTTGAATATTAAGTTTTATCTCTTCATTGAGTTCTTTGTGCAATCCTTCTGGGATGCTTGAATGATGAATTCTTCTGGAATTCATCAAGAATAGACAAACATGATAGTTGTCCTTATGTAATCCAATAGGGATGCATGAATGTTGAATTCTTCAGGAATTCATCAAAAATAGAAACATGATAATCGTGGTAGCTAAATAAAATTCTCAATAAAATTCCGATATTAGCATGATAAAATAAAAGCTAATGTGAGGTACTTATTCTTTCAAATTCTCAACTTCCTTTGGAAACTAGTAATACACAAAAGTTAATGGATCGAAGAATCTACGGGCTCTTCAATACATGTTCACTAAAATTCTTAACTATTTTTCGCATCATAATAGACCCGGGATGGCCCAACCGGTCTTCCCAACGATAAACTTATTATAATCCATAAACTTCTGGTTTAAGGTAGCATGTGTTGTACTAATATGCATTTAGTATCAACCAAAAGAAACACAAGTATTTTTTTTCTTTCTAATACACATTTGCATTTTCTAAAGTAAGTCTCATGATATACAGACATTGAAAATTTTCTCCATTTATTTTTCGATATGGTATATCCACTTAGATGAATATCCTTTAAACTCAATTAGTTTCTATGAGACTCGAGAGAATATGGCATCAATGTGTAAAGCTTTGTTCTTCAAACTAGGTAACAATACAATTAGCTTTTCTGGAGCCTTCAATTACATTTGCAAACTTTTGGTTGCAAGTTGATAATAAGAACACACTAGTACTACGTACCATATGACTTTCTATTAGTTTATATGCATTAAGAACACATGACACACAAAAATTTATTATATTGAAGAATCTTCTGGTTCTTCAAAAATATTAATATGTGTCGTCATCTTTATATTAGAAAAATATAATTGAACACATACTAAATAGTAAAATCATGTAGACTAGTATTCCAAGGGTAAGTAGAAAGAGAAGTTACACTTAGAAAAATTAAACTTTGCCATAATGTATATGAGTTACTACATCATTATTTTCATAAAAATAAAACCGCTACACCATTATGAGAAATAGTAAAGAATATAACCATAAATTATATATGTCAAAAATAACCATAAATCATGATAATGGATTTTTTTTATCATCATTCACATGCAGCACACTCAATATTTACCTTTCACATACAACATATCAATTTTTTTGTTACATTATTTATAGAATACAAAGAAAATCATAAAGGATTATCAAAGGGGAAAACAGACTTTTTGTTATGTTCTTCAAGAACTCACCATAAACTTTTATAATGGGTAATGAAAGAAAGTAATATTTTATGATCATATGTTATTCAAGAACTTTATCTCACATCTAAACGATGACCAAAGATAAATCATACTTCATGTGATTCATAACTTTATTCTAAAAATATATATTTTCTCACTTTTACTACTCCAGGAGCATATTCGAGTAGGATAAAGAAATACACTTCCTCCTTTTTTTTTGTTTCATGTAAAACTAAAATCAAAAAGATCTTTTAGATTACAATCATGGTCTAAAGATTTAGTTCTTCAAGAACTTGACCACAAATTTTTCATTGGTGATAATCAAGAAAAATCATCATCCATGAAACAATCCTCAGGGATGGTTGAATATTAAGATTTAGTTCTTCAAAACTTGACCACGAGTTTATATGATTACCATCATTCTTTGAACAATCCTCCACGGGTGGTTGAATAATAATTTTTTTTAGGTTCTTCAAGAACTATCACAAATATTCACATTTTGAGTAATCCTACAAGGATACTCGAATATTCATTTTTTTTTCAGTTCTTCAAGAACTATATATAACAAATCATCACAAACAATGACAAAGAAAAAAATTTCTTTAAGCAATCCTATAGGGATGCTCGAATATTGGGTTTATTTTTTCTTTTAGTTCTTCAAGAACTATATCACGAGACTAAGCCTTGAAGAAAAAAATGCTTTGAACAATCCAGCAGGGATTCTTGAATATTAAGTTTTATCTCTTCATTGAGTTCTTTGTGCAATCCTTCTAGGATGCTTGAATGATGAGTTATTCTGGAATTCATCAAGAATAGACAAACATGATAGTTGTCCTTATGCAATCCAATAGGGATGCATGAATGTTGAATTCTTCAAGAATTCATCAAAAATAGAAACATGATAATCGTGGTAGCTAAATAAAGTTCTCAATAAAATTCCTATATTAGCATGATAAAATAAAAGCTATAAGAAAACAAAACATTATAACATGAGTTAGATAAATTAACTATAAGATAGTAGAAGTAAACATATCTTTGCCAAATATCCTACAAGCTTATTAAGCCATCATTTTGGGAGAACTTCGTGCTGATAACGTGTTATGAAATTGATCCAAACAAGAGTAAGATATAACCATTATAATAAACTATAGATGAAGAAGAAATAGAAGAAGAGAAAGAGAGAAGAAAAGAGCATTTGCATTCTACTCTTGAAAGTGTCATTTACATTGCCATATAAGTCCTATTTATAGGATACAAATCTTGTAACTTACAAGCACAAAGTTAAGAGCAATAAGAATGAGTTAAAGCTCTTTACTGATGGGAGTTATAGAGTATCCTAGGGATGAAAGGACTAAGGAGAGATGGACATCCACAAATTATTCATAACAATATTGAATTAAACTCCTAATAAAACGTGCTTAATAACCCGAGTCATTGGGTGGAGAAGAATAAAAAAAGTAGGAAATGAGAAGTTAGGTATGCATGTGCTTAGTTTATCACTTTATCCTTATCGGTTAACTTATTAATTGAAGACCACTCAAACTGGCTACGGCTTGTGATACTAAGCCAATAGCTTAGTAAATTATACTAAATAAACTCAAGTCATTGGATCCACATAATTTCAATGAAATTCAATCTAATGGCTAATAATGAATAATGGTATTTGTGTCACAGCCTCTTTTGTTTGTATTAATTACATTAAATAATTTAATTTAATTAGCCATTAAATGGGCCAATTTTTTAGGGACAAATACAATAACAAACCAGATTTTTTTCCACCAATTTCTCTTCCACGATTTTCTCTCTCACATTCCTCTTTCCTTTACATTCATCTTCTTTATTCGTGTACGTTTTTTTTCTTTCACGGTCTTCTTCTTCTTCTTCATTCTTCATGATCTTTATGTTCCACACTCTTATTCGAACGCCATTACATCACGCAAAGTAAGTCTAAAAAACGCACTCACGCAAAGAAATAGGACGCCTTGATTTGTTGCAAAAACGGACACCGTTGATCCACGCCATTGAAGCACGCTCTTCCTTTACGCCATTGATGTCTCGTTATGCAGTTGATGAACATGGGACTAATTTCAGTTTTTCACGGTTACTTGCGCGTAAGTCCTTTCTTTTTCACCTGTAATATGTATATACTCTTAATTAGGTGGTTAGAGCTCACTAACCACCTAAGGAAATAGGCTCTACTTATGAAGCCATTGAAGTACACCAAGGAAATATGCTCTATTTATGAATAACCAAAGTTCTGTAATTAGGTGGTTAGAGCTCACTAACCGAAGTTCTGTAATTTTGCGGCTAGTAGTCAACTAATTGAAGTTATGTAATTATGTGGTTAGATGAAACTAACCAATGTTCTGTAATTATGTGGTTAGTGTTACATTTTATTGCCACATTTTTTAGTAACATGTATAACGACCAATTGCATATTTTGTATGAATAACCAAAGTTATGTAATTAGGTGGTTAGAGCCAACTAACCAAAATTGTTGAATTCTATGGCTAGTAGTCAACTAACCGAAGTTATGTAATTCCTTGGTTAGATGAAACTAATTATGTGGTTAGTGTTACATTTTATTGCCACATTTTTAGTAACATGTATAACGACCAATTGCCTATTTTGTATGAATAACCAAAGTTCTGTAATTAGGTGGTTAGAGCCAACTAACCAATTTTTTAATTCTATGGCTAGTAGTCAACTAACCGAAGTTATGTAATTCTGTGTTTAGACGAAACTAACCAATGTTCCGTACTTATGTGGTGGTTTTTGTTTTTTTGTTGCAGTTCAGGTTGTCAGGGTTTGGATGAAAATCAATGTTTTTTGGCAGTTTTTTAATTTGAAAAAATTGAATTCCATGATGAAAAATATTTTTGGCAGTTTTTTAATTTGAAAAATTGAATTCCATGATTTTAGGCATTTAACGTGTTGAATTGATGAATGCACGATTTTTGGAAGGAATCTCATATTTTTCGTTTACATTATCTCCTGATATTGATTAATCTTTTTTTAATTAATAAGCAAATTACTTATATACCCATTTAGTAAAAAATACTAAACATTTGTTTAGTATTGTAAGTCATACTCACCCAAACTATAATAAGTTAATAACTAAAAGTAAATATATGTTATTATTTGAAAGCAGTGAACACGTGTTACATGTCCTCATAATCATAATTGGTTATATGAAAATCTAGGTACCGTTTTTAAGACTCGGTCTCCCAATTCATAAAAAAGAAATCTTATTTGGATCAAAAAATGGTACCAAAAGTGTACTAAAATATGAATACGTATGAGATACGGAGAGAATACGTGTATAATATATTTATTTTTTTAATTTTAAATTAAATATATTATACGCGAATAACACTGAACTTAGTTTAAAATAAAAAAGAAATGTATTATACGCGTATTTCCTCTATATCTCATACGTATTCGTATATTTTGGTACATTTTTGGTACTATTTTTTGATCCAAATAACATTTCTCTTTACCTTTTTGACGAGACAAAAGAAAGTTGGTATAAAATGAATGTAGACGGTGTTTTAATAAGTCATAAACTCAATCGGGATGCTGAGTTAGTGGGACAATAGGTAAAGAATATTCTTCAACGTTTAGAGCCGTAACAAAATATGAGTAAAAAATGACTATTTAAAATCTTATTTAACCACAGTATTAAAAATTAACTAAAATATTAAAAAAAAGTTAGGCTTCAAATGAGATGACAGATAATTTATGTAATGAAGTTAAATTTTAAATGAATTTTACAAAAATGTATGCACACAATTGTTTATCTTAAATAAATGCGTAAAAAGTTAATTTTGTTTCGTATTTTGTTACGGAGTAGTAAAACTCAAGTCTCATTTGCGTTATGTCGTTTTTTTGTTTGCAATTTATGTATTAATAAAATTTATTTCCTTGTACTCTAGCGTGAAGCAAATAGATTGATTGGACATGGGCTTGTACAATTAGGGTTTTGGGTCTTTAGGGTGTTTTGGTCCTTTGTTGGTCTGTTCCTTGAGGTGTCAACTGTCTTGTCTTGTCTAAACCTAGCCGTCATTATTCTAAAAGTCGTCCTAGGTTGTTTCGGTCAGTTCAATCAATCGTCTCTAAAGATTTAGTAAAAGTTTTCCTAGGATTTCGTTGTCAAAGCTAGTTGCATTATGCCCCGTTAGTAGTGATCGTTTCAGTATTAGTTTCCTGTCATTGTGATTTCGTAGTTTCATCCCTGTCATTGTGGTCATTTGAGTCTAGTTTTTAGTTACACCTACAATCACTCTCCTTATCAAAGGGTCCTTCCCTAAAAATAATCTTTGTTACATTTCCAATCGTGTCTCTTCTTTAGAAGTTCCTTCAGTCTCCGTCTAGTGGTCTTCTAAGCCGTAGTCTAGGTATAGTTCCCTTTTAGGTGTCCAATCTCCGGTCAAGTGCTGAGCTCTTTCTTTTGGTGGTGCAAGCTTCAGTATGGCTACCTCTAGCTCCCATAAGCCTATAGTTGAAGATAACCTAGAAGTTTTGGGTGAAAACATCCTGTGCAAAAACCAAGTGAATGTCACGTTAGCTAAAAGGGCTCTCATGGGAAAAATAAGATCAACTAAAGTGCATAATGTTAAAGCAGCAAAAGAGATTATCATGAAAGATTGGTCTAACTACTCTGGTGTTCACATCTCTGAACAGGGACAAAACCAGTTTCTATTTAATTTTAACAAAGAGGAAGATGCTGAAGATTTGATGAGTAAAGCACCGTGGTTCGTGATGAACCAGTTACTATGTCTGGAGTTCTGGTCCCCTGAGACAGCTTTGTGAAGAGATTACTTTGAATAGATCCCCTTTTTGGATTCAAATCCACAACCTTCCTTTGGAGAACATGAACACTACTAATGCTACTGTCCTTTTGAACAAGGTTGGAGAAGTTATGGAGGTAGAAAACCCTATCCATGGGGGCAAGATTCTAAGAAATTTCATTCGTGGTAGGATTAGATTAGACTTGGACAGACCCTTACTTGCAGGGTGTTGGATTCCAAGGAAGGAAATGTCAAGTTTGTGGGTTACTTACAAATATGAGAGACTTCAATCCCCGTGTTTTAACCGTGGCATAGTTGGTCATGAACAAAAAACATGTCAAAATCCCCTAGCTGTAGCCCCTTACAATCCAATAAAACCTAAGTATGGTCCAAACCTAGGTGTTGGAGCTCCAAGGTCTATTCACTTTCAAAGTCAAGACCCATCTTACAAACCAAACTTTCCTAGTGAAACTGAGGAGGAAAAGAAAATGAAAAAACCCTACTATGAACAAGCCCAGAGATTTGCTGCTCACCCTTCAGAGAAACCTAGTGTGCCTCAACCCACTCCTACAATCCCTGATCTTGATTACAGTTCTCCTACTTCTGAGATCCAAAATGAGTCTGCTAGACCTTTATTTAAAGGAGCAATCACCAAGGTGGGGACTTATGTGGCTAGGCTTCTAGTGGAAAACAGTAAGGGTGGCAAGATCCCAGAAACTCATGTCTATACTTCAATACCAGAGATACCCATTGAGATTCCAAAAAGCAATGATGGAGAAGAGATGAAAGTCTCTGCTTCCCTTGTGGAGAAGCTTGTCACTACTCAGAATGAACAATTTCCTGCTATAGCCTATGGGGAATGGAGAGAACAGAGAAAGGAGCCAAAGGAGCATGAGTACTAAGTGGAATTCCCGTAGGAAGAGGAGGAAGACAGACTTGCTATGATACAAATGAAGGTGACAGAGGAAGACCAGTTGGCCCTTAGCATGGTTACAGGGATGAGTTTAAAGAAAAGAAGATTTGAGGGAAATAGCTCACATCATGGTAAGGGAAACTCAAATAGTGAAGGGAAAAGACAGAGATTTCTCAGTGAGTTACCTCATCAACAATCCGAGGTCACTAACCAGGAGTTCTTTGGTAAATTTTCTATGGGTACTACAAATCTAAGGCTGAGGAGGCGGGCCTAAACATGCTCCCAAAGCCTAGATGACCATAATCAGCTGGAATTGTCGTGGCTTGGCGGCTGCCACGACAAGCCGTGAGCTTAGAGACCTTATGAAAGGTCAAAAGCCGGCCATTTTGTTCCTTATGGAGACCAGACAAAAGGATCGTGTTGAACGTGTTAGAAGGAAGCTAAAGTATCAGAATATGTTTTTTGTCCCAGCTCAGGGTACTCCAAGGGGTCTTAGGTTGTTTTGGAGCAATGCATATGAGATCCAAGTGGTTGAATCTTGCAAAAACTTCATTCACACTTGTGTTAAGGAGAAGAAGTCTAGCAATATGTTTGAGTTTACCTTTGTGTATGGGAACCCTCTTTTCAGTCAAAGAAGGTTCTTATGGAGAAGACTTGAAAGGTTGATGCCATTTAGGAATGGTGCTTGGTGTTGTGTGGGGGACTTTAATGAAATGATCAGTATTAATGAAAAAGATGGTTCAAGACCTGTAGCTCCTATCAGACTTGACTTGTTCAGAGAATTTTTAAATAATATTGGCTTGATGGATGTTTCTTTGAAGGGTAACAAATTTACTTGGATGAGTAATCCAAGAGATGGGGTGGTCACTCTGCAGAAAATAGACAGAATCTTGGTCAACTAGGGTTGGAGGGATCTGTATCCTCATGCTCTTGGCACTGCTCTTCCAATTGTAAACTCTGACCACTCACCAATTGTTCTTCATCCAAACCCTCCTACAAGGTGTCCAAAAATGTTCAGATATGAAAGAATGTGGGAGGCACATGAGGAATGCTGAGGGGTGGTCATGTCAAGCAGGGGAGAATAACAGTTGGATAATTTCAATGCTAAAGCTAAGAATTGTAAGAGAGCTCTGGTGTCTTGGGATAAGGAGACTTTTAAGAATGCTGCTTCAGAGATTCTGAAACTGAAAACTAAACTTCAGAGACTAGTTAATGACAAGCAAGTATCTGATAGATCAGACAAGGTGAAATGGATTAGAAAGGAAATAGATAGGCTGTGGAAACAAGAAGAAATGTTTTGGGGCCAGAGATCTGGAGTTAAATGGTTGTCATTTGGGGACAAGAACTCCAAATTCTTCCATGCCTCTACTGTGCAAAGAAGAGAAAGAAATAGGCTGCACAGGCTAATGGATAAAGATGGTATATAGGTGGAGGGCCAATCTAACATTATGAGAGCTGTTGTGGATTATTTTAGAGAGCTGTATTCTCACTCTGAAGCTTTTATTCACCCTGATTATCTCCAAGTGGTGCCAACCTTGGTGACTAGTTCTGTGAATGAAGCTCTAATGGCTTCTATTGCTATTGGAGAGGTGGAAAAGGCTGTATTGCAATGGGGGCTCAAAAATCTCCTGGTCCAGATGGCTTGAATGGTGACTTTTATCAGAAAAACTGGGAGATTATTAAGCTAGATGTTATTAATGTTGTTATGGAGTTTTTCAACACAGGTGTGATTGGAGAGGCTGTGAATGTCACAATTGTAGCCCTAATCCCTAAAGTGCCTCATCCAGAATCTATTAGTCAGCTTAGACCTATAAGCTGCTGCAGCTATGTCTACAAAATCATCTCAAAAATCATTGTAACCAGACTTAAACCTCACTTGCAGAAGCTCATATCACCCCAGCAAAGTGCATTTGTGGGTGGAAGGCTAATTCAGGATAACCTAGTTGTGGCTCAAGAAGCCTTCCACTTTTTGAAGAAGAAAAACAGTGACAAAAATCATGGCTTTGCCATCAAATTGGATATGAACAAAGCTTATGACCGTGAAGGAAACTCTCCTCGTTTATGGCTTTAGTGCCCACTAGGTCTCTCTTGTAATGTCTCTAGTGTCCTCTATCAAATATATCTACCAAATTAATGGTGCTAGAAGTCGTGTAGTCTCTCCTAGTATGGGTCTTAGGCAGGGGGACCCTCTTTCCCCCTATCTTTTCATCTTAGTATTTGATGTCTTGTCTAGACTTATCTCTAAAGCTTGTTCTGATGGAATGATTACTGGTCTTAATTTGGCTCTTGAAATCCCCCCTAACACACTTATTTTTTTTGCAGATGATGCTCTTATCTTTGGCAGGGCTCACATTTAGGAGGCATACCAAATAATGAGAATTATCAACCTATTCACTAGGGCTTTTGGTCAGAAGCATAACTTGCAAAAGTCAGGCTTGATTTGTGGCAAAGGTGTATTTCCAGGTGTGAAGGGTTCTCTATCTGATGTCTTTAGGATACCTCTTTGGGACTCCCCAGGAAAATACCTGGGGATTCCTGCTGAGTGGGGGCATTCTAAAGGTCAAGCTCTGAATTGGATTAAGGAAAGGGTGTTCTCTAAAATGGAGGGTTGGAAGGAACAGTTTCTGTCTCAAGCAAGGAAGGAGGTGCTAATCAAGTCAGTTATCCAAGCCATCCCCTCCTATATTATGGCAATTGTGAGGTTGCCTAAGAATTTCTGCCAATCGCTTAGGTCTGCCATTGCTAACTTCTGGTGGAGTTCTAAAGTAAGAACCAGAGGGATCTATTGGAAAAACTGGCAGTTAATGTGTTCTAGTAAGAATAAAGGAGGAATGGGTTTCAAAGATTTTGCCTCACAGAACTCTGCTCTCCTCTCTAAGCAAGCCTGGAGATGCTTACAAAGTCCTAATGGTTTTTTAGGGCTTGGAGAAGTATCCTTCATGGAAGGGATATCATTAAGAGTAAGGGTCACTGGAACATTGGGAATGGGGCTGACATCAGAATATCAGAGGACATTTGGCTAGCTTTAGGGGGAAGGCTCTAAAGAAACAGGGAAGTACAACTTCAATAGTGCAGGATCTCATCAATTAAAGCTCTCACTCGTGGGATTTTACAGCTCTAGGTTCAGTTCTGGAACCTGCATCAGCAATTGAAGCAGTAAAGACTCCAATTGGGAGATATAATGCCTCAGATAACCTATTTTGGCCTCTCTCTACTGATGGAAACTATAATGTCAAATCTGGCTATGATTGGGTTGTGGAATCTAACAACTCTCATCTAGCTAATCCCTCTACATCCTATGTTCACTCTGAGGAATCCTGGAAAGCAGTTTGGAAGGAAAGTGCTCCTGAAAGAATTAAATAATTTGTGCGGAGAGTCAAGCACAATGCTCTGGCTACAAGAGAAAACTTGGTTAAAAAGAGAATTGCTAATAACCCCCACTTCCCTATCTGTAATCAAGAAGAGGAATCTATGGAACATCTATTTCTTCTTTGCCCTTGGACTACCCCCCCTTTGGTTTGGTCTCCAAATCTGCTCTGTTCCTACTGTCTACAATAAACTACTATGCAAGAATGGCTTGATAATCTATTGGCTGCTAATCTTGGAGGTACCAACAATGGGGAGAATTTTTCTAAAGCTATGTTTGCTCTATGGGCAATCTGGAAAGCAAGGAACAACAAAACTTTTGAAGAGAAAAACTCGAACCCTAATGAGGTGTTATTCTCAATAAACTCCTCTTTTGGTGAATTCCTAGCATCTACTCTCAAGCCCAATCAATCAGACCCAGAACTTGATCGAAACAACAATCGATTCTCTCTCAAATGGAGATCTCCACGAGGCTCAGTGGTGAAAATCAACTCTGATGCTCACTTTGACGTGAGCACAGGGTCGAGGAAGGAGTGGAATAGTTTGCAGAAATGCTAAAGGACAGATGATTATGGGTTGTACCTCATCGTTATTTGCCATTAATGTCTTGACAGCTGAAGCTCTGGCCTTGAGGCAAGCCGTAACCCTAGCTGCTAGCCTCAACTTCCCTTCAGTGTTGGTGGAATCAGATAGCTTGATCCTCGTGGAAACATGTAGAGGAAAATTAGTGAGAAGAGAGATCGAGCAGGTGGTAAACGACATTCATAGATTGAAAGAGTGTTTTACCTCTATTGGATTCCTGTGGACGAAGCGCGAAGGCAATAAGGTGGCTGATCTAATTGCGAAG
Organism: Astragalus membranaceus; assembly: GCA_039519185.1. NCBI lineage: Eukaryota > Viridiplantae > Streptophyta > Magnoliopsida > Fabales > Fabaceae > Astragalus > Astragalus membranaceus. Next base: position 132,447,199 of record CM076850.1, read on the forward strand.
ATGGGTGCAATGGGTGATCTCCATGGAAGCTGGGTTCTTAATCCTCCAATGGCGTTGAGAATGGCGTTAATTGAAGATGCTCAGATCGAAAGGGCTTGAATCGCAGAAGAGTGAGAGTGAGTGATTGCTGAATTAGGGTTGGGAGATGGTAGCTGATCAGTGAAGTCTTTATTTCTTTGTCGTTTTTGTGCAAGTGGTTAGTAGAAAGTAGTTGGAATTATTTGTGTGTCTTGTAATGGGCTCGGATTGTTTGTGTTTATTTTTAGGCCCATTATTTAGATTTCTGTATCTGTGGTTTTCGCCTTTGGGCTGTGTCTGTAACGGTTGGGGCCTAGCCCATCATTTTAAATGAAAGTATCCGTTTCGGTTGACCAAAAAAAAGTAGAAGGAGATTGAGAAAAAATAGAAGGAGATGATCCAAAGTGAAAATTCATTCTTGAATTCTTTTTCAATAGAAGAAGGTTTTCGTTTTGACTGAGAGTTCCCATTTCTCTCTCTCTTCAAACCCTAGATTCCTTTTGCTTCGTGGCTTCGTTGTACTTCGAACTTGTTTGAACTGAGTGTACTTACTTCGCTTTGACCCTATATGTGGTTGACTAGTTTTAATTTTGGGCCATCATGTTTGGGCCGTTTCCGTTTCGATATTCGCTGTAAGCCTTTGGCTAGTTGGGCCGATCTCTTGTATGTGTATTGGTTCGGGCCTTGCCCGTTTGGTTAATAGAATCAATACCATTTGACCAAGCTAATAAAAAAAAATACCATTTGACCAAAAAAAAAGTTATTCATAACTTACTTATATGCTATAGGAATTTCTGGTCAGATCAGCCAATCCGATTTGAGTTTTAAAACACTGTCTATGAATGAGCTAAAACCAGAAAACATTTACATTTTCTTCCTTTAATACAACCTGCACCGAGTTGAATTGGTTGCATGTGTGATGATCCAACTATCTACTTGAATAAGTGTTGTTATATCTTTTTGATGTAATATTAATTACAATTTCATTGAGATTTAACCTCAACACCGTGTTAATCACACTCTACCAATCCTAAATGCTTCACATACATGGATCATTACCATCAGCATGTTTGTCCACATATTTCTCTGTTTTCTAATTATAAACCCATTATTACACCTATACTTGTCAAGCTTCTCAATTATCACACTACATTAGCAAAACTCATTCTGGTGCCATATGCTTTTCTAATGATTTTTATCTCATCAATGTCTTAAACTTTCCTGAGTTTAAATATATATTAACTTCAAACAAAATGTCAGTTCCTATCTAAGGTATGCCAGTTCTTGTAAAAGGTTTTTAGTTGTAACAATATATTTCTTTGCCATTTCTCTCTCCTTGTTTGCTCTGAAAGCTCATACTACCGTGTAAATACAGACAGATTGATCTGGTATAAATGTATATAGCTAATGTAGCAGAATATATATAAGTTACATGTATATAGTCAGAAATTCAAATAAACTAAAAAAACAACCTTAAGACACAATTTATATAATTGGACTATTTAAGCAGTTGGATAAGAAGAATCCATAGCAATTCCACACAAACCTTCCTTAGCAGCTATCCCTCGCTGCATCCTTATGTAGCCATTCTCACCCCAAACTGTACCCCATGAATTCTTCACAAGCCAATAGTCAGTACCATTAGCCCTACCATAACCAACTGCAGTAACACCATGATCTAACTCAGTTCCACATTCTCCAGTATAAATCCCACTAGAATAAAACATGAAACTTGAGTCACTAGCATCAATTGAAACTGATACTGGTTGGTGAGCCACAGCTTTCAATAGTGCTTCCTCACTATTAATAGGTACTTTCTCATACCCTTTAATATTAGCCATTGGGGTAGTTGCATTGTTACAATTTCCATCAGCTGCTTTATAAGGGTACTTGGTCTCACTTGTAATTCCACCATTTTTAATTATAAATTCAAATCCATCTTCCATGTAACCTCCTTCACAACCTTGGTCTACACCTTTTGTGTCACAATCCACTAGCTCTTGCTCTGCTAGGGAGACTAGTTTGCCTGTTGTTATTTGGTGAATTCCCTCAGTTGCAGCCACAGTTGAAAATGCCCAGCAGCTCCCTTGTTTAATTTTCAAACAAAATTAACACAAACATTAATTCAATCCAATCTGTTTCAATACTATGACATTGCGTCACCAAATAAAATCACAAGGTTAATAAAGATCACATTCACACACACACACACACACACACATATATAACAGTTCGACAATTTTACACTGACATAATATAAATATATGATATTGTTTATCTTACCACAATCACCTTGGTCCTTGATAGGAGTAACAGCTCCTTGTAATCTCCAATCAACAGCAGCAGGAATAGCAGTGACATTTTCATACTTAAATGACGTTGTTATAAATTCATGGGGCTTCTTGTAACCATTACGGGAAGCTTTGAATTCTCGAAGGGTTAAATCAGCTAGGTGATTAACACTGAGTTTGTAAGGTTTGTTGCCAGCAGCATTGAATGATTCAATGTAGTTAACATTGTTCTTGAATATCATGAAACGTTTTTCCTTCTCTGCAGCATCCTTATACACTTTGCTGTGTTTTGCTATCCATTGTTCGTGTCTTTCGGACATGGATGATGACTCGTGCAGCTTGCGGGACATTACCTGGGAAATTCCAACTCCAAGGAGAAGGAATAGAGCCAACATATACTGTTTTTGGTTGGTGGAATTGGAAGCCATTTCTCGTTAAAGGTGTGTGTGTTTGATGAAGAAGTGTAATTTGGTATGCATTGAAGACAATGTCATTGGTAGTTTATATAGAGAGAGATCACAAACTTTTAATTAATATTAATTTGCGTTTGATTTAGATTTGTAATTTCTTTTATTTATTTATTTACTTACCATTATTATTATTATTATTTGTTAAATACTTTTTGTTCCGTCTAAGCTGCGTAGCTTCTTGGTTAAAATTCATTAAACTAATAATAAGTAAGTTCGCTTATCTACGTTAGAAAACAGAATAGCGACCAATATACACTAAATAAATAAATATATTTATAATGGGTCGTTATTTCGAATTACAGAAGATTCTTTAATTGAGTTTTATTCAGATTTGCAGAGCCTAACATGATATGGTGATTGGATTCCCTTTCACAGACGTTTCTTGCTTGATTGAGATAAAGACCCGTGGCAATTTGCGTATTATCTTCGTTGAACATAATGTATTATTAGTTGAATTGTTTTATTTCGATTGAAATTTTCTAGTGGTATTTGTCATTTCACATTTGACATCAAGTACCATACCAATGAGTAGTGATACTGTTACAAAAATTTGAGTGCAAAAGTATAGGCAGAGAAAAACAACTATTTGTCCTTAAATCACTCCTATACAACTATTTGTCCTTAAATCACTCCTATCTGCCAAGACGAGCTAGGTGTCTTTGGACAAGCTATAAGAGAATCAGGCATTTAACTTTGCACTAGTGTCAATTGTTACTATTAGAATAACTTTCACAAAAACAAAGTTTTTAGAAATCGATTAATACTTTCAAGTGACCACTTGCATAATTTTATCGTCATGCTAAGAGTTCTCGACACTCTCATGAAGCCTTTCTTTAATTTCACTGGCACAACAAATGACACGTCATCAATCCCAATGAGTTCACTATAAGAATGCAAATAGCATAACTACAACGATTTGGTTTGTATGAGTTCACTGATTACTGAATTTATTAAGAGGGTCTGTGTATCATTTATCTAGCTAGGCCCTCGAAGAAAGTTCGATGTTTTTGCACGCCTCTCTTTATCAATTTGGTAGCCATTAGACAACAATACAACGTGAATTGATTGCATTTCGGTAGGTTCAGAAACTTCTTAGCATAAGAGTCATTATACATGACTAAAGTTAATCCATGTGGTTTTTCATATAACAAAAAAAGACCATAAAAACATTGATTCAAAATCTGCCGGAAAATTAACATATTATACCAGAAAACTAAGCAATAGTTGCCAAAAACGGTATAACAAACGAGAAATCGGTTTAACTAAACAATTGCCTGGGATTTGTTAAGGATCACTCCCTCATATTTCACCTGGAACCACTTCATCGAATCCTCCTTCGTGACTCGGTGTTGAATTCCTACACGAGACTTGCATCTACGGCGACGCCCCACGCGATAACCAGGGCGCTCCAGGACAACGAAGAAGTCCATTCCGTAAATTCCAGTTGATGGATCATACCTGATGCAGAGTGCCAAGGGTTAGAGATCCAGAAGTAATCAAACATAAGTAATGTGACAATAGTTTCAAATCTTGTTGGTAACAACATAAGTAATCAAACATATATGGAGTGGATAAACCTATAGTTGATTGACACATAGAAATGAACAACACACGACAATGTCATTTAAAATACAGCATGCAAATTGCAAAAACAGATAGTTAGACTTTACATCACATAAAAAGTTAAAAACTAATTCATAATCAACCTAGCTTATGTAAGTCTTGGTTCCTCAAGACAAGACCATATAAAGCAACTTCATTTTAAGCATCAAAAACAGCAAAAGAAGAAAAAAAATTGAAACACCCATACTTTAAGCCAAATGGGATTGAATGGTGCAGAAAGTGAAAGAGACGTGTTATTAATGATAGATCCAAAATTTTGAATAAGCTTACTTGATTCCCAAATCAATATGCTCCTGAATACCGAAACCAAAACACCCAGTATCACTGAAGTTCCTTCTGAGAAGTTCATATTCCTTCACCTTCAAACCACTCTCCAAAAGCTGCATTGCCTTGTCACCTCTAACAGTGACATAGCATGCAATTTTCTCATTCCTTCTAATCCCAAAGGAACGAACAGTGTACCTTGCTGTCAAAATCCAGAGGAGAACAAAGAATTAAAGATGAGGCCACCAAATATATCCAAAATATAAAAACAATATATAAGATTGATATTGTTAAATATCATGTAAAATAGATCAGGTGGATTCTTGTTTTTTGAACTTGTAAACAACTTAAAATTGAGCAGAAGAAAGCCACGACTCTCAAGTCTCAAGGGAAATCAGAAATTGAAGCCCTTCACATCTTAAGTTCCTCCACGGACCTGTGGACCATGTTTACATAGGAAAATTGATATTTAAACGGTTTTGTAACCCAATCCTTCGAAGACCTGGAACATCCCTCCTGCCACACTCGAGATCCTACCTAGTGTCGGGAGGGAGTGATAGGTACTAACTCGATGATCAAAACATCCTATCTAAAATACAAATTAGAACTAGTCTAACATAAATAAAAAATCGAAAATACGCCTAAGCCCAATACAAACAAATATAAAACATATTAACAAATAAAAATAATAACATAGTTACAATGTAGGACTCTATCTGGAGCACAAAAATCCAGAACTCAAAATAGTGGTCATCAGGTGAAAAAAGAAGCTGCACAACACAACAGCAGCATGAGAGAGAGCCCACACACAGCAGTGGCCAGAGGTATCACAGGCAGCTGATCCTACACTTACACAGCTAAAAATGCAATTCCATGGCGATCCCAATCCCACAGACAATTCAACATGGTTTAAAGGAAAAGCAAGATCCAACGAGGTGGCTTGTGATGCTAACAACGATGCCTACCGCAACTATAGTCACAGGTTCACAGGGTTCTTATAATTGGCAAAAATTACAGAACTCAAACTACTATTACTGTCTTACTATCACACTCTCGCTGCTATTTGAAAAAAAAATGGTGAAGCTTCCGATTATTAACCCTATAATAGACTCCACACCAACCCTTAAATTAATATTTTTAACCCGTTTCATTCGTATTGTAATGTATGGCAATGCGAAAGAAGAAAAAAGATAGAACCCCAGAAATAGTGATCAAATTAATTTATGAAAAAAACCTTATAATTAACAGAGCCTTGAGATTCATAACCATCATCGACAACTAATAATTTGCTAAGAACTAACCTTTGGAGAACACTGGGGTTTGGCCACTAAGTTGCTCCAGCACCTGCAACACAAATAATAATAAAAGGTTAATTTTAGAATGAAAAAAAAAAGAAGAAAAAGTGGATCCAATGAATAGAGTGGTGAAAACCTTGGCGGCTCTGGTGAGACGATCTCCACTCTCACCAACGGAAATGTTGAGGACAAGCTTTTGCACTTTAATTTCCCTCATTGGGTTCGATAATTTCTTCTCGGAAGCCTGAGCTCAGTTCATTCCAATTCCAATTCAACACAAAACCAAAAAATAATGAGAAGAGGATATTCGAATTCGAAGGCAATTTCAAAAGCAGGAGGAGAAGAAGGAGGAGGAGGCAAAGGAACGAGGAGCATACCATTGGATCTGGAGGCTGCGGCAGAGCCGAAGTGAAGACCGATGAATAAACCCTAAATTCACAAGTTACGGAAGCGTGTGCCTATATTATAACTAGAATCAAAACGACATCGTTAACCTTAAAAGGAGATGTATTAATTTTGGGATTGCACAAAGGGTCGGCTTAGCCCGGTGTTCTGAGCTGGACTCGTTAAATAGAGGCTTAGAAATGAATTGGGCCCTTTGCTCCAACCCAGTTTGTCCATTGGCAAGGCTTGACCCACTTTTTTATGTTTTTTAATTACTTTTTTTGTGGTTTTCTTTATTAAAAGTTAGATTAAATTGGGTTAAAAAAGGCTCATGCTTCTCCCACTCCTCTCTACTCATCACACACCCCCAAACCACAAAAATTTCAATATTACTCTCACGTGCAACGCACATGGAAACGCGTAGAGGCTGAGATTTACAGTGGTACGGTCTTTACGCACCAAACAGATATGGTTCATTGGTACCGTGTTAATAAATATATAGGTTCGATACAATACAATCGAACTGGTTCGGTTCTAAAGCCCCAGATATTTTGCAAGGGGTGTGTGGCATGTTTATACAGGTCCGGTACTTATGTAATGAACGAGTTTGGGTTTAATGTACCAAACTCCACTGATACTGCAACAAACGGATTAACAAACAACAATTTCTGTTTATGCATAAATCTTCATGTATGTTCGTTTGAGAGTGGCGTGACTATCTTTAGGCTTCATAACTTTGATTTCATTAAGGATGAGATTAGGCGAGATCAAATTCTTAGTCATTCTAGCCATTACTCCTTTCTCTTCAGCTGTTAATCTAGTAGTGTATGGATAACCTTCATCATAAGAAATTAATGTGTGGTTATGTGTTCCACACATAATCTCAATATCCATCCTCCAAGCTTCTTAATAAATTTACCTTTCAACCTAAACTTACAACAGCATTTTCTAGACCTTGTAGGATTTATCATTGTGTATGTACTTTCCAGCTTTTTCACACATCAACATGCAGTATTATTTATCTGATCTCAGTCTGTTGTCGGATCTAGATATCACAATCACCATCCCAAGGGACTTACCGACAAAACGTACCAATGGCAACAACTCGTCACAAGTAGCAAATAACTGAAAAAAAATAAATAGCATTCAGTTACTTAAAAAATAACTGCTAATTACTAAAAAATCAAGACTTAGTTCGTACCTCTTCAGTTGTGAACGAACTAGTATAGTCCACAACCAATGCGTCATCTGGGATGCCATCTCCTCCTGATGTCGCACTATTTTTTTCATTTTATACTCCTAAACCCTACAAAGACTGAAAGCATAAGAAAAAAACCTGTTACTGTACATTCTGATAACAACATACCAAGGTTCGACAGTATTGTGCCGGACAGGTTCGGCTCTATGGAATCAGACATGTATTACAATACAGGTACGATTGCATAAAATCAAACCGGCCCGGCACATTATTGCCGTGTCTATGGACTCACCCAAACACCCCTTAACCACATATTTTTAAAGGTACGGTGGTTATTGACAGAACCGATTTGTTTCTAATGTACCGATTCAAGCGCGATTTCAGGAAAAAAAGAACAAATACACACAGTTTCAGGGAGAAAAATGAAAAATGGTTGGTAGGGATGATATCTTATTATGGTTGGCAATGTTCAATCAGAATCAAAAACATTGTTCTTGTTTATAATAGAACATTTAAGTCCCTATTAAGCAACACATCGAGACAATTTCAAAAATTGGATAAATTGGTCTCCTTCTATTTCTATCTTCAACTTTCATTCCATTAAATTAGAACCCTAATTTAGTGAATTAGGAAGAATGAAAAGGAATGTTGTCATTCTCCAAGAATGAAGGTGAGTCTCTCTACAGAAAATATATAAATATAGTTAAATGAAATTAAAGACACTAAATTCAAATATAGTGACTTTGTTGTGTATATAATGGTTTTCTATCCACAACATCTTGGACCACTCCAACTTATACAAGTGTTAACATTTGATGAAAATAAGCTCACACCATGCTCAAAGTAAGACAAGCTTGAAAGCCAATTTGATTACTCATCTCTACAGAAGTGAAGAGTTAGATGTTGCAGAAAAAACAGGGGTGAGTAGGAACTTAATTTGGAGAGAAATGGAATAAGATATGACAACTATATACCTAAGAGAAGAAACATAGATGGAGAGAAATAGAATTGAAGGAGGGATAGAGAGTAAAGGACGAGGGACCAATTTGTCCTTTTTTATGTAGTGTGAGCTGTTCTGACAGAAGGACTAAAATGTCCCAAAATGTGTACGAGTTTTAAAAAAACATGTTGGCGCCAAGTAACAATCCACATAGGCAATCAATGGTACATGTTACCATGGTAAACACCACCCGTGAACTCACACGCAAAAATGGAAATTATGTGTTCGAATATAGTTAATCATTGAAAATGTTCAACTTAACAACATCAGTTTTGCTAGTTGTGCTAGGCATTACGGACTAATAAATTTACCGACTAACTCTTTTATAAATTAATATTGAATTAATGTATACTATTATGGATAAAGTAATAAAAGACAAAACAGTGGGTCATTAGGGGTATGTATGCAGTTACAAAAATATTAGGTACATCGTACATATGTATTCAAAAGTGTAATATGAGTAATACTGGTTAACAACTCAACTTTTAGCCTGCCTCAATATTACCAATGTCACTCACAAGTTCAGCCCATCAGATCTCCAAGTATATGTTGGAACTTACAAAGAAATCTTCTCTCCAACTATAGTTATCAAATTCTTATGTAAACATATATTAGTAATTAGTAATTCTGATTCACACTACCCAAATGAAAGGCTTCTTCCATAGCCCTCAAAATTGACAAAAACTCTCCAGCAATCAAGTTACTAGGTTGTTCCAAATGATCAATGCCATGATGCATGTTGAAGGATGAAGGGTTTTCCCTCACTTCCTCAAGAATCACAAACCTACAAACAGGACACTGACCTTTGTTTCTTAACCAAGGTACTATGCAATCCTCATGAAACATGTGGTTGCATGGAGTAAGCATCACCTCTTCTTTTGGCTCAAAATCTTCTAAACAAATAGCACACCTCATACCATCTTCCTTTGTGTCTTTCACCCTTTCTTTCAAATCATTTCCAACATTATTTCTATAATATAAACTCATGTTTCTAGCTAACCTTTTTGGTGAAGGGTTATAGATTGCTTTCTTAAGCTTTGTTAAAATAAATGATTTGGAATTTTCTACCACTGGAGGAACTTGTGTGCTTGTTTGCTGTGTGGATCTTGAAGGTGGGTGTGGGAAAATATCTCTGAGCCTTGTGTGGTTGAAATTGAAACCCCTTCTCATATCCCTATTAGGAACATAATTTTGTTGTATGCTATGTGGCTGTGTTGGAAAACTGCAATTTGCACAAAAAATGTTAAATCAGCCAGGCTAAAATTCACAAGTTCATGCCACTAATTGAATAGCATATTTTTTTTTTTCACTTCTATTGGATCAGAAGAAAAGAATTAGTTTGATTGATTATGTGCTATATATGTAACTAATGAAAAGTCTAAAACATGAGCAAACTTGCAATTTGGCCTTACTTTGGTATCCTATGATGTCTTGTAGGAGTTCTAACTTCCCACAACCGCAGTGGATCATGTGCAACATGGTTTCTCTCATCCTGCTAACATCAACCAGAATCCAAAATTACATTCAAGTTGTTATCCTAGAAAACCGGGTTAAAGGTGAACGCACCGATATCCTAGAGATTTTTTAGGTATGGTACCCATTATTCAATCACTTTTGCCCGCTGGGTTCGATAGTCAACAAAACTCAAGAGTATCATACAATTCTCCAGTTTTAAATCAAGAGCGTAATATACTTACAGTGGCTCGAGTAGAGTGAGATCTGTAAAACACAGGCACTTCATTGGCTTCACTATTGTTGGAAATTTGGGTATCATAGGCTCTAGCACTTGTCCTCCAAAGTCCTGGCAAAGGTGTGAAATTGTTCCTGTTATGGCTCATGGTTTCACCTTCTTCCTCAAATGATCATGTAGATATTCTTTTCTTACTTGAGGGAGTAAATATTGCTTCATTTTTCAACTTAGGGAATATATACATGGCTCTGTTCATTTTAGTTGTCAGCTAGAATATATCCTTATCCTTAGTAATGTTGTCACTTCTAGTCTTACTTTTGAGCTATTCTATTTTCTATTCTGATTCAAAGCCTGATGTTTACTCCATTCATGCATGTTTAAGATGCTCTGGTCTGGTGGCTGCTGCTCAGAATTGTCGGAAAAGAAATTAAGAAAGAATCATGTTCTTAAAGTGTTAATGGATTATTCATTTATTAAATGGTTCTTGTAAGTTTAGGAGAGAATAAAGTTGCATCACTTATTTGGAATAGATGTATCATATCAAGTTTAACTGATCTTTAGATGACTAATCATACTAACTCTCCTAACTTAATACAATACAATATCTTTTAGGTTCGAACTCTTTAACTTTGAGATCTCTACTTTTTTATCTTTCTATGTATCTATTTCTATCTTTCTTTGCTCTCTCCGTTTTGGCTCTCATCTTTCTTTCTTCATTGTAAATTACTATTTTGTCTCCAAATTTAAAACTATCCACCTAAAAGTTAGACAATTTTCTTTTTATTGTTTGGTCCACTATTTTATGCCTAGTCTTAAGAAAAGTGGAAAATTGTGCGTTTAATTGCATTTTGGTCCCCAACTTTAATTGTTTTGCAATCTTGATCTCTATTTTAGTTTTGGCGATTTTGAACTTTTGTTTTTTCAATTGCACTTTTGGTCCCAAAAATTATAGATTGTGCACTATAAGTCTCTCACCTCAAAATCTGTGATTTTTGGAGATTAAAAGTGCAAAATAATTCCTTAAATTTAAGGATTCATAATTTAATTTAATTAAAAGTATGAGGTTAAAATCGCCATTTAAGAAAATTGACGGACTGAAATCATCAAAAGTAGAATAGAAAACTAAAATTGTAAATCATAAAAAATTGAATGACTTTTTTTTTGACAAGTGAAAAATTGAATAACTGAAAATACAATTAAACTAAAATTTTATCATGAGATGGGTCATGAGTTTAGGCAATTAAATGAAACAAATACATTTGTCAATTTAGCTAACTTTAGAACTTATTATTTATTTGTAGGTTTCAATTCATATACATTGACAATATAAATTTTTTTGAACTATAGACCAATCATAACTTGACCAGGAATGGAAATTTTGAATTTAATCATAACTACCTCAAAAGTTATACCTACGGTAAGGGGGTGAGAATGGGCCGGGCCGAGCTGGGCTTTGCATGGTCTGGGCTTGGTCTTTGTTGAAAATGTTAGGCCTGGCATGTGGCCTGTCGTAGAACCATTCTTGAGGCCTAGCCTGGCCTTTGTGAAAGCCCGACAAGGCCTAAAAGCCTGTTTAAAAGCCTATTTGACTATTTTTCTAAGAAGGCCTACAATATTTCAATGGTGTAAGCCTTTGTAAATAGACTAACAAGCTAATAGGTCAATGGTGTAAGCCTTTGTAAATAGACTAACAAGCTAATAGGTCAATGACATTCTATTTAAATTCTATTTTATAATAATAAATTCAACTATGTCAAAAATTGATGTAGGTTAATGTGTTTAAACTAACAAAAAATGTTAGCAAAGTTATGACTTAACACAAAGTACCAAATTCAATATCAAACAATATTAGTAATTAAAAAATTAGTAATTAAAAATATTAGTTATATTTATTTAAATAGGCCGGTTTGATAGGCCTAAAAGGCTTTTTCATTAGTCTATGGCCTGACCTATTTAGTTAAATTGGTTTTTAAAAAAACAATGGCCTTATCTGTTTAAAAAAAAGTCTGACCTGACCCGGGCCTGTCATAGACTGGGCCGTAGGCCCCTGTTAGGAGGCCTAGCCTATTCCCACCCTACCTACCGTGGTTCGTGGTTGATTGATAGTGTAATTTTCTTACACTAACCGTGTATCAAAATTAAGCTGTTATTTATATGGGCCTGATTATTTGTGTTTTTGTTAGAAGAAAACCAAGTCTTCTCTCAAAAAAATAGATGAGAATCACACCTTAATCCAAAAAAAAAAATAGATTAAATCCTTTTATAATAACCAATACTTTTTATAAAACAAAACCTTTTTTACGACTTCAAAACAAGCTTTAAATAACATTTCAATGATTTTCATAACTTGTACAAAAACTATATATATATATATATATATATATATATATATATATATATATATATATATATTATTTAAGTGTTTTTTTGGATAAGCATATACTATTTAAGTGTATTTAAATACTTGTTAATGTATTGTTCTTTTAACAAAAACTTAATCTCAGTCCTTCCCAAAACTTTCACGTGCCTTTTACGGTGAGGGACTAACTACGTTCATCACCAGTTTATACATAAAATAATATGAGTGATTGAGATTGTATCAACCCGCATGAAATTTCAATTATTCGTAACACTTTATTTTATATCCTACAACCAACATAAAATCACAATCATTCGTAACACTTTAAATTTGGACTCTAATGCATCGGTTGTTCCCAGGGGGTCTGGGTGGTGCCATGGTCCCCCCCCAAAATTTTACTGTTTTAGCAATTGTGTGTATTATATACTCAATTTTTGTATTAGGTACTCAATTTTTCTAATTGGTCCCCCTCAAATTTCAACTGTTTTAGCAACTTGGTCTCCCCCAATTTCTATTTTTGGCTCCGCCCCTGGTTGTTCTTTTTTGCTAGCTTCAACTAATAATGTCTTACAACGTTGGTTTTTTTGTTGCTAGCGTTGTTAGTATTTTATGGTCGTTACAGATAATCTAGCAGCTGAGAGTGAACATGTGAAGGGACCAAAGTTAATGAAACAATATTGTCAAAAACAAAAAAAAAAGTTGATGAAACAAGACAACAAGATAAAGGTATGAAACAAGTTCTTTCTCGGATGTTGATTCCTGATGTCATCATAGTCTATCTCTTTCTAAAACTAATTTTTTTTATTCAATTTAAAAAAATAAATGAACAGCCCAAAATTTTCTGCTAATAAATTTGATGGTTGTTAAGTGACTCGTGACTGCAGTCAATTTTGACTCTTTTCATTCTTTAGTAACTTCTCTTTTTCCTTCATCTTCTAAATAAGGTGGTTCCAAAAGAGGGAAGTGCTTTCATCCTCACTCTTTTTCTCCATGATTCTGCACAGACATAGTGTGTAATAAAGTTTGTTAAATGATGATATCTCAAGGACGTGCCCCAATACGAGCCTTAGAGTGTGTTTGGATGAGACAATTTTTTAAGGTAATGTAATTTAAGAGGGTAATTCAAATACTTTAAACCAAGTTAACTTGCTTAGATAATAAATGTCGAGAATTTTCAAAATGAATGGATTTTGTGAGTTATTTTAGTAACACTAAGTTTAGAGAATTTAGAAGAATAAATGTTTTTTTAATCACTAACTACTTGGTAAGAATTAAACTCCAGAAACATTAAGGACAAAAAGAAGATTTAAACAATTGAATTTTCATTTCTCACAAAAACAAAGAAAACAAGAAAGAACACAAAAGAAAGGAAAGAAGATTGACCGAAACTTAAGGACACAATTTTCCGGGCCTACATGTTGCAATTGGCTCTTGATATTGTCCAGCCTCCCCAAAGTTGATAAATAACTTGAACAGAATATCCTTATTTCACCTAAAACTGTGGCATTTTTCAAAAAAAAATTAACTAATTGAATTTCATCTTTATCACCATCAAAATCTGAAATGCAAAATAATTTGAGTGAAGAATTGAAACAGTGAGGCACTGAATCCGATTTCCAGTCTTCATCGAAGAAATATTCAAATCCCTAAATAAGAATCAATCAACAAATCAATAGATGGAAATAATATTAGCCCTAGCCTTATAACAAGGCATATGTAAAACACTGAAGCAGGATATACGATATACCACGGGAATATTAAGAACTTCAAGTTTAGGAGTCTTTGGTAGAATGTCCATCAACACTTCATCAGTGAAATGGGAAGTCCCCCTTTTCACATTAAGATGTGTCAAATTGTGAAACAAAGGAAAAAGATGGAGACTATCTTTTGCATTAATGGAAAGGCACTAGTAAAAGAAACAAAAATTAAGTCATTATTCAGATACAGAGAAAATGTGCAATGGATATAAGAAATACATGGGTAAAGGTTGTCAATAGGCATCATCTTATACAATATTAAAAAATGAAGATGATGAGCCAACAGTTAAACAAACATACCTTAAGAGTATCATCTGATAGTTTGAGAGACTTGACAGTTGACACTACGTACTAAGTTCATTCAATAGATCAATTGCACAATGGGAAGTAGTAGCATCATAACCCTTAAGATGAATACATGCATCACGTATGGAGATCGAGTTAGCCATGAAAACTTTTAATGTTGGATTACTTGTGCAACGTAAAGATAAAAAATTCACTGCATCAAACTTGATCGTACACCTGTCAAGATTATTAAATGCTGGACAATAAGAGTCAGCATATATGATCAACTTTGTTAATGTGGGAATTGTAACAGTGGCTTGCTTTATGTTATTCCTGTTGGGGAAAACAGTGGAAGGGGTGAGGGAAAGGAGCGCAAGCGCTAGAGAAAAGAGAAAGGTAGGGCAAGACAATGATGCAGTAAAACTGAATTATGAAACTGTATTATATAAAATCGTTCTTCACAAGAATCATATATAACTGTACATGCTACTACGTATATATATAGATAAGCCAGTCCCATGATTTCGACCAGGCCCACACCTTCGACTAGGCCCATAATAGGCTTACTTACTACACCTATCTGTATTACTAGCGCCTACCTATATTTACAAGCCATTGAATTACAAAGCATATCTCAATATTCCCTCTTAATTCACATTGCTAAGTGACATCATTCCAAGCATAGTTCTCAGTTCTTCGAATCTTGCCTTTTGCAATGGCTTGGTCATTGCATCAGCTACTTGAAGTTTCGAACAACAATACTCCAGATTCAGCCTCTCATTGTTGACTTGATCACGCAGGAAGTGATATCTGGTCTCTATGTGCTTCGACCTACCATGTGCGACAGGGTTCTTAGCGAGATCTATCGTAGACTTGTTGTTGATCAACAACTTCATTGCTTCGACCCTGTGCAGCCCAGCTTCGACCAATAACATGCTCAGCCATGATGCTTGACATGCTGCAAAGGAAGCAGCCACATACTCTGCTTCACAAGAGGATAACGCAACTATACTTTGCTTCTTCGAGCACCAAGAGATGGGTGTCGTTCCATGCATGAAGACATACCCACTTGTGCTCTTTCGATCACTCTTGTCTCCACTCCAGTCGGAGTCTGTGTAACCAAACACTTCAGCGCTATTCTTCGACCCAGATTTGCTAGGGAAGAGAATACCATAACTTTGTGCTCCCTTTATATACCTTAGCACTCTTTTTGCAGCTACTAGATGGGAGCTTTTCGGCTTCTCCATGAATCTGCTGATCATTCCGACACTAAACATAATGTCAGGTCGAGTTTTGTACAGGTACCTCAGAGATCCCACAATCTGTTTGTAGAGGGTGGCATCTACTTCAATCCCTTCATCATCTTTCGACAGCTTGTTGCTTGTGTCAGTTGGTGTCGAAACCTCCTTACAGTTGATCATGTCGAATCTCTTCAGGATATCAGCTGCATACTTCGACTGATGCAGAAATATTCCCTTCTTCGACTCTGTAAATTCCATTCCTAAGAAATATGATAAGTGTCCTAGATCACTCATTTCGAACTCAGACATCATCACTTTCTTAAAGGTTTCGACTTCGACCTCATTGCTGCCAGTTACTAGTAGATCATCTACATACAGGCACAGTAGCAATTGAGTCGAAGTTCCATTCTTCTTAACATATACACCATGTTCATTGGTGCATCTAATGAACTTCTGAGCTAAGAGAAAAACATCAATTGTCTTGTTCCATGCCCTTGGTGCTTGCTTGAGTCCATATATGGCCTTCTCAAGCTTGAATACCTTGTCTTCTTGTCCCTTCGACTCAAAACCAGGTGGTTGGCAAACATAGACTTCCTCCTCCAGAGGTCCATTGAGAAATGCTGACTTTACATCAAGTTGATGTAGGGGCCAGCCTCTGTCACTTGCCAATGCCACTACCAATCTTATTGTTTCGATTCTGGCTACAGGGGCAAAGACTTCTTTGAAATCCAAACCAGGTTTCTGCAGGAAACCTTTGGCTACTAACCTGGCTTTATACTTGGCCACTTCTCCATTAGGTTTGACTTTGGTCTTGTAGACCCATTTCACACCTATTGCCTTCTTCTGCTTTGGAAGTTCGACTAGCTTCCAAGTACCATTTTTCTCTATTGACTTCAACTCGTCAATCATGGCTTCCTTCCACCGTTTGTGATTCAAGGCTTGCTCCAGGTTCACTGGTTCTGCTTCAGCCATCAGTGCGAAGTGTGTCAGGTCTCCCTCTGCTGTAATAGCAGAATCTGGGAACGTGTCGAATCCTTCTAGCCTTACTGATCTCTGCCTTCCCTCTGTGACCTTCTGATAGGTTCGACAGCAATGGGTTCTTCAGGTTCTTCGGTTTCAGTGGCTTCATTCTGATCATCTAGATCCTGAACTTCGTCGAAGTCCATCACTGTAGGTTTTTCATAGCCTTGTTCCCAGTTCCAATGCTTCGACTCATCTACTATGACATCCCTGCTTTTCACCATTTTCTTCGACACAGGATCATACAGTTTGTATGCTCCTGTCGAATGGTAGCCAACAAGGATCATTTGTTGTGCTCTATCATCTAGCTTGCTTCTTTGTTGCTCAGGGACATGTCTGTAACATAATGAGCCAATTATTCTGAGATGTTTGACACTTGGCTTTCTTCCTAGCCAAGCTTCTTCAGGTGTCCTCCCAATCAATCTCTTTGTGGGGCACTTATTCAGAATATACACTGCTGTGGCTACAAGTTCTCCCCATAGACTGTGAGGAAGCTTCTTTTCTTTCATCATGCTTCTCACAATGTCGAGGATAGTTCTGTTTTTCCTCTCAGCAGTTCCATTATGCTGAGGTGTGTAAGGTGAAGTGACTTCATGTACAATTCCTTCATTTTCACAGAATTTTTCAAATTCATGTGAGTTGTACTCACCACCTCCATCAGTTCTAAGGGTTTTGATTGCACATTCACTTTGCTTCTCAATCATTACCTTGAAGTTTCTGAACACTCCCAGTACTTCACTCTTCCTTTTAATCAAATACACCCATGTCATTCTAGTGTATTCGTCAATGAAGGTGACAAAGTACTTGTTCCCTCCTAATGAACTTACCTCAAATGGACCACAAACATCAGAAAATATCACCTCCAACTTCTTCTCTGCTCTGCTTGGCACCTCTGACTTGAAGGAGTTTCTTGGTTGCTTCGACTTGCAGCAACACTCACATACTTCGACAGGTACCTTTATTGCAGGCAACCCATGAACCATCTTCTTTTCATGTAGTTGACTTAAGCTCTTGAAGTTTAGGTGGCCAAATCTTCTGTGCCACTTCCAGTGCTCCTCTTCGACAGTAGTTTTGAGGCATTTCTCTTCGACTACTTGCAACTTGATCTTGAAGGTTCTGTTACTCTGCATCGACACCTTCAGGATCATCTTCTTGTTTGAATCAAACAAGCTGAGACAGTTATTATCCATCTCGACAGAGAATTTCTTCTCAATCATCTGCCCAATACTTAGCAAATTGCTCTTCATCATTGGTACATAAAATACCCCTTGAATATAGCACCACTTACCATCTTTCGGCATGAACTTTATGGTACCAATTCCTTCTGCAGTGACTCAGCTGTTGTCTACAAATCTAATTCTTTTGCTTATCTGCTTTAATTCGACAAACCATTCCTTGTGGCAGCACATGTGGTTCGAACATCCTGTGTCGAGATACCATTCGATAGACTTCTCTTCAGTCGAATTTGTATCTGCCTTCAACAACAGTAATTCTGGGTCAGTAGCTGTCATGAGGGATAATTCTTCATAATCATTGCTGGCTATGTTGGAGGCATCACCAGTGTTACCACTGCCCTGCCACACACACATTGCACAAGTATTTTGAGCATCACACGTGTTTCCACATTCACTAGTGTTCCCACTGTTTTGCTCGCTACTTTCAGCAATTTCTTCATTGAGATGAATGTCTTCTTCAATATCATCTTCGACTGCCATTAGCATTAACCCTTCTGAGTCAGAGTCAGAATCTGTGTCTCCATCACTTGCAAATTTGGCTTCAGCATCTTTATCTCTAGGAACCTTCTTGTTCTTGCATTTGTTCCTATAATGCCCAAATTGCTGACAGTTATAACACTGCACTTTCGACAGATCTTGCTTCTTCTTGTCGAAAGGTCCTTGTTCTTTCTTCTTGCTGCTTGATCCCATTTCTTTACCCTTCTCTTTCTTGTTGTTTGCTTTCCAGTTTTTCTTAGAGGAGTATGATAACAAGGCTTGTTCAGTTTCTTTCTCTGAACTTCTCTGCCTTATTCTCAACTCATGAGCCTCTAAGGAACCTTGAAGTTCATCTAACTTCAATTCATCTAGGTTCTTGGATTCTTCAATAGCAGTAACAACATAGTCGAATTCCTGGGTTAAGGATCTAAGCACCTTTTCGACTTTACTTGTTTCCGACACAGTTTTACCATTGCCTTTGATTTGATTAGTTAAAGCTACTAACCTCGTAATGAATTCTCCAATTGATTCTCCATCTTTCATCTTCAAGGCCTCATACTGTTTTCTGAGCGACTGTAGGCATATCTTCTTCAGTCTATCTGCTCCTCCATACGAGTTCTTGAGGACATCCCACGCTGCCTTTGTTGAATCGCAATCAATGATCAGGTTTAGGATGTTGGAATCAACACTTTGGTGAATCAAGAACAACCCTTTTCCATCTTTCTTTCTCAGCGAATGGTGGTTGTTCCTCACCGTTTCAGTGGCGTTTTCTGCCAATGGTGGAACACCATCATTCACGACATCAAGAACATCTTGATACCGAAACAGGACCTTCATCTGTGCGCACCACCGTTCGTAATCCTTTCCATCAAAGATGGGGAGGTTCCCCGGAATACCTCCACCAGAGTTATCACGCGTTGCCATGAGTCTTGAAGGATCTTGAAGGATCTTTAAAGCTCTTGATACCAGTTTGTTGGCGAAAACGGCGGAAGGGGTGAGGAAAAGGAGCGAAAGCGCTAGAGAAAAGAGAAAGGTAGGGCAAGACAATGATGCAGTAAAACTGAATTATGAAACTGTATTATATAAAATCGTTCTTCACAAGAATCATATATAACTGTACATGCTACTACGTATATATATAGATAAGCCAGGCCCATGATTTCGACCAGGCCCACACCTTCGACTAGTCCCATAATAGGCTTACTTACTACACCTATCTGTATTACTAGCGCCTACCTATATTTACAAGCAATTGAATTACAAAGCATATCTCAATAATTCCAACAACAATTGTGCAAGGTCAACTCTTCTAGGACAGGGCACCCAAAGAAAGTTTGTAGAACTGAAATCTCATTTGCAAAGGTAACACATGAAAGTTTCAATCTCTTAAAACGAGTTAGACTAGGAAGATGTAGATCATTTGCAAAGGTAACACGTGAAAGTTCTAATGTCTTCAAGCAAGGGAAATGAACAATACTAGGAAGATCTAGAGCGTCATATTGAAGAGGACAAATTTCAAAATCAGTGGCAGGTAAATAGGTCCATAAGTACCTCCATCTTTTTGCTAGTTTGGAAGTTTTCACTGCGTCTTTGTAGGGTAGTAAAGAGAGAAAAAAGTGAAGAATGTTATCAGGTAAATTGCTAATAATATCTTTCACACCAGCATCATTACGTCTTTGGAACTTATATGGTGATTGGATTGTACTAGCCATGCCGATGAGCTAGGCTGCCCAAAATAAAAAATAAATAAATAATATAGTAAAGTTGTGAGAAAAGTGTCAAGTCATGAGAGCTTGATGGAATATGGTGTAGGTAATATAATAATATATTTCAAATAGTGTACAATAGTACATGATCAGGAACACTCATGGATTCAGATTCTATGAAGTTGCTGATCGGTACAGTCGCGCAGTCGGCAAATGTGGACAATCCAATCTTGATGGGCGTTCTAAATTTAAACTTCATGTTTTATATCTATTTTTAAAGTTAAAAATCTAGACCATCTAATCAATATTGAAATGGCCCGTATGTGTTGACTGCACAGCTGTAGCATAGGATCCAAATCTGATCACTCACGTCATATGTACTACAACACTACAAGCAAGATGTGAGTTAAGCATAATTGAAAAGATTTGCAAGTAATAAACGGCTAATGGTCATCGATTCATCAAATTACTCGCCTCGAATATAATAAGGAAAAAAATTTACTTACAATTTTTAGAAAAATTAATTAATGTCACTTAATCTTCTTAATATAATAAAAAAGTGTAATTATATTCTTCAAATTACCCTTCATACGAACTTTAAAGAGTAGATTGAAGAGTGTGACACCAAGAGGTGAAAGCGACGCACATCGCACACAGCCAACGTTATTAGGCTTCTGCTTCTTCACATTCAACCTCTAATCTCGATCTACTTGTTTTCTAATTATTATTATTATTATTATTATTATTAATATATGCGCTTTTTGTCCTGTTAAGCTAATTTTTATTTTTTCAATTCGTTTTTGTTAACAAAGTGAGCATGATTTCTAGCATTCAAAAAATAGTTGCACAAAGATATATTCCCAGAAATAATACCTCAATTCCAAGACCTTTGATATATGATAGGCTGATAGCTGTGTGAGTGACTTCAACTGCACTCGCCTCCTCCCTCTCAACTCCTATGCCATTATTCTTTTTCCTACCAGATTCGGCTTTTCCTTTGTGAATTAGAATGTAAAGTCACTAATTCTTTGTTTACGAAAATCTTGATTTTTCTCTTTTTTTCCTTTGTGAATTGCCGCCATTCAGAACTCTTTTTTTTTTTTGTATAGATGAATATGAAGAGCAGAGCAAAAGGGAGAATTTGTGAAATTAGGGATGCAACTTATCTCGCATATTATTAGCTGATTCTGTTTTGATTTTCTTCCCCTTATGACTAAGTCCGAGTCTGACTTAGAATACACAACAATTGTTTAGTAATTATTATTAAATGGGCATAATAGTAATATGTACTAACCCGTAGTGTTTTCATTTACCCGCTCACTCACCACACAAACACTAAATTGTGGTTAGTATGTACTAACCATTGGATTGTTGTATTATGGCCACCGAAAAATTTAGATCCTAAGTCGTTGCCACTAAGCCCATTCTAGAACTAGGTTTTAGTTCTTGCTACTGCCCTTACGTTCTGTAATTTTGCTTATCTATTCTGAAATTTAATTATTTTTGTATTTTTGCATTTACTTTTTTTTTATTAAGAAAATTGCGTTATTTTGTTTTTCGTTTTTTTGACATTTTGTTTTGTTTTTTAATAGGTACGGTACCAAAATTTGTGTATTTTTATTTGACTCGTTCTTATTAAACACCCTCTCCTACCTCCCTAAACACACTTTGACCCTGCAAAAAGACCAAAATACTCTTAAGGAATAAATAGTTCCAAGCGTGTCCCTTATTTTCTGACATATATTTTCTATGTTTCAATGACTACGATTCTACTGACACTTTTGATCAACGGCCTATATTCAGTTAAATTTCTTTAACAGTCATTGGAATATTTGTCCTTTGTATCGGAAAAGAAGTGGATTTACATTTGTTGTGGTAACTGTGCCTAAATAGATATATTTTCGACGGTCTAGATTTCTCAACAAAAAGTTTGATCAAAGACTCACATTCAACGACACCCACTATAAATAGGCTATCAGTTACCCCCATTTCTCTCACACCAACCTCCACCAACATTTTTCCCTTACTAAACTCTTGCTTCTTCACAAACGCCCCTTCTGAAATGGAGTTCACATCAACCCAGTTCTCAATGGGCTCCTACCTGATTATCCTCCATCATCGTGGAAGTATCACCAAGAAGGAAAATTGTGTTTGGTTTCAATGTCCCAATCTTGCCTTCTGTAGACTAATATATGAATAAATAGACTAATATATTAATTAACCATAAAAATGTAACGCACACATCATTCATACAAAGATATCAAAATAAAAGCCTAAAAAAATTACTAGGTCTATCGCTTGCCTCACCCGCCTCTACACTGATACACACACCTTCTAAAATGGGTGAATGGCCCTACAATGGCTTTCAGTCGCTCGAGTAAGGTCCAAGTGCTTGTTCCTCGTAAAATACGAGTTTCCGGCAACTCTTCCAAGCCAATAACTATGTTCAATATCTCGAACATACAATGTGTGTGCCAGTAAAAGTATTAAAATAACATCTTGTTTAATAAAATAAAACACCATAAAATATCACATATATGTAATGCCTGTGACTCATTTGGTATGGGTTAATTGGTCGGACATAGGTATGGGTGTGAGACCCTCCAAAACCAGTCAATGCACTCGTTAGCGGTGTTTGGCTAACGCTGCATGAGCTGATCACCGCACCTATCTACAGGTAGTTATGCTAGCATCGATCCTTCAGCTGGTCGTAGATGTAGGCAAGTCATCCCGCCTCGGGTATAATTGTTGGTGGGCTGGAGGTCAGCCAGCATCCCAAGATATATATCCCACCTTCACCTTTGGCCCCGACTTGTCAGTGAAGATGGTGGTGCCCAATATAAGCCCTACTAGCACGCCCCATTGTTGGCCGCTTCTCACGCTCTTGTTCCTCGTAAGAAGAACACCGCTAATCTTTGCCATCCCTAAAAAAGAAAATAAACAATGTTAAAACCCAAAAGAAATCAAAGCAACAACAAAATGGACAGAAAGCAGCAAAATAGGTGCATTACTAAGATGTAGTAAATAAGGGGAGAGTGTGGGTAGGGGTTTTAGTGGAGGGGTATTTTGGGGTTTTAAAAATTTGGGTCGTGTGTGGGAGTTTAATAAGAATGGGCCTTTTTTATTCTTATTGTTATTGAGCTAAAATTATACCCAAAAGAATTAGAACAAGATAAAAGTTGAAGCGGTTTTTTTATACCCCCACTCATATACCATACATGAAGAAAAGGGACGACGCTGACGACGCTGATGTATCCCCAATTTAGCTAATTTCATTTATTGAAATTAGCAAGAGGTTATGTTTAATTAATTAGCTATTTTGAATAACTAGGCATAATTGATTATATCTCATGGTTAATTTAATTGCCAATGATGTATGTATGTGTGCCTTGATGATAAATTGGTGGTTGATTAATTAAGTCACATAGGGCGGTATTTTAGAAACAATAGGGTGCCAATAGAAGCAAGGGTAGGTTGGTCATTTCCCTTCCATTTAATCCCTCTGCTCACACTAAACACATTGACCAAACAACACCTAGCGCATTCGGATGAACCGATAAAATGACATCTCAAAACAAGTCAAACTTCTTTTAACTACGCAGCGGAAATTCAAATGGTTCAACTAAACATTCGTGACAACTATGCAAGATTCATAACTCAAAATCCAACAGTAAACAACTTAAATAACATAAATAAACGTTCATCCCCCCGAGTGCTACGTATCAGAGCGACGACACCGACTCGATCAAACGAAGGTGAACTGCCTTCATTCGGGATTACCTGCACGTTACCAACATTGGGGTAACATTCAAGCAGAAGGGGTGAGATATCGAACTATATAATGAATCACATGAAAGACAATATATATCAGGTCAGGACATCAGATCATCATTACACAACAGTCAATATCATCATATCACAACGGTCAATATCATCATATCACAACGGTCAATATCATCATGTCACAACGGTCAATATCATCATATCACAACAGTCAAGTCATTACGTCACGGCAGACAAAATCGTTTCAATCGCATAAATATGCAACATGAATGCAGAATGTGACTCGACTCAGGGCCACCGCCCTATAATGCATGTGGTACCATGATTCAAGCCCGTAAATAGGGGCATCAACATCGCAACATCGTCGTCGTGGTTTGCCAATCCAAGCCATCGTGGTTTGAGCATAGCTCCATCGTACAAAATATGCTATGCATGCGACGCTATGTAAATGCACAAACAAATAACAACGGTTACATAGCAACGCAACAACTTCGGAAAGCAACATTGGCCGTAGGCCTACAACACATCACCTGCCAATGAATAGAGGCAATTTCGTCTTCGTACAACCTTCGTCGTCAACAATTTACTACTCAGCAATTTTCAACATTTTGGCAACATCGCAATATTTTAGCAACTTTCAACATTTTGGCAACATCGCAATAATTTATCAACTTTCAACATTTTGGCAACTTTGGGCCTAATCACATATTCAACATCATTTTAAATAACAATCGTGAGATTCACATTTGGGCAGCCACAACAACCATAGCAACAACGGCAACAGCAACAATAGCAACAGCAGCACAGCAACAGCAACACAGCCGCAGCAGCACAGCAACAGCAGCACATCAACAACAACACAGCAATGGCAACACAGCAACAGCAGCACAACAACACAGCACAGCAACAGCAGCAGCAACACAGCACAGCAACACAGCACAGCAACAGCAGCAACACAGCACAGCAACAGCAGCAGCAACACAGCACAGCAACAACAACAGCAACACAGCACAGCGACACTAGGGTGTGGCGCCTAGGGACAGGGCGCCAACACCAGCAACACAGAAACAGGGTGTGGCGCCTAGGGACGGGGCGCCAACACCAGCAAGCAACAAATCACCAAGCACAGGGCGAATTTCCATCAAACATACCTCTACTTCGGTGAATTAATTAACCTATCAAACGGTATCGAAACTTAGCAAAGGACCCCTCTATTGAAAGCTAAGAATGTCTAGTTCCTGGCTATAATTCTTATTTTACAAACTAATGGTCCAACTCATACAGTTTCAGTAAATAAGCAACAAGGTTCAGAAAACAGGACAGCCACCATGACCCAGCTTGTGACACCTCTAAAATTATCAAAACTCAGTCAAATGACATGGGACTTGAGCCTAACCCGAAAAAAATTGAGTGTAGTTTTCAATGAATCAAGAATCATTCAAAAAGGAGTTCAAACGAAAACGTTATACACGAAATACCGAACCTATATCCAGACTGTTTCCAGAATTTTAACCTAACTTGTGACACTTATAACTCGAGTTATACAACTCCAAATGCAACCAAACTAGTGCCAAATTAACAAGCATTAAGTCTAGTTTCTGAAAAGGGTAAACCACATAATTTTTGGACTGCTAGATTGTTCCCAGTTACTGTATAACCGAACATATATCTAGATCATTTCCAGAATTTTAACCTAACTTGTGACACCTATAACTCGAGCTATACAACTCCAAATGCAACCAAACTTGTACCAAATTAACAAGCATTAAGTCTAGTTTCTGAAAAGGTAAACCACGTAATTTTTGGACAGCTAGATTGTTCCCAGTTAGTGTATAACCGAACCTATACCCAGATCGTTTCCCATATGAACATGGCAAGTACAAATATAATTCTAGGGCTAATAACATAGAACACCAATCACACAACAATTGTTCAACAAGGCAACATAAACATATGATCATATATGGTGACAACTTATCAAACCCTAACCCCTACATAAAGCCATTCATAGGACCCATTATAGAGATAGAACCCCACCCTTACCTTAGCCTTATAAGATCACGAACCCTAGCCTTCTCTCTCCTCTTGGCGTCGCTCCCTCCTTCTTCTCTCCTCTTGGCCATCGCTCTCTCCCTCTTCTCTTCTCTCTAATTCTATTTTTTGTTCCTTCTAAATGAGCCAAACCCTAAAACACTCTTATTTATACTTATTTAATTTTATGGGCTTTTCTATGGCTTATGCGAATTACATCATGGGCTTTACTAATACTTCTCATTTTAATAATCCCAACCCCCAACAATAGGTCCACATATACTAGCATTATTATTATTTTATTATTTTTCTACCAATTAAATTCCCAAAAACAATTCAATTAAATAATTAATTAAATTTGGGGGCGTTACATCTTCCACTTCCATTCTCTTCTTAGTTTCGAGTTTGAGGATGAGAGAAGAATGTGGGTTCAACTTTTCTCTACTTGTTCATCTTGAGTTGAAAGGAGGTTCCAAGGTTTCCCAAACAACATGCATTTCAGCTGACAAGAGATTTTAGGGTCATCAAGCAAGCATAGTTCAGTAACCAAGAATCCTAGGGAGGTGATTTTCGTTTGGGTAGCTGAGTTCGCAATTGGGGAGCACTTCGGGGATAGTTCGAGAGGTTTTATTCGTGCGTGAGCTTCACCGATTGGTTTGGTTTGTGATTTTCATCACAATACGGTGAGTTCTATACTCGCTTAGGGATTTTGTTTTCGAAATACTGGTTACATGTTCTGTTTTTATGTTCAGTTCGTGTGTTTTTGAGTCAAAACCGAAATTGCGAAAATGTGCATTTTTTATACTCTGAATATGGTGATTGCTTGATGAATGATTGATGAATTGTTGATTGTTTGGACTGGATAAATTGTTGTTATTGAGCTAAAATTATACCCAAAAAAATTAGAACAAGATAAAAGTTGAAGCGGTATTTTTTATACCCCCACTCCTATACCATGCATGAAGAAAAGGGACGACGCTGACGACATGGAGGTATGGTGGCCGAAGACGTCGCTGATATAGTTTTGTTTCTAATATTTTATTTATTTTAACTATTTTAATTATTACAATTACTAATATATGATGTGACAAGTATATGTGGCATCATTAAATGACGTGTGCAAGCTGCATTAGCCGCCACGTCATTTTTTTTATAAGCAATGTTAGTGTCGGTGGGGGAATGTTAGTTTCCGGGGTTTGAACCCGGGACCTCCTTCTTGCACTCTTTTGCTACACTCCTTCGATATCGCTTAGCTCGCCAACTGAGCTACCTACTTGGGATATGCCACGTCATTTAATGAGTTTTAAAATAGGGGGACCAAAACTATAATTTATCCTTAAAACAAAAGTCAATATGATAACTACCCCTTTTTAATCACAACCACACATGTATTATTATACGGTTCAAATTTACTCATGTTACCCTCTCATATTAAAACTCCTCTCACTTGATACACTCTTATATATATATATATATATATATATATATATATATATATATATATATATATGTATGTATGTATATATTGAAATTGTTTCTATTAAGTTTCAATACAACCTTAAGTAAAATAAAAAGTTATAGGCTTAATTACAGTTTTGGTCCCCCTGTTTTCACCAATTCTCGATTTTGGTCCCTGAAGTTTTAAGTTGACGATTTTGGTCCCCCTATTTTCCCAATTTGAAAAATCATAGTCCCCCTCTTAATTGGTCAAAATTGAAAGCTGACTTATCCTACGTGGCAGCCCACGTGGACTGCCACGTAGGCGCACCCCCACCCCGCTTCCGTCGCTCTCCTTCCTCTACCCCTCCCCCCACCCCCCTTCCGTCGCTCTCCCTCCTCTACCCCTCCCCCCACCGTGACCCCCCCACCCCCTACCCCCCACCCACTCCTCACCGCCAGTCTCTCTCTCTCCTTTCTCTCTCACCCTTCATCATTTTTCCAGCGTGGCTGAGGAATCGGAGATCTGTTCGGAAGCAGGGGAGTGGTGCTGCTCTGAGTTTTGGAAGCAGGGGAGTGGTAGTGAAGGTGAGGCGAGGATGGGTTTCGGAATCGGAGATCTGTTTGGCGATTTCGCGAGAGTGGTGATAATGGCGCCGAGGGAGATGACGGTGTCGGAGAGAGAGGATGCGACGAGGGGAGGGGGAGATGCGAAGAGAGAGAGAACAGCGAGGGGGGAGGGGGAGATGCGAGAGAGAACGGCGAGGGGGGAGGGGGAGATGCGAGAGAGAACGACGAGGGGGAGGGGGAGATGCGAGAGAGAACGACGAGGGGGAGGGGGAGATGCGAGAGAGAACGGCGAGGGGGGAGGGGGAGATGCGAGAGAGAACGACGAGGGGGGAGGGGGAGGGGGTGGGGGGGGAACGGCGAGGGGGAGGAGGAGGGTGACGCTACAGAGGGGAAGAGGAACAGTTCACCTTTCAGGAGGAAGAAGAAGGTGGGGGGGGGGGGGGGTGGGGGGGGTGGGGGTGTGCCTACGTGGCAGTCCACGTGGGCTGCCACGTAGGATAAGTCAGTCAAAATTGGGGTGGGGGACCTTGATTTTACAAATTGGGAAAATAGGGGGACCAAAATCGTCAAATTAAAAGTTCAGGGACCAAAATCGAGAATTGATCATAATAGGGGGACCAAAACTGTAATTAAGCCAAAGTTATAAAAGAAAAATCAAAGTTTACATGAACATTGGAAAGTTCAAACCCAAATAGAATTATAGGAGAAATAGTTATACATGTATAGCATTCCACACTAGCAACAACATCTATCGATTAATCTATGAATATCATTCTCTCAACAAATGCAAGAGACACAGATGGTTAATATTATTTTATAATCTATGCAGGGCCGGCCAATCACAAGTGCAGGCCCGTGCAATAGCACAGGGCCTCAGCCTAGTCCAAATTTTTTAGGGCCCCAAAAAAAAAAATCAGCCTCAGCCCAATCACACCTTCTCACAACTTTGACAAAAAAACCTCTCCATATCCCTCTCACCTTCAAAAGACAGGTGAAATCTTGAAAAACTAATTGCAAATTGTTTGAGACCACTAGTGGAAAATTAACTTTAGAAAGCACCATTAGCATCGGTTGTTCTAAATGTAGAAGCGGTGGCAATTTTGCAATTAAATGGAAGATTTCAATTTTCGCGCCTACATTTGGCCTCGGTTGTTTAAACAACCGATGTTAAAAGTACTTGCGTCAGACATTTAGCATCAGTTGTTTATACAACCGATGTTAAATGTGTATGTCTAACACATTTAGCATCGGTTGTATATACAACCGATGCTAAAGGTCCAATTTTTTTTCCAATCCTTCGCGTTCTCTCGTATTCTCTGAAAGTCTCTTCTCTTCTCTCAACTCTAGCCGCTCTTCAATCTCTCTATCTTCCCCACTACACCCAAAAGCTACACCACGGCCAAACCCACCCCCTCTTCACCCTCTTCTCTTTGTTTCCACCCCTCTCACTGTTTTCTCTCTCTCCTGCTTCTCCTTCTGAACATGCACAGCTCCCTCTTCTCTAACCCTAAGACCTTCATCCCCAAATTCCATCAAAACTCCACCGGAAAGCTAGTCTTTGAACACCACCGAGACACGCTCAACCCCACCGAAAAATCCCCAACGCCATCATGAGTGCTCCCTACTCTCTCTCAGCGCATCTTTCTCTCGCATTTGAGCCTTGATCTTCAGATTGCATTTGAGGTTTGGTTCTCCTTTATGCTCTCTCCCTCGATCTCAGTTTTTTAGGTTAGTTTTCATTTTTGTTTTTCGTTTTTCTTCCAGATTTTTGTTTTTCCTATTTCTTCAAATCTGTACCTGAGTATTTTTGAATACTGGAAGAATGAAGAATCTGAAACGAAGAAGAAGTAGTTGGTACTAGGAACGAAGAAGAGGAAGGAAGAACCAGAAACAAATTTCTTGTCTTTAGATACGTAATTCCTATTTCTTCAGATTTGTACCTCAGTGTTCTCATTTTTGTTTTTGTTCATGTTTTATTTTTGAATGTGGGTTTGTTTTTGATTATTTTTCAATTTTAGATCTGTTGATTTTATTGGTGTAATGTTTGGTTAATTTTGTCTTTTTGGAACCCTAAATTCCTAATGTTGATTCCTAATTTTACCTCATTGCAAACTAAAAATATAATTAGGGGGACAATTTTTAAACTTTGAACAGGGCCCCCAAATTGTTTGGGATGACCCTGAATCATGCATTAGGTAAACAATATATTGTCTTAAGAGAACTCAATATCACAAAACTTAATTTTGATTCAATTGTTAAAACTTCTCTGAGGACTCTTTGTTCTTCAAATAAAATTCCTCCATCAAGATCATAATAATTACCATAGTTCAAATAAGTTTCAAGATTTATGAAAGATAATTCCAATTTCTCATCAAAGAATGACCTAGAAGTATTAAGTTGATCAGGCACAATGTCTAATAGCATACCAAGAGGAATCAGACTTAGAAGACGTAACAAACTCTTAACATCTAAGTCCGACTGGGTCGAACCGCTCTGATACCAATATGTAACACCCTAATATTTCTATCAAGTAGAAATGCTAAGATGCACGAAATGGCATATATCAGAGTAATGTTTCCTGTTTAGATATTGAACACGACTAAATTTTTTCGATGATTAACATCAAACAGTCTTACATTCCATAAACTTAATTAGGCAGAATAGCACTTTTGGTCCTTTATGTTTGCTCCAGATTTCACTTTGGTCCTTTATCTTTTTTTGGGTCCGTTTTGGTCCTTTATGTTTCATTTTCGTTTCATTTTGGTCCCTCCCGTATTATTTAATTCAATTAAAACATTAAAAACATTAAAACAATTAAAACAATTAAAACAATTACAAAAATAAAACATAAAACCCTCCCCCCACCGTCCACCACCACCCACCACCACCCCCACCGTCCACCACCACCCACCACCACCCCCCACCGTCAACCACCACCCACCACCAGATCTGTCTCTCTCTCTCACCGTGAACCCCTCCCCCCTCCCCCACCGTGAACCCCTCCCCCCTCCCCCACCGTGAACCCCTCCCCCCTCCCCCCACCGCTGCGCACCCCCTCTCTCCCCTCTCTCACGGTTATGGAGTTCTCCCACGAGGTAGGGGCTGTAATTGTTCAAATTGACGCCATAATCGAACTCAGGGGGAAATTTCGAGTTGAAAGGTGGAGTTTGGGGTCCAATCGTAGAGAGAGGAGTGAGAACGTGTGAGAGGAAGAAGACGGGTCGGGTCGTGTGAGAGGAAGAAGACGGGTCGTGGGTTCTGGGTGCGCAGCGGTGGGGGGGGGAACGGTGGGGGAGGGGGTGCGCAGCGGTGGGGGGTGGGGAGAGGGGGGAACGGTGGGGGAGGGGGTGCGCAGCGGTGGGGGGTGGGGGGAGGGGGGAACGGTGGGGGAGGGGGGAGGGGGTGCGCAGTGGTGGGGGGAGGGGGGAGAGTGGGGGGAGGGGTGGACGGTGGGGGGAGGTGGTGGGTGGTGGTTGACGGTGGTGGGTGGTGGTGGTGGGTGGTGGTGGACGGTGGGGGGATGGGTTTATGTTTTATTTTTGTAATTGTTTTAATTATTTTAATTGTTTTAATGTTTTTAATGTTTTAATTGAATTAAATAATACGTGAGGGACCAAAATGAAACGAAAATGAAACATAAAGGACCAAAACGGACCAAAAAAAAGATAAAGGACCAAAGTGAAATCTGGAGCAAACATAAAGGACCAAAAGTGCTATTCTGCCACTTAATTAAAACCATATAGGTTCCATGTCTTTCAATATCCTCAAAACCTAGTGTTCAATACCATCACAAGAAAAGCGGAAACGATTACATAACTTAAAACCAATTCAAGTCACACTATCGAGTTACAAAGACAACAAGGGAATTCAGTTCCAAAGGTAAAAGAACTAAGTCTTCTAACTCCTCCTCAAGCACGTCACCTACTCGTGCCTTGTCGCTTTCTTCTTTCCCTGTTTCTCTGTAAAACAACAACATATAAAGGGTGAGATAAACATTATCTCAGTGAGTCCTACCGTAACCCCTCACAATAACTCTCGGTCCATTTATTCCTTTTTCCTTTAATCGTAGTCCATAAAGGTCCTACGTGCTTATATCTTTTCCTTTCATGCCATAGTACATCTTCGGTAATGACCACGCCTTTACCGTCGAACCTCTCCACTAGCTTACGCTAGCTTCAAACCTTCTGAGGTCAAGGTTCTGGGGCTCATGACTTCCCCTCCCCTAGTATACTAATCTATTGGGTCGTCACCCATCCTTTGATATAATTTATATATCCTGTATTGATTGAACATTTAGTTCCATGACCTTAAACAATTGAGTGAACATTTAATTCATTGACCTTAAACAATTACTTGAACATCTAGTTCGCTCGCGTATACTACTTTTCGGTTTTTGAAACATTTATAACTTTCAAAAACAATTCGCTTTAACCTTGCAATCTTGTTCAAAAACAGAGTATCAATGGTTCCATAACATGAGGGATGGTTGGGAAGAAGATTAGAAGAGGTTTGGAATCGAAAGGAGCGACGAAACAAATTTTTGGAAACTGGAGACAGAAGACCTGGCACGACCCGTGCCAGACCTAGCACGACTCGTGCTTCCTGGAAATGTAATTCCAGTCAACCAGAAAGGTTGGCACGACCCGTGCTAAGGGTAGCACGACTCGTGTTGCCTGTAGCAGAGTCACAATTCGCTTATTTCATTCCGTTTTGCTTTTCCTATCGCGTCCAATATGTAACCCAATCTTAATCCAACATAAACACAGACAATATCAAGCAATATTCCAGACAATCCAGTCCATACAATCACATACAAAATTCGATAAAAACCGTAAAACGTTATTTTTCCGAAAACGGTTTTCGACTCTTAAAACTTTTCGAAACGATATTACACCTCAAAACCGATCACATAACAATCATTTCAGAGTTACTAAAACGATCCTAAGCGTGAGTAGAACTCACCGTTTCGACGAACTCGCGAGAAATCACATCCTCACACGAAACGACCGAACCGTAACCTCTCGAACAATCCCCGTAATCGTGAACTCGCACTGAACTTGTCCGATACTCGAAACTGAACTTATACCACTTCCAAATTTGAAAATCAGCCTCTTGGAGTTACTGAAATCACCCTCTATTACTTCCAATCCACAATAAGGTTACTAGATTTGCTCAAAACAACAATGTGGCTTCACAATTCCACTCTCCCTAGCTCCAATTCAACATGCAAGGCTTTGAAATTCCAAGAGCACCATTTTGAGCTTCATGATTCAGGAATGGCAAAATGGAGAAAAGGATGAATGAGCTTATGAGATTGGTATCATTGGATAGAGAATGAAAAATGGAAGAGAATGGAGAAGATAACACTTACATGCATATGACTTTGGGTGAACTTGAGCCTCTTCTTCTCCCTCTCACTCTCGAACTCTCCTCCCTCTCTCACTCTATGTTTTTTCTGGTTTTGATGAAATGAAGTTTCTGGCTGTGTTACCAGCTGGGCAAGGCTTTAAGTGGATGGGAAATGACTAAAATGCCCTCCACTTAGCCCTTCACCTTAATCCACTCTTAAATAACCACTAACTCATAATTAACTTCTAAAAATTGTGGTTGTGGTCTTATGGAGTTAAGGAATATGTTTGGTGTCGTGTAATTTGGGTTAGGGACTCGAAAGATATGGAAATGACCAAAATGCCCTTGGTCCCCTAATCCTCACATAATTCTATTTCTACCTCAAAACGATCACGCAATTCATACTATTAGCAACTAAATGTTGCTTTCACTCTTTTAACACATCCATGGCCTGAATTATTATTTTATCGAATAACAATTCGCTAGTTAATTTCATAAAACGAAATTAACCAAAATTAGGGATGTTACAATTACCCCAACTTTTTAAAATATTGTCCTCAAAATTGAACAAAACACACCTTATGAAAATAGATACTGATATCTAGTCCGCATGTCGTCCTCCAATTCCCACGTAGCTTCTTCGATCGAAAATCCATCCCAAACCACTTTGACAATGGGAATTGTCCTCGTCCGAAACGTTTTCTCGCCATGTTCCATGATGTAACTAGGATGAGGTTGAAAAGACAAATCCGGCCTAAGGTCAATCGTCTCGAAACTCAACGGTTGACTCGGATCGGAAATGTATTTCCTTAGCTGAGACACATGGAATACATCATGAAGATTGGACAAAGCTGGGGGTAAGGCAATACGGTAAGCTACTAGCCCAATTCGCTCGATAATTTGGAAGGGTCCAATATACCGAGGACTGAGTTTCTTCGCCCGTAATGCTTTACCGGTACCAATTGTTGGAGAAACTCTCAAAAACACATGATCACCAGACTCAAAATCTAGTGGTCTTCTTCTCTTATCCGCATAACTTTTCTGCCTACACTGGGCAGCCTTCATTCTTTCTCTGATTTGCCGAATCTTTTCGGTTGTCTCACGAACTAAATCGGGCCCTAACAATCGATCTTCGCCGACATCCCACCAGCACAATGGTGTTCTGCACTTCCTCCCATACAGGGCTTCAAATGGAGCCATTCCGATACTAGAATGATAGCTATTGTTATAAGCAAACTCCACCAATGGAAGATGATCCTCCCATTTTCTTCCGTTATCAAGCACACATGCCCGAAGCATATCTTCTAAAGTATGAATAGTCCTCTCAGTCTGACCATCTGTCTGCGGATGATAAGCGGTGCTAACAAACACTTTGTTTCCCAAAGCTTGGTTTCAAGCTTTCCAAAATCGAGAAGTGAACTTTGGATCGCGATCTGACACAATACTTGTAGGAACTCCATGCAACCTGACTATACTCTTCAGATATTCCTCTGCTAACTGGGAAACCTTACTGTTCGAACGAACAGGAATAAAATGAGATGATTTGGTTAGACGATCCACAACAACCCAGATGGAATCATTACCGGCTTGGGACCTTGGCAATCCCATGACCAAGTCCATAGAAATATATTCCCATTTCCATACTGGCACATTTAACGGCTGCAACTGACCAGCAGGCTTCTGGTGCTCTGCCTTGACCCTTTGACAAGTTAGGCATCGAGATACAAATTCTGCAATCTCTACTTTCATCTCTGGCCACCAGTACATCTGTTTCAAATCCCGATACATCTTGGTAGATCCAGGATGTATGGAATACTGACTCCGATGTGCTTCCTCCAACGCTTGCCTTTTCACGTCATCATCCTTCGGCACACAAATTCTACCGTTGAAGCAAATAATTCCATCACTATCTTCGGTAAAATTTGGTAACCCTCTTTGAGCTTGCAACTCTACATCAATTTCTTGAGCTGAGCGAATCAGATTTCTCAATAAACTCGAAATCTGGATATGACTCAACACTAATCGGTTCCTTCTTTGCTTCACATCCAACTTCAAGTCTCTGAAAGACTTTAGCAGCTTCATCTCATGCATCATCAATTCTGCCGTGTCAATAGATTTCCTACTCAACGCATCAGCTACAACATTGGCCTTCCCGGAATGATACTTCAACTCGAAGTCATAATCCTTCAGAAATTCAACCCATCTTCTCTGCCTATTATTCAGCTCCTTTTGGTTAAACAGATACTTAAGGCTCTTGTGATCACTAAAGACTTCGAAACGAGAACCGTATAGGTAATGTCTCCAAATCTTTAGAGCATACACAATTGCTACTAACTCTAAGTCATGAGTTGGGTATTTCTCTTCATGAGGCTTCAACTGTCTGGAGGCATAAGCAACCTGTAACACCCATTTCTACCCGGCAATTTAATAATAAAAATCAGAGTTTTCAAAAACAAATGGATGTACATTTTCCGACTAAAACCACAAAATGAACATAGTTAAGTCATTGGTAAAAACAGATACATAGCACTTTAAAAATAAGTCAACTTCCATTACTACGCAGCGGATTTTCAAAAAGGTTTTAACTCAAGATAATCACGGCCCCTTTTATCCAACTTAAGACAACTCATAAAACAGCGACAACCAACGTTAAAATTCATACAATAGGATAACAAAATAAAATAGTAATAATATGCGTTCATCCCCCCGAGTGCTACGTATCAGAGCGACGACACTGACTCGAACTAACGAAGGTACACAGCCTTCATTCGTGATTACCTGCACGTTACCAACAAGAGGGTAACATTCAAACAGAAGGGGTGAGATATCGAACCATATAATAGAACATATGAAAAACATTATGTTAGAATCAGAAGACATAAGTTCACCACTTCACCGTCATCAAACAACTTCAATCAATCACAAGTCATCAACATACCACTTCACCGTCATCAACAACTTCAATCAATCACAAGTCATTAACATAGCCACTCAAGTATGCAATATGAATGCGACTCAATACTATGCACATGCATGTGGTACCATTGGAGCAGAACTCCCGTCGTCGTCGTAAAAATCTGCCAGTAAATAGTGGCATCAACAAGGCATAAGCCTTCGACATAATTTGCCAGTCCAGGCCAACGTGTTTTGAGCATAGCTACAACATGAAAATGCTATGTATGCGACGCGATGTGAATGCACAAACAATCAACAATGATTACATAGCAACACACAACAACAACGGAATTCAACGTTGGCCATAGGCCTACAACATAATATCTTGCCAATAAATAGAGGCAATCCAACCAGATACACGTCGCCAACTTCAAACAATGGTAATCACAACTAGGCGCAACATCATCAACAATTCAACAACTAAGCCAACAATTTAGCAACTTAACAAGTTAACAGTTTCGCAACTCAACCAACAGTTAACAACTCAACAAATTAACGATTAACAATTTAACGACTTAACCAACAATTAGCCAACCGTGGGCCTAATGCGCCTAAAGTACCCAACAACCCACAAGACGGCGCCCAAATACGCCCAGCAACCGAACGAGGCAGCCACACATGGCGCCCATGGCGCCCAGTGCGCCCAGCAACCAGCAGACAACAAGCAACAGGCATCTACACATGGCGCCCATGGCGCCCAGTGCGCCCAGCAACCAACAGACAACAAGCGCAGGCAGCCAGACATGGCGCCCTTGGCGCCCAGTGCGCCCAGCAACATCAGCAACACAAGCAACGAGCAGCCAGACTTGGCGCCCTTGGCGCCCATGGCGCCCAGCAACATCAGCAACACAAGCAACGGGCAGCCAGACATGGCGCCCTTGGCGCCCAGCAACATCAGCAACACAAGCAACGGGCAGCCAGACTTGGCGCCCTTGGTGCCCATGGCGCCCAGCAACAACAACAGACAAATTTCCATCAAACATACCTCTACTTCGGTGAATTAATTAACCTATCAAACGGTATCGAAACTTAGCAAAGGACCCCTCTATGGAAAGCTAAGAATGTCTAGTTCCTGACTATAATTTTTATTTTGCAAAATAATGGTCCAATTTGTACAGTTTCAGTAAATAAGCAACAAGGTTCAGAAAACAGGACTGCCACCATGACCTAGCTTGTGACACCTCTAAAATTATCGAAACTCAGTCAAATGACATGGGACTTTAGCCTAACCCGAAACAAATTGAGTGTAGTTTCCAATGAATCAAGAATCATTCAAAAAGGAGTTCAAACGAAAATGTTATATACGAAATACCGAAACTATATCCAGATTGTTTCCAGAATTTTAACCTAACTTGTGACACCTATAACTCGCGCTATACAGCTCCAAATGCAACCAAACTAGCGCTAAATTAACAAGCATTAAGTCTAGTTTCTGAAAAGGTAAACCACATAATTTTTGGACCACTAGATTGTTCCCAGTTAATGTATTACCGAACCTATACCCAGATTGTTTCCAGAATTTTAACCTAACTTGTGACACCTATAACTCGAGCTATACAACTCCAAATGCAACCAAACTAGTGCCAAATTAACAAGCTTTAAGTCTAGTTTCTGAAAAGGTAAACTACATAATTTTTGGACCACTAGATTGTTCCCAATTACTGTACGACCGAACCTATATCCAGATTGTTTCCAGAATTTTAACCTAACTTGTGACACCTATAACTCGAGCTATACAACTCCAAATGCAACCAAACTAGTGCAAAATTAACAAGCTTTAAGTCTAGTTTCTGAAAAGGTAAACCACATAATTTTTGGACCACTAGATTGTTCCCAATTACTGTACGACCGAACCTATACCCAGATCACCCCAAACAATGAGTTTAGCAACAAAATTGGCATCAAACATTCATCAAATTTCAATAATCAAACACATCGTCAACCCAATTCAGAGATACACATGTTTTTAAACTGAAAACAGAAGCAAATTCGTAGAACCCACATAAAGCCCTTCATATACCCTATTATAGAGTTAGAACCCCGCCCTTACCTGAGTTTTGAAGATTTCGCAGTCACCTCCCTTCTTGGATGAAGAATGTGCAGCCCCCTCTCTATTTCTCACCAAGAATGCACAGCCTCCTCCTCTCCTTGCTTCTAGGTTTTCTCTAATCCTTATTTTTCTTCTTCTGCTTATGACAACTTAACCTAATTTTTTACTTACTTATACTTCTCTTTATTTTTCTGATTAGTCTCATGGGCCACTCTTCACACCCTCTCATATTACTAATTCTAACATAAACATAAGCCCACATAAACAATATATTATTATTACTCTAATATTATTTTCCACACTTAATTAACCTATTAATTAAATAAAAGTCAACGTAGTAACTATACTAATAATTCTCAACTTCAACAATTCTCACACCTAATCATCGAATAAATTAATTAAATAATTAATTAAATATTTGGGGCGTTACAACTCTCCCCCACTTAGAATATTTTCGTCCTCAAAAATTTACCTGATTCGGACAACTCGGGATAAGATTCCCGCATCTTGCTACAACATCATGTCACTACAACACAAACAATAGTTAAAACTAAATGACAATACTCGATCGCCAAATGACACAACAACTAGACAACTTGGTCGGACCGACCGAAACATTGCTCTGATACCACTAATGTAACACCCATTTCTACCCGGCAATTTAATAATAAAAATCAGAGCTTTCAAAAACAAATGGATGTACATTTTCCGACTAAAACCACAAAATGAACATAGTTAAGTCATTGGTAAAAACAGATACATAGTACTTTAAAAATAAGTCAACTTCCATTACAACGCAGCGGATTTTCAAAAAGGTTTTAACTCAAGATAATCATGGCCCCTTTTATCCAACTTAAGACAACTCATAAAACAGTGACAACCAACGTTAAAATTCATACAATAGGATAACAAAATAAAATAGTAATAATATGCGTTCATCCCCCCGAGTGCTACGTATCAGAGTGACGACACTGACTCGAACTAACGAAGGTACACAGCCTTCATTCGTGATTACCCGCACGTTACCAACAAGAGGGTAACATTCAAACAGAAGGGGTGAGATATCGAACCATATAATAGAACATATGAAAAACATTATGTTAGAATCAGAAGACATAAGTTCACCACTTCACCGTCATCAAACAACTTCAATCAATCACAAGTCATCAACATACCACTTCACCGTCATCAACAACTTCAATCAATCACAAGTCATTAACATAGCCACTCAAGTATGCAATATGAATGCGACTCAATACTATGCACATGCATGTGGTACCATTGGAGCAGAACTCCTGTCGTCGTCGTAAAAATCTGCCAGTAAATAGTGGCATCAACAAGGCATAAGCCTTCAACATAATTTGCCAGTCCAGGCCAACGTGTTTTGAGCATAGCTCCAACATGAAAATGCTATGTATGCGACGCGATGTGAATGCACAAACAATCAACAATGATTACATAGCAACACACAACAACAACGGAATTCAACGTTGGCCATAGGCCTACAACATAATATCTTGCCAATAAATAGAGGCAATCCAACCAGATACACGTCGCCAACTTCACACAATGGTAATCACAAGTAGGCGCAACATCATCAACAATTCAACAACTAAGCCAACAATTTAGCAACTTAACAAGTTAACAGTTTCGCAACTCAACCAACAGTTAACAACTTAACAAATTAACGATTAACAATTTAACAACTTAACCAACAATTAGCCAACCGTGGGCCTAATGCGCCTAAAGTACCCAACAACCCACAAGACGGCACCCAAATGCGCCCAGCAACCGAACGAGGCAGCCATACATGGCGCCCAGTGCGCCCAGCAACCAGCAGACAACAAGCACAGGCAGCCAGACGTGGCGCCCTTGGCGCCCAGTGCGCCCAGCAACATCAGCAACACAAGCTATACAACTCCAAATGCAACTCCAAATGCAACCAAACTAGATTGTTGATGATGCAACTCGAGCTATAACTCCAAATGCAACTCCTTGGCGCCCAGATTGTTTCCTAAATTTTAACCTAACTTGTGACACCTATAACTCGAGCTATAGAACTCCAAATGCAACCAAACTAGTGCCAAATTAACAAGCTTTAAGTCTAGTTTCTGAAAAGGTAAACCACATAATTTTTGGACCACTAGATTGTTCCCAATTACTGTACGACCGAACCTATACCCAGATCACCCCAAACAATGAGTTTAGCAACAAAATTGGCATCAAACATTCATCAAATTTCAATAATCAAACACATCGTCAACCCAATTCAGAGATACACATGTTTTTAAACTGAAAACAGAAGCAAATTCGTAGAACCCACATAAAGCCCTTCATATACCCTATTATAGAGTTAGAACCCCACCCTTACCTGGGTTTTGAAGATTTCACAGTCACCTCCCTTCTTGGATGAAGAATGCGCAGCCCCCTCTCTATTTCTCACCAAGAATGCGCAGCCTCCTCCTCTCCTTGCTTCTAGGTTTTCTCTAATCCTTATTTTTCTTCTTCTGCTTATGACAACTTAACCTAATTTTTTACTTACTTATACTTCTCTTTATTTTTCTGATTAGTCTCATGGGCCACTCTTCACACCCCCTCATATTACTAATTCTAACATAAACATAAGCCCACATAAACAATATATTATTATTACTCTAATATTATTTTCCACACTTAATTAACCTATTAATTAAATAAAAGTCAACGTAGTAACTATACTAATAATTCTCAACTTCAACAATTCTCACACCTAATCATCGAATAAATTAATTAAATAATTAATTAAATATTTGGGGCGTTACACAACCACTTGTTGATTCTGCATTAAAACACACCCTAAACCCTTCCCGGAGGCATCACTGTAAATTTGGAATCCCAGTGACGGATCTCGAAGAATTAGGATCGGAGCAGATGTCAACCTACTTTTCAACCCTTGAAAACTTTCCTCACAATCGGAACTCCATTCAAACGGCTGACCCTTGCGAGTGAACCGAGTAAGTGGAAGAACTAACCGTGAGAATCCTTCAATAAACCTTCGATAGTAGCCAGCTAGACCTAAGAAACTTCTCATCTCGGTCACGGACGTTGGTTGTTCCCAATTCAACACTGCTTCTACCTTACTAGGATCTACTGCGACTTCCGACTGAGATATCACATGACCTAGAAACTTTACTTCAGGCATCCAGAAATCACATTTTGAGGGCTTTGCATACAACTTCTTCTCTCGGAGTACATTCAGAACAATTCGGAGATGCTGAACATGCTCCTCAA
Organism: Astragalus membranaceus; assembly: GCA_039519185.1. Lineage (NCBI taxonomy): Eukaryota > Viridiplantae > Streptophyta > Magnoliopsida > Fabales > Fabaceae > Astragalus > Astragalus membranaceus. Next base: position 132,488,957 of record CM076850.1, read on the forward strand.
TGGTCTTCGAGTACACCAAGATATCATCGATGAATACCACTACAAACTGATCCAGGTACGGGTGGAAGACTTTATTCATATAATCCATGAATACCGCGGGAGCATTAGTTAGACCGAAGGGCATCACTACAAACTCGTAATGTCCATACCGAGTACGGAAGGCTGTATTCGGAATGTCTAAGGCTCTCACCTTTATCTGATGATAACCCGACCTGAGATCAATTTTAGAAAATACTGCAGCACCTCGAAGTTGATCGAGTAAATCGTCGATCCTTGGTAGAGGATACTTATTCTTGATAGTTACCTTGTTCAATTGGCGGTAATCAATACACAATCGCATGCTTCCGTCCTTCTTCTTGACAAGCAATACTGGAGCACCCCATGACGAGGCACTAGGCCTGACAAACTTCTTTGTGATTAACTCTGCTAGTTGAGACTTTAATTCCTTTAATTCTAAAGGAGACATTCTATATGGAGCAATAGAGATTGGCCCTGTGCCTGGAACTAACTCTATTGAGAATTCCACCTCACGATCCGGAGGTAAAGAGGAAACTTCATCCGGAAAAACATCCAGAAATTCATTTACAACTTGTACAGAGGACAAATCTAAACCAGTTTCAGTCGATGCAGACAACATAATAACATAAGCTTCCGCACCTTGAAATAGAGATTGATTTGCCGATGTGAAGGAGATAATTGCTTCAGAATTTGATTTTGGTAGATCAACTGTTTCGAGGCAAAACTAACAGTCCGATTGAAGCAGTCGATGGTGACATGATTTGCTGTCATCCAGCTCATATCCAAAATGATATCCATACCTCTCATAGGTAAACAAATAAAGTCTATAACGAAGTTTCTGTCTCCTATGGCCAGAAGACAGCTTTGACACAAAGACTGGGTCTGGACGCGACCCTTTGACTTTGCCGGTGGAGTTGATGATTCAGCCACCTTCTTCTTTCCTTTCCAATACTCCCTTATTTCTTCATGCAATCTTCTGAGATCGGCTTCGGCAACATAGGCCTATTGAACCAAAGCAGCATAGCTGGTCATAGCATAAGGGCTGAGGCCTTGGGCTACCTCGGCACGGAGACCTTCCCTATACATCTGCATCTTCCATTCATCATTCGGGGCATACCTTGCTAACTGATAGAATTGAGACAACTTCTCAAACTTGGCGGTAAATTCTCCCACCGGAGGAAATAAATGTCCAATAAACAATTCCCTGAAGTTAAACCAGGTAATAGGAGTTTCCTGATTCACCATCAGTTTATGAGCATTGGTCCACCAGGTTTGTGCTTCCTCTTCTAGCATATGAGCTGCAAAGAGTACTTTTTCTTCCTCGCTGCATTGCAGAGTCCTGAAAATCTTCTCCATAGAGTCCAACCAGTAATGAGATACCATCTCATCCGCTCCACCCTTGAAACTTGGGGGATTCATCTTTTTGAAACGGAAATAGGCTCTATTCAGATCTTCTGGAGGAGGTTGTTGAACATTAGGCTGCTGCTGATTCATCTGCTGCTGATGCATTTGCATCATGTCCTGCATCATCTTTTGCTGATTCTCAATCACATTCTGCATCCACTTGGAATGTGGATCAATGGGTGGGTTTCTCCTACCTCTTCCAGCCATGATTCTGCGAAATATGCACAAAGTATTAAGTTGATCAGGCTCAATGTCTAATAGCATACCAAGAGGAATCAGATTTAGAAGACGTAACAGACTCTTAACATCTAAGTCCGACTGGGTCGAACCGCTCTGATACCAATATGTAACACCCTAATATTTCTATCAAGTAGAAATGCTAAGATGCACGAAATGGCATATATCAGAGTAATGTTTCCTGTTTAGATATTGAACACGACTACAATTTTTGATGATTAACATCAAACAGTCTTACATTCCATAAACTTAATTAAAACCATATAGGTTCCATGTCTTTCAATATCCTCAAAACCTAGTGTTCAATACCATCACAAGAAAAGCGGAAACGATTACATAACTTAAAACAAATTCAAGTCATACTATCGAGTTACAAAGACAACAAGAGAATTCAATTCCAAAGGTAAAAGAACTAAGTCTTCTAACTTCTCCTCAAGCACGTGACCTACTCGTGCCTTGTCGCTTTCTTCTTTCCCTATTTCTCTGTAAAACAACAACATATAAAGGGTGAGATAAACATTATCTCAGTGAGTCCTACCGTAACCCCTCACAATAACTCTCAGTCCATTTATTCCTTTTTCCTTTAATCATAGTCCATAAAGGTCCTACGTGCTTATATCTTTTCCTTTCATGCCATAGTACATCTTCGGTAATGACCACGCCTTTACCGTCGAACCTCTCCACTAGCTTACCCTAGCTTCAAACCTTCTGAGGTCTAGGTTCTGGGGCTCATGACTTCCCCTCCCCTAGTATACTAATCTACTGGGTCGTCACCCATCCTTTGATATAATTTATATATCCTGTCTTGATTGAACATTTAGTTCCATTACCTTAAACAATTGAGTGAACATTTAATTCCTTGACCTTAAACAATTACTTGAATATCTAGTTCGCTCGCGTATACTACTTTTCGGTTTTTGAAATATTTATAACTTTCAAAAACAATTCGCTTTAACCATGCAATCTTGTTCAAAAACAGAGTATCAATGGTTCCATAACATGAGGGATGGTTGGGAAGAAGATTAGAAGAGGTTTGGAATCGAAAGGAGCGACGAAAAGAATTTTTGGAAACCGGGGACAGAAGACCTGGCACGACCCGTGCCAGACCTAGCACGACTCGTGCTGCCTGGAAATGTAATTCCAGTCAACCAGAAAGGTTGGCACGACCCGTGCTAAGGGTAGCACGACCTGTGCTGCCTGTAGCAGAGTCACAATTCGCTTATTTCATTCTGTTTCGCTTTTCCTATCGTGTCCAAACTGTAACCCAATCCTAATCCAACATAAACACAGACAATATCAAGCAATATTCCAGACAATCCAGTCCATACAATCACATACAAAATTCGATAAAAACCGTAAATCGTTATTTTTCCGAAAACGGTTTTCGATTCTTAAAACTTTTCGAAACGATATTACACCTCAAAACCGATCACATAACAATCATTTCAGAATTACTAAAATGATCCTAAGCGTGAGTAGAACTCACCGTTTCGACGAACTCGCGAGAAATCACGCCCTCACACGAAACGACCGAACCGTAACCTCTCGAACAATCCCCGTAATCGTGAACTCGCACCGAACTTGTCCGATACTCGAAACTGAACTTCTACCACTTCCAAATTCGAAACTCAGCTTCTTGGAGTTACTGAAATCACCCTCTATTACTTCCAATCCACAATAAGGTTGCTGGATTTTCTCAAAACAACAATGTGGCTTCACAATTCCACTCTCCCTAGCTCAAATCAACATGCAAGGCTTTGAAATTCCAAGAGCACCATTTTGAGCTTCATGATTCAGGAATGGCAAGATGGAGAAAAGGATGAATGAGCTTATGAGATTGGTATCATTGGATAGAGAATGAAAAATGGAAGAGAATGGAGAAGATAACACTTACATGCATATGACTTTGGGTGAACTTGAGCCTCTTCTTCTCCCTCTCACTCTCGAACTCTCCTCCCTCTCTCACTCTATGTTTTTTCTAGTTTTGATGAAATGAAGTTTTTGGCTGTGTTACCAGCTGGGCAAGGCTTTAAGTGGATGAGAAATGATTCAAATGCCCTCCACTTCGCCCTTCACCTTAATCTACTCTTAAATAACTACTAACTCATAATTAACTTCTAAAACTTGTGGTTGTGGTCTTATGGAGTTAAGGAATATGTTTGGTGTCGTGTAATTTGGGTTAGGGACTCGAAAGATATGGAAATGACCAAAATTCCCTTGGTCCCCTAATCCTCACATAATTCTATTTCTACCTCAAAACGATCACGTAATTCATACTATTAGCAACTAAATGTTGCTTTCACTCTTTTAACATATCCATGACTTGAATTATTATTTTATCGAATAACAATTCGCTAGTTAATTTCATAAAACGAAATTAACCGAAATTAGGGATGTTACAATTACCCCAACTTTTTAAAATTTTGTCCTCAAAATTGAACAAAACATACCTTATGAAAATAGATACTGATATCTAGTCCGCATGTCGTCCTCCAATTCCCACGTAGCTTCTTCATCTCTCTCTCTCTCTCTCTCTCTCTCTCTCTCTCTCTCTCTCTCTCTCTCTCTCTCTCTCTCTCTCTCTCTCTCTCACAGCCCTCTCATCTCTCTCACAGCTCCCTCATGAACCCCTCCCCCCACCGTGACCCCCTCCCCCCACCGTGACCCCTCCCCCCTGCTGAACCCCTTCCCTCTCTCTGGTTCGCTTCTCCCCCCTCTCTGGTTCGCTCTCACTGTCGCAACCCCCTCCCTCTTCTCTCGCCGTTCTCTCTCTCGTCGCAACCCCCTCTCTAGTTCGCTCTCACTGTCGCAACCCCCTCCCTATTCTCTCGCCATTCTCTCTCTCTCTCGTCGCAACCCCCTCTCTAGTTCGCTCCCACCGTCGCAACCCCCTCCCTCTTCTCTCGTCGTTCTCTCTCTCGTCGCAGCCCCCTCTCTGGTTCGCTCTCACTGTTGCAACCCCCTCCCTCTTCTCTCGCCGTTCTCTCTCTCTCTCTCTCGCACTGTTCATCTCTCTCTCTCTCTCTCTCTCTCATCACCGGGTTCACGCATAGGTTCACGCTGGGTTCACGGATTCACGCCGGGTTCACGGGTTCACGTCGCTGATAGATCTGATAGATCTGCCATCGCGGAGGGGGGAGGGGTTCGCGGAGGGGGGAGGGGTTCACAGAGGGGGAGGGATTCGTTGAGGGGGAGGGATTCGCGGAGGGGTTCAGGAGGGGGAGGAATTCGCAGAGGAGGGAGGGGTTCACGGAGGATGAGGGATTCACGGAGGGGTTCAGGAGGGGGAGGGGTTCACGGAGGGGGAAGGGAAGAGGAAGATGAACAGTGCCACCTGGGGGAGGGAAGAGGAAGATGAACAGTGCGCCTACCTGGACTGCCACGTTGGATAAAAAGTCAAAATACAGTTTTAATTTTGACCAAATTAAGAGGGGGACCTTGATTTTAGAAATTGTGAAAATAGGGGGATCAAATTCGTCAAAAAAAAAGTTTGGGGACCAAAATCGTGAGTAGGTCATAATAGGGGGACCAAAACTGTAATTAAGCCTATTTTTTTATAAGCAACTGTTAGTGGGGGTGGGGGAATGTTAGTTTCCGGGGAATGTTGATAAGCAAATGCTACCTTTCCTGGGACATTAGATAGATATATATATATATATATATATATATATATATATATATATATCATTACAGTTATCTCATAGTTTCAATTGATTATTTTAGTTAATTAGTAGATTATAATAGATAGTAAAAGATAGATAGTAGAATATCAATAAGATTGTAAACAGATTTCAGAGAGAAAAATTAAAATTTTAAGGTGACAACTTTTTCCAAAAAGGTGATAGTTTTTTTTTAGTGTGATTCAGTTACATTTTTATAGGTCATTTTATTAGAGTAGTGTTTGTATAAATTTAGAAATTTAGTTAAAAAAAACTAACATGAAGTGATAATAGAAAGAGAAGAATTGTTTATGGGAAAAGTAAAAGTAAAGTAAAAAGAAAAAGGAAGAGAGATAGTGTAAGAGAAAAGTAAAAAGGAGGAAAGAGAGTTTAAAAAGAAAGAGAAAAAAAAGGAAGAAAGAGAGTGTAAGAATAAAAGTGAAAGGAGGAAAGAGAGTTTAAGAAGAAAGAGAGTGCAAGATGAAAAAGAAAGAAAGAGAGGGAAATGATATTTTTGGAAGTAAAAAATCATACGAGAACTTGTAATTAATGACGTATCTAAAACGTTCATTTTATTATTTCCTTTTAAATTAAAGATCACAAAAAATCTCATAAGTAATGATGTAATCTGATCCTGTAATTATAATCTAACTATTATAATTGAATATTTTCATTTGTCACCGTAATAAAGTGTTCTCATTTCCTTGTTGGCAAGAAACTACCCTTTATGCTGACCAAAAAAACTTACACTTGCCTTTGTTGTCCTATTTAAGACAAATTGCCTCCGGTTGCACTTCACTTCAAATTTTTAGCTTACAAAATATAACTTTGTTCCTCCCTTATCTTACTATGGCTCGTTTTGTTTCTTTGGTTTCCACCATCTTTGTCTTTCTTCTAATTCTCGTGGCCAATGGTGAGTAGTACTTCTTGTTGCTTATAACTTAATGCTATCTTTTTTTAGTTAAGCTAACTAGATATATGATTTAATTTTTATAAATAAACTTTTTTTTATTGTACTGATTAATGTTATGTTATGTTATTGTGAGTTGCAGAGATGGTGGCTGAAGCAAGGACTTGTAAGTCACAAAGTCACAAATTTAAGGGACTATGTTTGAGTGATCGCAACTGTGCTACTGTTTGTCAAACAGAAAGTAAAACTATCACGGGTGGAAATTGTCAAGGCTTCCCTAAGAAATGCTTCTGCACTTCAAATTGTACCTAATAACTAAAATAAGAAGGAAGAGTTATCTCAATCTATAATGATGGATCCGTCACCTTTCTTTCTATTCTACCATTGTTATAGTCTTCTTCGTATGTGTATTTGTTTCCTTAAGAATAATCTAGTTACTCATTCCATGTGGTAAGGGTTTCTTTTGTGTGTCTTCTTTTTTGTTTTGTCTTGGTTTGGAGATCTTTCAATTGTTCGAGTGAAAGTGAATGAATAATATAATTATGTGTTCTTAAAGTGTATTATAATTATGTTACAGCTATAGTCCATTCACAAACATATTATAATTTTTATTTCTCTGCACAGGACTATATTCTTTGTCTTCATAACGCCCATGCTTTTTCGAAGAAACAATAATTTTAGGATTCTAGCCTCAATACAATTCGAACTTCAAATTGTGTTTGGACCCATGGGTGACATTATTGTTAAATTATGTGTTTATGTGTTTCTTTATTAACCATTGATTAAAAAAAACGGAAAGAATTGAATACATGAATGGTTAATGACTGAGATTTAACTTTAAAAATCTTCAATGTCTTGTTAAATTTCCACAATCTCCTTGAACTTGAGATGAGATTTAGAACTTCTAGAAAATAAGTTGAACCTCAAACTTATTTTGCACTGAATTTTTTTTTATAAGCAAATGTTAGTGGGGGTGGGGGAATGTTTTTTTCCGGGGTTTGAACCTTCTTGCAACTTTGCAACTCCTTCAAGTTCTTTAGCTCGCCAACAAAGCTACCGAAAATGATATTATCCAAATATAAATTACTTTGTAGGTAATATATTTTTAATTAAAATAATTTTATAATATTAATATTCAAAATTAATATTTGAATGGATTTTATAATAATTTTATAATATAAATTACTTTGTAGGGATTTCAGTGGAGGGGTATTTTGGGGTTTTTCAAAAAATTGGGGGTGTGTGTGGGAGTAGGAGGGGAGTTTAATAAGAATGGACCTTTTTATTCTTATTGTTATTGAGCTAAAAATTATACCCAAAAGAATTAGAACATGATAAAAATTGGAGTGGTATTTTTACACCCCCACCCCCACTCCTATACCATATACCTCCACTTTATTGTATTATTTCAATTTTACCCTTACTGAAACAAACAAATTTTAATTCAAAATATCAATTTTTATTTATTTTCCGGATTTATATTTTTAAGTTTAAATCCGAAATATTTTGTTCAAAATATTTCCGAATTTATGTTTAAAATGTAAATCCGAAATAAAATGTAAATCCGAAATATAATATTTTTAGTTTCGGATTTATGTTTTAAGACATAAAGCCGTAATGTATATTTATATTCTAGATTTACATTTTAAACATAAATCCGTAATATAATTGTATTTTCTATAGACTTTAGAAGGACATCACCTTCACACGATTAACAGGTGCATTCCACGTTAGTAGTATTATGAGATCAAATCAACTATTCCTTATAAGTCTCAGGAATGTAGCTCAGTTGGCGAGCTAAGAGACATGAAGGAATTACAAGAAGGAGGTACAAAGTTCAAACCACGAAAACTAACATTCCCCCACCCCACTAACATTTACTTATATAAAAAAAACTATTCCTTATAACAAGAGGATAATACGTAAGATTAATACCAAAACACAGAAGCGCTTATTAAAAAGTGCCTCTTATTCTCAAAACACGGAGGGCCTTTAGAGACGCTTTTTAAAAAGTGCCCCTAATTCTCAAAATACAGAGGGGATTTAGAGGCGCTTTTTAAAAAGTGCCCCTGATGCTCAAAAACACGGAGGGCCTTTAGAGGCGCTTTTTAAAAAGCGCCCCTGATGCTCAAAACACGAAGGGCTTTTAGAGGCGCTTTTAAAAAGCGTCACTGATTCCCCAAAATTCTAATTCCTCTCTTGCGCTCTATCTCCCTCTCATTTGCAAAACCCTAGTCTCTCAAAGTTCACGTTCTCACTCCCAACAAACTCACATTCTCTCTCTCTCTCTCTCTCTCTCTCTCTCTCTCTCTCTCTCTCCCTCTCTCTCTCTCTCTCCATAGCTTGCTCTTCCCCTTCCTCTGTCCGCCATAGCTTGCTCTTCTCCTACTCTCTCTGCCAACTTTCTGTCGTCCTCCCCTGCCCTTCCACTGTGACGCCGCCGTGGACGTCGTGGACGTCGTTCTCTCTCACTACCTCACACTCTCTCGCGTTCGCTCTCTCTCAAGGTGTGTTTGTCCCTCTCTTAGAATTGTTTTATCTCTTAAAAAAGTGAATCCAAAGTCCAAACATGTATTGGGTATGACTTTACTTGCGTATTTGATTGTTATGCACTTCGCTTGTGAACACTTCTTTTATTTTCTTTTTTGCTTTTTAGTTTGTTTTAAATCTGAATATTCTGTGTTACTGATGATGATGATGATGAGAAATTTTTCATTTACTAATTTTAAATCTGATGATGAGAAATTAGTGAAGTTACTGATGTTTCCGGTTGTTTTTTACTTTATAGTGATTTTGTTTCTAATACTGACGTTAATGCTATGGAATTATTAGTTTTTTGTTAATGTTTATTCACTCTACATTGAATTAGTTAAAAAAGAAACGGAGTCGTACGTTTGTGAAAAGTATATTCTGTTAATGTTAAAAAAGAAACGGAGTCGTACGTTTGCATTTTCATATGAACCATCAATCGCTTTAGTCCCATGTGTGATCTTTTGGGCGTTAGTTATGGATTTGTGGTTACCTTTTCCTATTTTATTGCTTTACTTGATAGTGTAATTGGTATATATGCGTGGATGGTTTCTTTTATGCCAGGTGAGATGACTTCCCACAGTGATGATAGTGCACTTGACAGTGGTCATGAGAGTGAACATCAGCCCCAAAAAAGGTTCACTTGCCGTGGAATGACAGTTAAGAAGAATATCATCAATCGGGGGAGCAAAGGGCTTCCTAAACTTACAATAAGATACTTACTAATTAACTAACTTTATTACATACTTTTAACTGTTTGTTATCTAATTTACACAAGTAATAATGCAGGTTGAAAATGGAATGCTAAAGACCAACCGATTGGTGAAAATGGTAGAAAATTGCAAAGCTTCATTGGTGCTAGAGCAAGGCAGGATATACCAATTACAATCACAAGTTGGAATAATAAAAAAGATGCATCTTTGGAGAAATTTAAAGAGGAGCTATGGTATTTGATACAGGTATGGGTCTTATTTTGACTATACAGTTATTTTATAATTAAATATGTAAGCATATTTTTAATCATTTTGTTGAATGTAAGTAGAAATACTTTGATGTGAATGACTCTCAAAAAGACTATTGTCTTAAGAAAGCTGGAAAGGCGCACAGAAGATTCAGATCAACTCTAACAAGTTGGGTGAGAGATGAAGAATGGAACATCAGAAACCATCCTCCACCACGATATGAAAGGATTATAATTTTGTTGAATGTAAGCAGAAATACTTTGTTGTCTATGTTGACATTCAGAATTTGGTTAATGATTTATGTAAATTTTGTTGGTACTTTGTTGTCTTTGTTGGTATGTATGTATATTAGATGGATTTATAAGTTTGTTTGTTGAAATTTGATTTGCAATTGGTTAGTTGATTTGAAATTTGGTTCATATTGGTTGTTGAGTTGATATTGGTTGTTGTTGGTTGATGAAAATGAGAGTAGGGATGTGCTGCAAAATATTGGATATACCAAAAATAAATTTTTTTTTAAAAAAAAACATAGAATCAGGGGCGCTTGCAGTTAGAAGCCCCTGTTGGTCTTAGCGCACTTGACAATCAGGGGCGCTTGCAGATAGAAGCGCCCCTGTTGGTCAGACCTACAGGGGCGCTTCTATCTGCAAGCACCCCCGATTGTCAAGTGCGCTAAGACCAACATGGGCGCTTTTTTTGCGAGCGCCCCTGATTCCTACTAATTAGAGGCGCTTGTTGTACGCTCCTGTAGAAGGGTTGGCATCAGGAGTGCCAGATTTAGGGGCACCCGTAAGCGCCCCCAATGGATAAAAAAAAGCCCCCCTAATGGCTTTTTCTGTTGTAGTGAGTGAGGCACTGAATCCGATTTCCAGTCTTCATCGAAGAAATATTCAAGTCCCTAAATAAGATGGAAATAATATTAGCCCTAGCCTTATAACAAGGCATATGTAAAACACTGAAGTAGGATATAAGATATACCACAGGAATATTAAGAACTTCAAGTTTAGGAGTCTTTGCTAGAATGTCCATCAATACTTCATCAGTGAAATGGGAAGTCCCCCTTTTCACATTAAGATGTGTCAAGTTGTGAAACAAAGGAAGAAGATGGAGACTATCTTTTGCATTGGAAAGACACTAGTAAAAAAAACAAAAATTAAGTTATCATTCAGATACAAAGAAAATGTGCAATGGATATAAGAAATACATGGATAAAGGCAACATTGTCAATAGGCATCATGTTATACAATATTAAAAAATGAAGATGATGAGCCAACAGTGAAACATACCTTAAGAGTATCATATGATAGTTTGAGAGACTTGACACTACTAAGTTCATTCAATAGATCAATTGCACAATGAGAAGTAGCGTCGTAACCCTTAAGATGAATACATGCATCACGTATGGAGATCGAGTTAACCATGACAACATTTAATGTTGGATTGCTTGTGCAAAGTAAAGATAAAAGATTCACGACATCAATCTTGATCGTACACCTGTCAAGATTATTATATGCTGGACAAGCAAGAGAAAGTTTGTAGAACTGAAATCTCATTTGCAAAGGTAACACATGAAAGTTTCAATCTCTTAAAACGAGTTAGACTAGGAAGATGTAGATCATTTGCAAAGGTAATACGTGAAAGTTCTAATGTCTTCAAGCAAGGGAAATGAACAATACTAGGAAGATCTAGAGCGTCATATTGAAGAGGACAAATTTCAAAATCAGTGGCAGGTAAATAGGTCCAGTACCTCCATCTTTTTGCTAGTTTGGAAGTTTTCACTGCGTCTTTGTAGGGTAGTAAAGAGAGAATAAAGTGAAGAATGTTATCAGGTAATTTGCTGATAATATCTTTCATATCACCAGCATTACGTCGTTGGAACTTATATGGTGATTGGATTGTACTAGCCATGCCCATGAGCTATGCTGCCCAAAATAAAAAATAAATAAATAATATAGTAAAGTAGTGAGAAAATTCACAAGTCAAATACAAAAGTGGGAGCTTGATGGAATATGGTGTAGGTAAATGTGGACAATCCAATCTTGATGGGTGGTCTAAATTTTAACTTCATGTTTAATATCTATTTTTAAAGTTAAAAATCTAGACCATCTAATCAATATTGAAATGGCCCGTATGTGTTGACTGCACAGCTGTAGCATAGGATCCAAATCTGATCACTCACGTCATATGTACTACAACACTACAAGCAAGATGTGAGTTAAGCATAATTGAAAATATTTGCAAGTAATATACGGCTAATGGTCACCGATTCATCAAATTACTCGCCTCGAATATAATAACGAAAAAAAATTACTTACAATGTTTAAGAAAATTAATTAATGTCACTTAATCTTCTTAATATAATAAAAAAGTGTAATTATATTCTTCAAATTACCCTCCATACGAACTTTAAAGAGTAGATTGAAGAGTGTGACACCAAGAGGTGAAAGCGACGCACATCGCACACAGCCAACGTTATTAGACTTTTGCTTCTTCCCATTCAACCTCTAATCTCGATCTACATTGTTTTCTAATTATTATTATTATTATTATTATTATTATTATTATTATTATTATTATTATTATTAATATATGTGCTTTTGGTCCTGTTAAGCTAATTTTTATTTTTCAATTCGTTTTTGTTAACAAAGTGAGCATGATTTCTAGCATTCAAAAAATAGTTGGACAAAGATATATTCCAAGAAACAATACCTCGATTCCAAGCCCTAGGATATATGATAGGCTGATAGCTGTGTGAGTGACTTCAACTACACTCGCCTCCTCCCTCTCAACTCCTATGCCATTATTCTTTTTCCTACCAGATTCGGCTTTTCCTTTGTGAATTAGAATGTAAAGTCACTAATTCTTTGTTTACGAAAATCTTGATTTTTCTCCTTTTTTCCTTTGTGAATTTCCGCCATTCAGAACTCTTTTTTTGTGTATAGATGAATATGAAGAGCAGAGCAAAAGGGAGAATTTGTAAAATTAGGGATGCAACTTATCTCGCATATTATTAGCAGATTCTATTTTGATTTTCTTCCCCTTATGACTAAGTCCGAGTCTGACTTAGAATACACAACAATTGTTTAGTAATTATTATTAAATGGGCATAATAGTAATATGTACTAACCAGTAGTGTTTTCATTTACCCGCTCACTCACCACACAAACACTAAATTGTGGTTAGTATGTACTAACCATTGGATTGTTGTATAATGGTCACCGAAAAATTTAGATCCTAAGTCGTTGCCACTAAGTCCATTCTAGAACTAGGTTTTAGTTCTTGCTACTGCCCTTACGTTCTGTAATTTTGCTTATTTATTCTGAAATTTAATTATTTTTGTAATTTTGCATTTACTTTTTTTTTTATTAAAAAAATTGCGTTATTTTGTTTTTCGTTTTTTTTTGATATTTTGTTTTGTTTTTTAATAGGTACGGTACCAAAATTTGTGTATTTTTATTTGACTCGTTCTTATTAAACACCCTCTCCTCCTACCTCACTAAACACACTTTGACCCTGCAAAAAGACCAAAATACTCTTAAGGAATAAATAGTTCCAAGCGTGTCCCTTATTTTCTGACTTATGTTTTCTATGTTTCAATGACTACGATTCTACTGACACTTTTGATCAACGGCCTATATTATGTTAAATTTCTTTAACAGTCATTGGAATCTTTGTCCTTTGTATCGGAAAATAAGTGGATTACATTTGTTGTGGTAATTGTGCCTAAATAGATATATTTTCGACGGTCTAGATTTCTCAACAAAAAGTTTGATCAAAGACTCACATTCAACGACACCCACTATAAATAGGCTATCAGTTACCCCCATTTCTCTCACACCAACCTCGACCAACATTTTTCCCTTACTAAACTCCTGCTTCTTCACAAACGCCCCTTCTGAAATGGAGTTCACATCAACCGAGTTCTCAATGGACTCCTACCTGGTTATCCTCCATCATCGTGGAAGTATCACCATGAAGGAAACTTGTGTTTGGTTTCAATGTCCCAATCTTGCCTTCTGTAGGATGAAAATGGACTTCACATTCTCGGAGTTAAAGGAAAAAGCAAAGAGGAGCATTTTTCTAGACATGTAACTCCTATTGTTTTCCGCAAGCCTAGTACTGGAGATGACGACCATGTTTGCTATTCAACGATGTATATTTGGAGCAACAACTAGTACGCGCCATGATGGAAACACATGCCCAATTTTTAAGAACTGGTCTGTTGGAGCTGTACGTTAATATCATACGGACTCCGGTTGAGATAATTTTCCTTTTCTAATAGGGACTTTAAAATAATTGTCCTTGTAATCAGATGTTTGTGATTTGTATTCCATGTTTGTTTGGTGATGCACAATCATGCTTTTTATGAATAAATAGACTAATATATTAATTAACCATAAAAATGTAACGCACACATCATTCATACAAAGATATCAAAATAAAAGCCTAAAAAAATTACTAGGTCTATCGCTTGCCTCACCCGCCTCTACACTGATACACACACCTTCTAAAATGGGTAATTGGCCCTACAATGGCTTTCAGTCGCTCGAGTAAGGTCCAAGTGCTTGTTCCTCGTAAAATACGAGTTTCCGGCAGCTCTTCCAAGCCAATTACTATGTCCAATATCTCGAACATACAATGTGTGTGCCAGTAAAAGTATTAAAATAACATCTTGTTTAATAAAATAAAACACCATAAAATATCACATATGTAATGCCTGTGACTCATTTGGTATGGGTTAATTGGTCGGACATAGGTATGGGTGTGAGACCCTCCAAAACTAGCCAATGTACTCGTTAGGGGTGTTTGGCTAACCCTACATGAGCTGATCACCGCACCTATCTACAGGTAGTTATGCTAGCATCGATCCTTCAGCTGGTCGTAGATGTAGGCAAGGGTCATCCCGCCTCAGGTATAATTGTTGGTGGGCTGGAGGTCAGCCAGCATCCCAAGATATATATCCCACCTTCACCTTTGGCCCCGACTTGTCAGTGAAGATGGTGGTGCCCAATATAAGCCCTACTAGCACACCCCCATTGTTGGCCGCTTCTGACGCTCTTGTTCCTCGTAAGAAGAACACCACTAATCTTTACCATCCCTAAAACAGAAAATAAACAATGTTAAAACCCAAAAGAAATCAAAGCAACAGCAAAATGGACAGAAAGCAGCACAATAGGTGCATTACTAAGATGTAGTAAATAAGAGGGAGAGTGTGGGTGTTAAGACTTTTGGCAAGTGTACCAATTGTCGTCGCAAGTAATAAAATGCGGTAAGTAACCGGTCGATTCCTCAGGGATTGCGCGTTGAAAACAATAGCAAAGTTGCAAATTCTTAGATTGTAAAGGTTTGGTAATTTGAGTAACAGTAACGGTACACAAAACATGATTTAAGAATACGAGAAAAACGACTAGGGATCGAATCCTCTCTCCTCGCCTATCACATGAACCTTAGCCAATTCAAGTTAATTATTCAATTTCTAGATTCAATTCACTAATTAAGGTCAAGGGCAATTCCTTGCCTCAAGACCCCTATTACCCTAAGAGTGACCCTAATTCCTTAGGCGAGACATGCCAAAGGGTAATGCATTAAGATCGAGAATTTTACACGAATTCACCTAAGCCATCACATATCCCTATGCTGATTACTAGCAGATGATCTAACTACCCAATTTCCAGCTACTAATTCATATTCCTATGCAATCACTAGCCTGGACCATCACAATTATCATATGTAATTGAAAAGCATTAAGAGCATAGGTATTTAGACAAAGTAAATCGAATAACAACTGAATTGATTAGAACAATGGTTCACATGATAGGGTTGGGAGATTCATCTCTCCCTAATCTAAGCAATTTAGTTACAAATCATCCTAAGAGTAGAAACCAACATCAAATAGAAAACAATCGTAAAGGAAGACATTAGAACCTTCAATCCCTTGTTCCCAAGTGGTGAGAAGGCCCCAAAATCGCACCCTCCAGCTGCTCCAAATTGTGGCTCAGATCCCCAGACGAAGTCCCAGTGAAAAACGCTGAAACTGCTTTAAAAACCCTAATTTTCGCGCACCATCGCGACGCGATACGTGCCAGTCGCGTCGCGAGATAGGACAGAAACATCTGGCTTTGCAAAAATTCCTCCTGGTCGCGTCGCGAACCCTCCTGGTCGCGACGCGATATTAAACAGAAATCAAATCCCTCCATTTTGCTGCATTTCCGGGCAAGTGTCCGGTTCGCCGAATGATGCCACAACCAATTAGAGGTCTTCAAGTCCAATTTAGCTCCAAAAGTGAAGGAATTACTTACAAATGAACTTCCTACTACAATTATCTAAAACTAGACTAAATCCCCAGATAATGACTGTGATACAATGAAAAACCTGCACAATTGGTCCTAAAAATGCATAACTTACATCATATGATTGAGAGTCAACACAACCCCAAACTTAAACTTTTGCTTGTCCTCAAGCAAACAATCAATTCAGACTGTGGCTGATTTTTCTATTTAGCTGTTACATGCAATACACCAACCTTAAACATATCAGCACATCAACTATCATCATCAACCTAATACAGTGACCGGACAACTGAATTGGAAATACCGAATCATAAGCAGGCAGCATTCTCAAGTTTTCTCTGTTTCACATATCTCACCAGTGTTTCACTCTTGAGGTGTTTAGGGTATTCACTCAATTCACAGTACCTGCATCATCGTTTCATAGGCTTGACAGAGTTCTATATCAGTCCATACAAATGAAATGCATACACACATTTTGAGGACTTTAAGGGTTATAGCGGGGCTTAGGTGAGGGTGGATAAATTTGGATAAGTAGGTTACACTTGGAGTTAGGCCTACCTCTCTCTTTGTCACTTTCACTCAATTTACTTGTCACCCATTTTCCCCAAAGCGTTCCACAAACAAGAGAAGGATTTTGTTTTTTTTTTCTTTTTTTTCTTTTTTTTTGATATATGTACATACATATATATATATATATATATATATATATTTTTTTTTTTCTTTTCTTTTTGTTTTCTTTGTTCCTTCCTCTTGTATACCACCCCAAACTTATAATGTTGCTATTCCACGAGCAACCCCAAACTTAAACATTTCCCCACTCTCACAGCTTTTGTTACCTAACTCCAAGTTAAGAATTAACTAGGCTATGATTTTCAGAGAAACAGCATACAATTTTTTAACAATAGGCTCAGAGGGGCTAGCAGAGGATAAACATTAGTTAGGTGCGGTTTTAAAGGCTCAGGGGTGCCAAAAGAAATGCCTCAGTGTGTATGAAAATCAAATGCAAAAACAATTAAGCACAATGTCAAGTTCTGCAGACTAATGCAGGCAAGGAATACACACAATATATATAAGAACATGTTTAGGCTCAAACCTCACGGTTGGGATCGTAGAGATAGAACTTGAGAGATGCTGCTCACAGATGATAAAGGACTTCTGCAACTTTTGTCATGACCCCTGCTATTACTTGATGATAAAACTTGACGTGCGAGTGTCCAAAGGAAAAATGCAACATGCGACCCCAAATGCCACACATCATCACCATTGAAGCTGCTTTAACAAAACAAAAACAAAATATAGGGCAGTGGTGCCTCAATATCACAGAGTAATCTAGTGCAAAATGAGATTAGAATTAGACATTTAAAGTCAGGCGCTCAGATGCCTGACTACATAAGTAGACACGGTGGCAAACTTGTAATTAAGAGGCAAAACTCGCGAGTTTTAAAGTCAAGCGGGATACACGCCTGACTTCTAAAGTGAAAAATAGAAAAAAAGTTAGACTTTAGAAGTCAGGCGTGTATTCGCCTGACTATATAAGTAGACGCGGTGGCAAACTTGTAATTAATAAATCAAGTTTTAAAGTCAAGCATATAGACGCGTGACTTCTAAAGTACTAAAATAAAAAAAAAAGAATTTCACCCATTCGCAAAACACGCGAACCTAGCATTCTAACGCCTTAGTTCTTCTATTCGCAAAACCTCTCAGTTCTCATCACTCCCACGCCTCTCAATTAGGAACCCTAATTTCCTAACTCACTTCCAGCGCCGCACCACCACACCCATGGAGAGAGAGAGAGGGTTCGCTCAACACCACTTCTTCCCTCGCCACTCTTCGTTCCGGCCAATACCGAACCGGCTTTGGTGCTATACTTTCCCTCGGAGCTTTTTTTTCCGCGCTCGTTGTCGGTTTCGTATAGCGATCTACGCCGCTCCTTTTCCGGTTGATCCTGCGCCTTTTGTTAGGGATGTTTTGTTCTACTTGACTGCTGCTTTCTTCCTCATTTATGTTTATCTCAGTGCTGAGATTTTTCTATGGCAAGCCGTTGGATTCGTTGCGTTCTACATCTTCTTCGTTGGCTTTGTATTTTACATGGATTTTGGCTTACCAGATCGCAGGGAAAAGAGTTCCGCAGATCTCGAAGGGCAAAACGAATCGTATTCCGATGACAAACCATCCGGATCTCATGAGGAACATAAACGCTCTTCTGGATTTAGTGGAGGTTATCGTTGGTATGTTTCCAACTCTATCAATTAGCTGACCTTATGACGATTTGGCTTTTCCATATAGTGTGATTTCATAATTTAGGATAATTGTATCTGGTATCTTCACTTCAATCTTTATAATTTGAGAACGTTATCATGATTTTGGTCATTCCTAGCATGCCATGGTATTACTTGATAGAGTATGGTTCAGCCACAACTGCTTTCTTTTAATTTTCATTGTTTCAGCCTAGCCTTAACTAGTGTATTAGTTTTTTTTTTTGGAAAGACACTAGTGTAGTAGTTAACTTTTTAGTTTTACAACATGGAGTAATGAACCACAATTCTTCAAAAGCATATTTTTAGTTTTATGGAGTTAATGTTCCCAAATTGAAGCTAATTGGTTCACTATATATATATATATATATATATATATATATATATATATATATATGTGTGTGTGTGTGTGTGTGTTTCAGGAGTGAATTTAGGAGAAGGAAGTGGGGCAACAATATCAGATGATGAAGATGAATTGCAGATGGATTTTTCATTAGATCAGTCAAGCGCTGAAGGGAATGAGATGATGGGATTTGGTCTTCCTACTGAATCTGAAAGGCCACTCATGGAAAGAGTTCGTCAGGAACTTAAGATTGAGCTCAAACCGGTCGGTCATTCTTACTTTTAGTTATATGCTAGCTATTAACTTAATTGACTGGTTTCCTCAACTCAAGTTAGAATCACCAATTAACCGGAGTTAGTTTCTTTTGCAGGGGTTTAAGTCCAGAATTGAAGATGATCGGAAGGAAATATTAAGGAAAAGAAGAGCTGGGAAATTACCAGGTGACACTACTTCAGTGTTAAAGAACTGGTGGCAGCAACATGCTAAGTGGCCTTACCCAACTGTAAGTCTCCCATTTCTTTCTAAACATATTATAATTATAATTAATGTTGCTGTATGTATTTTCCTAATAATACCTCACTTCCTCTTTTTCCATCTCATTTATTCTCTTTTTCCTGCACCCCTTACAAGTTTTTGTGAAGACGACAAAGCAAAACTTGTGGAGGAGACAGGCTTACAGCTGAAGCAAATCAATAATTGGTTCATCAACCAAAGGAAACGCAACTGGCATAGCAACTCTCAATCGGTTACCTCTTTGAAATCCAAGCGCAAGAGGTAGTCATAATAGTCATATTATTTTGTTCTCAATTAACTACATATATATGGACTTACTTTATATTATTTGCTGATATAGATTGTAGTCCATCTAAGGATTCAAGTGGGAGGGAACAACACTTGAATTATATGGACTTACTTTATATTATTTGCTTTTATTATTTATGGTTTTACTGAAATGTAACATAGCTTTTAAAAAGAGCTTGGTGTAAATTTGTGGAATTTAACATATGCAGACCATTCTGTTGTTAGCTTTGGTTGTCTCTCTTTGTTTTAACCGTCTTTTGTAAATTGCTTGCTGCGATTCTGACCTGCTGAAGAATATTACTGTGTCGATTATAATACAGAAGCTTGAAAATCTTCTGTATGTTTGGTCTCTTTTATAAATAACAGAAAATCTTCAATTTGATATTCTACAACTGTTTTTTGTATTGCTCTGATGATGATACATGAGTTTTGAAATCACTTAATTATACAATTGCTTGATACACAGGGTTTTGATGTTGCCATTAAAGTTGGATTGACAAAGGCAGACTTTGATGCCACTGTAGTCATTCATCCAACTGCAGCTGAGGAATAGGTGACCATGCAGACTCCCACTAGGAAGATTCGAAAGAGCGATCCTCCAAAGGTAAATCAATGGCTCTCAGCTTGTGTCCTCCATTGAAATATTTTGCAGAAATATTGCTGCATTCTGTTCAGCAAACTAGTTATTGTTTTTGATTCTGAATCATTAATGAATACATTTGCAACTTTTCCTTAAACATGACATAGGAATATTGGCTAGAGTGCTGCATGGCTTCACTTGGAGTCTACCTCCCAATATATCAAGCATCAATCTTGTTGAGTCTAAAGATGATATGTTTCTTGCTGAGCCACTTTTGGCAATGGCTGAAGGTAGTACGTTAATTTGTTTTCTATACAGCATTTACCTTCCTATGTAATTTTTGATTACTTTAATGGAATCTGATATGTTAATTATATGATTGTTAATTTATTTTGTTGTTTGTTTTTTCATGTCCTTTGGCTTAGGTGAAGATCCGACACTGATTTTGTACACTAGCGGGACAACAGATAAACATAATGGAGTTGTTCTTACACACAGAAGGGTCATTGCTCAGGTATGCTGTATGATTTAACTTCAGTCATGTTTAATGCTACCCCAGATAGATAGTTTCACTACTGCACTTACTGCAGTTTAACTTATGTTGGCTGATTACCAACTCATTCTCATTCTCAAAAATCTGATATATTATCATGCTATTATTTAGATGTGTGGCTTCTCTGCACTTCTTGAACCTGTCATGCAGAATGGGAAACCATCACTGGGCATTTGGAGCGATATGGCATGACTGAAGTAAGTAAACTTTAGTTAAGTTCTTTGACTTTTTAGATAATCAGTTTCGTTAGAGTTCCTCAAAGTTGTAGTGAATCATATACATCGTATTTTGCTATATTTCTCATGACTTTGTAGTGAATCATATAGTCGCAGAACTTGTGGTTTAGTTCAAAAACTACTGTCCAATTAACTATTTGGAAGTAACTGTTTTGTTCTTCTTTATCCTTTTTCACATGCAAGGTGGTTGCAGTTGGCGAGTGTGGATTGGACTATGACCGGCTTCATTTCTGCCCAGCAGAGATTCAAAAGAAGTATGCAGTCAGTCATAGTGCAACTGTTGCTGCATGTGTCACTTTAGTTCTTTCTCTCTCTCTCTCTCTCTCTCTCTCTCTTTGTTGATTTTCATAATATATTAAAATCATTCATGGATCCTCTTTTTTTTTGTGAATCCAAGGTATTTTGAGAAGCAATTTGAATTGGCACACATCACAAGATTGCCTATGTTTTTGCACATGCGAGCAGCAGCTGCAGATTTCTGTGAAATAGTTGAGAAAAATAACGACAGGTATTGCTGGATTTCACTGTTTTGAAATTGTCAATATTCAAATAATGCTACTTTCATGTGCCTCTTGTTTAGCTTTTCATTCTATTTATTTTGAGAAACGAGCTTAATTCTAAGGGTGAGAAAGTATTGTTGCCACCCTTACTATGTTGTTCCTGTTTTCAAGTTCAAGAATTGATGGAAAAATAGATAGAAAATGTTCAAGATCCATTGGAACAAATTGCATACATAGGGTTTGTTTGAAGATACTTGTGGTTCTTTTCATACTCTTAGTCTATCATTCAATGGGTCATAAAAATTACCTCGAGGCCTTGACACCACATGTAAATAAGAAATAAATAGCCTTGAGGTTATTTCTATCTCATTTCTTCTAATGCCTAATATTTGCACCTATAGTATAAATATAATATATTAACATAAAATTGCATTTTATGGCATAATCACTTTGAGAAGTGAAATGGGCTAACCGTTTTCTTTTTATATGTCAGGTTCACTGCTGGAGTCACCTATTCATTTACTGGTAGTATGGATGACTGTATTAAGCTTCTCTCATATGATAAAATGTACATTGGTAAATCCATCCTTTTGAGCTTTACTATATTTTCTAGCCTATTTTAAATCCATCCTTTTGAGCTTTACAAGATGATTACACTTTACGAAAGCTTTCTGTCCATAGCTGGTTTTGGTGTTTTGATATCAAAAGAAAGTCAAAGAGAAATGTATGGATGGTGTTTTGATATCAAAGAGAAAGTCAAAGAGAAATGCTTTTTAATCTACAGGCCACTATTTTGCCAATTGTTTATTAGCTATCATTCGGACTTGGTTCTTTGATTCTTTTATTCCCCTGAAATAACTTTATTTCTTTCTTAATTTTTGTCTTATTTTTGTTCATGTTTTACTTGGTTATGGAAAAGAAAAATAAGCATTTTTAAGTTGGTGTCCTAGGTTTTTTAATGCTTTCATTAAATAAATGGAATGAGGAATTGATTGTTAATCTTTAATGATTAGTGTGTTTGGTTACTATATAACATGATCCATTGAAATTTTGAACACCAGGAGATAACTCCCATCTTCTGTTTGTCCATTTTGGTCAGGCACTGGGGATCATAAAAATGTTGTCAAGCAAACCTATCCTTCAGATTGATATTATTCATCATTCAGGAGTAAGCAGTTGTGATGAATGACTATAACTGTTACTTTGAACTTTGACGCTCTTAAATGGGCTGATCATAAAAATGTTGTCAAGCAAACCTATCCTTCAGATTGATATTATTCATCATTCAGGAGTAAGCAGTTGTGATGAATGACTATAACTGTTACTTTGAACTTTGACGCTCTTAAATGGGCTGATCTTTCTGCTTTAGATGAGTTTGTTGTTGATGATGAAGCCTGGTTCTGCAATCTTGGTGAGATATTAGCTGTTAAATTTCTTTGATTTCCCTTTTAGGGTTTTCTGTGTTGCTTAGTTTTACTTTCAATTGCAGATTGCAAACATCTGAAAACTGCTGAAGATTTTCTTAGATCTACATCCACAAGCAATTCTAAGGTTTCTACTAGTTCTACCTCAATTTTTGGTTTCTTTTTTTGTTTTTGATAAATTCAATTTTTGGTTTCTTTTTATTCTCATAATCAAAATTCTTAATGTGTTATTTGTTAAACCTAAAAAAATTTGGTAACTTTATCCCTCTATTTTATTTTTATGATTTAGCTCTCCAATTTTTCGATTTTGGGTTTTATGGGTATTAGATTTTTGCTATTCTGGTTTTTGTTTAATTTGCTATTCTGAATTGTTATGCAGGATGTTGCTAATGAATCCTCGAGACAGACTTAACAAAATGTTAAGAACTAATGAAACGGATAGGGACTAGTGAGACGGATATAAAAATTGCATGGGAAAACTCACTATTTTTATTTACTTGAAGGACTAAGTGTAGAGATGATATAAGTCTTGAAATTGGTAGTTTACTAGCTATTTTATCATGATTAGATAGAGGTAATTTGGGTGGTTGTGTTAATTGTATAGAGCAGAGGTGAACATGCCTGCTGAATTTTATGTTTCAAAGGCTGAGTGATTTCGTTGTTGGAATTTGATGACAGAGTATTTATCCTTTTGGTATTTGATTGAGTATCTTCCTTTGTTTGATTATTTGTGTGTGTGTGTGTGTTGTTGTTGCTTAAATCTCATTTTTATTTGACATAAGTTGCTTTGAAACTTTCTGGAGTTTGTGTTTCCAATTGGTGTACTCAACTCATTTCATACAGAGATTTTTACACCAATTGCAAACACAAACACCCCAATGGGTTGAAAGTAACATACTAGTTGAAATTCTGATGCTAATCCTACGTGTTACAGGGAATGTCCAGCAGATTTGAAAGAAGGTATTGCTAGCGTAATATTTGCATCCCCTAGGTGTTCAGAAATTCCAGAACTTGTGGCACTTAAGAAAATCTTTGAGAAGAAATATGGGAATGATTTTGTATCCGCTGCTACTGATCTTAGGCCTAGTTGTGGCGTAAATCGCCAGGTAAGTCTTCTCCTGACTGCAATTATGCTTGTATTTGCTTATCAGTAAACTACTAAACTTTATTAATTTTAAATGATATTCATATCAGTGTTTGTGAATTGCATTTTTCTTTTAGTTGATTGACAAGCTCTCGGTTCGCACACCTACCGGTGAAGGGAAGTTGAAAGTGTTGAAGGAAATAGCAAAGGAATATCAAATCGATTGGGATACTACAGAATCTGAAAATGAACTTCTCAAACCTCCAGAAGAGCTAATAGTATGTTTTCTTTCTATAGCTATCTATTAACCATTTTCTGTATGTTTTCTATCTCTTGATTTTTTATACTTTTTTAAATTCTCATCTTATCAGGAAGGGCATAACACTTTTGTCAGTGCCAGCAGCTTACCAGTAAAGCCATCAACAAATGCATCCACCAAATTCAATTGGCCAGTTACAAGGTGATTCAAAACTTAATACTCTGTTACATATTTGCATTATTATTGTTCTTATCTTCTAATAAGATTCTGTGGTGACTCATCAGTTTATCAGGTGGTGGAAAAAGCGACGCGATGCATTTTGAAGATTCTAAGTCTGCTGCTGAAGCAGCAGCTGAATCAGCTAAGAAAGCAATCGCCGCGGCTGAATTAGCTAAGCGAGGATCAGATGGGGCTAACTCGTCAGCGGAGATTCAAGCTTTGACCAAGCAGGTACGACTATTAAAATTAGGTTCACCGCGACTGCTACGATTATAGAAATTGCGTACAAGATAAACCTCATTTAAGCATTGAAGCCCAACTGGATTTACAAAGAAGCCCATGGGCTTGGAATATAATAAAATCTAGTAATGAAATTTCTACATGTATATATTATGTAGACATCGATGACTTAATAAAAACTAGCAATAAAATCACGGTCTTAGTTACCTAACAATTATTAGTTCTTTTATTGACATCTATGTTTAAAGTTTGTCACTTGATAATTTAGTGAATAAATTATTCACCTTTAATTTGTTGTTCACTTTTTTCTTCTGTTCTCTATTTTGCAGGTTACTGATCTCAAAGTCTCGGTGGATCTCTTGGAAAAAGAAAGAGATTTTTACTTTTCAAAACTAAGGGATATAGAAATTATTTGTCAAGCTACAGAACTGAATGAACCTGTAAGAATTCCAGCCAAGGCTTGCATTGCTGTTTATTTTGCAGTGTGCATGTGATCATGTCTACTTCTATGTTATTTTTTGCAGATGTCAGTAGCAATAAAGAAGATTTTGTATGCAATAAAGAAGATTTTGTATGCCGCTGATGTAAAAGAATCAGCATTAGATGAAGCTCAGGCTTACATTCATGAAACCTTGAATGCTGATGAAGAGGAACAGGAAACTGAAGAAGCTTGATTACTCCCAAATATAATTCCTGGCTGTTAAACAAACTAAGTGCCGACCACGACTATGAGACTGGTAATCCTTCCCATGCAATGGCCAGAAAGTGCCATTTCATCACATAGCTTAGCTGTTTTTCCCCCTGTAAGCTTGGATGGATAACCAGAGGATATTTTAGCTAATCTTTTCTATAAACAAAGTACTTTTTGTATTGAATCTTGCTTTAGAAATTGGTTGTGGTATAGCCATTTTAGCTTATCCAGGGGTTGTTCCAATGCACAAGGTGGCAGCATGACTTTGCTTTTACTTTCTTTTCTCCTATGTAATTTTTATCTGTAGCAAGTTTTATTTATCAGTAGGCTTTGTAATTTTTTGAATACCAATGATTATACAAAGGATATGGAGTTTTGTTCATCTATATGTTGGTAGTCGTAGTAATTTTTGTTAAAGAATTTAAATTCTGTTATTTTTGATTTATGGCAGCATGAGGATACATTAAGGCTAACAAATTTTTTTTTTTTTTTTAAAAAAAGTACTTTTAAAGTCAGGCGAAACGAAAGCCTGACTTCAAAACAGACTTACGAAGTCAAGCGAAATAAATGCTTGATTTTAAAACAGACTTACGAAGTCGGGCAATAACAAATGCTTGACTTTAAATCATACTTACGAAGTCAGGCAATAATAAATGCTTGACTTTAAAACTGACTTACGAAGTCAGGCGAAATAAATGCTTGACTTTAAAACTGACTTACGAAGTCAGGCGAAATAAATGCTTGACTTTAAAACCGACTTACGAAGTCAGGCGAAATAAATGCTTGACTTTAAATCAGACTTACGAAGTCAGGCTATCGCTTGACTTTAAAACTCCTTACATACAAAGTCGACTTAATAAAAGTCAAGCGAGCGCCTGACTTTAAATCCCCTTTTCGCCTGACTTTAAATCCCTTTTTTGCACTAGTATAAGTCAAAATTATAGAGTACAGACCAAAATGCAAAATTAAGTCAAAAAGGGAGAAGTACAACTAAAAGTGCAAGTAAAAATGTCTGAATAAAACAGTAAAATAAATGAGCCTCTTGCTCAAGGGAATGAAATGTGCTCCTCCAAATACTCATCTCCTGAAAGAAGTGGATCCTGGGGGTCTGGCTGCTGCTCTGCATGGTGTGCTGATGAAGATGCGCCTGCTGCTCTATTCTCCGCCATGTACTCCTGGGCAGCCTGGTTGACTCTGGCTGATGCCAGGTAAGATGTGTCTAATCCCTGCTGCTGTAGTAGCATCGACGTCCCACACCAGTTGGCCATCTGGAGGTCATACTGGAAGGAAGGGTCGGTGCCATACAGCTGTCTGTAGGATGGGCCTGCTGGCTGCTGCTGTGCTGGAGGTGCCGGCTGCTGTGGTGGAGCTGCATCTATGGGCCCATCGGGCTGCTTCAAGATCCATGCTGCTGTGATGCCCTCCCTGGGGTCAGTCAGAAGATCATCCGGGTACTCAGGGCAGCCCTGCTGTCTACACAAAGCATGGATGATAGAGCAGCGCCCCAATCGAGCCCTAGGACATCTGACGATCTCTGCAATGCTCGCTGAAATGGCTCTCCCCAGATTTACCCTCTGGCCTCTCATGATAGCTTGTAGTCCCATGGCTACCTTGGTCTTGACATCAGTGGAGTTGGAGCATGAAATGACAGACTGATTAAAGAAATTGTTCCAGGCCTTAGGAATTGCCTTTAGAGCCAAGTTGCAGAAGCGGCGGGGAAAAGTTCGTCCAATCGGACCGATAAGATAATTGTCCCACGTCGCTCCTTGACGACACAACTCTCCCAGCAAACCCTCGTAATCATGCTCCCCCCTCCTGTCCCATGCATCCATCATAGCACAATCGGCAGTAGTAGGTAGGCCGAGGAGACTGTTGATGGTATTAGGAGAGTAAGACACCTCTCTTCCCCTAACCATTGAAACTCTGTCATCTTCCTCCCCGTAGGCATTTGCATAGAACTCTCTCACCATGCTTTGGTTAGCCTGTTTGATCATTGAGTTGAGCGAAAGCCAACCCAATCCCCGGAGAGTGGAGGTAATGATGGGGAATTCCCCCGTGCTGAGGTTGAAGGCCCTTTCTGGATTTATCTTTTTGCCCTTGACCACTTGGTGGTACCTCTCCTCGTGTGCTGGGGATTTGAATCTGTCCACCTCTGATGGGACCCCTCTCCTTTTCTTTGAGGTGCCTGCTCCTCTTGGCTTGCTCATGTTACGTACCTGTAAATGGCCTGCAATGATATAAAGCCAGAATCCAGCACAAATTGTTAGTTCTCGGTGGGTCCCTGGTGTGGGCCCCACTCCAGCAGAGAAAATAACAAAACAGCCAAAACATAGTTCCTGAGCACCAAGTCATCTATCCTAATGTTTAGAGTAATTGCAGAATTAAAACAAGGCTAGCAACAAAAAACAGAATTCTCTTAGACATTTTCACAAATAGTTGGGTTGCTTAGCCAAAACTCACTCGAGCAATTTTACAAACACCTTGGCTACATAGATTTTGTCATTTTGGCATTACATCAAACACCTTGTCTATGCCCAAAATCAACTTAGTTTCTACCCCCAATTCAATCATTCTCTCCCCAACATTAGCAACAAGCAACAATCATGCAATACAATATCATAGGGAACAATCCTACTCTCCTAATTTGACTTCGAATCCCCACAATTCCTACCCAAAAAATCACCCCAACAACCATCAAAACCACTCAAAATATTCTACTCTAATTAAAGAACAAGGTTAAGATTAAAACCTGGAGATGTTGGTGGTGAGGAGTTCACGCAAGGTAGCAAGAATTCACAACCAAATGCGAGCAAAAACCGTAATGGGGAGGGGAATTCGTAGTGTGCACAAGAGGGGGAAAATAGAGAATTTGAAAAATTATTTGTTTTTGTGTTCGGACTGCCCAGTTTTACGCTAAAAAGGCTCGTATCGCGACGCGAACCCTCCTTGTCGCGTCGCGAAAGAAGACAGAACCGTTTCCAGTTTCAAAAATTTTGAAGCATCGCGACGCGACACGCCTCATTCGCGACGCAAAATAAAGCAAAAACCTTTTTTCTTTAGAGATCCTTCTATGTCGCGAAGCGAAATCGACCGAACACAGCTTTCGCCTAAATCTAGTCAAAATTAAAATGGAAATGAATACTTAAAATTAATTTAAAATAAATACTGGGTACCTCACAGTGGGTTGCCTCCCACTCAGCGCTTCTTTATCGTCACTAGCTTGACGGTAAAAAGATGGATCAATTTGGCTCAGGTGCCTTTGGCTTCTTCATTTCCCCATTCACAGCTCCTTCAGAACCTTCTCCATTGAATTTCCAGCTGGGCTCACCCACCACTTCCTTTAGATCCACCCACTTGCTTGGTGACTTTTCCGGTGGCGAGTGGATGTGTAGTCTGTTTTTAGCTTTGGGATCCGGTGCCTCAACACTATAGCACCCTCCCTTTTTCTCATCCTTCTTTGCTGACTTGATCACCCTTAGGATTTCCTCTTCTTCTTGCACCCTCAGTTTCACAGTCCCATCTGCCACATCTATGACAGCTCTACTGGTGGCTAGGAAGGGTCTTCCCAAGATGAAGGGGATATCATTTTCCCCATCCATTGAACTCTTGACCTCAGTGTCACCATCCAAACGCAGAATCACAAAATCTACCGGGAAGAGGAATTTTCCCACCTTTACTAAGACATCCTCCACAATACCATAAGGATGCCTTATTGACCTATCAGCCAGTTGCAGGGTCATGTGAGTTGATTTGACTTCACCTCCCCCAAGCTTTCTCCACATTCCCAAGGGCATTAGGTTTATGCTTGCCCCCAAGTCACAGAGGGCCTTATCTATAGTGACATCACCAATTGCACAGGGAATGGTGAAGCTTCCTGGATCCTTCAACTTAGGGGGAATTTTGTTTTGAATGATAGCACTGCACTCCTCTGTTAATGCTACCGTTTCATTCCCCTTTAACTTTTTCTTTTTGGTCAATAGCTGTTTCATGAACTTCGCATAGACCAGCATCTTTTCCAGTGCTTCAGCAAAAGGTATATTGATCTGGAGGCTTCTGAACACCTCCATGAACTTAGAGAACTGCTCATCCTTCTGATTTTTCTTGCTTACCTGAGGATAGGGCAGTTTCATGTATGATGGGGTTTCTTTGAGTTCCACCTGAGGGTTGTCCTTCCCCGCTCCCTCACTCTTTTCATTTGCTTCTTCACTAAGCACCTTTTCTTTCTTTTTCTTTTCCCGGGGCTTGGTTACTTCAGACGGTTCCAACTCCCTACCACTTCTCAGATAGATGGCATTGCAATTAGGGATGTCAATGGGCCGGGCTCGGGCCGGCCCGGCCCATAGGGCCAAACAGTGTATATGGGCAGGGTCGGGCCGGCCCAATATTCTAATGGGCTGCGAAATTCAAGGCCCAGGCCTGCCCAACACTGGCCCACGGGCCCACGGGCCAGCCCAATGGGCCGGCCCAATATTAAAACATATTTTTATGAAATGTTATACATTATATTATTTACATTATATTATTTACATTATATTATCTTCAAAAAACATTATACATTATAACATATATTATCTTCAAAAAAATATTAAAAAATATTATTTACATTATATATTATTATAAAAATATTATTTACATATATTATCTTCAAAAAAACATTATATATTATCTTCAAAACAATATTAAAACATATATTATCTTCAAAAAAATATTATACATTATATTATTTACATTATATATTATTATAAAATAAAAAGAAACGGGCCGGCCTGGCCCGGCCCAATTATATCATCGGGCCAATCGGGCCGGGCCAAAAAACATACCATTCATTTTGGGCTACTATTTTTAGAGCCCAGGCCCGCCCAAAAAATCGGGCCAGTGGGCCGGCCCACTGGGCCGGGCCCAAATTGACATCCCTAATTGCAATTCTCCTTCCTCGGGTTATCCACAGTGTTGGCAGGAAAGCCACTTTTGGATGTCTCCACAAGTTGCTTCGATAACTGACCAATCTGTACCTCCAAATTTTTCATTGATGCTTCATGGTTTTTCTCCATGTTTTTCATTACCTGCTCTTGAGCTTGGAAGGTATTTTTGGTCATCTGCATAAATTGTGTCAATGCATCCTCTAACCGAGAAGGTGGTTTCTGTTGTTGATTGGCAGGTGCCTGAGACTGCTGTTGGTTGGAACTTGTGCCTTCATTATTATTCTTCCAAGAAAAGTTGGGATGATTCTTCCACCCTGGATTGTAGGTGTTAGAAAATGGATTCCCGCCTTGTCTTTGGAAGTTTCCCATATAGTTGGCCTGTCCCAATGCTTCTCCATAAGCTGCACAATCACCTTCGTGGGATTCCCTACCACAATAATTGCACCCGCCTGCTTGCACTGCTTGTACTGTTGCTGGAGCTTTGGAACCTACTTCACACGCTGCCGCTAATTGCTTAGTGAGAGCCTCGATTTGCATGGACATTAGTTTCTGTTGGGCTAACACCGCGCTGTTTGAATCAAGCTCCAGTACACCTTTCTTTCCTACAGCCCCCCTATCATTCTGGATCCTGTACTCATTGGAAGCCATGTCTTCAACCAACTGTTGGGTTCTTCCCACGTCTTGGTACCTAGGGATCCTCCCGCTGAGGCATCCAACATCATTCTTGTTTGTGGTCTCAGCCCATGGCAAAAAGTTTGTAACTGTAGGAAATCTTCTATGCCATGGCCGGGACACTTCTTGAGTAATAGCTTGAATCGTTCCCAAGAATCATACAACGATTCGGACTCTCCCTGTGTAAAATTGGAGATATCAGCTCTTTTCCTTATGAACTTGGAGATTGGGAAGAATCTCTCCAAGAACTTGTTCTCGAGGTCATTCCAAGTGTTGATTGTCCCTGGGAGAGTGTTCAGCCAATCCTTGGTCCTCCCTGTGAGAGTGAAAGGGAACAGCCGGACCTTCTTTGCACTATCGGTTACTCCCTCAGGGTGTGTAGTCCCACATATCTCGTAGAATTGGAACAAGTGCTGATTAGGGTCTTCGGCATCCGACCTAGAGAATTGCTCTGATTTCAGGGCCGTGAGCACAGAGGATTTGATATCAAACTGGGCCACGCCCACTGGTTGAAATGCTAATGCCTGGGCTCCCTGATTCCTTCGCCCGAAATCACCCACAGTACGTCTCGGTGGAGGTGGGGGTGGAATTCCAGCCATTTCAACTGCAGAAACTGAATGTACCTGTGTCTCCACCTCGGCTTGTTGCTTAGCTAGCCTTGCTTTCTTTCGATTTGCCCTTGCTAACTTTTCGATCTTTGGGTCACCCAATAGTTCTTGCGGGCCCTTACTCCGCATACACAAATCCCTGAATCACTAAGCAAACCGTTAACAAGTCCGAGCAAATCACTAGGTAGTAAGGATCAAATAACTCAAAGGTATAACAAAATGTAAACTAAACTCGAAGAATCAACTCGTTTGCCTTGTTGACAACGAAATCAACAATCCCCGGCAACGGCGCCAAAAACTTGTTAAGACTTTTGGCAAGTGTACCAATTGTCGTCGCAAGTAATAAAATGCGGTAAGTAACCGGTCGATTCCTCAGGGATTGCGCGTTGAAAACAATAGCAAAGTTGCAAATTCTTAGATTGTAAAGGTTTGGTAATTTGAGTAACAGTAACGGTACACAAAACATGATTTAAGAATACGAGAAAAATGACTAGGGATCGAATCCTCTCTCCTCGCCTATCACATGAACCTTAGCCAATTCAAGTTAATTATTCAATTTCTAGATTCAATTCACTAATTAAGGTCAAGGGCAATTCCTTGCCTCAAGACCCCTATTACCCTAAGAGTGACCCTAATTCCTTAGGCGAGACATGCTAAAGGGTAATGCATTAAGATCGAGAATTTTACACGAATTCACCTAAGCCATCACATATCCCTATGCTGATTACTAGCAGATGATCTAACTACCCAATTTCCAGCTACTAATTCATATTCCTATGCAATCACTAGCCTGGACCATCACAATTATCATATGTAATTGAAAAGCATTAAG
Organism: Astragalus membranaceus; assembly: GCA_039519185.1. Lineage (NCBI taxonomy): Eukaryota > Viridiplantae > Streptophyta > Magnoliopsida > Fabales > Fabaceae > Astragalus > Astragalus membranaceus. Next base: position 132,521,185 of record CM076850.1, read on the forward strand.
AGCATAGGTATTTAGACAAAGTAAATCGAATAACAACTGAATTGATTAGAACAATGGTTCACATGATAGGGTTGGGAGATTCATCTCTCCCTAATCTAAGCAATTTAGTTACAAATCATCCTAAGAGTAGAAACCAACATCAAATAGAAAACAATCGTAAAGGAAGACATTAGAACCTTCAATCCATTGTTCCCAAGTGGTGAGAAGGCCCAAAAATCGCACCCTCCAGCTGCTCCAAATTGTGGCTCAGATCCCCAGACGAAGTCCCAGTGAAAAACGCTGAAACTGCTTTAAAAACCCTAATTTTCGCGCACCATCGCGACGCGATACGTGCCAGTCGCGTCGCGAGATAGGACAGAAACATCTGGCTTTGCAAAAATTCCTCCTGGTCGCGTCGCGAACCCTCCTGGTTGCGACGCGATATTAAACAGAAATCAAATCCCTCCATTTTGCTGCATTTCCGGGCAAGTGTCTGGTTCGCCGAATGATGCCACAACCAATTAGAGGTCTTCAAGTCCAATTTAGCTCCAAAAGTGAAGGAATTACTTACAAATGAACTTCCTACTACAATTATCTAAAACTAGACTAAATCCCCAGATAATGACTGTGATACAATGAAAAACCTGCACAATTGGTCCTAAAAATGCATAACTTACATCATATGATTGAGAGTCAACACAACCCCAAATTTAAACTTTTGCTTGTCCTCAAGCAAACAATCAATTCAGACTGTGGCTGATTTTTCTATTTAGCTGTTACATGCAATACACCAACCTTAAACATATCAGCACATCAACTATCATCATCAACCTAATACAGTGACCGGACAACTGAATTGGAAATACCGAATCATAAGCAGGCAGCATTCTCAAGTTTTCTCTGTTTCACATATCTCACCAGTGTTTCACTCTTGAGGTGTTTAGGGTATTCACTCAATTCACAGTACCTGCATCATCGTTTCATAGGCTTGACAGAGTTCTATATCAGTCCATACAAATGAAATGCATACACACATTTTGAGGACTTTAAGGGTTATAGCGGGGCTTAGGTGAGGGTGGATAAATTTGGATAAGTAGGTTACACTTGGAGTTAGGCCTACCTCTCTCTTTGTCACTTTCACTCAATTTACTTGTCACCCATTTTCCCCAAAGCGTTCCACAAACAAGAGAAGGATTTTGTTTTTTTTTCTTTTTTTTTTGATATATGTACATATATATATATATATATATATATATATATTTTCTTTTCTTTTTGTTTTCTTTGTTCCTTCCTCTTGTATACCACCCCAAACTTATAATGTTGCTATTCCACGAGCAACCCCAAACTTAAACATTTCCCCACTCTCACAGCTTTTGTTACCTAACTCCAAGTTAAGAATTAACTAGGCTATGATTTTCAGAGAAACAACATACAATTTTTTAACAATAGGCTCAGAGGGGCTAGCAGAGGATAAACATTAGTTAGGTGCGGTTTTAAAGGCTCAGGGGTGCCAAAAGAAATGCCTCAGTGTGTATGAAAATCAAATGCAAAAACAATTAAGCACAATGTCAAGTTCTGCAGACTAATGCAGGCAAGGAATACACACAATATATATAAGAACGTGTTTAGGCTCAAACCTCACGGTTGGGATCGTAGAGATAGAACTTGAGAGATGCTGCTCACAGATGATAAAGGACTTCTGCAACTTTTGTCATGACCCCTGCTATTACTTGATGATAAAACTTGACGTGCGAGTGTCCAAAGGAAAAATGCAACATGCGACCCCAAATGCCACACATCATCACCATTGAAGCTGCTTTAACAAAACAAAAACAAAATATAGGGCAGTGGTGCCTCAATATCACAGAGTAATCTAGTGCAAAAATGAGATTAGAATTAGACATTTAAAGTCAGGCGCTCAGATGCCTGACTACATAAGTAGACACGGTGGCAAACTTGTAATTAAGAGGCAAAACTCGCGAGTTTTAAAGTCAAGCGGGATACACGCCTGACTTCTAAAGTGAAAAATAGAAAAAAAGTTAGACTTTAGAAGTCAGGCGTGTATTCGCCTGACTATATAAGTAGACGCAGTGGCAAACTTGTAATTAATAAATCAAGTTTTAAAGTCAAGCATATAGACGCGTGACTTCTAAAGTACTAAAATAAAAAAAAAGAATTTCACCCATTCGCAAAACACGCGAACCTAGCATTCTAACGCCTTAGTTCTTCTATTCGCAAAACCTCTCAGTTCTCATCACTCCCACGCCTCTCAATTAGGAACCCTAATTTCCTAACTCACTTCCAGCGCCGCACCACCACACCCATGGAGAGAGAGAGGGTTCGCTCAACACCACTTCTTCCCTCGCCACTCTTCGTTCCGGCCAATACCGAACCAGCATCCCAAGATATATATCCCACCTTCACCTTTGGCCCCGACTTGTCAGTGAAGATGGTGGTGCCCAATATAAGCCCTACTAGCACACCCCCATTGTTGGCCGCTTCTGACGCTCTTGTTCCTCGTAAGAAGAACACCACTAATCTTTACCATCCCTAAAACAGAAAATAAACAATGTTAAAACCCAAAAGAAATCAAAGCAACAGCAAAATGGACAGAAAGCAGCACAATAGGTGCATTACTAAGATGTAGTAAATAAGAGGGAGAGTGTGGGTGTTAAGACTTTTGGCAAGTGTACCAATTGTCGTCGCAAGTAATAAAATGCGGTAAGTAACCGGTCGATTCCTCAGGGATTGCGCGTTGAAAACAATAGCAAAGTTGCAAATTCTTAGATTGTAAAGGTTTGGTAATTTGAGTAACAGTAACGGTACCCAAAACATGATTTAAGAATACGAGAAAAACGACTAGGGATCGAATCCTCTCTCCTCGCCTATCACATGAACCTTAGCCAATTCAAGTTAATTATTCAATTTCTAGATTCAATTCACTAATTAAGGTCAAGGGCAATTCCTTGCCTCAAGACCCCTATTACCCTAAGAGTGACCCTAATTCCTTAGGCGAGACATGCCAAAGGGTAATGCATTAAGATCGAGAATTTTACACGAATTCACCTAAGCCATCACATATCCCTATGCTGATTACTAGCAGATGATCTAACTACCCAATTTCCAGCTACTAATTCATATTCCTATGCAATCACTAGCCTGGACCATCACAATTATCATATGTAATTGAAAAGCATTAAGAGCATAGGTATTTAGACAAAGTAAATCGAATAACAACTGAATTGATTAGAACAATGGTTCACATGATAGGGTTGGGAGATTCATCTCTCCCTAATCTAAGCAATTTAGTTACAAATCATCCTAAGAGTAGAAACCAACATCAAATAGAAAACAATCGTAAAGGAAGACATTAGAACCTTCAATCCCTTGTTCCCAAGTGGTGAGAAGGCCCCAAAATCGCACCCTCCAGCTGCTCCAAATTGTGGCTCAGATCCCCAGACGAAGTCCCAGTGAAAAACGCTGAAACTGCTTTAAAAACCCTAATTTTCGCGCACCATCGCGACGCGATACGTGCCAGTCGCGTCGCGAGATAGGACAGAAACATCTGGCTTTGCAAAAATTCCTCCTGGTCGCGTCGCGAACCCTCCTGGTCGCGACGCGATATTAAACAGAAATCAAATCCCTCCATTTTGCTGCATTTCCGGGCAAGTGTCTGGTTCGCCGAATGATGCCACAACCAATTAGAGGTCTTCAAGTCCAATTTAGCTCCAAAAGTGAAGGAATTACTTACAAATGAACTTCCTACTACAATTATCTAAAACTAGACTAAATCCCCAGATAATGACTGTGATACAATGAAAAACCTGCACAATTGGTCCTAAAAATGCATAACTTACATCATATGATTGAGAGTCAACAGTGGGTAGGGGTTTTAGTGGAGGGGTATTTTGGGGTTTTAAAAATTTGGGTCATGTGTGGCAGTTTAATAAGAATGGGCCTTTTTTATTCTTATTGTTATTGAGCAAAAATTATACCCAAAAGAATTAGAACAAGATAAAAGTTGAAGCGGTATTTTTTATACCCCCACTCTTATACCATACATGAAGAAAAGGAACGACACTGACGACATGGAGGCATGGTGGCCGGAGACGTCGGTGATAGTAGTAGGTCATAGTTTTGTTTCTAATATTTTATTTATTTTAACTATTATAATTACTAATATATGATGGGCAAGTATATGTGGCATCGGTAAATGACGTGTGCAAGCTGCATTAGCTGCCACGTCATTTTTTTATAAGCAATGTTAGTGTGGGTGGGGGAATGTTAGTTTTCGGGGTTTGAACCCGGGACCTCATTCTTGCACTCTTTTGCTGCACTCCTTCGATATCGCTTAGCTCACCAACTGAGCTACCTACTTGGGATATGCCACGTCATTTAATGAGTTTTAAAATAGGGGACCAAAACTATAATTTATCCTTAAAACAATAAGTCAATATGATAACTACCCCTTTTTAATCACAACCACACATGTATTATTATACGGTCCAAATTTACTCATGTTACCCTCTCATATTAAAACTCCTCTCAGTTGATACACTCTTTTATATATATATATATATATATATATATATATATATGTATGTATGTATATTGAAATTATTTCTTTTAAGTGTTAATACAACCTTAGATAAAATAAAAAATTATAAAAGAAAAATCAAAGTTTACGTGAACATTGGAAAGTTCAAACCCAAATAGAATTATGGCAGAAATAGTTATACATGTATAGCATTCCACACTAGCAACAACATCTATCGATTAATCTATGAATATCATTCGCTCAACAAATGCAAGAGACACAGATGGTTAATATTATTTTATAATCTATGTAGGGCTGGCCAATCACAAGTGCAGGCCCGTGCAATAGCACAGGGCCTCAGCCTAGTCCAAATTTTTTAGGGCCCCAAAAAAAAATTAGCCTTAGCCCAATCCCACCTTCTTACAACTTTGACAAAAAAAACTCTCCTTATCCCTCTCACCTTCAAAAGACAGCTGAAATCTTGAAAAACTAATTGCAAATTGTTTGAGACGGTCCTAATTTTACCTCATTGCAAACTAAAAATATAATTAGGGGGACAATTTTTAAAATTTGAACAGGGCCCCCAAATGTTTGGGACGACCCTGAATCTATGGATGCATTAGGTAAACAATATATTGTCTTAAGGGAACTCAATATCACAATTCAAATAAAATTCCTCCATCAAGATCATAATAATTACCATAGTTGAAATAAGTTTCAAGATTTATGAAAGATAATTTCAATTTCTCATCTAAGAATGACCTACGTTTTTAAATACTAAACGTAAATCCAAACATGTTCTCAAATGTGCTATACTACTCAAATCTTTTATTAAGTGAGCTAATTGCTTGATCTACAATGTATGAAAAAGAGTGACGGGTCTAAGGGACAGGTTAGGGTTAGGTATAACCAACCCAACTCATCCCTTACTCACGCCTCACTCCTAATTGTTAACTCTATTACATTGGTATTGAGACTTTTATCAATAAAATATTCAATTTGAAATCTATGTTAGTTTAAGTAGAAATCTTGTTATAAAGTAATATCGTAAATTCATGTTTTGAGTTTGAATAAATGGTAAAATACTAAAAAGAATCAAATTTTTACTTCTAACTTTTAGTCATATTTAAGTGATCACCCTATAATTTTGTTTCAATTGTCCTTCGGAGCAACCTGATCTCGTCCTAAATAGACCTGATCTTAGTTTGACCCGAAGAACATCAGATTTGGTTTCATCTAAGGACATGTTAATGGTTGTGGTCCAAAAAAAGTCCCCATAAAAGTTTTGGGTCGAGGTAGGTACAAACATAACCCTTCCCTTGCTCACCCCTAATGCGATATTTAGTTAAAAAGAAAATAATTATACAAAATATTGTAATTAAAGATATAATAAGAACTGTTAATTTTAATCTAACGATTATAATTAAAAGTTCTCATTTCTCATAATAATCAAGAATTCTCACCAAATACCTTCTCTATATATCTATCGTTCTACTCTACATTCTACTATAAAACTAATCAAAGAACCCACTAGGAAAAACCCAAATCTTATTACAGCAACAATGTTTAGGGTATAAATTTAAAAAACACTCACAGAAAGACAAAAATAAATTATATTTTTCAAGTTTTCTCACTGTTTCACCCTTTTCAACTTTCATTCTTTTATTTAATTATCTTCTTTCCCCTTCATTTTTACTATAATTTTGACAATTTTAACAAAATATTAATATTATTTTTTCTCCATCAATAAGATTTTTTTGCTTATTTGAAATATTTGAAATCTTAAAATAATTTTATTTTTTAACCATCACGAAAAATATTACATATTGCGGATATAGTTTTACAATGTGGAAACACTACAAGTTGTTGGTGTAACACCCCCTTCTATCTAATCTATTATTTAATGATTATCAGAGTTTCTTTTTTTTTTTTTAAAACAAACGCAAGAGAGTGCTATATTTATTTAATCCAAAATAGAGCAATTTCAATAATATAGTTCAACTAAGGAACGACATGATACATAGCACCCAAATTAGGGGACAAGCCCACAAAAATCTCCGGTTTAGTTTTACATCAATATAATGAAATCACCATAGCAGCGGAATAACACAAGTCTAGGACATATCCAAATACATCAACAAAAGTAACATGTCCAGCAACGTCAAATAGAATGACAAATAAAAATAAGTTAAGACGCCCCCCCCCCCCCCCTCCGGTGCTACGTATCAGAGCATGACACATCCTACTAGACGAAGGCGTGAGGACAACCTTCACTCGCCATCACCTGCACGTTGCCGACATAAGAAGCAACATAAAAGCAGTAGGGTGAGTCTCCTTTCATAAATAATAATACATGAGACAGCATCATATTAGGGAGGACAATCAATTTACAACTAAAATAACAACCATCTTCAATTCCACAATTCCAAACAATATCACCAAATGCATGAATAGTGCATGAAATGCAACCCAACACCAAGGGCATATGCATGTGGATCCATAGGCCGAAGCCTCTGCTCGTCATAATAGGCCGAAGCCTCTGCCCGTCATAATATGCACATGAGTTATGCGACACTATGCACAATGCACCAGAAAATAATCAACAACCAAGGTCAACTCAGTGATACCACAACACCGACACCAATAACTCATGATAGGCCGAAGCCTCTGCTCGTCGTAATAGGCCGAAGCCTCTGCTCGTCGTAATATGTACCATCACACACCAATATCACACCAATGATTAATGAAATTCATCACACCAAATAATTAATGAAATTCATCACACCACATAATCAATAGGCCCACCGGGACTATTAATTCACCCACCAATCACACCATAATACACTCACCAAATCAACCCACCACTCACACCAACACCAATTTCAATTAGGCCAATTTAGGATTTGACACAAAATAGGGAAAGTGAGTAAAAATTGCAATTTAGACACTTGAACACCTCAGCCCAGAACCACCAGTAAAATAATCCATTTTTGCATAAACCAGAACATTTGGATAGACACCGAAATTAGCTTCGAAACGCATTTTGAACCGTCCAATTTGGACACCCGAGTAAAAAGTTACATTAAAAATAAGTTGGGAACATTTTAGGCAACATCTTGATTTTGGCGCCCAGCACCAAGGCGCCCAGGAACAGGCACAGGCCAAAACTGGCGCAGGCAGAACTGGCGCAGAGGAACACGGCGCCCATGCACTAGGCGTCTAAGGGAAACACGGAAAACAACTCATTTGACTCCAAAATTAATTTTGCACGGGACATTTATTCAGTGTATGAGAACCCAAAAGGAATTTTGAGAAAATATGCAACACAACAGTGGCGCCCTTGGCGCCCATGGCCAAGGCGCCTAGCACCAAAACTGGGAACACAGTGAGACAGGCGCCCAGGAGGGCGCCCTGCGCCTGACACAGCAACAGCACACAACAATGCTTTGGCGCCCATGGCTAAGGCGCCTAGGGATATTTTTCAGCCATGGCACAAACATTTGGCACCTATCATTAAGGCACCTAGGGACCATTTTCCAGCAACATCATGTGACACAATGGGGCAATTTCTTCAGCAACACACAAGACACAATGGCGCCCTTGACTAAGGCGCCTAGGGGCAGAATTTCAGCAACACAAGCAACACCCTAGGGCGCCTAAGGCACCAACACTTTTTTGAGTTCCTCTCAACAAAAAAATCACCAAATTAAATCACTAATACCAAATACTCATATGAATAGTAGCCATCACATTTTTCACCAAAAATCATTCAGTCAAAGCCACAAACACCTAGCATGCATCATTCATATTGTACTCCACTCAACACCAATTTAACATGTCCTTGCACAAACAAATTTTCAGCATAACAACAACATTAAAACACACCAATCATTCTTGGAAATCACCCTAGAACCCAACCCTAGACAATACTCATCACATACACTATTAGAGATGAAAAGAGAACCCCCTAACCTTTAGGAATTCGAAATGCAAGGCACCCCTCCAAGAAATCACCAATAAATCTTCCTCTTGCTTGAGCTTCCACAAGATGCCTTCTCTCCCCTTTGTTTTTCTTCAAAAACCGTAGCTTCCTCCTTCTTTTCTCTCAACCCGTAGCCTCCTCTCCTCTCTCCCTTTCTATTCTTTTTCTTTCCTTTGGTTATATGACACAAATGAAAATAAAACCCTAAACCCCTAAGGTAAACACATACCCTTCGAGACCTATGGCCAATTAATGGGTCGTGGGCCTCTCATTGCACCTCTTTGATTTACTCATACACCTCCTGAATAAAATAAACCTCTAACTTAATTAATCTATTAAATAAATATTGTAAACCCTTGAATTAATTCATTAGCTTAAATTAAATATTGTAAGCCTTAAATAACTCAATTAAAGAAAATAGTTAAATTATTTTGGGGCGTTACAGTTGGCATAATTTCCTTAATGATAAAATGATATTAAATATTTTATTTTATTTAATAATACTATATATTTGACTAAGAATACGTAAATTAGTTTTATTTTTCAAATATATATATATATATATATATATATATATATATAAATTAAAATCGGATTCTATTATTAACAAGTAAGAAACCCGTGCATACGCACGGATGCTGTCGTGTTATTTTTTTGAATGAAGTTAGACAGTATTTAAATAGATAAAAAAAGGAGTTTCAAATAAAAAATAAATAAATTTTAAAAACTAAAAATGAAAAAGTATAATTTAAAAACAGTCCGTGCATTTATCCCGTGTTTTTTTATATATCAGTGCAGTGTTTTTTATATATCAGTGTTCTTATCCCGTGTTATTTTATATATCAGTGCAACTATCCTATGTTTTTATATATATCATTGTAGTTAAATAGATATTAGATTTATATATATATATATATATATATATATATATATATTGTAACAATCCCAAAATAATTAATCAAATTATTTTGATATAACCAAATTAATTATTAATGGTTATAGGATCGTTAACCGAATAGTACGGAATAGGGACGATTTGGGAAGAAAATGTTTAGAGAAGGGTAAAATGGGGATTTTACCCAAATGTTATTTATAATAATATATAATTATATATAGAAATGAAAAAGAAATGAAAAAGAAAGAGATACAAAACCGTGAGGGAAAAGAAAGAAAAGAAGAAGAATGGAAGGGAAAGGAGAGTGAGAGTCGTAGGTGAGAAGAGGAGTGAGAGTGATGATCTTTCATGAAAACACCAACCTTCCTACACCAAAAATGATCCCCACATCTTCCTCTTCATTTTGACACCAAAAAGAACATCTTCCATTCACTATCCTCCAATCCACCATTTTCGAAATTGTGAAGAAAATGAGGGATGTTGAGTTTCTTGTTTCATTTCTTGTCTTGAAAGCTTAGGAAAATACAATGGAGAGGTTTGATTGTAAGCTTGGCGTGAGAGAATCAAGGTTTGATTGAGTTAGGGTTTGGAGCTCAAGATTTGGGATTTATGTGAATAGGAGCAAATGAGAGGTTGAAGATGATGAATAGTGATTTCATGGAAGCTTGATGGTTGATTGGGAATTCAAAACTTAGGAAGCAAGTTTGGGTTTGTGAGATGAGTTGTGAAGCCCTAGGAGCTTATGTTGGTGTCTAGGTGGAAATCGGATTTCTCGAGTCTCGCGAGTCGGATGTTCGAGTAGCGGAAAGTCGCGGTGTTTCGTGATTTTCATCACGATAGGTGAGTTCTACTCACGTTTAGGATTTTATGTTTGAATTGATTGATTGAAATGAATTTTATGTTGGGGAAATTAGTCGAAAAACCGTTAAACCGACAATTAACGGATCTTGGGGAAATTGATGTTTGATTGTTATGGATTGATATGTTTGATTGATTGAGGAATGAATTAATGTTGATTGGACTGGTTTTGGTGTTGTTATGAACAGTTTTTCAGTTAGGTATGTATCGAAAACGTTTAGAAAGCGAAACGGCACAAAACCGAGTTTTAAAAATCTGTTTTTCTGCAATTCCAGTGCCCATTGCGTCGCGACCACCCCCCATCGCGTCGCGACCCTTCATAATTTTTGCAACGGAAAACTTCTTATACTTTTTGCGTCGCGACGGAACCTGTTCGTGTCGCGACGCTTTGCAATTTTTCAGCAAAAATACACTGATTTTGTTTTCGCGATAACTTTTGATCCGGGAACCCGATTGAGGTGTTCTAAGATGCGTTTGAAAGCTTATTCAGAGGCCTAACTGAATATACAATTTGAAAGTTAAAATGAACTGCTTTTGAAGTCATAAATTATTTCAGAAAGCGGCAAGTTAGTATGCGAGAGCAAACGTAGATTTTGTTTATGATTCGAACCAAATGTTCAAATAAAGGTCTAATGCAAATGAACTATGGGTTCATATGATAGTATATATATATATATATATATATATATATATATATATATATATATATATATATATATATATTATATCGAATTTGGGTGACGACCCATGGGACTAACATACTAGCCGGGGCAGTCATGATCCCCTACCCTAGGCTCCGTGCCAATAGGGAAATGTACTATTGGTAAGGGGGTTCGCTGGGTTTGGAAACGTTCGCGCAGTCGGTGTTATGTTAAATTTTTTGTTGTGCGGTTCACCGGGTTTGGAAGTGTTCGCGCAGTCCGTGTCGTACTGAGTTATAGCAGGTTCCCCGGGAGTTAGCGTTCGCGCAGTCGGTGGAATGCTATGTGTAAAATAATGCGGTTCATTGGGAGTTAGCGTTCGCGCAGTCGGTGCCGTGTTGAGTCAAAAAGGTTTCATAATTAAACCGAGAGTGTTAGTAGGGGTCTCGGTAGAACTCACTGAGATTGTATCTCATTGTTTATATGTTGTTGTTTTACAGAGAAACATGGAAAGAGAGGACCACAGAGGCACGAGTAAGTTGAGCTCGGATGGATGATGATGACTTAGCTTTATGTTTAAGTTTATGTTTCCCTTTGTTGTCTATGTACTGCAACACTTTGTCTTTAATGTTATATCTTTCTTCCGCTTTCTTGTATGATACTGAATACTATAGTTGATGATGGTTTATGGTCTGAGAACCGTATTGTAACACCCCTTTCTACCCGTCACTTTAATTATAAAAATCAGAGTTTAAAATTTTCGTTCATAGGGAATGTTACACATACTTCAGTAAACGTTGCTTGTCATTTTAAAACAGTTCAACTCAATAATAATGCATTCACGTAGCACGTCACAAATAAAAGAATCTCAAGCCTCAATTTAACGTCGCTCATGAAACTCAACATAACAAAACCAACTACGCAGCGGAAAATAATAAAACATAACAGAAGGGTCCACATGGACATAACAACCAGAAAATCATTAATAAAATATCGAGTTCGTTTCCCCCCTAAGTGCTACGTATCAGAGCATGACGACTCGACTCAAGAAGTGAAGCTAAGGCATTCACTGGGAATCACCTGCACGTTACCAACACGGGGGTAACATTCAAACAGGAAAGGGTGAGCATCATTTCAATCCATATAATAGAAAATATGATAAATACTAATCATAGGCTACGCACTAGAACAATCAGCACCCAAAACACTAAATATCCACATTACAGTCATCATTCACATCACTTACAATAACTCATCTCATGTCATGTAGACTTATGAAATGCAACCCACTCGCGGGCATATGCATGAGGTACCTTTTCATAAAACGTCGCTTAGCCCTTAAGGCCTCATCGTCACTTAGCCACTCAGGCCCCAAAACGTCACTGGATTTATGCATATGGGCATGAGACACTAGGACATGCATCACTCACAACACACAAACACACAATTACTCAAATCATAGTCAACTGTGTGACCCGTCACTTACCCGTTTGCTCGCAAGGAGCACAGCACCTGTCAAATTCATAATCAGCACAAAACGTCACTTGGCCATTTAGGCCTTAACATCACTTAGCCCTTCGGGGCCCGAACGTCACTGGGTTCTCATCATCACTTACACATAATTATCAATCAACTCAAACAATAGCCACTAGGGGCAAAACGTCATTTGACTAACCACCAAGGGCATCCTCGTCGTTTACAAACCATTATCTACAACTTTGGCCACTAGGGGCAAAACAGTCATTTGACTAGCCACCAAGGGCATCCTCGTCAAAATCATCATTTTGGCACTACCACGTTAAAACTGTTGTTTATACACCAAAAAGGAATTTTAAAGAGCTTCATAAAATTTTTCAATGTCACTGGGACGATCACCGGGGATGGCCACTTGGGCGCCCACAAACAATCAGAAAATAACAATTTTTCATTTTAAAAATTTGACCCATAGATAGACAACGTAAAAAGCTTCACGACACTTTTCGAATCGTTCAAAACGGACGTCGGAGTCAAAAGTTATGCTAAAAATAAGTTTGGAAAAAATCAAGCAACATTCTGAAAATAGGCGCCTTAGGCGCCCAGGCAACCAGGCAACACGCGCACTGGCGCCCAGCGCCCAGGCGCGCAACACAACGCACACACGCAACACAACGGGCGCTCAGCGCCCAGCGCCTTGGCGCAACACGCAGCAACACACACGGGCGCTCAGCGCCCAGCGCCTGGCGCCCAGCGCCTTGGCGCAACACACACACACATGCTTGGGCGCTCAGCGCCCAGCGCTGGCACCCAGCGCCCAGCGCCTAGCCACACAGGAAATCTGGCAACACACAGCAACACACACAAGCCACAGGCGCCCAGCACAGGCACTTGGCGCCCAGAAAACAGCAACAACAAACCCAGAATTTTTCCAACAACTCTTCAACACTAAAAACCAAAAATCACCATTTTTCCAGCAATTTTCCAAAACACTAAAAACTGATTTTTAGCAATTTAACTCATCAAAATCTTATAATTTTCAATACTCAAAATAACACTTAATTAAATCAATCAACAAAATTCTTTTGGAGCACTAAAATCATCATCACTTTGGCGCCCTAGGCGCCCTTGCACACCCACACCCAAAATGTGAAACATCAAGCTCTCCAACATACCAATCCATAATTCCATGAACTCACAAATACCAACATCATCAAAACACCTACATAATTCGTATTATCTCAAGGTTCAAACACTAAAACAATTCGCATATGGCACACATATATGTATATATGAAGATCATCATCATGGGCAACCCAACAACATTCAAGAACATTAAAGAACATCAAGAACACATGGTACTAGTATAAACCCTAGATCTAGGACCAATCATATAATTTATTAGATAGAATGATAGAGCTCCCCTAACCTTTTCAAGAAGAAGAATTCGATGCCCTAGGAGAAGTCACCTACAGAGCCACAGCAACAACGGAGATCCCTTCCTCTTGATCTTCGAATTCTCTTCTCCTTCTCCTCTTGGCCGCCTCCTTGCTCTCTCTCTCTTTCTCACGCTATTCTCTTTCTCTCTTGTTCTCTCTTGCAATTCGCAACAATAGCCAAAAAACCCTAACCCCCAAACACTAGTCCACTTCGCATACTAGTGGATCATGGGCTTGGGCCTTCCACTGAAGCCCAAGTCATGCAAGTGGCGCCTCCACACCCTCCTAATACCACCAACATTAATAAAATTCTAATTAATTACATTATATTAAATAAATTAATTTAAATCCCCAATTACTTAATTAAATAAATTAATTAAATATTTTTAGGGTGTTACAACTCTCCCCCACTTAGAATATTTCGTCCTCGAAATTTACCTGATCAAACAACTCTGGGTAGGATTCTCGCATCTTGCTCTCTAGCTCCCAAGTCATACTCTCGCCGGCAGCTCCTGGCCAGACCACTTTCACTAATGCAATCTCTTTGCCTCTAAGCGCTTTCACTTCACGATCCTCAATCCGTACGGGCATCGTCTCCACAGTGAGATTATCCCGCACCTCTACATCGTCCATATGGATCACATGAGATGGATCCGAAACATACTTCCGAAGTTGTGACACGTGAAACACGTCATGCAAGTTCGAAAGATTTGGCGGTAAAGCCACTCTATAAGCCACATTTCCGATTCTTTCAGAAATTTGATAAGGACCAACAAATCGAGGAGTGAGCTTTTTCGATTTCAACGCTCGACCAACACCGGTAATAGGAGAAACCCTCAAGAACACATGCTCACCCTCCTGAAACTCTAAATCCTTCCTCCGCTTGTCATGATAACTCTTCTGACGACTCTGCGAAGCCTTCATCTTTTCACGGATCATCTTGATCTTCTCTGTAGTCTTCCGGACAATCTCCGGTCCCAATACTACACTCTCTCCCGACTCATACCAACACAATGGCGTCCTACACTTTCGACCATACAATGCTTCAAACGGTGCCATCCCAATACTGGAATGGTGACTGTTGTTATAAGTAAACTCAATCAATGCAAGGTAGGAATCCCATGAACCCCGCTGTTCCAATACTCAAGCCCTCAACAAATCCTCTAATGACTGAATTGTCCTCTCTGACTGACCGTCTGTCTGGGGATGATACGCCGAACTCATTTTTAACTTTGAACCCAGTTCTTTCTGCAAACTCTTCCAAAACTCGGAAGTGAACCTCGGATCCCTATCTGACACAATACTCTTCGGAACACCGTGCAGCCTCACAATTTCTTTGACATAGACCTCTGCCAACCTCGACACCGGATAAGTGATGTTAATAGGAATAAAGTGGGCAGATTTCGTCAACCTATCAACGACCACCCAAATAGTGTCA
The DNA here is from genome assembly GCA_039519185.1 of Astragalus membranaceus. NCBI lineage: Eukaryota > Viridiplantae > Streptophyta > Magnoliopsida > Fabales > Fabaceae > Astragalus > Astragalus membranaceus. The sequence goes on from CM076850.1 coordinate 132,536,427, forward strand.
TAACCCTTAACTGTATTCGGCAATCCCGTCACAAAATCCATCGCAATGCTATCCCACTTCCACTCTGGAATTTCCAACGGTTGCATTAACCCTGCAGGCTTCTGATGCTCAACCTTAGATTTCTGACAGGTCAAACAGGCATACACAAACTGTGCCACATCCCTCTTCATACCATACCACCAAAACATCTTTTTCAGATCTTGATACATTTTCGTCGCTCCTGGATGGATACTCAACTTGCTACGGTGACCCTCCTCTAAAATTGCCTTTCTCATCTCTTCATCGTCCGGAACACAGATCCTACCCCGGAACCTCAACACACCACTGGAATCTAATTTGAAATCTTCATCTTCAGACTGACCGACCCCATTAATTAAATCCACTAGCTTGACATCTGTCTTCTGAGCTTCCCTGATGCTGCCCAGGAAATCATTATCGATCCTTAACATCCCCAGCTTGACACTGCGAGGTGTCATTTTACAAACCAAACTCAAATCCCTGAATTCCTCGATCAGCTCTAATTCTTTCACCATCATAGCCGACATATGCAAAGAATTTCTGCTTAAAGCATCAGCCACGACATTAGCTTTGCCGGGATGATAATTCAAACCAAAGTCATAATCCTTCAAGAGCTCCAACCACCGACGCTGTCTCATATTCAACTCTTTCTGATCGAACAGATACTTTAGACTCTTATGATCACTGAACACTTCGAACCTCGAACCATAAAGGTAGTGCCTCCAAATCTTGAGCACAAATACCACAGCAGCCAATTCCAAATCGTGCGTAGGGTAATTTTTCTCATGAACCCGCAACTGCCTCGACGCGTACGCAACGACTTTCCCATCTTGCATCAACACTCCACCGAGACCCATCTTCGAAGCGTCACAATATACAACGAACGGTTCCTCTGGATTAGGCAACGTCAAAACAGGCGACGTCGTCAATCTCTTTTTCAGTTCCCTAAAACTTTCCTCACACCGGGCATCCCAAACAAAAACTTTACCCTTGCAAGTCAACTGAGTCAACGGAAGGGCCAACTTGGAAAAACCCTCTATGAACCTCCTGTAGTACCCAGCCAAACCCAAAAAGCTTCTAATCTCTGTTACGGACTTCGGAGACTCCCACTCCAACACTGCTTCTACTTTTGCCGGATCAACCGCAATACCATTACCAGAAATCACGTGCCCAAGGAAACTCACCTCTTTCAGCCAGAACTCACACTTCGATAACTTAGCGTACAACTTTTTCTCTTTTAAAACTTCCAGCACTGACTTCAGGTGCTCAGCATGCTCTTCCTCTGACTTAGAATAAACTAGAATATCATCTATGAAGATCACCACAAACCGATCTAGGTAATTATGGAAAATACGGTTCATATATTCCATAAATACACCAGGAGCATTGGTCACACCGAACGGCATCACCGAATATTCATAATGCCCATACCTTGTCCTGAACGCTGTTTTCTGAACATCCTCATCCTTTACTTTAATCTGATGATATCCGGACCTCAAATCAATTTTGCTGAAAACACGGGCACCCACTAACTGATCCATCAGATCGTCGATCCTCGGAAGCGGATACTTATTCTTGATAGTTACCTTATTCAACTGACGATAGTCCACACATAACCTCATGCTCCCATCTTTCTTCTTCACTAACAATACCGGAGCTCCCCACGGTGACACACTCGGTCTCACAAACTTCTTCTCAAGCAATTCTTCAAGTTGCGTCTTTAACTCAGACAATTCCGACGCCGACATCCTGTACGGTGCCATAGACACAGGCCTCGTACCAGGTACAAGATCAATCGAAAACTCAACTTCTCTTTCCGGTGGCACACCCGGAATTTCATCAGGAAAAACTTCAGGAAACTCGCGTACTACTTTCAGTTCTTCAATAACAGCCTGACTCTCAGCAGACAACGAAGCCATCAACGCAAATAACTGGACTCCTTCTTTCTTCAACTTCTTCAACTGACCAGCAGATATCAAAACAGAACTCTCTTCACCGAAACTAACCGACTTGCTACGACAGTTGATATGAACGTGATTATCCTCTAACCAGTCCATGCCTAAGATTACATCCAGACCTCTCAACGGCAAACAGACAAAATTCACAATAAAGTCCCTGCCGAAGATCGACACGGGACACTGAGAACACACCTGGGACGTAATCACCGACCCCTTCGCAGGAGTATCGACAACCATATCCCCACACATAGCAGATAAAACAAGACCCAATCTCTTACAACAATCAACAGATATAAAACAATGGGTAGCACCAGTATCAATAAGAGATTTCAGAGAAGTACCATTAATAAAACACGTACCTCTAATCAGACCATCGTCATCATCAGGCTCCTCTCCTGCCAATGCAAATACCTTTCCGGTAGACCTTTCCTTCTTCGGCTTTGTACACTTTGTACTGATATGACCAGACTCACCACAGTTGAAACACACCACATCCTTGACCTTACACTCGGCTGCCATATGACCCTTTTTAGCACAATGGTAGCAATTCCTTTCATCAGACCTGCATGTAGTACTCTTGTGGCCAGGCTTGCCACACTTATAACAGACAATGCTAGCAGGGGCATCTCCCCCACTAGAACCCTTACCTCCAGCAGCCCTCTGATAACCCTTACCCGCAGGAACCTCATACGGCTTGCTTCGACTCTGAAACTTGCCCTTTTTCTCAGAAGTAGCTTTGTAATGAGCAGTACTGTCCTCCTCGAAGATTCTGCAACTGTCAACCAGATCTGCGAACACACGAATCTTCTGATAACCAATGGCCTTTTTAATATCAGGCCTTAACCCATTCTCAAATTTGATGCATTTTGAAAATTCAGCTGTAGCCTCACTGTAGTGTGGATAAAATTTTGCTAATTCCACAAATTTTGCCGCATAGGCAGTCACAGACATACCACCCTGCTTCAGCTCCAAGAACTCTATCTCTTTCTTTCCTCTGACGTCTTCGGAAAAATATTTTCTCAGAAATTCCCTGCTGAATACCTCCCAAGTAATCTCTTCCTGCACAGCCTCCAACCTCTGCCTAGTAGCCAACCACCAGTCGTCGGCCTCCTCGGCTAACATGTGGGTACCAAAACGGACCTTCTGCTCAGCAGTGCAGTCCATCACCCGGAAAATCCTCTCGATCTCCTTCAACCAAGCCATAGCACCATCTGGATCATATTTTCCCTTAAAGGTGGGCGGATTCTCTCTCTGGAAGGTAGTCAGACTCCGAAAACCAGCATTATCTCCAGCATTCTGCTGTCCCTGCACAGCCTGAGCCATAGCCTGCAATGCAGCAGCAAGAGCAGCGTCGTTCCTCCCAGCCATTATGAACTATCACTGCAGCACAAACCAAAGATTCAGAACTAATCTATTGTCATAAGACACTATGACAGGACAACATTGGCCGGACAGACCGAACTGCTCTGATACCACTAATGTAACACCCCTTTCTACCCGTCACTTTAATTATAAAAATCAGAGTTTAAAATTTTCGTTCATAGGGAATGTTACACATACTTCAGTAAACGTTGCTTGTCATTTTAAAACAGTTCAACTCAATAATAATGCATTCACGTAGCACGTCACAAATAAAAGAATCTCAAGCCTCAATTTAACGTCGCTCATGAAACTCAACATAACAAAACCAACTACGCAGCGGAAAATAATAAAACATAACAGAAGGGTCCACAGGGACATAACAACCAGAAAATCATTAATAAAATATCGAGTTCGTTTCCCCCCTGAGTGCTACGTATCAGAGCATGACGACTCGACTTAAGAAGTGAAGCTAAGGCATTCACTGGGAATCACCTGCACGTTACCAACACGGGGGTAACATTCAAACAGGAAAGGGTGAGCATCATTTCAATCCATATAATAGAAAATATGATAAATACTAATCATAGGCTACGCACTAGAACAATCAGCACCCAAAACACTAAATATCCACATTACAGTCATCATTCACATCACTTACAATAACTCATCTCATGTCATGTAGACTTATGAAATGCAACCCACTCGCGGGCATATGCATGAGGTACCTTTTCATAAAACGTCGCTTAGCCCTTAAGGCCTCATCGTCACTTAGCCACTCAGGCCCCAAAACGTCACTGGATTTATGCATATGGGCATGAGACACTAGGACATGCATCACTCACAACACACAAACACACAATTACTCAAATCATAGTCAACTGTGTGACCCGTCACTTACCCGTTTGCTCGCAAGGAGCACAGCACCTGTCAAATTCATAATCAGCACAAAACGTCACTTGGCCATTTAGGCCTTAACATCACTTAGCCCTTCGGGGCCCGAACGTCACTGGGTTCTCATCATCACTTACACATAATTATCAATCAACTCAAACAATAGCCACTAGGGGCAAAACGTCATTTGACTAACCACCAAGGGCATCCTCGTCGTTTACAAACCATTATCTACAACTTTGGCCACTAGGGGCAAAACAGTCATTTGACTAGCCACCAAGGGCATCCTCGTCAAAATCATCATTTTGGCACTACCACGTTAAAACTGTTGTTTATACACCAAAAAGGAATTTTAAAGAGCTTCATAAAATTTTTCAATGTCACTGGGACGATCACCGGGGATGGCCACTTGGGCGCCCACAAACAATCAGAAAATAACAATTTTTCATTTTAAAAATTTGACCCATAGATAGACAACGTAAAAAGCTTCACGACACTTTTCGAATCGTTCAAAACGGACGTCGGAGTCAAAAGTTATGCTAAAAATAAGTTTGGAAAAAATCAAGCAACATTCTGAAAATAGGCGCCTTAGGCGCCCAGGGCAACCAGGCAACACGCGCACTGGCGCCCAGCGCCCAGGCGCGCAACACAACGCACACACGCAACACAACGGGCGCTCAGCGCCCAGCGCCTTGGCGCAACACGCAGCAACACACACGGGCGCTCAGCGCCCAGCGCCTGGCGCCCAGCGCCTTGGCGCAACACACACACACACATGCTTGGGCGCTCAGCGCCCAGCGCTGGCACCCAGCGCCCAGCGCCTAGCCACACAGGAAATCTGGCAACACACAGCAACACACACAAGCCACAGGCGCCCAGCACAGGCACTTGGCGCCCAGAAAACAGTAACAACAAACCCAGAATTTTTCCAACAACTCTTCAACACTAAAAACCAAAAATCACCATTTTTCCAGCAATTTTCCAAAACACTAAAAACTGATTTTTAGCAATTTAACTCATCAAAATCTTATAATTTTCAATACTCAAAATAACACTTAATTAAATCAATCAACAAAATTCTTTTGGAGCACTAAAATCATCATCACTTTGGCGCCCTAGGCGCCCTTGCACACCCACACCCAAAATGTGAAACATCAAGCTCTCCAACATACCAATCCATAATTCCATGAACTCACAAATACCAACATCATCAAAACACCTACATAATTCGTATTATCTCAAGGTTCAAACACTAAAACAATTCGCATATGGCACACATATATGTATATATGAAGATCATCATCATGGGCAACCCAACAACATTCAAGAACATTAAAGAACATCAAGAACACATGGTACTAGTATAAACCCTACATCTAGGACCCATCATATAATTTATTAGATAGAATGATAGAGCTCCCCTAACCTTTTCAAGAAGAAGAATTCGATGCCCTAGGAGAAGTCACCTACAGAGCCACAGCAACAACGGAGATCCCTTCCTCTTGATCTTCGAATTCTCTTCTCCTTCTCCTCTTGGCCGCCTCCTTGCTCTCTCTCTTTCTCACGCTATTCTCTTTCTCTCTTGTTCTCTCTTGCAATTCGCAACAATAGCCAAAAAACCCTAACCCCCAAACACTAGTCCACTTCGCATACTAGTGGATCATGGGCTTGGGCCTTCCACTCAAGTCCAAGTCATGTAAGTGGCGCCTCCACACCCTCCTAATACCACCAACATTAATAAAATTCTAATTAATTACATTATATTAAATAAATTAATTTAAATCCCCAATTACTTAATTAAATAAATTAATTAAATATTTTTAGGGTGTTACACGTATCGTCTTGTTTGTGAATAAGACTCTTTGGTTTATATTCAGCCGAAAATTTATAGTGATATTCAGTGTCTAAGCAGGAAATATATCTCTGATGTTCTAGGGATGGTACACTTGGGTATTTTTACTAAATGAAAATACCGGGGTGTTACAGTTGGTATCAGAGCGGTTCGACCTTGTCGGACTTAGAGACCTAACGGTCAAAAGATTTGCTAGATTGAGTCAGCTAGGGACTTAGAAAATTGAATGTCAAAACCTTTTAGTATTTTGTGTGAGACGTTGAGTTTGGATCCACTCGATATTTCATGCAACGTACTGAGAATAATGACAATTAGTTGCCTCAGCCCCGAAAATGTCTGAAACCATAAACCCTAGGATTTCTGGACTTCTTGTTTCATCTGAGTATGCAACGGAAGTAGCATGCATCCGAATTGGTTCGAGGAAGTTAGGACGACCGTTCAGTCATTGGAGCTGGTTTGATCATTGAGTCTTCCCATAAGTTGAAAGAGGTCCCCCATGGTGTTATCAGTTGAGGAATCTGTCGATGGAAGAAAAAGTTAGTGTCCTAGACTTATTCGGGACTAGTGAGCACCGTAAAACCCAGATTGTTGTCAGATCAATTTCTAAGTTACGTTTCAGCTAAGTAAGGTCCTTCGGGATAATTATGGTTCTAGAATAGGTATCCTTTCCTAAGAAACATCCTTTTTCCAAAGTTAGGAAACCAAGTTGTAACATGTCATTGAGCTTGCAGTTTTGGCAAGTAGTACCCAATGTTTATTAGAATATATTTCCCATTCCTAATAAACACATTTCTCAAGGCTATGAAACCGAACTAGTAAACCATCATAGTGCTTGTAGTCTAAATGAGCTGCACCACCCGGTGTCCATTAGACAAGTTACCTGATTAAAATCCTAAGTCGTATTCCTATCAAAAAGGGACTAGTAGTTCATGCGAGGAAAGTAGGCATGTCACGACTCTCCGATTAGGAGTATGTCAGTTTACATATGTGAGAAATTTCTGCTAGTCTTCCAACTCGTTTTATCCGTAACTTCTGATCCGGAACTCCGATTTAGGTATTCCGGGAGGCATTGGAAAGCTAACGAAATTGTCTACACATATCAATGGATTTGGTTTAGGTTTTATCCTAGTTCCAAAAAGTATTTCTACTCTACATAAGCCTTAGGTTCTAAGTGCTAGTAGAATAGAAACCCTAGTTGGGAATAAGACGCATGTAGCGAATCCCCAACGAGTAAGGCTAAGAAAGTAAGAACCAAATTAGGAGAGATTCCTTTTGGCGTCGTGAGGAAATTGTTTCTTGGAAATGGCCAGTAGTAAGAATATTTTCCTTCAGAAAATCTCAAGACTTGGTGAAAGTTCTAAATGATTAGACACGTAGTTGAAGGTTGAGAACGGAAGAGCTTGGTTTATCTAAGTGCTCAATGTTGAGGATAGCCATGGATCGGTCAAGTATTCGGATTTGATTGATTATGATAGTGGTAATGATTCTGTTTGTATCATGTATGGAATTCGGAAAGATGGAGGATCTAAGGAATGTTCAAAATAGTTAGGATATGTTTTACGGATCAACGCAGGATGCACTACAAGTGTGCCGTTTGATTCGATAAAGAAATTCTCCTATTTTCTCGTCTCCTTGACACTACAGATATCCCAATACCATCCATAATCCAAATGTAAATGTCTACACCTTGATTGATCAACAATCCATCCGGTGGTGATTAAGTCTATAGGCTTTTAATGAACCCTACTTTTAGGGAAGCCGTTTAGCCTCACCAAAGAGATTTCTATTGTATATAAATTCTCGTACCCTGGTGTATAGGTAGTTGAGACCCTAAGAGAGGGCTAGTAGTCCGAAAGGACGAGTCATAGAATTTCAGATAAGTTCTGCTAAGATGGATAGCCAGTTTTATAGAAATTAATCCGGCTAGGAGTTTTTCCCCAAAGGTCTTTGCACGAGTATATGATTACAAATCTTGTAGTCATTGAACTCAAAGTTCAGTTTTTGAGTTATGGAGATACACTCCCATTGGTAATTTGGATTATTCGGTAAGAGTGACTTGATAGGTCATGGCACAAAGTATATTTTAATAAAATCCTATCAATATATGAGTCATTGAGACATTATAGTCGACTCGGATAGGTGGTGAAAAGATTAATTTATGAAAATCCTATCAATACAAGAGTCACTGAGAACAGAGGTAGTTCCCGAGTTTAACCCAAAGAACTAGAAGTATCTCCAAGAGGATCGAAAGGTCATGTCACGAAATTTTCTTCCTTTGCGAAGGAAATTTTGTTAGTGCAATGACTAATAAGGGAAAGATAGAGGTTTTAAGCATTAAGTGGGCATTAGCCCTAAGACTTGGTGTATCCATAAGCGTCCACTTCAGTGGCGAGGTTTTAGTTTGTTAACCTCTCCTTTGTGAAGGTTAACAATCAGATTGCGTTATGAGATTTCGTTTGACAAGTCAAACGTGAATTCATTTAGGGAAAGGCGAGGTGACTGTTGACAATAATTCAAGTGATGAATAATCATCGAAAGGTAAAAAGGATTGAATCTTATTCAATGGACTGAAATAAAGTAAATTCGACTGTTAAGTCAGGACATGAGATATATGCTTTTATGACATTGCATATTATTTGAGGATAAGTTGATTGTGATTAAAATTTCCAAAGTGAAAATTGGCGTGCGGCTTTGTGTTTTAAAAATAATTTTGTGAAAATCCGATGCTAATGTTACTTTTGAGAATCCATGCGTCTGTGATGATTTGTGATTGAAAGTTCAGGTTCAATATTTGTGTTATTGAATTCTGATTGACTGTGATTGTTTTCCAAAGGTAGTACAATCGTTATGACAAGAGACTGTTTTAACTAGTTATGGTTTAAGGTATGACTTAGGATAAGTGTGGTGACAAACGGGATGAGCAAGTTTTGAGTAAAAGTTAATTTTGAAACACTGATAAAAGAGCCGGCCGTGCCTTTTTCGCGCACGGACCGTGCGAGATTTTCGGTTTCATATGTTCAAAGTAAGTCAAACCATTCCGCTCCAATACCATTACTTGCCTAATATTATCCTTAACCTAAGTTAAGAGGATTTCATATTGAAATCAGATGATTCGATTCATGTTTAGTATCCCGAGAGTGTGCGACGGTTTACAGGTACAGGTTGGGATAGAGTTTATGTAGTGAGATATCTTCGTGTGAAGTAGAAGTGTTCTTAAGTTCAGTTAAACGGAGGTATGTGAGTTGGTTACGCTACGAATAGGAAAAAGTTATTTTGAAAACAATTCGAAAGATTATGTTGATTGGTTTTCCAAAAAGTATTTGGTGCCATCACCGCCCATTTTTATGTTCAAGGAAAGGTTCTCAATAACTCGTATCTCATCTTTTTGAAAGGTTTGATTCCGGATATTTGAGGATGAATTAGAAAGTTTCTGTGTAGTTTGACACCCAAAGATATAAAATTTTTCGAAGTTGGGGTGTAAACGGATCTAATCCAAGAAAAATTTCAAGTGATTTTACTACAAATTCAAAGTTTTACAGGTTGTTGAGTTTCGAACAAAAAAGAAAAAACGGATTTCAAGAAACAAAACTGTTTTTCAGAAAGTTAAGGCCCATCCGAGAATGTGTATTCTCGGTTAACAAGTGAGTAAGCCTTAGACAATTTTGAGGACAAAATTCTTTTAAGTTGGGGTGAATGTAACATCCCCAAAATAATTAATCAAATTATTTTGATATAACAAAATTAATTATTAATGGTTATAGGATCGTTAACCGAATAGTACGGAATAGGGACGATTCGGGAAGAAAATGTTTAGAGAAGGGTAAAATGGGGATTTTACCCAAATTTTATTTATAATAATATATAATTATATATATATATATATATATATATATATATTATGAAAGAAAGAAAAGAAATGAAAACGAAAGAGATACAGAACCGTGAGGGAAAAGAAAGAAAAGAAGAAGAATGGAAGGGAAAGGAGAGTGAGAGTCGTAGGTGAGAAGAGGAGTGAGAGTGATGATCTTTCATGAAAACACCAATCTTCCTACACCAAAAATGATCCCCACATCTTCCTCTTCATTTTGACACCAAAAAGAACATCATCCATTCACTATCCTCCAATCCACCATTTTCGAAATTGTGAAGAAAATGAGGGATGTTGAGTTTCTTGTTTCATTTCTTGTCTTGAAAGCTTAGGAAAATACAATTGAGAGGTTTGATTGTAAGCTTGGAGTGAGAGAATCAATGTTTGATTGAGTTAGGGTTTGGAGCTCAAAATTTGGGATTTATGTGAATAAGAGCAAATGAGAGGTTGAAGATGATGAATAGTGATTTCATGGAAGCTTGATGGTTGATTGGGAATTCAAAACTTAGGAAGCAAGTTTGGGTTTGAGATGAGTTGTGAAGCCCTAGGAGCTTACGTTGGTGTCTAGGTGAAAATCGGATTTCTCGAGTCTCGCGAGTCGGATGTTCGAGTAGCAGAAAGTCGCGGTGTTTCGTGATTTTCATCACGATAGGTGAGTTCTACTCACGTTTAGGATTTTATGTTTTGAATTGATTTATTAAAATGAATTTTATGTTGATTGATTTGATTGATTGCTTGAGGTGATTGTTTCGGTTTGAATTGCGTGAGAAACGTCGTTTTAGTCGAAAAACCGTTAAACCGACAATTAACGGATCTTGGGGAAATTGATGTTTGATTGTTATGGATTGATATGTTTGATTGATTGAGGAATGAATTAATGTTGATTGGACTGGTTTTGGTGTTGTTATGAACAGTTTTTCAGTTAGGTACGTATCGAAAACGTTTAGAAAGCGAAACGGCACAAAACTGAGTTTTGAAAATATGTTTTTCTGCAATTCCAGTGCCCATCGCGTCGCGACCATCCCCCATCGCGTCGCGACCCTTCATCATTTTTGAAATGGAAAACTTTTGTCACTTTTCGCGTCGCGACAGAACCTGTTCCCGTCGCAACGCTTTGCAGTTTTTCAGTAAAAATACACTAATTTTGTTTTCGAGATAACTTTTGATCCAGGAACCCGATTGAGGTGTTCTAAGATGCGTTTGAAAGCTTATTCAGAGGCCTAACTGAATATACAATTTGAAAGTTAAAATGAACTGCTTTTGAAGTCATAAATTATTTCAGAAAGCGGCAAGTTAGTATGCGAGAGCAAACGTAGATTTTGTTTATGATTCGAACTAAATGTTCAAATAAAGGTCTAATGCAAATGAACTATGGGTTCATATGATAGTATATATATATATATATTATCGAATTTGGGTGACGACCCATGGGACTAACATACTAGCCGGGGCAGTCATGATCCCCTACCCTAGGCTCCGTGCCAATAGGGAAATGTACTATTGGTAAGGGGTTCGCCGGGTTTGGAAGCGTTCGCGCAGTCGGTGGAATGCTATGTGTAAAATAATGTGGTTCATCGGGAGTTAGCGTTCGCGCAGTCGGTGCCGTGTTGAGTCAAAAAGGTTTCATAATTAAACCGAGAGTGTTAGTAGGGGTCTCGGTTGAACTCACTGAGATTGTATCTCATTGTTTCTATGTTGTTGTTTTACAGAGAAACAGGGAAAGAGAGGACCACTGAGGCACGAGTAGGTTGAGCTCGGATGGATGCTGATGAATTAGCTTTATGCTTAAGTTTATGTTTCCATTTGTTGTCTGTGTACTGCAACACTATGTCTTTAGTGTTATATCTTTCTTCCGCTTTCTTGTATGATACTGAATACTATAGTTGCTGATGGTTTATGGTCTGAGAACCGTATCGTCTTGTTTGTGAATAAGACTCTTTGGTTTATATTCAGTGAAAATTTATAGTGATATTCAGTGTTTAAGCAGGAAATATATCTCTGATGTTCTAGGGATGTTCTAGAGAAAAATTGTTTATGGGAAAAGTAAAAGTAAAGTAAAAAGAAAAAGGAAGACAGAGAGTGTAACATCCCCAATTTAGCTAATTTCATTTATTGAAATTAGCAAGAGGTTATGTTTAACAAATTAGCTATTTTGAATAATTTGGCATAATTGATTATATCTCATGGTTAATTTAATTGCCAATGATGTATGTATGTGTGCCTTGATGATAAATTGGTGGTTGATTAATTAAGTCACATAGGGTGGTATTTTAGAAACAATAGGGTGCCAATAGAAGCAAGGGTAGGCTGGTCTTTTCCCTTCCATTTAAACCCTCGACTCACACTAAACACATTGACCAAACAGCACTCACTACCACAAAATCATTTTTGCTGAAAAACAGAAATTGAGAGAGAGAGAGAGAGAGAGAGAGAGAGAGAGAGAGAGAGTTTCGAGAGTTGGAGAGGGAGAAGGGAAGAAGAGAACTCCATGGATCCTTCATGCATGTGTGACCTATGACCACCAATCTTCTCCATTTGTTCTCCTCTACACATTGATCCTAATTTCACTCAAACCATTGATTAGGTGCTATTGCAGAAGCTTACGTCATGATGTTGTCTGCATCGATTGAAACAGGATTAGATCTACCTTCTGTGCAAGTTGTTAATGAATTCCTAGATGTATTTCCAGATGAAGTTTCTTTCTTACCTCCGGATCGTGAGGTAGAGTTCTGTACAGAATTGCTTCCGGGCACAGGACCAATTTCTATAGCCCCATATAGAATGTCTCCTTTAGAGCTTAAGGAATTGAAAACCCAACTTGAAGAGTTGATTTGAAAACAATTTATTCGCCCCAGTGCTTCGCCATGGGGTGCTCCTGTATTACTTGTCAAGAAGAGAGATGGGAGCATGATATTATGCATTGATTATCGCCAGTTGAATAAGGTGACTATCAAGAATAAGTATCCTCTGCCAAGAATTGATGATTTGCTAGATCAACTACAGGGAGCTTCAATGTTTTCTAAAATTGATCTAAGGTCGGGCTATCATCAAATCAAAGTTATTAGAGCTTTGGATATTCCAAAGACCGCTTTCCGTACTAGATATGGACATTACGAGTTTGTAGTGATGCCCTTCGGTTTAACCAACGCTCCAGCTGTATTCATGGATTACATGAATCAAATTTTCAATCCTTATCTGGATCAATTTGTCGTGGTGTTTATTGATGATATCTTGGTGTATTCTAAGACTATTGAGGAGCATGTGCAACATCTCCGAATTGTTCTGAACGTACGAGAAAAGAAGTTGTATGCCAAGCCATCTAAATGTGATTTCTAGATGCCTGAAGTGAAATATCTGGGCCATGTGATATCTCAATCCGGTGTTGCAGTGGACCTCAGTAAGATTGAAGCTGTGGTAGACTGGGAATAGCCATCTACAGTCATTGAAGTAAGAAGTTTCTTGGGATTAGCTGGGTATTATCGGAGATTCATTCAAGGATTTTCTCAGTTGGTTCTTCCACTCACTCGGTTAACTCGCAAGGGACAACCGTTTGTATGGGACGCTGGCTGTGATGAATGTTTTTCAGAATTGAAGAATAGTTTAACTTTTGCACCCATTCTAATTCTTCCAGATCCGTCGATGGGATTCCAAATTTACTGTGACGCCTCTAGTAAGGGTTTAGGATGTGTTCTTATGCAGAATCAACAAGTTGTTGCTTATGCCTCCAGACAGTTGAAGTCTCATGGAGAGAATTACCCGACTAATGACCTAGAGTTGGCGACGATTGTGTATGCCCTAAAGATTTGGAGACATTACCTGTATGGGTCTCGTTTCGAAGTCTTTAGTGATCACAAGAGCCTTAAGTATTTGTTTGCCAAAAGGAGCTGAACAACAGACAGAGGAGATGGGTAGAGTTTCTGAAAGATTATGATTTTGAACTGAAGTACCATCCAGGGAAGGCTAATGTTGTAGCTGATGCCTTGACTAGGAAATCTCTTCACACGGCAGAATTGATGATTCATGAAATGGCATTGTTGGAATCCTTTAGAGATCTTAACTTGAAGGTTAAGCCAAGAAGAAACAGATTGGTGTTGAGTCATAATCAGATTTCGAGTCCCTTGAGAAATCTGATTCGCTCAGCCTAAGAGATTGATCTAGAGCTGCAAACGCAGAAGAGGTTGCCAAATTACACTGAAGATAGTGATGGTGTGATTTGCTTTGATGGTAGAATCTGTGTGCCGAATGATGAAGATATCAAGAAGCAGGTTCTAGAAGAGGCTCACAAGAGTCAGTTCTCAATACATACTGGTTTTACCAAGATGTATAGGGATCTTAAGCAGTTGTATTGGTGGCCGGGAATGAAAGTAGAGATTGCAGAATTCGTGTCTCGATGCTTGACTTGTCAAAGGGTTAAGATAGAGCACCAGAAGCCTGCCGGTCAGTTACAGCCTTTGAATGTGCCAGAATGGAAATGGGAAAGCATTTCTATGGACTTTGTCATGGGATTACCACGGTACCAAGCCGGAAATGATTCTATTTGGGTAGTGGTTGATCGCTTGACCAAGTCTGCTCATTTTATTCCGGTACGTTCGAACCACAGGATTGCTAAGTTAGCAGAAGAGTATCTCAAGAATATTGTGAAGCTTCCTGGAATTCCCACGAGTATCATCTGCGATCGTGATCTCAAGTTTACATCACGATTCTGAAGAGCTCTGAATATGGCATTGGGAACAACGGTATGTGCTAGTACCGCTTATCATCCGCAGACGGACGGACAAACTGAAAGAGCAATTCAGACTTTGGAGGATATGTTTAGAGCTTGTGTCCTTGACAGTGGAGGCCAACAGGAGGATCATCTTCCATTAGTGGAGTTTGTTTATAACAACAGTCACCATTCTAGTATCAAAATGGCTCCATATGAAGCATTATATGGAAGGAAGTGTAGAACACCATTGTGTTGGTGGGATGCAGTGAGCAAAGATTGTTGGGTCCTGATTTAGTCCGTGAGACTACTGAGAAGATCCGTTTGATTAGAGAAAGGATGAAGACCGCTCAGAGTCGACAAAAGAGTTATTTCGACAAAAGAAGAAGGCCATTAGAGTTTGAAGAAAGAGATCATGTATTCCTGAGACTTTCTCCAACTATTGGTACCGGTATAGCATTGCGAGCGAAGAAGCTTAGTCCTCGGTATATTGGACCTTTCCAAATTATCGAGCGAGTTGAGCCAGTAGCATACCACATTGCCTTTCCTCCAGCTTTGTCTAGATTACATGATGTCTTTCATGTGTCGCAATTGAGGAAGTACATTCCCGATCCGAGTCAGCCGTTGAGTTATGAGACGGTTGACTTCCGACCGGATTTGTCCTATTGTCAAAGTGCTTTGGGATGGTGCCTCACCTGACGAAGCGACATGGGAAGTAAAGGAAAAAGTTGGAGTGATTGTAACATCCCCAATTTAGCTAATTTCATTTATTGAAATTAGCAAGAGGTTATGTTTAATTAGCTATTTTGAATAATTAGGCAAAATTGATTATATCTCATGGTTAATTTAATTGCCAATGATGTAAGTATGTGTGACTTGATGATAAATTGGTGGTTGATTAATTAAGTCACATAGGGCGGTATTTTAGAAACAATAGGGTGCCAATAGAAGCAAGGGTAGGCTGGTCATTTCCCTTCCATTTAAACCCTCAGCTCACACTAAACACATTGACCAAACAACACCCACTACCACAAAATCATTTTTGCTGAAAAACAGAAATTGAGAGAGAGAGAGTTTCGAGAGTTGGAGAGGGAGAAGGGAAGAAGAGAACTCCATGGATCCTTCATGCATGTGTGACCTATGACCACCAATCTTCTCCATTTGTTCTCCTCTACACATTGATCCTAATTTCACTCAAAGTTTCCAGTTCATCTTCCACTTCCATTCTTTTCTTAGTTTCGAGTTTGAGGATGAGAGAAGAATGTGGGTTCAAATTTTCACTACTTGTTCATCTTGAGTTGAAAGGAGGTTCCAAGGTTTCCCAAACATCATACATTTCAGCTGACAAGAGATTTTAGGGTTATCAAGCAAGCATAGTTCAGTAACCAAGAATCCTAGGGAGGTGATTTTCGTTTGGGTAGCTGAGTTCGCAATTGGGGAGCACTTCGGGGATAGTTCGAGAGGTTTTATTCGTGCGTGAGCTTCACCGATTGGTTTGGTTTGTGATTTTCATCACAATACGGTGAGTTCTATACTCGCTTAGGGATTTTGTTTTCGAAATACTGGTTACATGTTCTGTTTTTATGTTCAGTTTGTGCGTTTTCGAGTCAAAACCGAAACTGCGAAAATGTGCATTTTTTATACTCTGAATATGGTGATTGCTTGATGAATTTTTAATTGTTTGGACTGGATAAATTGCTGTTATTGAAGTTTGATGTGTTAGGAATCGATCGGAACGAAATTTGGATACGAAACGGAATCAAAGTTTGCACGATATGGCATTTTGCAAGTCTCTGTAACCGGCACGGACCGTGTGTCCTAAGTGCACGGGTTGTGCGCTTCCTTCGGTGTTTGGCCTTATGAAATATCATTTCACGCACGGACCGTGCGGCCTTCAGCACGGGTGGTGCGTGTGGTTCGTTTACTGCGCAAAATTTTTACAATGCACACGGATCGTGCGCCTCCTAAGCATGGACCGTGCGTCCGCTTCTATTACCCTCTTTTAAAAACATGTTTAAGTCATTCCAATTGGTTCCAAATCCCTTCCAATCACTTTCCCAACGTTATGTAATGATAAAATAACCGTAGTTCATTGGAATTGCTTATGGTTGGATTGAATTGGGGAGAATTCGCTATGTTATAAGTAATGTGAAATGAATTGGTTAAATCAAAGCAAACAAGTGTTGTTTTCCTTTATATATTGGTTAAAACATTGTTTTAGTAATGACGAGAGAGGAAAACCCTAAAGCATGATAATGAGATGGACTATAAGTTCATCAAAGCTAAGAAAGATGGCATACATATAATTACATATGTATATCAAGGGTGACGACCCCAGTTATAAGCATACTAGGGCAGGGGAAGTCATGAGCCTCGAACCCTAGGCCCCTTCCATGTAGCCCGCTTTCCAAGGTCAGCGGGATTGGGTGCACCGAGAATCATGAAAATAGAAAGTTGTTCGACGTGACGTGCTAAGAAAAGAACAAGTCATGATACATAGTCGCTTATTAGGGCTACAAGTCAAAAAGAAATGTAACACATAGTCGCTTATTAGGGCTACGAGTTAAAAGAAAAATATTGTCACGTAGTCGCTTATCAGGGCTATGCGTACAAAAGTATAAAGCATAATGAACCGCTAGTGTTAGTAAGGGGTCTCGATAGGACTCACTGAGACAATGTTTATCTCACCCTTTATAATTGTGGTTTTTACAGAGAAACAGGGAAAGGCAAAGGCGATGAAGCACGGCTAGGCGGTGTGCCTTATGGAGTTATTGAAGATTCAGTTTTATGATTATTCCATTTTCCCTTTGTTGTCTTTGTATTATCGATTGTATAACCAATACTAGCTAACAGTTGTAAATCGTTTCCGCTACTTATGTTTTGGGATATTGAACACCAGGTTGTAAAAGTTTATAAGTCATGAGACTTAAGTACTTTATGTTAAGTTAATGAAATTGAATGACTGTTTGGATGTCCATTCAAGAAAAGTTTTAGTTGTGTTCAATATTATAAACAGGAAGTTAACTCTAATGTATGCCATGCTGTGCATCTTAGTGTTTCTCAGTGTTAGAAATGCTGGGGTGTTACAGAAAGTGTAAGAGAAAAGTGAAAATAAGGAAATAGAGTTTAAGAAGAAAGAGAAAAAAAGGAAGAAAGAGAGTGTAAGAATAAAAGTGAAAAGGAGGAAAGAGAGTTTAAGAAGAAAGAGAGTGCCAGAAGAAAAAGAAAGAAATAGAGGGAAATAACATTTTTTCCCTTAAGAAGTAAAAAATCATACGAGAACTTGTAATTAATGGCGTATCTAAAACGTTCATTTTATTATTTCCTTTTAAATTAAAGAACACAAAAAATCTCATAAGTAATTATGTAATCTGATCCTTTAATTATAATCTAACTATTATAATTGAATATTTTCATTTGTCACCATAATAAAGTGTTCTCATTTCCTTGTTGGCAAGAAACTACCCTTTATGCCGACCAAAAAAACTTACACTTGCCTTTGTTGTCCTATTTAAGACAAATTGCCTCCGGTTTCACTTCACTTCAAATTTTTAGCTTACAAAATATAAATTTGTTCCTCTCTTATCTTACTATGGCTCGTTTCGTTTCTTTGGTTTCCACCATCTTTGTCTTCCTTCTAATTCTCGTGGCCAATGGTGAGTAGTACTTCTTGTTGCTTATAACTTAATGCAATATTTTTTTTAGTTAAGCTAACTAGATATATGATTTAATTTTTATAAATAATTTTTTTTATTGTACTCTGATGCAGCTCCCCTAGCAACTTCCAAGACACTAAGGGAACCTCATAAACAAGCTAGGAACCTCTATTTTCTGACAATGGTGATGGGGTGCGAAAATGGTAGCTGGAAGAAGAGGATGGTTCAGTGGTTAAAATGAGTATCAATGGGAAGAGGAAGGGAAATGGAGTGCTGCTGGTTTTGGATCAAACATGCAGCAAAGTTTCATGGTGGTTCTCCCCCTCCCAAGCTCTCTCTCTCTTTCACGCACTCCTCTCTCTCTCTCTCTCTCTCTCTTTCAGCTCTCCAATTCTCTCTTTTCAGTTTTCTGAAAATGATGAAATGAAGGTGAGGTGGGGTGTGTTGGGGAGGGCTGGGTCAGCTGGTCACTTAAGGGTGGGGAAATTACCATTCTACCCTTTAGCTACTTATTCCCTTAATCTTACTAACACATAACTATGTAATTACTCTAACTTAACAATTAAGCATACAATCATTAACAAGTCATTAAATCAATATTTCATTTCCTAATATACTATATATATATATATATATATTAGATTATGTTAAAACATATATAGTCCTTTTACTAATATCGATCATATAATTGCTTAATCTATAGACGTTACTCGAATAATAATTGACGAAGTTTCTAAAAATCGGGGATGTTACAATCACCCCCACTTTTAGAAATTTTTTCCTCAAAATTAAACGAAACTTACCTCTCATCGAACCATCATCAGTCTTGCCATTCCGAGCGTTCAACAATTAGACTCTTCCGGGCGCGGGGGTAGCATTCTCCGCTCTGCTCTTCTTCCTCGCTGGACACTCATTGGCATAGTGCCCTTCTTTCTTGCAGTAGTAACAAAGAGTTGATCCCAAACGACACTCTCCGCTATGGGGTTTTCCACATTTGACACAGTTGTCGGGCCTTGATAATTCAGACGTCTACACTTGCTTGCCCTTGTTGGAGTTATTCCTTGGTTCCTCGTCTCGGGTCGATTAAACCGCTTTCTTCTTTTCCTTATGATACACTCTCCTTTCTTCATACATTCTCCTGAGATCCTCCTCAGCAGAATGAGATTGTTGCACCAATGCCGGATAACTGGTCATAGTATAGGAACTAAGACCTTGGTTCACATCACCACAGAGACCTTGCTTGAACATAATCATCTTCTGTTGCGTCTCGATGACATTCTGCATCCATTCGAAGTGTGGGTCGACGGGGACGCTTCCCCTACCTCTACCAGCCATGATTCTGCGAAATATGCACAAAGTATTGAGTTGATCAGGCTCAATGTCTAATAGCATATTAAGAGGAATCACACTTAGAAGACGTAAGAGACTCTTGATTTCTAAGTCCGACTAGGTCGAACCGCTCTGGTACCAATTGTAACACCCCGATAATTTCTAACTTGTAGAAATCACCGAAATGCACCACTGGCATAGATCAGAGTACTTCCTGTTTCAAATACTGAACACGAACTAAAACCTCGATGCTAAAAACCATCAAGTGCGCTTGCATAACTTATCATGAAATACATAATGCGTTCCTTACACAACTCAACTAGTGTTCAGTACCCAAAATAGAAGGTATGCGGAAGCGATTTACAACTTTTACATGAGTAAGTCGTACAATCAAACCTACTAAGATAATAAAATGAAAATACATGACATAACAAGATAAAGACAACATCGTCTCCTCTAAGAAACTCCATAACCGATGCTCCGGTACCTTCAACCTTTCCTTACTTCTCTGAAAAACAACAACATATGATAGGGTGAGACAACTTGTCTCAGTGAGTTCTATCGAGACCCCTTACTAACACTCGCGGTTCATTATTAAACCTTTACAACATAAGTTGACAAGCAATGTCCAGTGATTAATCGAAACGCCAACCGTGCAAGAACCACTACTCCCGGCGAATCGTGTACTTAACTTAGCATAAACCGGTCGTGCAAGAACCACTAATCCCGGTAACCCACGTTTGACCACGCCAAAACGTATACAGGGCCTAGGAAAGGGATCATGACTTCCCTCCCTAGTATGCTAACCTCTACTCGCATTAGGCCGTCTACCCGCATTGGGCCGTCAACAATCAATAACATGAACATAACTTAACATTAATATTATTACCATTATAACCTTAGTGATCTCACTCGTGATTACTAAGTTTGTTATCCTGACGTATAGACATCTACAGTTAATCCAGTTACATTTATATCTCAAACACAATCAACACTACTCGCACTGGGCCGTCACATAAACAATATACCCGCATTGGGCCGTCAACAAACATATACCCGCATTGGGCCGTCAACAAACATATACCCGCATTGGGCCGTCTACCCGCATTGGGCCGTCAACAAACATATACCCGCATTGGGCCGTCACATAAACAATATACCCGCATTGGGCCGTCAACAAACATGTACCCGCATTAGGCCGTCTACCCGCATTGGGTCGTCAACAAAAAATGTACCCGCATTGGGCCGTCACATAAACATTAACATAAACATTACGTGGAACTTACCTCAATCGCAATCAATATCATGATACTAATATGTTCCCATCATTGGGAAACCTTGGGGAGTCGATTAGAAGGGACTTAGAATCATTCGGAATGGACGAAAGAGTATTTTGAAATAGGGTAACAGAAGACCATGCACGGTCCGTGCCCAGGGGCGCACGATCCGTGCGCGTTCAGCAGTAGCCCAGATTTGCTGTTTTCGCGTAGGATTCCAATCCGTTCCGATTTCAAATTCAATTCCTATCGAGACTCCCACATTTCACGCACGCAATCACAGTTATATTCAGTCCACAGAAAATTCCAGCATTCACACATGAACTTCAACAATGTATTTACCCTACCAAACGACATCAGAATTTAGCGAACGACCTCTCTACAGAAACTTATGAAGTCTAGTTTCTGGCTATATTTTTAGAATTTCAAAATGATGAGTCAAATAGTACAGTTTTCACAAACAAGGCAGTAGGTCCAGAAAATGGGATAGTGACAGTGTCCTGAGTTGGAACTCTCCTAAAGTGGTCAAAACTAATCCAAATTGTAACATCCTCAAAATAATTAGGCGAATTATATGGATGTTGACCCAATAGGAATAATTTAGTACTTGACTGGTAAATTTATTGAGTACTAAAATTATTTATTGGATGGCATTAGATCGTTAACTGGATAATACGGATCAAGGAAGTTTTGAAATCGAAATAAGAGATTTAGATCAATATGGTAATTGGCCACGTTACCACTTATATATTAATAAATATATATATGTGTGTGAGTGTGAGAGAAAAAGAAGAAAGAAAGGTCCACGAGAGAGAGAAGAGAAACAGAGGAAGAAAAGAAGAGAAAAGAAGAGAAGGAAAAGAGAAAGAAGAAGGAGAAAGAAGAAGAGAAAGGAAGAAGAGGTGTGAAGCCCAACCCTCCAAAATTCATCACCTTCATCATTTTTCCTCCCTCATCATAACCCAAGAATTTGGTAAGATTCCCCTCCATTTTTCCCCTTCCTTTTTGATTTCGAAATTTAGAGGGTTTTGTTGGAAAATTGTTGAAATTAAGGATTAATAGGTTGTGTTGGTGATTGGGTTATGTTTAAGATCGAAGCTAGGAGTGGATTGGACGCGATTGGAAGCTCGGAACGATGTTAGGAGCGGTTCGGTGTTGTTTGGGTTCGATTCGGTGATTTTGACATTTCGGTGATTTCGGCTCGGCAACGACTCTCGCTTCAAGGGTGAGTTTTACTCACGTTTAGGCTTATTCCGTTTTGAAATGAATTGTGTGACTTGGTTTTGAAAGGTTTTGAGTCGAAAACGTTATTTTGAAATATATCGCGTTTTAATGAAATTCGTAATCGTTGAGTTTTTGATTGGATTGTTTGATTGTTTGATGTTGATTGGACTGGTATACTGCCTGGCATTGTCTGTTTTTGAGTTAGGAATCGATCGGAGTGAGTTTCGGATTGATCGGAAAGCAAAATTTCATAAAACAGGACATTTTGGCAATGCTGTCAAATGTGCACGACCCGTGCGCCCAGGGGCACGACCCGTGCGCCTGGTTCGGGTTCAGTGTTTAAAAATGTCAAACAGGGCGCACGACCCGTGCGTCCAGGGGCACGACCCGTGCGCCAATTTCTGTCCAAAATTTTCAAAGTGCCCAAAATGATTCCGTTTCGACTCCAATCCTCTCCTAATCCTTTCCTAACCCTTCTATAATGATATTGGGCTTCTAATGCCATGATTTTTGGTATGTTTCAAAAAGGGTTTTATAGAATACTTTTGAAGTTGAAATTGTTTCGAAAAAGCCGAACAATAGTATACGTGTGCGGATATGTTTTATTGATAACAAAGTGGACTATGAGTCCTACGTGGTAAAGTATGATTTAAATGAATTAAATGTTCATATGATTGTAGATATATGTTTATAAATATATATCGAGTTGGGTGACGACCCATTGTCGACATACTAGGCGGGGCAGTCATGCTCCCCCAACCTAGGCTCCGTGCCAATAGGAGAATGTACTATTGGTAAGGGGGTTCACCGGGATTAGCACTGGATTTGCAGTCGGTGTTATGTCATGAGTTTGTTGTACGTTCACCGGGATTAGCACTGGATTTGCAGTCGGTGTCGTACTGTGCGATACACCGGGATTAGCACTGGATTTGCAGTCGGTGCCGCACTTTGTTTGTTCACGTTCACCGGGGTTAGCACTTTATTGCAGTCGGTGTCGTGTTGATTTTAAAAAGGATTATTAATTGAACCGAGAGAGTTAGTAGGGGTCTCGGTAGAACTCACTGAGATTGTATCTCACTGTTTAAATGTTGTTGTTTTACAGATAAACAGGGACAGAAGAAACCTCAGAGGCACGAGTAGGTGGCCCCCGGGAAATGGAGAATGACTTAGCTTTATGTTTTAGTTTATTTTCCTTCTGTTGTCCATGTATCACAGCGCTATGACATTAGTGTCATGTTTGTCTTTCATTCCGCTTTCTTGTATGATTCTGACTACCACAGTTGCTGACAGTTCACGGTCTGAGAACCGTATGGTCTTAAGTGTGTATAAGACAGTTATGTTATATTTCAGCAAAAATTTTATAGTGGTAATCAGTGTCTGAGCAGGAAATGTTATCTCTGATGTATGTTTAATGTGCATTTGGGTGTTTTTAACAAATAGAAATACCTGGGTGTTACAGTTGGTATCAGAGCGGTTCGACCTAGTCGGACTTAGCTTTTAGGGTCTTTGCTTTCTCCAGTCGTGATTTTCTTAGTATGCTATTAGACATTGAGCTTGATCAACTTAATACTTTGTGCATATTTCGCAGAATCATGGCCAGAAGAGGTAGAGGCGTTCCTCCTCCTATTGATCCGAACTTTGAGTGGATGCAGAATGTCATTGAGAACCAACAGAAAATGATGCAAGACATGATGCTTATGCATCAGCAGCAACAGATCCAACAGCAAAATGCTCAGCAGCATCAAGCTCAGGAGCCACAAGTGAACCCAAGGAGAATTTTCACAGAATTCTTGAAAATGAAACCCTCCGAGTTCAGAGGTGGGCCGGATGTCATGAGAGCACAACATTGGCTAGATGACATTGAAAAGATCTTTCTAACAATGCAAGTGACCGATGAAGATAAGTTGAGGTTGGCATCCCATATGTTGAAGGGAGAGGCCAATAACTGGTGGACAAATGCTAGGGCCATGATGGAGACAATGGAAACTCCCCAGACTTGGGAAAATTTCCGAACATCATTTCTGGAACAATTTTTTCCCACGGCTATGAGGTTTGATAAAGAAAATGAGTTCTTAGCTCTCACACAAGGAGGCTTGACCGTGGGCCAATACACGGCTAAATTTGAAGAGTTGTATCAATTCTTCGGTTTAGCTGGATATGCCCCCAATGACCGATGGAAAACTGACAGGTATAAATATGGGTTGAGAGAGGATATTGCTCAAAGTCTAAGTTCTTTTCCGAAGACCAACTATGCAGCCATGGTTCAACAAGCTTATATTGCTGAAAGTGATTTAGCAAGACTATATGCAAGTAGGAAGGCGTTCCATCAGAATAAGAGGAACACTGGACCATCTAGCTCTCAGATGGGTCCCAGGCATGACTCGGGGAAAGGAGGTAATTACAAAGGGAAGCAGGTGCAATCGTCTGATTCTGCACAGTTCAGGAATTGTAGACTTTGTGGAAGACATCACCGTGGAGAGTGTCCGCCAAGGCAAGATCGGTGCTATGTTTGTAATGAAGAGGGACACTATGCAAATAAGTGCCCAACAAAGAAGAGTCTGCAAAGAGCACCAAATGCTCCTGGTCAGGGGCGAATCAACACATTGGATGCTCGAACCATCACACCTACTGATAATCTTCTGAGGGGTACGGGATCTCTTTTTAATAATTCAGTCAATATTTTATATGATTCCGGTGCAACTCACTGTTTTATCTCGCAAGCATGTGTGGATCGGTTGGGACTAGCATTGTCTGAGCTATCCGAACCGATAACTATATTAACTGCTGCCAAGGGTCGTGTCCAGACCCAATCATTATGTGAAAATTGCCTACTTGTCATAGGCGACAGACAGTTTGTTGTGAAATTTATTTGCTTGCCTATGAGAAGCATGGACATTGTTCTGGGTATGAATTGGATGACTGAAAATCATGCGATGATCAACTGTGCCGATCGAACCATTAGCTTCGCCCCCGAATCCGTAGGATTGACACAGGCAGATTCTGAAGTAACGATCTCTTACACCGAAGCAAGCCAGTCATTATTCCAAGGTGCGGAAGCTATTCTTATTATGTTGTCTGCATCTACTGAAACGGGTTTAGATTTGTCATCTGTGCAAGTGGTAAATGAATTTCTAGATGTCTTTCCAGAAGAAGTTTCATCCTTACCTCCTGA
Organism: Astragalus membranaceus; assembly: GCA_039519185.1. Classification (NCBI taxonomy): domain Eukaryota; kingdom Viridiplantae; phylum Streptophyta; class Magnoliopsida; order Fabales; family Fabaceae; genus Astragalus; species Astragalus membranaceus. The sequence goes on from CM076850.1 coordinate 132,561,736, forward strand.
CCGAGAGGTAGAATTCTCAATAGAATTGATTCCTGGTACAGGATCAATATCCATTGCTCCTTATAGAATGTCTCCTTTGGAGTTGAAGGAATTAAAGTCCCAACTGGAAGAATTAATATCGAAGAGGTTCATCCGACCGAGTGCCTCTCCATGGGGTGCTCCGGTGTTACTAGTTAAGAAGAAAGACGGAAGCATGAGATTGTGTATTGACTACCGTCAACTCAACAAGGTAACGATTAAGAACAAATATCCATTGCCAAGAATAGACGATTTGTTTGACCAACTTCGGGGTGCCGTGGTATTTTCAAAAATTGATCTGAGGTCGGGCTATCATCAAATAAAGGTACGGGCCTTAGATATTCCGAAGACAGCTTTCCGTACTAGGTATGGACATTACGAGTTCGTAGTGATGCCCTTCGGTTTGACTAATGCTCCAGCGGTATTCATGGATTACATGAACCGAGTGTTTCACGCGTACCTTGATCAGTTTGTAGTAGTTTTTATTGATGATATCTTGGTGTACTCTAAGACCATTGAGGATCATGTTCAACATCTTCGCATTGTTCTGAACGTACTCCGAGAAAAGAAATTGTATGCCAAGCCGTCGAAGTGTGACTTCTGGATGCCGGAAGTGAAGTTTTTGGGACACGTGATTTCCCAATCGGGAGTTGCTGTGGATCCCAGTAAGGTGGAAGCTGTATTGAGCTGGGAAAGACCAACATCTGTTACAGAAATAAGAAGTTTCTTGGGTCTAGCTGGTTACTATAGGAGGTTTATTCAAGGTTTTTCACAATTGGTTCTTCCACTTACTCGGTTAACTCGTAAGGCCCAACCGTTTACATGGGATGCCAATTGTGAGGAATGTTTTCAAGAATTGAAGGTTAGGTTGACTTCTGCTCCAATCCTAATTCTTCCAGACCCGTCTTTGGATTTTCAGATTTTCAGCGATGCTTCTGGGAAGGGTTTGGGATGTGTCCTCATGCAGAACCAACAAGTTGTAGCTTATGCTTCCAGACAGTTGAAGACTCATGAAGAGAACTATCCGACCCATGATTTAGAGTTGGCAGCTATTGTGTACACACTGAAGATTTGGAGACATTACCTATATGGGTCTCATTTCGAAGTTTTCAGCGATCATAAAAGCTTGAAGTATTTGTTTGATCAGAAGGAGCTGAATAACAGGCAAAGAAGATGGGTGGAGTTTCTGAAAGATTATGACTTTGAATTGAAGTATCATCCGGGAAAGGCTAACGTTGTAGCTGATGCACTAAGTAGGAAATCCATTCACATAGCAAAGATTATGATGCATGAAATGAGATTGTTAGAGTCCTATAGAGACTTAAATTTGAATGCAAGATCAAGAAAGGACAGGTTATTGTTGAGCCATATGAGGATCTCCAGTTCATTAAGAGAGTCTATTCGCATAGCACGGGAAGTTGACGTGAAGCTACAATCACAAAAAGTGTTGCCAGACTTTACCGAAGATAGTGATGGGGTTATTTGCTTCAACGATAGGATCTGTGTACCCGATAATGAAAATATTAAAAAGCAAGTGCTAGAGGAAGCACACCAAAGTTTATTTTCTGTACATCCTGGATCCACCAAGATGTATAGAGATTTAAAGCAGATGTATTGGTGGCATGGAATGAAGTTAGAGATTGCTGAGTTTGTATCTCAATGCTTAACTTGCCAAAGAGTTAAGATCGAACACCAGAAGCCTGCTGGTCTGTTACGGCCACTGGACGTGCCAGTGTGGAAGTGGGAAGACATTTCCATGGATTTTGTAATGGCATTGCCAAGGTCTCAAGCCGGTAACGACTCCATTTGGGTAGTTGTGGATCGGTTAACTAAATCAGCTCATTTTATTCCAGTTCGTTCGAGCAGTAAAGTATCCAAGTTAGCTGAGGTGTATTTAAAGAACATAGTGAGGTTACATGGGGTTCCTACCAGTATAGTGTCGGATCGAGATCCGAAATTCACTTCTCGATTTTGGAAAGCTCTGAATGAAGCAATGGGGACTAAAGTACTTCTTAGTACCGCTTATCACCCGCAGACAGATGGTCAGACCGAGAGGACTATCCAGACATTAGAGGATATGCTTCGGGCTTCGGTACTTGATAACGGGAAGAAATGGGAGGATCATCTTCCATTGGTAGAATTCTCTTACAACAACAGTTATCATTCCAGTATCGGAATGGCACCTTTTGAAGCCTTATATGGTAGGAAATGTAGAACTCCATTGTGTTGGTGGGAAGTAGGTGAGAACCGATTGTTAGGGCCCGAGATGATTCATGACACTACTGAAAAGATCCGCCAGATAAGGGAAAGAATGAAAGCTGCTCAAAGTAGGCAAAAGAGTTATGCCGACAAAAGAAGAAGGCTGTTAGAGTTTGAGTCAGGTGATCATGTGTTTTTGAAATTGTCACCGACAATTGGCACAGGTAGGGCATTACGGGTGAAGAAACTCAGTCCTCGGTATATTGGACCCTTCCAAATTATCGAGCGAATTGGGCCTCTTGCATACCGTATCGCTTTGCCTCCACCATTGTCAAATCTGCATGATGTGTTCCATGTGTCTCAATTGCGGAAGTACATTCCCGATCCAAGTCAACCGTTGGATTTTGAAACGATCGACCTTCGACCGGACTTGTCTTTCCAACCTCATCCAAATTACATCATGGAACGTGGCGAGAGGACGCTACGGACGAAGTCAATTCCCATTGTCAAGGTGGTCTGGGATGGTTTTTCCGTCGAGGAAGCTACTTGGGAGTTGGAGGACGATATGCGGACTCAGTATCCGTATTTGTTTTCTTGAGGTACGTTGTGTTTAATTTTGAGGACAAAATTCTTTTAAGCGGGGGAGAATGTAACATCCTCAAAATAATTAGGCGAATTATATGGATGTTGACCCAATAGGAATAATTTAGTACTTGACTGGTAAATTTATTGAGTACTAAAATTATTTATTGGATGGCATTAGATCGTTAACTGGATAATACGGATCAAGGAAGTTTTGAAATCGAAATAAGAGATTTAGATCAATATGGTAATTGGCCACGTTACCACTTATATATTAATAAATATATATATGTGTGTGAGTGTGAGAGAAAAAGAAGAAAGAAAGGTCCACGAGAGAGAGAAGAGAAACAGAGGAAGAAAAGAAGAGAAAAGAAGAGAAGGAAAAGAGAAAGAAGAAGGAGAAAGAAGAAGAGAAAGGAAGAAGAGGTGTGAAGCCCAACCCTCCAAAATTCATCACCTTCATCATTTTTCCTCCCTCATCATAACCCAAGAATTTGGTAAGATTCCCCTCCATTTTTCCCCTTCCTTTTTGATTTTGAAATTTAGAGGGTTTTGTTGGAAAATTGTTGAAATTAAGGATTAATAGGTTGTGTTGGTGATTGGGTTATGTTTAAGATCGAAGCTAGGAGCGGATTGGACGCGATTGGAAGCTCGGAACGAAGTTAGGAGCGGTTCGGTGTTGTTTGGGTTCGATTCGGTGATTTTGACATTTCGGTGATTTCGGCTCGGCAACGACTCTCGCTTCAAGGGTGAGTTTTACTCACGTTTAGGCTTATTCCGTTTTGAAATGAATTGTGTGACTTGGTTTTGAAAGGTTTTGAGTCGAAAACGTTATTTTGAAATATATCGCGTTTTAATGAAATTCGTAATCGTTGAGTTTTTGATTGGATTGTTTGATTGTTTGATGTTGATTGGACTGGTATACTGCCTGGCATTGTCTGTTTTTGAGTTAGGAATCGATCGGGGTGAGTTTCAGATTGATCGGAAAGCAAAATTTCATAAAACAGGACATTTTGGCAATGCTGTCAAATGCGCACGACCCGTGCGCCCATGGGCACGACCCGTGCGCCTGGTTCGGGTTCAGTGTTTAAAAATGTCAAACAGGGCGCACGACCCGTGCGTCCAGGGGCACGACCCGTGCGCCAATTTCTGTCCAAAATTATCAAAGTGCCCAAAATGATTCCGTTTCGACTCCAATCCTCTCCTAATCCTTTCCTAACCCTTCTATAATGATATTGGGCTTCTAATGCCATGATTTTTGGTATGTTTCAAAAAGGGTTTTATAGAATACTTTTGAAGTTGAAATTGTTTCGAAAAAGCCGAACAATAGTATACGTGTGCGGATATATTTTATTGATAACAAAGCGGACTATGAGTCCTACGTGGTAAAGTATGATTTAAATGAATTAAATGTTCATATGATTGTAGATATATGTTTATAAATATATATCGAGTTGGGTGACGACCCATTGTCGACATACTAGGCGGGGCAGTCATGCTCCCCCAACCTAGGCTCCGTGCCAATAGGAGAATGTACTATTGGTAAGGGGGTTCACCGGGATTAGCACTGGATTTGCAGTCGGTGTTATGTCATGAGTTTGTTGTACATTCACCGGGATTAGCACTGGATTTGCAGTCGGTGTCGTACTGTGCGATACACCGGGATTAGCACTGGATTTGCAGTCGGTGCCGCACTTTGTTTGTTCACGTTCACCGGGGTTAGCACTTTATTGCAGTCGGTGTCGTGTTGATTTTAAAAAGGATTATTAATTGAACCGAGAGAGTTAGTAGGGGTCTCGGTAGAACTCACTGAGATTGTATCTCACTGCTTAAATGTTGTTGTTTTACAGATAAACAGGGACAGAAGAAACCTCAGAGGCACGAGTAGGTGGCCCCCGGGAAATGGAGAATGACTTAGCTTTATGTTTTAGTTTATTTTCCTTCTGTTGTCCATGTATCACAGCGCTATGACATTAGTGTCATGTTTGTCTTTCATTCCGCTTTCTTGTATGATTCTGACTACCACAGTTGTTGACAGTTCACGGTCTGAGAACCGTATGGTCTTAAGTGTGTATAAGACAGTTATGTTATATTTCAGCAAAAATTTTATAGTGGTAATCAGTGTCTGAGCAGGAAATGTTATCTCTGATGTATGTTTAATGTGCATTTGGGTGTTTTTAACAAATAGAAATACCTGGGTGTTACACAAATGACCTGAAATTTGTGCCTAAACAGTAGAAAATCTTGACTAGTTTCCCAATAAACAGAAATTATGCAAAAAGGAGTTCATTTGAAAGTGCTATATATGCTCAAAATATCGAACCTATGTCAGGACTATCACCAGAATTCTAACCTATATTGGACTGCTCATATCTTGAGCCACACAAGTCCACTTGCAACCAATCCAAAGCCAAAATGTCAAGAATCGAGTCTAGTTTCTAGAACGGTAGGTTATAAAATTTTTGGATACCTAGATCATCCCCAGATACCCAGAAACCGAACCTATCCCTAGATTGTCTCCAGAATTCTACCCTAACTTGTGATGCCTATAACTGGAGCTATACTACTCCAAATGCGATCAAACAAAAGCCAAAATGACAAGCATTCAATCTAGTTTCTAAAAAGGTAAGTCGCATAATTTTTGAACCGATAAAACAGTCCCAGTTACCAGAAAACCGAACCTATCCAGAATGTCTCTACACAGTGAAATTATCAACACAATAAGCATCCAATTTGAGTCATCAAAACATATATTCATCAAGGAACAACAACACATATAGTAACATCAATTTCCCTAGTGAGTATAGAACTCACCTAATGTGATGAAAATCACACAATCAACAATCCCACGAGACGAACAATCAAGTGACTCCACGAACGGTTCTGAATTTGCTCCAATAATCGAATCCAAGCTTCTCTATAGCCTATCCCTCGAACACAGCAACCAAACCCAAACCCCAGCTACTGAAGTTCTTCCTTAACTCTGATGCAACTCCCCTAGCAACTTCCAAGACACTAAGGGAACCTCAAAAACAAGCTAGGAACCTCTATTTTCTCACAATGGTGATGGGGTGCGAAAATGGTAGCTGGAAGAAGAGGATGGTTCAGTGGTTAAAATGAGTATCAATGGGAAGAGGTCGGGAAATGGAGTGCAATGCTGGTTTTGGATCAAACATGCAGCAAAGTTTCATGGTGGTTCTCCCCCTCCCAAGCTCTCTCTCTCTTTCACGCACTCCTCTCTCTCTTTCAGCTCTCCAATTCTCTCTTTTCAGTTTTCTGAAAATGATGAAATGAAGGTGAGGTGGGGTGTGTTGGGGAGGGCTAGGTCAGCTGGTCACTTAAGGGTGGGAAAATTACCATTCTACCATTCAGCTACTTATTCCCTTAATCTAACTAACACGTAACTATGTAATTACTCTAACTTAACAATTAAGCATACAATCATTAACAAGTCATTAAATCAATATTTCATTTCCTAATATACTATATATATATATATATATATATTAGATTATGTTAAAACATATATAGTCCTTTTACTAATATCGATCATATAATTGCTTAATCTATAGACGTTACTCGAATAATAATTGACGAAGTTTCTAAAAATTGGAGATGTTACATATCTCATAGTTTCAATTGATTATTTTAGTCAACTAGTAGATTATATTAGATAGTAAAAGATAGATAGTAGAATATTAATAAGATTGTAAATAGATTTCGGAAAGAAAAATTAAAATTTTAAGGTGATAACTTTTTCCAAAAAAGTGATAATTTTTTTTTTGTTTTTTAGTGTGATTCAGTTACATTTTTATAGGTCAATTTATTAGAGTAGTGTTTGTATAAATTTAAAAATTTAGTTAAAAAAAACTAACGTGAAGTGATAATAGAAAGAGAAGAATTGTTTATGGAAAAAGTAAAAGTAAAGTAAAAAGAAAAAGGAAGACAGAGAGTATAAGAGAAAAGTAAAAAGGAGGAAAGAGAGTTTAAAAAGAAAGAGAGTGTAAGAATAAAAGTGAAAGGAGGAAAGAGAGTTTAAGAAGAAAGAGAGTGCAAGATGAAAAAGAAAGAAAGAGAGGGAAATGACATTTTTGCCCTTAAGAAGTAAAAAATCATACGAGAAGTTGTAATTAATGACGTATCTAAAACGTTCATTTTATTATTTCCTTTTAAATTAAAGATCACAAAAAATCTCATAAGTAATGATGTAATCTGATCCTGTAATTATAATCTAACTATTATAATTGAATATTTTCATTTGTCACCGTAATAAAGTGTTCTCATTTCCTTGTTGGCAAGAAACTACCCTTTATGCTGACCAAAAAACTTACACTTGCCTTTGTTGTCCTATTTAAGACAAATTGCCTCCGGTTGCACTTCACTTCAAATTTTTAGCTTACAAAATATAACTTTGTTCCTCTCTTATCTTACTATGGCTCGTTTCGTTTCTTTGGTTTCCACCATCTTTGTCTTCCTTCTAATTCTCGTGGCCAATGGTGAGTAGTACTTCTTGTTGCTTATAACTTAATGCAATCTTTTTTTAGTTAAGCTAACTAGATATATGATTTAATTTTGATAAATAAACCTTTTTTTATTGTACTAATTAATGTTATGTTATGTTATTGTGAGTTGCAGAGATGGTGGCTGAAGCAAGGACTTGTAAGTCACAAAGTCACAAATTTAAGGGACTATGTTTGAGTGATCGCAACTGTGCTACTGTTTGTCAAACAGAAAGTAAAACTATCACCGGTGGAAATTGTCAAGGCTTCCCTAAGAAATGCTTCTGTACTGCAAATTGTACCTAATAACTAAAATAAGAAGCACGAGTTATCTCAATCTATAAAATTAAGATGATGGATCCGTCACCTTTCTTTCTATTCTACCATTGTTATAGTCTTCTTCGTATGTGTCTTTGTTTCCTTAAGAATAATCTAGTTACTCATTCCATGTGGTAAGGGTTTCTTTTGTGTGTCTTCTTTTTTGTTTTGTCTTGGTTTGGAGATCTTTCAATTGTTCGAGTGAAAGTGAATGAATAATATAATTATGTGTTCTTAAAGTGTATTATAATTATGTTACAGCTATAGTCCATTCATAAACTTATTATAATTTTATTTCTATGCACAAGACTATATTCTTTGTCTTCATAACGCCCATGCTTTTTCGAAGAAACAATAATTTTAGGATTCTAGCCTCAATACAATTCGAACTTCAAATTGTGTTTGGACCATGGTGACATTATTGTTAAATTATGTGTTTATGTGTTTCTTTATTAACCATTGATTAAAAAAAACGGAAAGAATTTAATACATGAATGGTTAATGAATGAGGTTTAACTTTAAAAATTTTCAGGGCCTTGTTAAATTTCCACAATCTCCTTGAACTTGAGATGAGATTTAGAACTTCTAGAAAATAAGTTGAACCTCAAATTTATTTTGCACTGAATTTTTTTTTATAAGCAAATGTTAGTGGCGGTGGGGGAATGTTTTTTTCCGGGGTTTGAACCTGAACCTCCTTCCTTGCAACTTTGCAACTCCTTCAAGTTCTTTAGCTCGCCAACAAAGCTACCGAAAATGATATTATCCAAATATAAATTACTTTGTAGGTAATATATTTTTAATTAAAATAATTTTATAATATTAATTTATTAAAAATTAATATTTGAATGGATTTTATAATAATTTTATAATATAAATTACTTTGTAGGGATTTCAGTGGAGGGGTATTTTGGGGTTTTTCAAAAAATTGGGGGTGTGTGTGGGAGTAGGAGGGGAGTTTAATAAGAATGGACCTTTTTATTCTTATTGTTATTGAGCTAAAAATTATACCCAAAACAATTAGAACATGATAAAAACTGGAGTGGTATTTTTACACCCCCACTCCTATACCATATACGACCACTTTATTGTATTATTTCAATTTTACCCTTACTGAAACAAACAAATTTTAATTCAAAATATCAATTTTTATTTATTTTCTGGATTTATCTTTTTAAGTTTAAATCCGAAATATTTTGGTGAAAATCTTTCCGAATTTATGTTTAAAATGTAAATCCGAAATATAATATTTTTAGTTTCGGATTTATGTTTTAAGACATAAAGCCGTAATGTATATTTATGTTCTAGATTAACATTTTAAACATAAATCCGGAATATAATTGTATTTTCTATAGACTCTAGAAGGACATCACCTTCACACGATTAAAAGATAAAGTAGATGGAAATGTTCAACAGGTGCATTCCATGTTAGTAGTATTATGAGATCAAATCAACTATTCAAGTCTCAGGAATGTAGCTCAGTTGGCGAGCTAAGGGACATGAAAGAATTACAAGAAGGAGGTACAAAGTTCAAACCTCGAAAACTAACATTCCCCCACCCCACTAACATTTACTTATAAAAAAAAACTATTCCTTATATGTTTCAAAAGGAAATGCCACTCGACTCTCATATGTTTTGTACTCTCGTGAAAAATTGGATTGAAAGAGAGGTGCAAAGTGTGGATACCTTGTATTGCAGGTAAACTAATATTGCAGGATGTGTTTTGATGATGAAAAAGACAAAGGTAAAGTTGACGGTCAAAGTGACTAATCGTCAAAATCAATCCAAGACAAGCAAGCCAAGAACTGAAGATTCAAGTTTAAGGGTAGTCCTTAAATATAAGGGTAGTCCTTAGGGTTTGGGTGTGTCTTAGGAAAAAGTGTAAGCTCTTTCAAAGGTCAGCTCGTATATCAAAGTCTCACACACTCACAAAGTTTTTTAAAGTTGCATGCATACTTACGTAAACATTCTTATCACCTTTTAAATAACAAAATCGATTTCCTCATGCATAAACAAATATCAAAATCGATTTTCAGGTAAAATAGAAAAGGTAGAATCGATTGTCAGGCCATGCATTTTCAATACACAAATCGATTTCTGAGCCAAATAAATTTTAAGGGAAGAATCGATTCCCAATCTTTTGCACATAACTGAGAATCGATTCCCACTTGTCTCAGGCAAGCTGAAAATCGATTCCTACATATTTTCACTAAGTATAGAATCGATTCCTAGCTTTCCATGGTACTCAAGAATCGATTTCCCATATTTTCTAAACAAAGATAAATCGATTCCTCACCTAAATAAATCGATTCCTAGATCAAATACATTTTAACAAAGAATCGATTCCTACACTATTTTCAACGTAAAAATAAATTCCTCATAGCCTATAAATAGGCAGTGCTTCACGATTCATTTTACACAACACACAACTCAACCCATTTGCATGAAACAGAAAACTTTTGAGAAAACTCTTCACGCTTATACTTTTGCTCGTCACGCACCGTTGGTCTGTCTGAGCTGATATGTTGCTAAGAGTTAGTTGGGGTTGCATTCTTCAAGTTGTAATATCTGCCTTCATTAGAGGTATTTCTGCATTTACAATTGTTTATTATTTAATTGTTGTGTTTTGTTCTAGGGAGTGAGGTATCTCTCTAGGGTAGCTGCATGTACTAGGAAGTGGGGTATCTTTCTAGGGCAGTTGATTGTAACAGGGGTGGGGTATCTCTTGTTATTGTTATATTAGATCTGAGGGCTCTCTATAGGTGGGGTATCCTAGGAGGAGAGTGCCTGAGTCTGTAAAGGTTTTCCAAGGCACCTGTAAGCCTTGTTGTTTTGGTTAGTGGAAAATCTCACAAGGGTGTGAGGACTGGACGTAGGTCACTAGGAGGTGACCGAACCAGGATAAATCTCTGCGTGCTTTACTGCTTTCCTGCTTTACTGTTATACCGCTTTACTGCTTTATATTCTAATTCCTTCGCTTCCACTTAACCTGCGCGAAAATTGATCTAAGTCATTGAAAAGGGGAAAAACGTTTTTGAAAGATCTGAAAAGTTTTTAAATCTCAATTCACCCCCCCTCTTGAGACTGAAGCCACTTGGTAACAAGTGGTATCAGAGCTAGACTCTTGTATAAAGGGCCTAGCAGCTTCAAGAGAAATGGCTTCAGGTTGGTCTACGCAAGAGGGTGCTTCTCTTACCCGTCCTCCGGGATTCAACGGGAAAGATTATGCATATTGGAAAGAAAGAATGAGAATCTTTATTGAAGGGGTAGACTTAGATGTTTGGGATGCTGTGGAAAAAGGACCCTATGTCCCCACACAGTTAGTAGATGGTATTCTTACTATTAAAAGTAGAAATGAATGGTCTGATGATGAGAAAAGAAAAGTGCAACATAATTTACGTGCCAAAAATATTATTACTTCTGCTTTAAGTCCTGATGAATTTTTTCGAGTTTCAAACTGTAAATCTGCCCAAGAAATGTGGGATAATCTCCAAGTTACTCATGAGGGTACAAATGAAGTGAAAAGGGCAAGAACAAATACTCTTATCAGAGAGTACGAATTATTTAGAATGAATACAGGTGAAACAATACCAGAAATGCAGAAAAGGTTCACTCACATTGTGAATCAGTTAAGCTTGTTGGGTAAGTCATTTCCTGCAGAGGATCTAATCAACAAAGTTCTGAGATGTCTGAATAGAGAATGGCAACCCAAGGTTACTGCTATAGCTGAATCAAGAAATTTAGCTACTATGACTCTGGCTACTCTGTTCGGTAAACTTCAAGAGCATGAACTAGAACTCACTCGTCTAGCTGAGTACGAAAATACAGATAAGAAAAAGAAAAGCTTGGCTCTAAAAGCATCTAGTTCTAGTCGGTTTGATAATAGTGACAACTCAGATGATGAAATTGACCAAAGTGAAGAGAATATGGCTCTTATGGTTCGGAAATTCAAAAGGTTCATGAAAAGCAACAACTATCCAAAGAAGAACTTCAAATCAAAAAGGTTCTCCAGCAAAGAAAGTACATCTGGTCCTCCTACTTGTTATGAATGCGGGAAACCCGGGCACATGAAAATGGAATGTCCTAATCTACAGAAAAAGGACTCCAAATCTGAAAAAAGGCATTCAGGGATAACAAAGGAAGAAAAGCCTACATTGCATGGGAAGACAACTGCATGGATTCATCAGATGAATCAGAAGATGAAGAAGCTCAAGTTGCATTAATGGCTGATCATGAAAGCGAGAATGAAAACGAGGTAATTTCTAACCCTGACTCTTTACAAAATTCATATGATGATTTATATGAAGCTTTCACTGAGTTGCATGATGATTCTATGAAATTAGCTAAGGCTTTAGACAAATCAAAGAAAACCATTGCTAATCTTCAAGATGAAGTTAATGTTTTAACTAAAGAAAAATTAGAACTTAGGAAAGAAAATGATAAACGTGTGTATGTTAAAGAAAATTATGCATGTGATAAATGTATAGAACATGAAAAGAAAATCAATGAGCTTGAATGTACAATAGACAAAATGCCCAAATTACATCTTAGGATTCAGAGAAATAATTTTGTGAAAAGCAATATGCATCATAGACCTAAGTTCTCCACTAAACCTTATATTAGATGTTACTATTGTGATAAACCTGGACATACAGCTTCTGTTTGCAGGGCAAGAGGTAAGCAAACTATGAAAAAGGTATGGGTTCCCAAAAGGACCATACCAAACACTAACCCACAAGGACCCAAAGAGATTTGGGTACCTAAAACCTTGTTTTGAACCAATGCATGTATGCTTCAAGGTACGGGGGTCAGATTGGTACCTTGACAGCGGATGCTCAAAGAACATGACTGGAGATATTACAAAGTTCCTAACTCTTACCCCCAGATCAAGCGGTCATGTGACTTATGGTGACAATAACAGAGGAAGAATCCTTGGTGAAGGTAAAGTTGGTAAAGACTTATCTACTGCTATTGATAATGTGCTCTATGTTGAAGGTCTTAAACATAATCTTTTAAGCATTAGCCAACTTTGTGATAAAGGAAATAGGGTAATATTTGACTCAGGTTCATGCATCATTGAGGATAAACAAAGTAAACAAGTTAGAATGATAGGAAATAGAGTAGAAAACATATACATGATGAGTTTAGATAGTGTTTCATCACATAATGCATGTTGCCTCATTAGTAAGGAAGAAAACTCTTGGTTATGGCACCGTAGGACAGCTCATATTCATATGGATCATCTTAACAAGCTAGTGTCTAAAGATCTAGTTAGTGGTTTGCCTAATATCAAGTTTGAAAAAGATAAATTGTGTGACGCATGCCAAAAGGGTAAACAGGTAAAAGTGTCCTTTAAATCAAAGAATATTGTGTCTACTAACAAACCTTTGCAGCTGTTACACATGGATCTATTTGGTCCCTCAAGGACAAAAAGTTATGGTGGAAATTACTATGCTCTAGTTATAGTAGATGATTATTCAAGGTATACCTGGACTCTCTTTCTGGCAAATAAGAGCGAAGCTTTTGGAGCATTCAAAAAGCTTGCTCGCAGCATTCAAAATGAGAAAGAATTGAAGATTGTCTCAATTCAATCTGATCACGGTGGAGAATTTGAAAATGAAAAATTCGAAATCCTATGTGAAGAACTTGGTATAAACCACAACTTCTCAGCACCTAGAACTCCTCAACAAAATGGAGTTGTTGAAAGGAAAAATCGATCATTGGAGGAACTTGCCAGAACAATGCTAAATGATCATGACATCCCAAAATACTTTTGGGCGGATGCTGTAAGTACTGCTTGTTATGTTATGAATAGAGTTCTAATTAGGCCTATTTTAAAGAAAACCCCCTATGAACTTTACAAGGGGAGAAAACCAAATATTTCACACCTTCACACCTTTGGTTGCAAATGTTTTGTATTGAATAATGGAAAAGACAACCTAGGTAAATTCGATGCTAAAGCTGATGAAGGAATTTTTCTTGGTTACTCTTTATCTAGCAAGGCCTTTAGAATTTTTAATAAAAGAAATAAGGTAATTGAGGAATCTGTACATGTTACATTTGATGAAACTAACCCCAAAAGGCTGGGAAAGGTTATTGATATTGCAGATGAACCTGAAGAGTTAGAGATAGGTGAGAAGAAGAAAGAAGAAGAAACAAAAACCACCCCTCAAGAGAAGGCAGAAGAAGGATCAAGCAGTGAACTTCCCAAGGAATGGAGAATCCCAAGGGATCACTCGCTTGAAAATATCATAGGTGATGTAACTAAAGGGGTAACTACTCGTAACTCTCTTCGAAATGCATGTAATCATATGGCTTTCGTATCTCAAATTGAACCTAGAAATATAGATGAAGCTGTAGTTGATGAACATTGGACTATTGCTATGCAAGAAGAGTTAAATCAGTTTGAAAGAAACGAAGTGTGGGATCTAGTTCCTAGACCAGATAAACATCAGATAATAGGCACAAAATGGGTGTTTAAAAACAAACTAGACGAATCAGGTATAATAATTAGGAACAAAGCTAGACTAGTTGCTAAAGGGTATAATCAAGAAGAAGGAATAGACTATGATGAAACGTATGCTCCTGTAGCTAGATTAGAAGCTATTCGCATGCTACTTGCTTTTGCATCAATCATGGATTTTAAATTGTATCAAATGGATGTTAAGAGCGCTTTCTTAAATGGTTTTATCCAAGAAGAAGTATATGTTGAACAACCTCCTGGTTTTGAAAATTTCGAAAAACCAGACCATGTTTTTAAACTCAAAAAGGCTCTATATGGTCTGAAGCAAGCTCCCAGAGCTTGGTACGAAAGATTGAGCAAATTCCTACTCAATCATGATTTTCAAAGAGGAAAAGTTGACACTACGCTTTTTATAAAAAGGTCAAAAGATGACATCTTACTCGTGCAAATTTATGTGGATGATATTATTTTCGGTGCTACTAATGAATTGCTTTGCAAAGAATTTTCAAGTATTATGCAGAATGAATTTGAAATGTCAATGATGGGAGAACTCAACTTCTTCCTTGGGCTTCAAATAAAACAAACAAACAACGGCATCTTCATATCTCAATCAAAGTACTGCAAAGAACTACTCAAAAGATTCGAAATGGACAAAGCAAAAGAAATGTCCACACCAATGAGCACCTCATGCTACTTAGACAAAGATGAAGAAGGTAAACCGGTAGAACTAAGCAAATATCGAGGTATGATTGGCTCTCTTCTCTACTTAACTGCTAGTAGACCGGACATCATGTTTAGTGTTTGCATGTGTGCTAGGTATCAAGCAAATCCAAAAGAGTCACATTTAGTAGCTGTCAAAAGAATAATGAGATATCTGGTAGGCACTTAAAATGTTGGTCTATGGTACCCAAAAGGCGCCACATGTAGTCTTATTGGATATTCAGATTCTGACTTTGCAGGATGTAAGTTGGACAGAAAAAGCACTAGTGGAACATGTCACATACTAGGTAGTGCATTAGTCTCATGGCACAGTAAGAAACAAGTCAGTGTCGCACTGTCAACTGCTGAAGCAGAATATGTTGCAGCAGGGAGTTGTTGTGCACAAATCCTCTGGATGAAGCAACAACTTCTTGACTATGGTATAGATCTAGATCATATCCCTATAAAATGCGACAATACCAGCGCTATCAATCTTACAAAGAACCCCGTCCAACACTCTAGGACCAAGCATATAGAGATAAGACACCATTTTCTTAGAGATCATGTCCAAAAAGGGGATTGTGTAATCGAATTTGTGGAATCGGCAAAACAGCTGGCTGATATTTTTACAAAACCTTTACAAAAAGAAACCTTCTTCTTCATTCGAAGAGAACTTGGAATCATTGATTCCTGTTCATGCTGTTAGATTCACAATTTTTATTACATGTTGCCCTCTTTGATCATGACAAAAAGGGGGAGAAGAATAGAGTTTAATATTTAAATAAAGTTTTTAATATTCAGCATGCATTTGCATTCACTCGCATACAGTCAATAAAACAGGGGGAGCATCATGATAGGGGGAGTATCATATACATTATCTGTTTGAACTAACCTCCCACCTTGAGATGAGTTAATGTTTTGTCATCATCAAAAAGGGGGAGAATGTGGATACCTTGTATTGCAGGTAAACTAATATTGCAGGATGTGTTTTGATGATGAAAAAGACAAAGGTAAAGTTGACGGTCAAAGTGACTAATCGTCAAAATCAATCCAAGACAAGCAAGCCAAGAACTGAAGATTCAAGTTTAAGGGTAGTCCTTAAATATAAGGGTAGTCCTTAGGGTTTGGGTGTGTCTTAGGAAAAAGTGTAAGCTCTTTCAAAGGTCAGCTCGTATATCAAAGTCTCACACACTCACAAAGTTTTTTAAAGTTGCATGCATACTTACGTAAACATTCTTATCACCTTTTAAATAACAAGATCGATTTCCTCATGCATAAACAAATATCAAAATCGATTTTCAGGTAAAATAGAAAAGGTAGAATCGATTGTCAGGCCATGCATTTTCAATACACAAATCGATTTCTGAGCCAAATAAATTTTAAGGGAAGAATCGATTCCCAATCTTTTGCACATAACTGAGAATCGATTCCCACTTGTCTCAGGCAAGCTGAAAATCGATTCCTACATATTTTCACTAAGTATAGAATCGATTCCTAGCTTTCCATGGTACTCAAGAATCGATTTCCCATATTTTCCAAACAAAGATAAATCGATTCCTCACCTAAATAAATCGATTCCTAGATCAAATACATTTTAACAAAGAATCGATTCCTACACTATTTTCAACGTAAAAATAAATTCCTCATAGCCTATAAATAGGCAGTGCTTCACGATTCATTTTACACAACACACAACTCAACCCATTTGCATGAAACAGAAAACTTTTGAGAAAACTCTTCACGCTTATAGTTTTGCTCGTCACGCACCGTTGGTCTGTCTGAGCTGATCTGTTGCTAAGAGTTAGTTGGGGTTGCATTCTTCAAGTTGTAATATCTGCCTTCATTAGAGGTATTTCTGCATTTACAATTGTTTATTATTTAATTGTTGTGTTTTGTTCTAGGGAGTGAGGTATCTCTCTAGGGTAGCTGCATGTACTAGGAAGTGGGGTATCTTTATAGGGCAGTTGATTGTAACAGGGGTGGGGTATCTCTTGTTATTGTTATATTAGATCTGAGGGCTCTCTATAGGTGGGGTATCCTAGGAGGAGAGTGCCTGAGTCTGTAAAGGTTTTCCAAGGCACCTGTAAGCCTTGTTGTTTTGGTTAGTGGAAAATCTCACAAGGGTGTGAGGACTGGACGTAGGTCACTAGGAGGTGACCGAACCAGGATAAATCTCTGCGTGCTTTACTGCTTTCCTGCTTTACTGTTATACCGCTTTACTGCTTTATATTCTAATTCTTTCGCTTCCACTTAACCTGCGCGAAAATTGATCTAAGTCATTGAAAAGGGGAAAAACGTTTTTGAAAGATCTGAAAAGTTTTTAAATCTCAATTCACCCCCTCTTGAGACTGAAGCCACTTGGTAACACAAAGTTGATTGGTTATCACATATAACCATGGGGACCAATCTCATAAAAAAATGTAGTTACGGCAGTAAATGTTTCAACCACAAAAGCTAACAACTGCATTTGACCGAGTAACAACAATCTGCAATCTGCTTCTTGGCTTCTTGCTCTTTAATGAAATCTGATTTCCAACTATGATGATCATACAATAACTTGAAGTAAATTGTATATCACTTGCAGCTCAGAGTGAACATGTGAAGGGACCAAAGTTAATGAAACAATATTGTCAAAAAAAATGGTTAATGAAACAAGACAACAAGATAAAGGTGTACGGTGATTCCCTGCTCTCATCATAGTCTATCTCTTTCTGAAACTAATTTTTATATATTCAATTTAAAGAATAAATGAACGTATAGTCCAATTTTTCTGCTAATAAATTTTATGGCTGTTAAGTGACTGAATGTTGTGACTGCAGTCAATCTTGACTCTTTCTTGTTCTTCACTAATTTCTCTCTTTCCTTCGTCTTCTAAATAAGGTGGTTCCAAAAGAGCTTTCATCCTTGCTCTTTTTCTCCATGATTATGCAGAAACATAGCGTGTAATAAAATTTGTTAAATGATGATATCTCAAGCCTTAGTGCATTTAGAAGAATAAATGTTTCTTAAGCACTAACCACATGGTAGAGAATTAAACTTCAGAAACATTAAGGACAAAAAGAAGATTTAAACAACTGAATTTGCATTTCTCACAAAAACAAAGAAAACAAGAAAGGAGATTTATTTACCGTAACGTAATGACACAATTTTCTGGGCCTACTTGCAATTGGCTCTTGATATTGTCCAGCCTCCCCAAATCAGTTGATAAATAACTTGAGCAGAATATCCGTATGTCACCTAAAACGGTAGCATTTTTCAAAAAAAACTTAACTAATTGAATTTCTTCTTTATCTCAATCAAAATCTGAAATGCAAAATAATTTGAGTGAAGAATTAAAACAGTCACTACAACTGAATTGATAAAAAAGGGCGCACCCTTTAGAGGCGCTTTAAAGGAAATGCCTCTAAAGTTATATTATCAGAAGCGCTTATTAAAAAGTGCCCCTTATTCTCAAAACACAGAGGGCCTTTAGAGATGCTTTTTAAAAAGCGTCCCTGATTCTCAAAATACAGAGGGGATTTAGAGACGCTTTTTAAAAAGTGCCCCTGATGCTCAAACACACGGAGGGCCTTTAGAGGTTCTTTTTAAAAAGCGCCATGATGCTCAAAACACGAAGGGATTTTAGAGGCGCTTTTTAAAAAGCACCCCTGATTCCCCAAAATTCTAATTCCTCTCTTGCGCTCTATCTCCCTCTCATTTGCAAAACCCTAGTCTCTCAAAGTTCACGTTCTCACTCCCAGTAAACTCTCTCTCTCTCTCTCTCTCTCTCCATAGCTTGCTCTTCCCCTTCCTCTCTCCGCCATAGCTTGCTCTTCTCCTACTCTCTCTGCCAACTTTCTGTCGTCCTCCTTTGCCCTTCCACTGTGACGCCGCCGTGGACGTCGTTCTCTCTCGCTCCCTCACTCTCTCTCGCGTTCGCTCTCTCTCAAGGTGTGTTTGTCCCTCTCTTAGAATTGTTTTATCTCTTACAAAAGTGAATCCAATGTCCAAACATGCATTGGGTATGACTTTACTTGCGTATTTGATTGTTATGCACTTCGCTTGTGAACACTTCTTTTATTTTCTTTTTTGCTTTTTAGTTTGTTTTAAATCTGAATATTATGTGTTACTGATGATGATGATGATGATGATGATGATGATGATGATGATGATGATGATGATGATGATGATGATGATGATGATGATGATGATGATGATGATGATGATGATGATGATGATGATGATGATGATGATGATGATGATGATGATGATGATGATGATGATGATGATGGTGATGATGATGATGGTGATGATGTTGATGGTGATGATGTTGATGGTGATGATGATGATGGTGGTGATGATGATGATGATGGTGATGATGATGGTGGTGATGATGATGGTGCTGATGCTGATGGTGGTGATGATGTTGGTGGTGATGATGATGGTGATGATGCTGATGGGGGTGATGATGATGCTGATGATGATGGTGATGATGGTGGTGATGATGATGGTGATGATGGTGGTGATGATGGTGAGAAATTTTTCATTTACTGATTTTAAATCTGATGATGAGAAATTTTTCATTTACTGATTTTAAATCTGATGCTGAGAAATTTTTCATTTACTAATTTTAAATCTGATGATGAGAAATTAGTGAAGTTACTGATGTTTCCGGTTGTTTTTTACTTTATAGTGATTTTGTTTCTAATACTGACGTTAATGTTATGGAATTATTAGTTGTTTGTTAATGTTTATTCACTCTACATTGAATTAGTTAAAAAAGAAACGGAGTCAGATGTTTGTGAAAAGTATATTCTGTTAATGTTAAAAAGAGGGAATATATTTGGGAGAAATTAAAAGCAAATTTGCATTTTCATATGAACCATCAATCGCTTTGGTCCCATGTGTGATCTTTTGGGCGTTAGTTATGGATTTGTGGTTTCCTTTTCCTATTTTATTGCTTTACTTGATAGTGTAATTGGTATATATGCGTGGATGGTTTCTTTTATGCCAGGTGAGATGACTTCCCACAGTGATGATAGTGCACTTGACAGTGGTCATGAGAGTGAACATCAGCCCCAAAAAAGGTTCACTTGTCGTGGAATGACAGTTAAGAAGAATATCATCAATCGGGGGAGCAAAGGGCTTCCTAAACTTACAATAAGATACTTACTAATTAACTAACTTTGTTACATACTTTTAACTGTTTGTTATCTAATTTACACAAGTAATAATGCAGGTTGAAAATGGAATGCTAAAGACCACCCGATTGGTGAAAATGGTAGAGAGTTGCAAAGCTTCATTGGTGCTAGAGCAAGGCAGGATATACCAATTACAATCACAAGTTGGAATAATAAAAAAGATGCATCTTTGGTGAAATTTAAAGAGGAGCTATGGTATTTGATACAGGTATGGGTCTTATTTTGACTATACAGTTATTTTATAATTAAATATGTAAGCATATTTATAATCATTTTGTTGAATGTAAGTAGAAATACTTTGATGTGAATGACTCTCAAAATGACTATTGTCTTAAGAAAGCTGGAAAGGCGCACAGAAGATTCAGATCAACTCTAACAAGTTGGATGCGAGATGAAGAAGGGAACATCAGAAACCATCCTCCACCACGATATGATGGGATTATAATTTTGTTGAATGTAAGCAGAAATACTTTGTTGTCTATGTTGACATTCAGAATTTGGTTAATGATTTATGTAATTTTTGTTGGTACTTTGTTGTCTTTGTTGGTATGTATGTATATTAGATGGATTTATAAGTTTGTTAGTTGGAATTTAATTTGCAATTGATTAGTTGATTTGAAATTTGGTTCATATTGGTTGTTGAGTTGATATTGGTTGTTGTTGGTTGATGAAAATGAGAGTAGGGATGTGCTGCAAAATATTGGATATACCATAAATAGAATTTTTTTTTAAAAAAAACATAGAATTAGGGGCGCTTGCAGTTAGAAGCGCCCTTGTTGGTCTTAGCGCACTTGACAATCAGGGGCGCTTGCAGATAGAAGCGCCCCTGTTGGTCAGACCTACAGGGGCGCTTCTAACTGCAAGCGCCCCTGATTGTCAAGTGCGCTAAGACCAACAGAGGCACTTTTTTTGCGAGCGCCCCTGATTCCTACTAATTAGAGGCGCTTGTTGTGCACCCTTGTAGAAGGGTTGGCATCAGGAGCGCCAGATTTAGGGGCGCCCGTAAGCGCTCCCAATGGATAAAAAAAAAGCACCCCTAATGGCTTTTTCTGTTGTAGTGAGTGAGGCACTGAATCCGATTTCCAGTCTTCATCGAAGAAATATTCAAATCCCTAAATAAGATGGAAATAATATTAGCCCTAGCCTTATAACAACGCATATGTAAAACACTGAAGCAGGATATAAGATATACCACAGGAATATTAAGAATTTCAAGTTTAGGAGTCTTTGCTAGAATGTCCATCAATACTTCATCAGTGAAATGGGAAGTCCCCCTTTTCACATTAAGATGTGTCAAATTGTGAAACAAAGGAAGAAGATGGAGACTATCTTTTGCATTGGAAAGACACTAGTATAAAAAAAACAAAAATTAAGTTATCATTCAGATACAAAGAAAATGTGCAATGGATATAAGAAATACATGGATAAAGGCAACATTGTCAATAGGCATCATGTTATACAATATTAAAAAATGAAGATGATGAGCCAACAGTGAAACATACCTTGAGAGACTTGACACTACTAAGTTCATTCAATAGATCAATTGCACAATGAGAAGTAGCATCGTAACCCTTAAGATGAATACATGCATCACGTATGGAGATCGAGTTAACCATGACAACATTTAATGTTGGATTGCTTGTGCAACGTAAAGATAAAAGATTCACTGCATCAAACTTGATCGTACACCTGTCAAGATTATTATCTGCTGGACAATAAGAGCCGGCATATATGCTCAACTTTGTTAATGTGGGAATCGTAACAGTGGCTTGCTTTATGTTCTTCCAAGTGCAAGGTCAGCTCTTCTAGGACCGGGCACCAAGAGAAAGTTTGTAGAACTGAAATCTCATTTGCAAAGGTAACACATGAAAGTTTCAATCTCTTAAAACGAGTTAGACTAGGAAGATGTATATCATTTGCAAAGGTAATACGTGAAAGTTCTAATGTCTTCAAGCAAGGGAAATGAACAATACTAGGAAGATCTAAAGCGTCATATTGAAGAGGACAAATTTCAAAATCAATGGCAGGTAAATAGGTCCACAAGTACCTCCATCTTTTTGCTAGTGTGAAAGTTTTCACAACATCTTTATAGGGCAGTAAAGAGAGAATAAAGTGAAGAATGTTATAAGGTAAATTGCTAATAATATCTTTCATACCAGCAGCATTACGTCTTTGGAACTTATATGGTGATTGGATTGTACTAGCCATGGCGATGAGCTAGGCTGCCCAAAATAAAAAATAAATAAAAAATATAGTAAAGTGAGAAAAGTGTCAAAGTCATGAGAGCTTATGGAATATGGTGTAGGTAATATAATAATATATTTCAAATAGTATACAATAGTATATGATCACGATCACTCATGCATTCAGATTCTATGAGGTTGCTGATCGGTGTACAGTCGTGCAGTCAGCAAATGTGGACAATCCAATCTTGATGGGCTGTCTAAATTTTAACTTCATGTTTTATATCTATTTTTAAAGTTAAAAATCTAGACCATCTGATCAATATTGAAATGGCCCATATGTGTTGACTGCACAGCGGTAGCATAGGATCTAAATTTGACCACTCACGTCATATGTACTACAACACTACAAGCAAGATGTGAGTTAAGCATAATTGAAAAAGTTTGCAACCAATAAACTGCTAACGGTCATCGGTTCATCAAATTACTCACTTCGAATATAAGGAAAAAATTTATCTTACAATGTTTAAGAAAATTAAATAATGTCACTTAATCTTCTTAATATAATAAAAAAGGGTAATTATATTCTTCAAACTACCCTTCATACGAACTTTAAAGAGTAGATTGAAGAGTGTGACACCAAGAGGTGAAAGCGACGCACAGTCGCACACAGCCAACATTATTAGGTTTCTGCTTCTTCCCATTCAACCTCTAATCTCTATCTACATTGTTTTCTAATTATTATTATTAATATATGCGCTTTTTGTCCTGTTAAGCTAATTTTTATTTTTTCAATTTGTTTTTGTTAGCAAAGTGAGCATGATTTCTAGCATTCAAAAAATAGTTGCACAAAGATATATTCCCAGGAAAAATACCTCGATTCCAAGCCCTAGGATATATGATAGGCTGATAGCTGTGTGAGTGACTTCAACTGCACTCGCCTCCTCCCTCTCAACTCCTATGCCATTATTCTTTCTCCTACCAGATTCGGCTTTTCCTTTGTGAATTAGAATGTAAAGTCACTAATTCTTTGTTTACGAAAATCTTGATTTTTTTCTTTTTTTCCTTTGTGAATTGCCGCCATTTAGAACTCTTTTTTGTGTATAGATAAATATGGAGAATTTGTGAAATTAGGGATGGAATTTTTCTCGCATATTATTAGCTGATTCTGTTTTGATTTCTTCCCCTTATGTCTAAGTCCGAGTCTGACTTAGAGTACTAAACAATGGTTTAGTAATTATTATTAAATGGGCATAATAGTAATTGTAACACCACGATATTTCTAGCTTGTAGAAATACCAAAATACACCACTTGGCATACATCAGAGTAACTTCCTGTTATTGAATATTGAACACAACTAAAAACTTCCGATAAATAATTATCAAGTGGTTCCATGAACCTCATTAAACTTAACATAAAGTACTTAAGTCTCATGACTTAAAAACTTATACAACCTGGTGTTCAATATCCAAAACATAAGTAGCGGAAACTGTTAGCTAGTAATAGTTATACAATCGATAGTACAAAGACAACAAAAGGGAAAAGGCATAATCTTAAAACTGATTTCTTCGATAACTCCATGAGTCACCTCGGCTAACTGTTCTTCTTCGCCTCTTCTTTCCACTGTTTGTCTGTAAAAACCACAATAATAAAGGGTGAGATAAACATTATCTCAGTGAGTCCTATCGAGTCCCCTTACTAACTCTAGTGGTTCATTATGCTTTGATTCTTGAACTCATAGCCCTAATAAGCGACTATGTGGACATATTTTCTTCTAACCCATAGCCCTAATAAGCGACTACGATTCATGTCTTATTCTTTTCTTTAACTTAGCATAACATCTCAAGCTACCTTATTCGGTTATTTCTTTCGCTTTTGGTGAACCCAATCCCGCTGACCTTGGAAAGCAGCTACATGGAAGGGGCCTAGGATTCGGGCTCATGACTTCCCTGCCCTAGTATACTAATAAATCTGGGGTCGTCACCCTTGATATACATATATTATTATATGTATGCCATTCTTCCTTTCCTCAAGGGAAAGTAACTTAACTTGTTTTTACATGAATTGAAACTTACACGACTTGTATTGACTTATGGAGTAGGCTGATAAGACAAATCCGGTCGGATGTCAATCGTTTCATAACTTAACGGTTGACTCGGATCGGGGATGTATTTCCTCAATTGCCATACATGAAACACATCATGTAGTCTAGACAAAGCTGGGGGTAAGGCAATGCGGTAGGCTACTGGCCCAACTCGCTCGATAATTTGGAAAGGTCCAACATACCGAGGACTGAGCTTCTTCGTTCGCAATGTTATACCGGTACCAATAGTTGGAGAAAGTCTCGGAAATACATGTCTCCTTCTTCAAATTCCAATGGCCTTCTTCTTTTGTCGGCGTAACTCTTTTGCCGACTCTGAGCAATCTTCATTCTTTCTCTAATCTGCCGGATCTTTTCAGTAGTTTCATGGACTAAATCAGGGCCCAACAATCTTTGCTCACCAACATCCCACCAACACAATGGTGTTCTACACTTCCTTCTATACAACGCTTCATATGGAGCCATTCCGATACTACAATGGTAACTGTTCTTGTAGGAAAATTCCATCAATGGAAGATGATCCTCCCATCGGCCTCCACTGTCAAGTACACATGCCCTAAGCATATCCTCCAAAGTCTGAATGGTTCTTTCAGTCTATCCATCCGTCTGTGGATGATAGGCGGTACTAGCACATACCGTTGTTCCCAACGCCATATTCAATGCTCTCCAGAATCGTGATGTAAACTTGGGATCACGATCACAGATGATACTCGTGGGAATCCCATGCAGCTTCACAATATTCTTGAGATGCTCTTCTGCTAACTTAGCAACCTTATGATTCGAACGTACTGGAATAAAATGAGCAGACTTGGTCAAGCGATCAACCACCACCCAAATAGAATCATTTCCGGCTTGGGACCGTGCTAATCCCATGACTAAGTCCATAGAAATGCTTTCCCATTTCCATTCTGGCACATTCAAGGGTTGTAACTGACCGGCAGGCTTCTAGTGATCTATCTTAACCCTTTGACAAGTCAAGCATCGAGACACGAATTCTGCAATCTCTACTTTCATACCCGGCCACCAATACAACTACTTCAAGTCCCTATACATCTTGGTAGACCTAGGATGTATTGAGAACTGACTCTTATGAGCCTCTTCTAAAACCTGCTTCTTAATATCTTCATCATTCGGCACGCAGATTCTCCCATCAAAACAAATCACACCGTCACTATCTTCAGTGTAATTTGGCAACCTCTTCTGCGTTTGCAGCTCTAGTTCAATCTCTTGGGCTGAGCGAATCAGATTTCTCAAGGGAGTCGAAATCTTAATATGACTCAACACCAATCTGTTCCTTCTTAGCTTAACCTTCAAGTTGAGATCTCTAAAAGATTCCAACAATGCCATCTCATGAATCATTAATTCCGCCGTGTGAATAGACTTCCTACTCAAAGTATCGGCTACAACATTAGCTTTCCCTCGATGGTACTTCAGTTCAAAATCATAATCTTTCAGAAACTCTACCACTACAAAAAATTGCCCATTAGCGACGGAAATTAGTGAGGGACTAATGTTCCCTCGCAAAAACTGGAATTAGCGACGGAATTTGCGAGGGAATAGGGGCTGTCATATTTTTGAGAATTAGCGACGGAATTTTGAAGATTAGCGACGGAAATTTTGAAAATTAGCGACGGAATTTCAGTCCTTCGCTAATTCCCTCGCTAATTTTTGAGAGTTTTCAGATGATGGGACTCAGTGCAGGGATTGGTAAATGTGCAACAATTAGCGACAGACAGTTCCGTCGCTAATTCCCTCGCAAATTTTTTTACTTTTTTTTTTCTTAAATACGTTTACACCCTCACTCTTCTTTCTCACTCACAACACCCTCACTCTTCTTTTCTCCTATTCACCCTTCCTCTTCCCTTCCTCTTCCTCTACTCTCCACTACCACACAACCACCACCACTACCACCATCACCAACATACAACCAACCTACGGCCTACTCTTCCTTTCCTCTTCCTCTACTCTCTCTCTCTCACCTACAAACCCTAACCCACCACCACCGGAGCTACTCTCCCATTTCCCTCTTCTTCTCTCCACCTTCTTCCACCACACCACCACACCACACAACCACTGGAGCTCCTCATCCTCTTCCTCTCTCTCTCTCTCTCTCTCTCTCTTATGATTTCCCATTTCCCTATTCTTCTCTCCACCTTCTTCCACCACACCACCACCACACAACCACCACCACCGCCACCACCCACGAAACCACCACCATGAACTTCTCTCTCCACCTACGAATTCCTCTTCTCTCACCTATACGATTTTATTTCCACCTTCCACCACCACCACCACCACCCCCACCACCACAACCACCACAACCACAAAATTAATAATATAATATAATATTCATTAATAATATAATAATTTTTTAACAGTATTAATAATAAATATATATAAAAAACAAGCCATTCAGCACTGGACACGTGTCAATTTTTTTTGAAAAATTGCAGTCATTAGCGAGGGAATTAGCGAGGGATTCAATTCCCTCACGAATCCCATTAGCGAGAAGGGATTTAGTGACGGAACTAGTCCCTCGCTAATTCCCTCGCAAATGACCATTAGCGACGGATTTTGGTCATTTTGCGAGGGAAATTTCCGTCGCTAATAACCAATTTTTTTGTAGTGTACCCATCTTCTCTGTCTGTTGTTCAGCTCCTTTTGATCAAACAAATACTTAAGGCTCTTGTGATCACTAAAGACTTCAAAACGAGACCCATACAGGTAATGTCTCCAAATCTTTAGGGCAAACACAATCGCCGCCAACTCTAAGTCATGAGTTGGGTAATTTTCTTCATGCGGCTTCAACTGTCTGGAGGCATAAGCAACTACTTGTTGATTCTGCATAAGGACACATCCTAAACCCTTACCAGAGGCGTCACAGTAAATTTGAAATCCCATAGACTGATCTGGAAGAATTAGAATGGGTGCGGAAGTCGAACGGTTATTCAATTCTGCGAAACATTCATCACAGTCAGAGTTCCATACAAACAGTTGGCCCTTGCGAGTTAACCGAGGAGTGGAAGAACCAGCTGATAAAATCCTTGAATGAATCTCTGATAATATCCAGCTAATCCCAAGAAACTTCTCACTTCAGTGACTGTAGATGGTTGTTCCCAGTCTACCACTGCTTCAATCTTACTGGGGTCCACTACAACACCGGATTGAAATATCACATGGCCCAGAAATTTTACTTCAGGCATCCAGAAATCACACTTAGATGGCTTGGCATACAACTTCTTCTCTCTGAGTACGTTCAGAAAAATTCGGAGATGTTGCACATGCTCCTCAATCGTCTTAGAATACACCAAGATATCATCGATAAATACCACGACAAATTGATCCAGATAAGGATTGAAAATTCTATTCATGTAATCCATGAATACAGCTGGAGCGTTGGTTAAATCGAAAGGCATCACTACAAACTCGTAGTGTCCATATCTAGTACGGAAAGCGGTCTTCGGAATGTCCAAAGCTCTAACTTTGATTTGATGATAGCCAGACCTTAAATCAATCTTAGAAAATACCGAAGCTCTTCGCAGTTGGTCTGGCAAATCATCAATTCTCGGCAGAGGATACTTGTTCTTAATAGTTACCTTGTTCAACTGACGGTAATCGATGCATAATCTCATGCTTCCATTCTTCTTCTTGACAAGCAATACAGGAGCACCCCATGGCGAGGCACTCGGTCGAATAAATTGTTTTGATATCAACTCTTCCAGTTGAGTTTTCAACTCTTTAAGCTCTAAAGGGGACATTCTATATGGAGCGATAGAAATTGGCCCTGTGCCCGGAACCAATTCTATACAGAACTCTACTTCTCAATCCGGAGGTAACAAAGAATCTTCATCTGGAAATACATCTAGGAATTCATTAACAACTTGTATAGAAGATAGATCTAAACCTGTCTCAATCGATGCAGACAACATCATGACATTTCCGTGCCTTGGAATAGACAATGACTTGCAGAAGTGAATGAGATAACTGCTTCAGAATTGGTCGGTTGTGTAACACCCTAAAATTATTTAATTAATTTATTTAATTAAGTAATTGGGGATTTAAATTAAATTATTTGATGTAATTTAATTAATTGAATTTATGCTAATATGTGTAGGAAGTGTTAGAAAGTGGAGGTGCCAAACCAAATGGCCTTGGGCCTAAGTGAGAAGCCCAAGCCCATTATTCTTGTCACATGCGAAGTGTTAGTTAGTTGGGGGCTAGGTTTTGTGGCCAATTCGTGAAATCAAGAGAGAAAACGCAAGAAAGAAAGAAAAGAGCGTGAGATAGAGAGAGAGCAAGGAAGGGCGCCGTAAGGAGAGAAGAGGAAGAGGAGAGAAGTCGCAAACAAGGAAGAGCAAGGAGCTTGATTCTGTTGCTGTGGTCCTGTACGTGACTATCTCCGGAGCCTCCGTTCTTCAATTTCGAGGTTAGGGGAGCTCTATCATTCTATCTAATACTTCATATGATGAGTTCTAGATCTAGGGTTAGACTAGATTTATTGATGCATTGTTGATGTTGGTTCCTAGATAAATATGTATGCGAATTGATGTATGCACGGATTCTTGATGTGTTCTTGATGCATTGTTGGTATTGGCCATTATATATATGTGTGTATGCGAAGTGGAATTAATCATGAGAATGAAATTCTTGATATGTATGCGTTTGTGTTGGTGACTTGTGGCATTCGAATTGATCATGAAACTGAAATTGTGTTGGATTTGCTTGTGTTGTTCGCAAAATTGGATGGATGGTGTATAGGCGCCTAGGGCGCCAAGGGGATAGGGAAGACAATGCCCAATTGAATTTTTGAGAAATTGATTAAAATATGTGTATGTTTAGTTGCTGGAAAAATTTTGAGTTTTATACTTTAAAGTTGTTAAGAAAACAATTTTTAGTGTTGAAGAAATTGTTGAACAAATTCTGGGTGTGCTGCTGTTTTTCTGGGCGCTGAGTGCCTGTGCAGGGCGCTGGGCGCCTGATGGCGTGTGTGCTGTGCGTGTCTGGCGCGCCTGGGCGCTGGGCGCCTGTGGCGTGCGTGTTGCGTTGTTGCGCCTGGGCGCTAGGCGCCCGTGTCTTGTTTGTGTTGCGCTGTGTTGCGCGTTGTTCCCCTGGGCGCTAGGCGCCCGTGTCCGCGTTGCGCTGCGCTGTGCGCGCGTTGTTGCCCCTGGGCGCTAGGCGCCCGTGCTGTGTTGCGCTGTCTTGTGCGCCTGGGCGCTGGGCGCCAGTGCACGTGTTGCCTGGTTGCCTGGGCGCCTAAGGCGCCTGTTCCCTGGATGTTGCCTAATTTTTCCAAAATTGTTTTTATCATAACTTTTGACTTAGACGTCCGTTTTGAACGATTCGAAAAGTGTCGTGAAGCTTTTTACGTTGTCTATTTGTGGGTTCAATTTTTAAAATGAAAAATTGTTATTTTCTGACTGTTTGTGGGCGCCCGAGTGGCTGTCCCCGGTGATCGTCCCAGTGACATTGAAAAATGACGTGGAACTCTTTAAAAATCCCTTTTGGTGTATGAACAACAGTTTTAACACGGTAGTGTCAAAATGACTGTTTTGCCCCTAGTGGCCAAAGTTCATGATAATGATGTGTAAATGACGAGGATGCCCTTGGTGGCTAGTCAAATGACTGTTTTGCCCCTAGTGGCCAAAGTTAATGATAATGATGTGTAAATGACGAGGATGCCCTTGGTGGTTAGTCAAATGACGTTTTTGCCCTCAGTGGCTAATGTTTGAGTTGAATGATGTTTATGTGTAAGTGACATTTGGGGCCTGAGTGGCTAAGTGATGTTAAAGCCTAAAAGGCTAAGTGACGTTATTTGTGTGTGAATTATGAAATGACAGGTGCTGTGCCTTTATTCGGCAAACCGGTAAGTGACGGGTCACATAGTTGACTATGAATTGAGTAATTGTGTATTTGTGTATTGTGAGTGGTGCATGTCATAGTGTCTCATGCCCATATGCATAAACCCAGTGATGTTTTGAGGCCTGAGTGGCTAAGTGATGATAAGGCCTGAGTGGCTAAGCGACGTTTTGTAAAAAGGTACCTTCATGCATATACCCGCGAGTGGGTTGCATTTCATAAATCTACATGACATGAAATGAGTTATTGTAAATGATGTAAGAGATGACTATGATGTGAGTATTTGGTGTTTTGGATGCTGATTGTTCTAGTGCGTAGCCTATGATTAGTGCCTATCATATTTTCTATTATATAGACTGAAATGATGCTCACCCTTTCCTGTTTGAATGTTACCCCCGTGTTGGTAACGTGCAGGTGATTCCCAGTGAAGGTATTAGCTTCACTTTTGAGTCGAGTCGTCATGCTCTGATACGTAGCACTCAGGGGGGAAAACAAACTCGGCATTTATTTAATGATTTTTGGTTGTTATGTCCATGTGGACTATTTGGTTATGTTTTACTATTTCCGCTGCGTAGTTGGTTGTGTTATGTTGAGTTTTATAAGTGACGTTGAAATGAGATTGGAGATTCTTTATTTGTGATGTGCTACGCGAATGCATGAGTATTGAGTTGAACTGTTTTTCAAAACTGCTAAGCGACGTTTTATTGAAGTATGTGTAACATTTCCCTATGAACGAGATTTTTAAACTCTGATTTTTATAAACAAAGTAACGGGTAGAAAGGGGTGTTACATTAGTGGTATCAGAGCAGTTCGGTCTGTCCGGCCAATGTTGTCCTGTCATAGTGTCTTATGACAATAGATTAGTTCTAAATCTTTGGTTTGTGCTGCAGTGATAGTTCATAATGGCTGGAAGGAACGACGCTGCTCTTGCTGCTGCATTGCAAGCTATGGCTCAGGCTGTGCAGGGTCAGCAGAATGTTGGAGATAATGCTGGTTTTAGGAGTCTGACTACCTTCCAGAGGGAGAATCCGCCCACCTTTAAGGGCAAATATGATCCAGATGGTGCTATGGCTTGGCTGAAGGAGATCGAGAGGATCTTCAGGGTGATGGACTGTACTGTTGAGCAGAAGGTCCGCTTTGGTACCCACATGTTAGCCGAGGAGGCCGACGACTGGTGGTTGGCTACTAGGCAGAGGTTAGAGGCTGTGCAGGAAGAGATTACTTGGGAGGTATTCAGCAGGGAATTTCTGAGAAAATATTTTCCTGAAGACGTCCGCGGGAAGAAAGAGATAGAGTTTTTAGAGCTGAAGCAGGGTGGTATGTCTGTGACTGCCTATGCGGCAAAATTTGTGGAACTAGCAAAATTTTATCCACACTATAGTGAGGCTACAGCGGAATTTTCAAAATGCATAAAATTTGAGAACGGGTTAAGGCCTGATATTAAACAGGCCGTTGGTTATCAGAAGATTCGTGTGTTCGCAGATCTGGTTGACAGTTGCAGGATTTTCGAGGAGGACAGTACTGCTCGCTACAAAGCTACTTCTGAGAGAAAGGGCAAGTTTCAGAGTCGAAGCAAGCCGTACGAGGTTCCTGCGGGTAAGAGTTATCAGAAGGCTGCTGGGGGTAAGGGTCCTAGTGGGGGAGATGCCCCTGCTAGCATTGTCTGTTATAAGTGTGGCAAGCCTGGCCACAAGAGTACTACATGCAGGTCGGATGACAGGAATTGCTACCGTTGCGGTAAAAAGGGTCATATGGCAGCCGAGTGTAAGGTCAAGGATGTGGTGTGTTTCAACTGTGGTGAGTCTGGGCATATCAGTACAAAGTGTACAAAGCCGAAAAAGGAAAGGTCTACTGGGAAGGTATTTGCATTGGCAGGAGAGGAGCCTGATGATGATGATGGTCTGATTAGAGGTACGTGTTTTATTAATGGTACTTCTCTGAAATCTCTTATTGATACTGGTGCTACCCATTGTTTTATTTCTGTTGATTGCTGTAAAAGATTGGGTCTTGTTTTATCTGCTATGTGTGGGGATATGGTTGTCGATACTCCTGCGAAGGGGTCGGTGATTACGTCCCAGGTGTGTTCTCAGTGTCCCGTGTCGATCTTCGGCAGGGACTTTATTGTGAATTTTGTCTGTTTGCCGTTGAGAGGTCTGGATGTAATCCTAGGCATGGACTGGTTAGAGAATAATCACGTTCATATCAACTGTCGTAGCAAGTCGGTTAGTTTCGGTGAGGAAAGTTCCGTTTTGATATCTGCTGGTCAGC
The DNA here is from genome assembly GCA_039519185.1 of Astragalus membranaceus. Classification (NCBI taxonomy): domain Eukaryota; kingdom Viridiplantae; phylum Streptophyta; class Magnoliopsida; order Fabales; family Fabaceae; genus Astragalus; species Astragalus membranaceus. Next base: position 132,594,101 of record CM076850.1, read on the forward strand.
TAAAGAAGTTGAAGAAAGAAGGAGTTCAGTTGTTTGCGTTGATGGCTTCGTTGTCTGCTGAGAGTCAGTCCGTTATTGAGGAACTGAAAGTGGTACGCGAGTTTCCTGAAGTCTTTCCTGATGAGATTCCGGGTGTGCCACCGGAAAGAGAAGTTGAGTTTTCGATTGATCTTGTACCCGGTACGAGGCCTGTGTCTATGGCACCGTACAGAATGTCGGCGTCGGAATTGTCGGAGTTGAAGACGCAACTTGAAGAATTGCTTGAGAAAAAGTTTGTGAGGCCAAGTGTATCGCCGTGGGGAGCTCCGGTATTGTTAGTGAAAAAGAAAGATGGGAGCATGAGGTTATGTGTGGACTATCGTCAGTTGAATAAGGTAACTATCAAGAATAAGTATCCGCTTCCGAGGATCGACGATCTGATGGACCAGTTAGTGGGTGCCCGTGTTTTCAGCAAAATTGATTTGAGGTCCGGATATCATCAGATTAAAGTGAAGGATGAAGATGTTCAGAAGACAGCGTTCAGGACAAGGTATGGGCATTATGAGTATTCAGTGATGCCGTTCGGTGTGACCAATGCTCCTGGTGTATTTATGGAATATATGAACCGTATTTTCCATAATTACCTAGATCGGTTTGTGGTAATCTTCATAGATGATATTCTAGTTTATTCTAAGTCAGATGAAGAGCATGCTGAGCACCTGAAGTCAGTGTTGGAAGTTTTAAAAGAGAAAAAGTTGTACGCTAAGTTATCGAAGTGTGAGTTCTGGCTGAAAGAGGTGAGTTTCCTTGGGCACGTGATTTCTGGTAATGGTATTGCGGTTGATCCGGCAAAAGTAGAAGCAGTGTTGGAGTGGGAGTCTCCGAAGTCCGTAACAGAGATTAGAAGCTTTTTGGGTTTGGCTGGGTACTACAGGAGGTTCATCGAGGGTTTTTCCAAGTTGGCCCTTCCATTGACTCAGTTGACTTGCAAGGGTAAAGTTTTTGTTTGGGATGCTCGGTGCGAGGAAAGTTTTATGGAACTGAAAAAGAGATTGACGACGTCGCCTGTTTTGACGTTGCCTAATCCAGAGGAACCGTTCGTTGTGTATTGTGACGCTTCGAAGATGGGTCTCGGTGGTGTGTTGATGCAGGATGGGAAGGTCGTTGCGTATGCGTCGAGGCAATTGCGGATTCATGAGAAAAATTACCCTACGCATGATTTAGAGTTGGCTGCTGTGGTATTTGTGCTTAAAATTTGGAGGCACTACCTTTATGGTTCAAGGTTCGAAGTGTTCAGTGATCATAAGAGTCTAAAGTATCTGTTCGATCAGAAAGAGTTGAATATGAGGCAGCGTCGGTGGTTGGAACTCTTGAAGGATTATGACTTTGGTTTGAATTATCATCCCGGCAAAGCTAATGTCGTGGCTGATGCTTTAAGCAGAAAGTCCTTGCATATGTCGGCAATGATGGTGAAAGAATTAGAGTTAATTGAGGAATTCAGAGATTTGAGTTTGGTTTGTAAAATGACACCTCGCAGTGTCAAGCTGGGAATGTTAAAGATCGATAATGATTTCCTGGGCAGCATCAGAGAGGCTCAGAAGTCAGATGTTAAGTTAGTGGATTTAATTAATGGGGTTGGTCAATCTGAAGATGAAGATTTCAAATTAGATTCCAGTGGTGTGTTGAGGTTCCGGGGTAGGATCTGTGTTCCTGACGATGAAGAGATGAGAAAGGCAATTTTAGAGGAAGGTCATCGTAGCAAGTTGAGTATCCATCCTGGAGCAACGAAGATGTATCAAGACCTGAAAAAGATGTTTTGGTGGTATGGTATGAAGAGAGATGTGGCGCAATTTGTGTATGCCTGTTTGACCTGTCAGAAATCTAAGGTAGAGCATCAGAAGCCTGCAGGGCTAATGCAACCGTTGGAAATTCCAGAGTGGAAATGGGATAGCATAGCAATGGATTTTGTGACGGGGTTACCGAATACAGCTAAGGGTCATGACGCTATTTGGGTGATCATTGATAGGTTAACGAAGTCTGCTCATTTTATTCCTATTAATATCACTTATCCGGTGTCGAGGTTGGCAGAGGTATATGTCAAGGAGATTGTGAGGCTGCACGGTGTTCCGAAGAGTATTGTGTCAGATAGGGATCCGAGGTTCACTTCCGAGTTTTGGAAGAGTTTGCAGAAAGAATTGGGTTCTAAGTTAAAAATGAGTTCGGCGTATCATCCCCAGACCGATGGTCAGTCAGAGAGAACAATTCAGTCGTTAGAGGATCTGTTGAGGGCTTGTGTATTGGAACAGCGGGGTTCATGGGATTCATATCTTGCGTTGATTGAGTTTACCTATAACAACAGTCACCATTCCAGTATCGGGATGGCACCGTTTGAGGCGTTGTATGGTCGCAAGTGTAGGACACCGTTATGTTGGTATGAGTCGGGAGAAGGTGTAGTGTTGGGTCCGGAGATTGTCCGGGAGACTACAGAGAAGATCAAGATGATCCGTGAGAAGATGAAGGCTTCGCAGAGTCGGCAGAAAAGTTATCATGACAAGCGGAGGAAGGATTTAGAATTTCAGGAGGGTGAGCATGTGTTCTTGAGGGTTTCTCCTATTACCGGTGTTGGTCGAGCGTTGAAATCGAAGAAGCTCACTCCTCGATTTGTTGGTCCTTATCAGATTTCGGAAAGAATCGGAAATGTGGCTTATAGAGTGGCCTTACCGCCAAATCTTTCGAACTTGCACGACGTATTTCACGTGTCGCAACTTCGGAAGTATGTTTCGGATCCATCTCATGTGATCCAAATGGACGATGTAGAGGTGCGGGATAATCTCACTGTGGAGACGATGCCCGTACGGATTGAGGATCGTGAAGTGAAAGCGCTCAGAGGCAAAGAGATTGCATTAGTGAAAGTGGTTTGGCTAGGAGCTGCCGGCGAGAGTATGACTTGGGAGCTAGAGAGCAAGATGCGAGAATCCTACCCAGAGTTGTTTGATCAGGTAAATTTCGAGGACGAAATATTCTAAGTGGGGGAGAGTTGTAACACCCTAAAATTATTTAATTAATTTATTTAATTAAGTAATTGGGGATTTAAATTAAATTATTTGATGTAATTTAATTAATTGAATTTATGCTAATATGTGTAGGAAGTGTTAGAAAGTGGAGGTGCCAAACCAAATGGACTTGGGCCTAAGTGAGAAGCCCAAGCCCATTATTCTTGTCACATGCGAAGTGTTAGTTAGTTGGGGGCTAGGTTTTGTGGCCAATTCGTGAAATCAAGAGAGAAAACGCAAGAAAGAAAGAAAAGAGCGTGAGATAGAGAGAGAGCAAGGAAGGGCGCCGTAAGGAGAGAAGAGGAAGAGGAGAGAAGTCGCAAACAAGGAAGAGCAAGGAGCTTGATTCTGTTGCTGTGGTCCTGTACGTGACTATCTCCGGAGCCTCCGTTCTTCAATTTCGAGGTTAGGGGAGCTCTATCATTCTATCTAATACTTCATATGATGAGTTCTAGATCTAGGGTTAGACTAGATTTATTGATGCATTGTTGATGTTGGTTCCTAGATAAATATGTATGCGAATTGATGTATGCACGGATTCTTGATGTGTTCTTGATGCATTGTTGGTATTGGCCATTATATATATGTGTGTATGCGAAGTGGAATTAATCATGAGACTGAAATTCTTGATATGTATGCGTTTGTGTTGGTGACTTGTGGCATTCGAATTGATCATGAAACTGAAATTGTGTTGGATTTGCTTGTGTTGTTCGCAAAATTGGATGGATGGTGTATAGGCGCCTAGGGCGCCAAGGGGATAGGGAAGACAATGCCCAATTGAATTTTTGAGAAATTGATTAAAATATGTGTATGTTTAGTTGCTGGAAAAATTTTGAGTTTTATACTTTAAAGTTGTTAAGAAAACAATTTTTAGTGTTGAAGAAATTGTTGAACAAATTCTGGGTGTGCTGCTGTTTTTCTGGGCGCTGAGTGCCTGTGCAGGGCGCTGGGCGCCTGATGGCGTGTGTGCTGTGCGTGTCTGGCGCGCCTGGGCGCTGGGCGCCTGTGGCGTGCGTGTTGCGTTGTTGCGCCTGGGCGCTAGGCGCCCGTGTCTTGTTTGTGTTGCGCTGTGTTGCGCGTTGTTCCCCTGGGCGCTAGGCGCCCGTGTCCGCGTTGCGCTGCGCTGTGCGCGCGTTGTTGCCCCTGGGCGCTAGGCGCCCGTGCTGTGTTGCGCTGTCTTGTGCGCCTGGGCGCTGGGCGCCAGTGCACGTGTTGCCTGGTTGCCTGGGCGCCTAAGGCGCCTGTTCCCTGGATGTTGCCTAATTTTTCCAAAATTGTTTTTATCATAACTTTTGACTTAGACGTCCGTTTTGAACGATTCGAAAAGTGTCGTGAAGCTTTTTACGTTGTCTATTTGTGGGTTCAATTTTTAAAATGAAAAATTGTTATTTTCTGACTGTTTGTGGGCGCCCGAGTGGCTGTCCCCGGTGATCGTCCCAGTGACATTGAAAAATGACGTGGAACTCTTTAAAAATCCCTTTTGGTGTATGAACAACAGTTTTAACACGGTAGTGTCAAAATGACTGTTTTGCCCCTAGTGGCCAAAGTTCATGATAATGATGTGTAAATGACGAGGATGCCCTTGGTGGCTAGTCAAATGACTGTTTTGCCCCTAGTGGCCAAAGTTAATGATAATGATGTGTAAATGACGAGGATGCCCTTGGTGGTTAGTCAAATGACGTTTTTGCCCTCAGTGGCTAATGTTTGAGTTGAATGATGTTTATGTGTAAGTGACATTTGGGGCCTGAGTGGCTAAGTGATGTTAAAGCCTAAAAGGCTAAGTGACGTTATTTGTGTGTGAATTATGAAATGACAGGTGCTGTGCCTTTATTCGGCAAACCGGTAAGTGACGGGTCACATAGTTGACTATGAATTGAGTAATTGTGTATTTGTGTATTGTGAGTGGTGCATGTCATAGTGTCTCATGCCCATATGCATAAACCCAGTGATGTTTTGAGGCCTGAGTGGCTAAGTGATGATAAGGCCTGAGTGGCTAAGCGACGTTTTGTAAAAAGGTACCTTCATGCATATACCCGCGAGTGGGTTGCATTTCATAAATCTACATGACATGAAATGAGTTATTGTAAATGATGTAAGAGATGACTATGATGTGAGTATTTGGTGTTTTGGATGCTGATTGTTCTAGTGCGTAGCCTATGATTAGTGCCTATCATATTTTCTATTATATAGACTGAAATGATGCTCACCCTTTCCTGTTTGAATGTTACCCCCGTGTTGGTAACGTGCAGGTGATTCCCAGTGAAGGTATTAGCTTCACTTTTGAGTCGAGTCGTCATGCTCTGATACGTAGCACTCAGGGGGGAAAACAAACTCGGCATTTATTTAATGATTTTTGGTTGTTATGTCCATGTGGACTATTTGGTTATGTTTTACTATTTCCGCTGCGTAGTTGGTTGTGTTATGTTGAGTTTTATAAGTGACGTTGAAATGAGATTGGAGATTCTTTATTTGTGATGTGCTACGCGAATGCATGAGTATTGAGTTGAACTGTTTTTCAAAACTGCTAAGCGACGTTTTATTGAAGTATGTGTAACATTTCCCTATGAACGAGATTTTTAAACTCTGATTTTTATAAACAAAGTAACGGGTAGAAAGGGGTGTTACATTAGTGGTATCAGAGCAGTTCGGTCTGTCCGGCCAATGTTGTCCTGTCATAGTGTCTTATGACAATAGATTAGTTCTAAATCTTTGGTTTGTGCTGCAGTGATAGTTCATAATGGCTGGAAGGAACGACGCTGCTCTTGCTGCTGCATTGCAAGCTATGGCTCAGGCTGTGCAGGGTCAGCAGAATGTTGGAGATAATGCTGGTTTTAGGAGTCTGACTACCTTCCAGAGGGAGAATCCGCCCACCTTTAAGGGCAAATATGATCCAGATGGTGCTATGGCTTGGCTGAAGGAGATCGAGAGGATCTTCAGGGTGATGGACTGTACTGTTGAGCAGAAGGTCCGCTTTGGTACCCACATGTTAGCCGAGGAGGCCGACGACTGGTGGTTGGCTACTAGGCAGAGGTTAGAGGCTGTGCAGGAAGAGATTACTTGGGAGGTATTCAGCAGGGAATTTCTGAGAAAATATTTTCCTGAAGACGTCCGCGGGAAGAAAGAGATAGAGTTTTTAGAGCTGAAGCAGGGTGGTATGTCTGTGACTGCCTATGCGGCAAAATTTGTGGAACTAGCAAAATTTTATCCACACTATAGTGAGGCTACAGCGGAATTTTCAAAATGCATAAAATTTGAGAACGGGTTAAGGCCTGATATTAAACAGGCCGTTGGTTATCAGAAGATTCGTGTGTTCGCAGATCTGGTTGACAGTTGCAGGATTTTCGAGGAGGACAGTACTGCTCGCTACAAAGCTACTTCTGAGAGAAAGGGCAAGTTTCAGAGTCGAAGCAAGCCGTACGAGGTTCCTGCGGGTAAGAGTTATCAGAAGGCTGCTGGGGGTAAGGGTCCTAGTGGGGGAGATGCCCCTGCTAGCATTGTCTGTTATAAGTGTGGCAAGCCTGGCCACAAGAGTACTACATGCAGGTCGGATGACAGGAATTGCTACCGTTGCGGTAAAAAGGGTCATATGGCAGCCGAGTGTAAGGTCAAGGATGTGGTGTGTTTCAACTGTGGTGAGTCTGGGCATATCAGTACAAAGTGTACAAAGCCGAAAAAGGAAAGGTCTACTGGGAAGGTATTTGCATTGGCAGGAGAGGAGCCTGATGATGATGATGGTCTGATTAGAGGTACGTGTTTTATTAATGGTACTTCTCTGAAATCTCTTATTGATACTGGTGCTACCCATTGTTTTATTTCTGTTGATTGCTGTAAAAGATTGGGTCTTGTTTTATCTGCTATGTGTGGGGATATGGTTGTCGATACTCCTGCGAAGGGGTCGGTGATTACGTCCCAGGTGTGTTCTCAGTGTCCCGTGTCGATCTTCGGCAGGGACTTTATTGTGAATTTTGTCTGTTTGCCGTTGAGAGGTCTGGATGTAATCCTAGGCATGGACTGGTTAGAGAATAATCACGTTCATATCAACTGTCGTAGCAAGTCGGTTAGTTTCGGTGAGGAAAGTTCCGTTTTGATATCTGCTGGTCAGCTAAAGAAGTTGAAGAAAGAAGGAGTTCAGTTGTTTGCGTTGATGGCTTCGTTGTCTGCTGAGAGTCAGTCCGTTATTGAGGAACTGAAAGTGGTACGCGAGTTTCCTGAAGTCTTTCCTGATGAGATTCCGGGTGTGCCACCGGAAAGAGAAGTTGAGTTTTCGATTGATCTTGTACCCGGTACGAGGCCTGTGTCTATGGCACCGTACAGAATGTCGGCGTCGGAATTGTCGGAGTTGAAGACGCAACTTGAAGAATTGCTTGAGAAAAAGTTTGTGAGGCCAAGTGTATCGCCGTGGGGAGCTCCGGTATTGTTAGTGAAAAAGAAAGATGGGAGCATGAGGTTATGTGTGGACTATCGTCAGTTGAATAAGGTAACTATCAAGAATAAGTATCCGCTTCCGAGGATCGACGATCTGATGGACCAGTTAGTGGGTGCCCGTGTTTTCAGCAAAATTGATTTGAGGTCCGGATATCATCAGATTAAAGTGAAGGATGAAGATGTTCAGAAGACAGCGTTCAGGACAAGGTATGGGCATTATGAGTATTCAGTGATGCCGTTCGGTGTGACCAATGCTCCTGGTGTATTTATGGAATATATGAACCGTATTTTCCATAATTACCTAGATCGGTTTGTGGTAATCTTCATAGATGATATTCTAGTTTATTCTAAGTCAGATGAAGAGCATGCTGAGCACCTGAAGTCAGTGTTGGAAGTTTTAAAAGAGAAAAAGTTGTACGCTAAGTTATCGAAGTGTGAGTTCTGGCTGAAAGAGGTGAGTTTCCTTGGGCACGTGATTTCTGGTAATGGTATTGCGGTTGATCCGGCAAAAGTAGAAGCAGTGTTGGAGTGGGAGTCTCCGAAGTCCGTAACAGAGATTAGAAGCTTTTTGGGTTTGGCTGGGTACTACAGGAGGTTCATCGAGGGTTTTTCCAAGTTGGCCCTTCCATTGACTCAGTTGACTTGCAAGGGTAAAGTTTTTGTTTGGGATGCTCGGTGCGAGGAAAGTTTTATGGAACTGAAAAAGAGATTGACGACGTCGCCTGTTTTGACGTTGCCTAATCCAGAGGAACCGTTCGTTGTGTATTGTGACGCTTCGAAGATGGGTCTCGGTGGTGTGTTGATGCAGGATGGGAAGGTCGTTGCGTATGCGTCGAGGCAATTGCGGATTCATGAGAAAAATTACCCTACGCATGATTTAGAGTTGGCTGCTGTGGTATTTGTGCTTAAAATTTGGAGGCACTACCTTTATGGTTCAAGGTTCGAAGTGTTCAGTGATCATAAGAGTCTAAAGTATCTGTTCGATCAGAAAGAGTTGAATATGAGGCAGCGTCGGTGGTTGGAACTCTTGAAGGATTATGACTTTGGTTTGAATTATCATCCCGGCAAAGCTAATGTCGTGGCTGATGCTTTAAGCAGAAAGTCCTTGCATATGTCGGCAATGATGGTGAAAGAATTAGAGTTAATTGAGGAATTCAGAGATTTGAGTTTGGTTTGTAAAATGACACCTCGCAGTGTCAAGCTGGGAATGTTAAAGATCGATAATGATTTCCTGGGCAGCATCAGAGAGGCTCAGAAGTCAGATGTTAAGTTAGTGGATTTAATTAATGGGGTTGGTCAATCTGAAGATGAAGATTTCAAATTAGATTCCAGTGGTGTGTTGAGGTTCCGGGGTAGGATCTGTGTTCCTGACGATGAAGAGATGAGAAAGGCAATTTTAGAGGAAGGTCATCGTAGCAAGTTGAGTATCCATCCTGGAGCAACGAAGATGTATCAAGACCTGAAAAAGATGTTTTGGTGGTATGGTATGAAGAGAGATGTGGCGCAATTTGTGTATGCCTGTTTGACCTGTCAGAAATCTAAGGTAGAGCATCAGAAGCCTGCAGGGCTAATGCAACCGTTGGAAATTCCAGAGTGGAAATGGGATAGCATAGCAATGGATTTTGTGACGGGGTTACCGAATACAGCTAAGGGTCATGACGCTATTTGGGTGATCATTGATAGGTTAACGAAGTCTGCTCATTTTATTCCTATTAATATCACTTATCCGGTGTCGAGGTTGGCAGAGGTATATGTCAAGGAGATTGTGAGGCTGCACGGTGTTCCGAAGAGTATTGTGTCAGATAGGGATCCGAGGTTCACTTCCGAGTTTTGGAAGAGTTTGCAGAAAGAATTGGGTTCTAAGTTAAAAATGAGTTCGGCGTATCATCCCCAGACCGATGGTCAGTCAGAGAGAACAATTCAGTCGTTAGAGGATCTGTTGAGGGCTTGTGTATTGGAACAGCGGGGTTCATGGGATTCATATCTTGCGTTGATTGAGTTTACCTATAACAACAGTCACCATTCCAGTATCGGGATGGCACCGTTTGAGGCGTTGTATGGTCGCAAGTGTAGGACACCGTTATGTTGGTATGAGTCGGGAGAAGGTGTAGTGTTGGGTCCGGAGATTGTCCGGGAGACTACAGAGAAGATCAAGATGATCCGTGAGAAGATGAAGGCTTCGCAGAGTCGGCAGAAAAGTTATCATGACAAGCGGAGGAAGGATTTAGAATTTCAGGAGGGTGAGCATGTGTTCTTGAGGGTTTCTCCTATTACCGGTGTTGGTCGAGCGTTGAAATCGAAGAAGCTCACTCCTCGATTTGTTGGTCCTTATCAGATTTCGGAAAGAATCGGAAATGTGGCTTATAGAGTGGCCTTACCGCCAAATCTTTCGAACTTGCACGACGTATTTCACGTGTCGCAACTTCGGAAGTATGTTTCGGATCCATCTCATGTGATCCAAATGGACGATGTAGAGGTGCGGGATAATCTCACTGTGGAGACGATGCCCGTACGGATTGAGGATCGTGAAGTGAAAGCGCTCAGAGGCAAAGAGATTGCATTAGTGAAAGTGGTTTGGCTAGGAGCTGCCGGCGAGAGTATGACTTGGGAGCTAGAGAGCAAGATGCGAGAATCCTACCCAGAGTTGTTTGATCAGGTAAATTTCGAGGACGAAATATTCTAAGTGGGGGAGAGTTGTAACACCCTAAAATTATTTAATTAATTTATTTAATTAAGTAATTGGGGATTTAAATTAAATTATTTGATGTAATTTAATTAATTGAATTTATGCTAATATGTGTAGGAAGTGTTAGAAAGTGGAGGTGCCAAACCAAATGGACTTGGGCCTAAGTGAGAAGCCCAAGCCCATTATTCTTGTCACATGCGAAGTGTTAGTTAGTTGGGGGCTAGGTTTTGTGGCCAATTCGTGAAATCAAGAGAGAAAACGCAAGAAAGAAAGAAAAGAGCGTGAGATAGAGAGAGAGCAAGGAAGGGCGCCGTAAGGAGAGAAGAGGAAGAGGAGAGAAGTCGCAAACAAGGAAGAGCAAGGAGCTTGATTCTGTTGCTGTGGTCCTGTACGTGACTATCTCCGGAGCCTCCGTTCTTCAATTTCGAGGTTAGGGGAGCTCTATCATTCTATCTAATACTTCATATGATGAGTTCTAGATCTAGGGTTAGACTAGATTTATTGATGCATTGTTGATGTTGGTTCCTAGATAAATATGTATGCGAATTGATGTATGCACGGATTCTTGATGTGTTCTTGATGCATTGTTGGTATTGGCCATTATATATATGTGTGTATGCGAAGTGGAATTAATCATGAGAATGAAATTCTTGATATGTATGCGTTTGTGTTGGTGACTTGTGGCATTCGAATTGATCATGAAACTGAAATTGTGTTGGATTTGCTTGTGTTGTTCGCAAAATTGGATGGATGGTGTATAGGCGCCTAGGGCGCCAAGGGGATAGGGAAGACAATGCCCAATTGAATTTTTGAGAAATTGATTAAAATATGTGTATGTTTAGTTGCTGGAAAAATTTTGAGTTTTATACTTTAAAGTTGTTAAGAAAACAATTTTTAGTGTTGAAGAAATTGTTGAACAAATTCTGGGTGTGCTGCTGTTTTTCTGGGCGCTGAGTGCCTGTGCAGGGCGCTGGGCGCCTGATGGCGTGTGTGCTGTGCGTGTCTGGCGCGCCTGGGCGCTGGGCGCCTGTGGCGTGCGTGTTGCGTTGTTGCGCCTGGGCGCTAGGCGCCCGTGTCTTGTTTGTGTTGCGCTGTGTTGCGCGTTGTTCCCCTGGGCGCTAGGCGCCCGTGTCCGCGTTGCGCTGCGCTGTGCGCGCGTTGTTGCCCCTGGGCGCTAGGCGCCCGTGCTGTGTTGCGCTGTCTTGTGCGCCTGGGCGCTGGGCGCCAGTGCACGTGTTGCCTGGTTGCCTGGGCGCCTAAGGCGCCTGTTCCCTGGATGTTGCCTAATTTTTCCAAAATTGTTTTTATCATAACTTTTGACTTAGACGTCCGTTTTGAACGATTCGAAAAGTGTCGTGAAGCTTTTTACGTTGTCTATTTGTGGGTTCAATTTTTAAAATGAAAAATTGTTATTTTCTGACTGTTTGTGGGCGCCCGAGTGGCTGTCCCCGGTGATCGTCCCAGTGACATTGAAAAATGACGTGGAACTCTTTAAAAATCCCTTTTGGTGTATGAACAACAGTTTTAACACGGTAGTGTCAAAATGACTGTTTTGCCCCTAGTGGCCAAAGTTCATGATAATGATGTGTAAATGACGAGGATGCCCTTGGTGGCTAGTCAAATGACTGTTTTGCCCCTAGTGGCCAAAGTTAATGATAATGATGTGTAAATGACGAGGATGCCCTTGGTGGTTAGTCAAATGACGTTTTTGCCCTCAGTGGCTAATGTTTGAGTTGAATGATGTTTATGTGTAAGTGACATTTGGGGCCTGAGTGGCTAAGTGATGTTAAAGCCTAAAAGGCTAAGTGACGTTATTTGTGTGTGAATTATGAAATGACAGGTGCTGTGCCTTTATTCGGCAAACCGGTAAGTGACGGGTCACATAGTTGACTATGAATTGAGTAATTGTGTATTTGTGTATTGTGAGTGGTGCATGTCATAGTGTCTCATGCCCATATGCATAAACCCAGTGATGTTTTGAGGCCTGAGTGGCTAAGTGATGATAAGGCCTGAGTGGCTAAGCGACGTTTTGTAAAAAGGTACCTTCATGCATATACCCGCGAGTGGGTTGCATTTCATAAATCTACATGACATGAAATGAGTTATTGTAAATGATGTAAGAGATGACTATGATGTGAGTATTTGGTGTTTTGGATGCTGATTGTTCTAGTGCGTAGCCTATGATTAGTGCCTATCATATTTTCTATTATATAGACTGAAATGATGCTCACCCTTTCCTGTTTGAATGTTACCCCCGTGTTGGTAACGTGCAGGTGATTCCCAGTGAAGGTATTAGCTTCACTTTTGAGTCGAGTCGTCATGCTCTGATACGTAGCACTCAGGGGGGAAAACAAACTCGGCATTTATTTAATGATTTTTGGTTGTTATGTCCATGTGGACTATTTGGTTATGTTTTACTATTTCCGCTGCGTAGTTGGTTGTGTTATGTTGAGTTTTATAAGTGACGTTGAAATGAGATTGGAGATTCTTTATTTGTGATGTGCTACGCGAATGCATGAGTATTGAGTTGAACTGTTTTTCAAAACTGCTAAGCGACGTTTTATTGAAGTATGTGTAACATTTCCCTATGAACGAGATTTTTAAACTCTGATTTTTATAAACAAAGTAACGGGTAGAAAGGGGTGTTACAGGTTGTAGCTCCACTGATTCGGAGGCGAAACCGATAGTCCGATGAAAGCAACCAAGAGTTACATGGTTGGCAGACATCCAACTCATACCTAGGACAATGTCCATAACCTTCATTGGTAAACAAATAAAGTCCACCACAAAATTCCTGTCTCCAATGGATAGAAGACAGTTTTCACATAAAGCTTGGGTCTGAATACTACCCTCAGCAGCAGTTTTAATGGAGATTGGTTGAGGCAACGGAGTTAAAGCCAATCTCAACTGATCGATTCAAACTTGAGATATAAAACAATGAGTCGCACCTGAATCATATAAAATACTAACGGAGTTATAGAAAAGAGATCCCACACCCCTTAGCAGATTATCTGACGGTGTGACATTCTGAGCGTCCAAAGTGTAGACTCTCCCATGAGTTGTAGTAGCATGGTTATCTTCCTTTCTCTTCTTCTCAGGGCATTCCGATGCATAATGACCTTCCTTCTTACAGTAATAGCAACGGTTTGATCCAAGTTGACACTTGCCTTGGTGGTACCTTCTGCAATTGGAACACATACTGAATCTCGGGGAATTAGATGATTGAACTTGTTTCCCCTTGTTTGAGCTGTGCCTGGGACCCATATGAGTATTAGATGATCCAACATTCTTCCGATTCTGACTAAACGCCTTTCGACTTGCATACAATCTCTTCAAGTCACCCTCAGCAATATGAGCCTGTTGTACCATGGCTGCGTAGTTGGTATACGCAAAAGAACTTAGACTCTGTGCAATGTCTTCTCTCAGCCCGTATTTGTACCTGTCAGTCTTCCATCTGTCATTGGGAGCATACCCAGCCAAACCGAAGAATTGGTACAGCTCTTCAAATTTGGCCGTGTATTGTCCCACGGTTAAGCTTCCTTGTGTGAGAGCTAAGAATTCATTCTCCTTGTCAAGCTTCATAGCAGTTGGAAATAATTGCTCCAGAAATTTTTGCCTGAAATTCTCCCAAGTCTGGGGAGTTCCCATAGTTGCCATCATGGCCTTAGCATTAGTCAACCAGTTGTTGGCTTTTCCCTTCAGCATATGGGATGCCAATCTCAATTTATCCTCATCAGTAACTTGCATTGTCAGAAAAATCTTTTCAATGTCATCCAGCCAATGCTGGGCTTCCATGACATCAGGTCCCCCTCTGAACTCGGAGGGTTTCATCTTCAAGAATTCAGAGTAGACCTTCCTTGGGTTAACTTGCGGCTCGGGAGCTTGCTGAGGCTGGGCTTGAGCATTTTGTTGCAATAGCAGCATGTCTTCCTACGTCTTTTGCTGCCTTTCCATCATATTCTGCATCCAAGCAGCATGTGGATCGATTGGTGGATTGTTCCTTGATCCTCCTGCCATAATTCTGCAAACGATACACCAAGTATTAAGTTGATCAGTCTCAATGTCTCTTAGTATCATAAGAAGCAATATAGCATAATTACTCAAGGGACAACCAACCCTAAAACTAATCTAAGCCCGACTAGGTCGAACTGCTCTGATACCATAATGTAACACCCCGATTTTTCTAGCTTGTAGAAATACCAAAGTGCACCACTTGGCATACATCAGAGTAACTTCCTGTTATTGAATATTGAACACAACTAAAAACTTCCAATAAATAATTATCAAGTGGTTCCATGAACCTCATTAAACTTAACATAAAGTACTTAAGTCTCATGACTTAAAAACTTATACAACCTAGTGTTCAATATCCAAAACATAAGTAGCTGAAACGATTTACAACTGTTAGCTAGTAATAGTTATACCATCGATAGTAAGGGAAAAGGCATAATCTTAAAACTGATTTCTTCGATAACTCCATGAGTCACCTCGGCTAACTGTGCTTCTTCGCCTTTGCTTTCCCCTATTTGTCTGTAAAAACCACAATAATAAAGGGTGAGATAAACATTATCTCAGTGAGTCCTATCGAGACCCCTTACTAACTCTAGCGGTTCATTATGCTTTGATTCTTGAAATCATAGCCCTAATAAGCGACTATGTGGACATATTGTCTTCAAACCCGTAGCCCTAATAAGCGACTACGATTCATGTCTTATTCTTTTCTTTAACTTAGCATAACACCTGAAGCTACCTTATTCGGTTATTTCTTTCGCTTTTGGTGAACCCAATCCCGCTGACCTTGGAAAGTGGGCTACATGGAAGGGGCCTAGGGTTCGGGCTCATGACTTCCCTGCCCTAGTATACTAATAGATCTGAGGTCGTCACCCTTGATATACGTATATTATTATATGTATGCCATTCTTCCTTTCCTCAATGGAAAGTAACTTAACTTGTTTTTACATGAATTGAAACTTGCATGACTTGTATGGACTTATAGTCCTTTATCTTAACTTGACTTGTATAAACTTATAGTCCCTTATCTTAACTTGACTTGTGTACAATTGCTCTTACTAATGTACGGTTTTTCATAACTGCCATAACTTAATAAATTTTCATCTCAAACATACCCAATTTCATGGTATTCATGTATTATAATTATTGGGAAACCTTGGGTAAATGATTAGAAGGAATTTGGAATCATTTGGAATGGACTAAGGTGCATTTTGAAAATGGGTGACAGAAGCTCATGCACGGTCCGTGTCCTGGAGGCGCACGATGCGTAGGGTACGCACGGTTTGTGCCCTAGGGCGCACGGTCCGTGCCATGTTTTTAAATCCTTTTAGGCCACCTGCGAACAAGACGCACAATTCGTGCCACTAGGGTGCACAATCCGTGTGTGTTCATCAGCAACCCAGAAATTGCTATTTTCGTAAATTCTTTCCATTTGTTTCGATTCCAAATTTCATTCCGATCGAAATCCTAACACCACAACTAGTATTCCAGTCCAGACAACCATCAATACATCAATCAATTCAAACAATCTCAATGTCAATCAATCAATCATTCAAAACACTTCAAAAATGTGATAGTTGAAAAAACAGTTTTCGACTCAATTCTTTTGAAACAAAAACGTGGAACACATGAAATTAAGATCTGGAACTCAGTATCTCACAGACATCCCTAAGTGAGTATAGAACTCACCGATGTGATGAAAATCACAAAAACAACGAATCCACGGATTGCAACGACAATGTAACCTCACGAACGGTCCTCGTACTCAAACTTTTCATCACAACTCGAACTCAAATCCTCTCGAACGATCCCAAACGACCCAAAACAGCAATGTGGCTTGAGTATGAGCTCTAGTACTGATTATTGAACTTTGAAAGCTAGGTTTGGTGATTCAACTTCAACATGCAAGGGTGTTGGTTCCACTTTTGGTCATTTGAGCTTAAATACCCAACAATGGCGAAATGAGAAAGGAGATGAATGAGTTGTCAAAATTGGTATCAATGTGAAGATAATGAAAAATGGGGAAGAATGATGTGAATATAACTTACATGCACTAGGTTTTATGAGTTGTAGCCCTCCTTCTTCCTCCTCTTTCACTCTCGAGTTTCTCTCCCTCTCTCAACCCTTACTTTTCTAATTTTCTGAAACTCTGGAAAAATGGAACTGTGGGGTGTTTGGGGTCAGCTGAGTGGCATTTAGTAAAAAGTGTGGGAATTGTCCTAAATGCCCTTACTTAACATTTCCCACCTATGACCCATTTTAAATCCACAATCCAATATTAATCAAAGTAAACATAATCATATCATTGGCAATTCATTTAATTAGGACACTTAGTCAATCATAACTAATTATATTATTTAGCTAAATTGATTAAACATGATATCTTGCTAATTTTAAGTAATTTAAAATTAGTCCAATTGGGGATGTTACAGTAATTATCTCATCAATGAAAAATTTTGGTGACGACACCAACACTAAATTGTGGTTAATATGTACTAACCAGTTTTTCATTTACCCGCTCACTCACCACACAAACACTAAATTGTGGTTAGTATGTACTAACCATTGGATTGTTGTATAATGGTCACTGAAAAATTTAGATCCTAAGTCGTTGCCACTAAGTCCATTCTAGAACTAGGTTTTAGTTCTTGCTACTGCCCTTACGTTCTGTAATTTTGCTTATTTATTCTGAAATTTAATTATTTTTGTAATTTTGCATTTACTTTTTTTTTATTAAAAAATTTGCGTTATTTTGTTTTTTTTTTTGACATTTTGTTTTGTTCTTTAATAGGTACGGCACCAAAATTTGTGTATTTTTATTTGACTCATTCTTATTGAACACCCTCTCGTACCTCACTAGCTAAACACACTTTGACCCTGCAAAAAGACCAAAATACTCTTAAGGAACAAAATAGTTCCAAGCGTGTCCCATATTTTCTGACTTTCAACGGCTACGGTACCTTGGTACCGTGGCATATGTTTTGACACACACCCATAGTACGATAGCGCCTTGATATTGAACTGGTACAACATCAAAATACCGTGTCTACTAATTCTAAATCTGAATAGACAGGGTACCTTGCCACTGTACGAGTTCGGTATCAAGGTACCGTACCTGCTAAATATTCTGCAGAATGGTTTTTGACATATATTTTCTATGTTTCAACGACTTCGATTCTACTGACACTTTTGATCAACGACCTATATTCAGTTAAATTTCTTTAACAGTCATTGGAATCTTTGTCCTTTGTGTCGGAAAAAGAAGTGGATTACATTTGTTGTGGTAATTGTGCCTAAATAGATATATTTTCAACGGTCTAGATTTCTCAACAAAAAGTTTGATCAAACACTCACATTCAACGACACCCACTATAAATAGGATATCAATTACCCCCATTTCTCTCACAGCAACATTTTTCCCTTACTAAACTATTGCTTCTTCACAAATGCCCCTTCTGAAATGGAGTTCAAATCAACCTAGTTCTCAATGGACTCCTACCTGATTGTCCTCCATCATCGTGGAAGTATCACCATGAAGGAAAATGGTGTTTGGTTTCAATGTCCCAATCTTTCCTTCTGTAGGATGAAAATGGACTTCACATTCTCGGAGTTAAAGAAAAACACAAAGAGGAGCATTTTGCTAGACAAGTAACTCCTATTGTTTACCGCAAGCCTAGTACTGAAGATGATGACCATTGTAACATCCGCAAAATAATTAATAGAATTATTTGGGTGCTAACCCAATTAAATTAATTTAGTACCCGACTGGTAAATTTATTGAGTGCTAAAATTATTTATTTGTTGTCCTCGGATCGTTAACCGGATAATACGGATCAAGGAAGTTTCGGAATCGAAATAGGAGATTTCGATCAATATGGTAATTGGACCACGTTACAATTATATATTAATAAATATATATATGTGTACGTGTGTGTGTGTTAAAAAGGAAAAGAAAAGAATTGAAAGAAAGAAAAGGAAGCTGAGAAGAGAAACAGAGAAGAAAAGAGAAGAGAGAAAGAAAGGGGAAGGAAGAAGAAGAGGAAAAAGGGGGCAGTTCCGCTAATCAAAACGACTTCCGTCCAACACGAAAAATGCTCAGCGTTACTTCCTCTTCGATATGGTACCAAAATCTTCATCATCAACCCTCTCTCTCTCACTTTGCCATTTTCGAACTTGAGAGGGAAAATCGGAGTTTCGATGGTTGTAACTCAAGGGAAAGCTAAGGACGATGTTTAGGAGCGAGCACGAGGTGGATTACTCGAGTATTGAAGATCGATTGGGTGATTTGGAGTCGAAAATCAAAGATTGGGGTTATGGATGAATAGTAGCTGTTGAAGAAGATGATGAATAGTGCCCATGGAGAATTTCGGGAAATCGGTATTTCGGTCAAAAGCGGTTTCGTGATCGAGTGAGAAGCTTCGGAAGCGGATTGGGTGTCGCCGGAGCGGGGAGCGTTCGTGTGGTCTCGGTGATTTTGAAGTCTCGGTGTCGGCACACGCTTCGAGGGTGAGTTTTACTCACGCTTAGGATTTTATGTTTCGAATTAATTAATTAACTGTTTTACCGCTTTCGCTGGACTGGAATATTATTTGATAATCGAGTTTGAGAGATTTTGGGTTGAAAACCGTTATTTGAAAATATGTCGCGTTTTGATACAATTCGATTACAATGAGTTTTTGATTGATTTGTTTGATTGTGTGACTTTGATTGAGACTGTTTTTATAGTCGTCAAATCTGTTTTCGGTCGAAACGAGAATCGCTCGAGAAATTTTGGGTCAAAAACCGTTATTTCGGAATATGTCGTATTTTGGAAAAATCCGTTTTGATTGAGTTTTTGGATTGGATTGATTGATTGTGTGGTTTGTATTGGATTCATTTTACTGGTTGTAAAATCTGTTTTCGATCGGAACAAAAATCGGAATTGAGCGGAATAGCGGATTTCGCGAAAATCGCAAAATTCTGCACTTGACAGGCCCCCTTTCTGCCAGTTCACGCGCCGTTTGCGCGCCGCGCGCCACTCGCGCGCCACTGGGCAGAACTTGTCTGTCAACTCGCGCGCCGTTTGCGCGCCACGCGCCACTTGCGCGCCAGTTGGCAGAATTTCAGCAACCAAACACTGTTTTTCGTTTCGCGATAACTTTTGATCCGGGAACCCGATTGAGGTGTTCTAAGATGCGTTGGAAAGCTTATTCAGAGGCCTAACTGAATATTCTATTTTTAAGGCAAAATGAACTGTTTTTGATATTTAAAATTGTGTCGAAAAGTGGTCAACTAGAGTGCGAGTGTGAACTTGGAATTTATAAAATATGGATTAAAGTGTTTCATTGATTGTCTGATTTGATGGACCGTGGGTTCATAGTACTGTAGATATATGTTTATATATCGAGTTGGGTGACGACCCTATGTTGTAACATACTAGGGGGAGGGAGTCATGATCCTCTTACCTAGGCTCCATGCCAATAGGAGAATGTACTATTGGTAGGGGGGTTCACCGGCTTGCAGCGTTCGCGTCAGCGGTGTTATGTTGTTTATAGTGCGATACCGGCTTGCAGCGTTCGCGTCAGCGGTGTCGTACTGAGTTAACAGGTTACCGGCTTGCAGCGTTCGCGTCAGCGGTAATCTGTTTTTGTGTGATTGTTTTTATGCGGTTCATCGGATGGAGCGTTCGCGCGGCCGATGCCGTATTGACTTAAAACCGGATTTTATAATTGAACCGAGAGTGCGAGTAGGGGTCTCGGTAGAACTCACTGAGACAAGTTGTCTCACCCAATCAATTGTTGTTGTTTTACAGAGAAACAGGGAAAGAGGAGATCCACAGAGGCACGAGCAGGTTGCCCTCGGACTGGCTACTGAAGACTTAGCTTTATGTTTAAGTTTATTTCCCTTTTGTTGTCTGTATACTAAAACATTATGTATTTAATGTATATCTTTCTTCCGCTATCTTGTATGATACTGAATACTATAATTGCTGATGATATATGGTCTGAGAACCATATTGTCTTGTTGTAAATAAGACTGTTTGAGTTATATTCAGCGAAAAATTTATAGTGATATTCAGTGTCTAAGCAGGAAATACATCTCTGATGGGTTACTAGTGTGCACCTGGGTATTTTTGGTCAATAGAAATATCGGGGTGTTACAACCATGTTTGCTATTCAGTGATGTATATTTGGACCAACAACTAGTACGTGCCATGATGGAAACACATGCCCAATTTTTAAGAACTGGTCCGTTGGAGCTGTACGTCAATATCATATGAACTCCAGTTGAGATAATTTTCCTTTCCTAATAGGGACTTTAAAATAATTGTCCTTGTAATCAAATGTTTGTCATTTGTATTCCATGTTTATTTGGTGATGCACGATCCTGCTTTTTATGAATAAATAGACTAATATATTAATTAACCATAAAAATGTAATGTACACATCATCCATACAAAGATATCAAAATAAAAGCCTAAAAAAATTACTAGGTCTATCGCTTGCCTCACCCGCCTCTACACTGATACACACACCTTCTAAAATGGGTGAATGGCCCTACAATGGCTTTCAGTCGCTCGAGTAAGGTCCAAGTGCGCGTTCCTCGTAAAATACGAGTTTCCAGCTGCTCTTCCACACTAATAACTATGTCCAATATCTCGAACATACAATGTGTGTGCCAGAAAAAAGTATTAAAAAAACATCTTGTTTAATAAAATAAAACACCATAAAATATCACATATATGTAAAGCCTGTGACTCATTTGGTATGGGTTAATTGGTCGGACCTAGGTATGGGTGTGAGACCCTCCAAAACCAGCCAATGTACTCGTTAGCGGTGTTTGGCTAACCCTGCATGAGCTGATCACCGCACCTATCTACAGGTAGTTATGCTAGCATCGATCCTTCAGCTGGTTGTAGATGTAGGCAAGGGCCATCCCGCCTCATGTATAGTTGTTGGTGGGCTGGAGGTCATCCAGCATCCCAAGATATATATCCCACCTTCACCTTTGGCCTCAACTTGTCAGTGAAGATGGTGGTGCCCAATATAAGCCCTACTAGCACGCCCCCATGGTTGATCGGCAATGGCTGACGCGTAGACCACCTCTCGCAGCCATCTTAGTTGCACATACAAACCTTTACCCTCCATCTGATAACGTTCATCGTCAGCGTCCACTCCCGGGTACTCGACCAAGGCGCCTACTGTGTCAATCTTAAAATAGGCAGGGATGTCAAAAAACCTATCAACAATCTGGACTGGAGGTGCAGCAGTACAGAGATGTCATCCAAGGTGATGGTCATCTCACCAAGAGGAAGGTGAAGCTGGATGTGTCTAGCACCCACCGCTCGACAAATGCGCTTATAAGGCCCTTATCGACCTGCTTGAACATAGGTCCTTAAGAGGATAAAGGTCTGATCTCCGCACATAGTCATCAATTTCTGGAACTATGGTAATCTTCCATGTATTTTGTCCGTGGGAAATAACCTGTAGCTCGCCAAGGTCCTGCATGTGCATGGTGTCTGTAAGTCAACCATTCAAAAAAACATAAAGTGAAAATTAATATTGAAATAGATAGGGTTAAATATGTTTGTGGTCTCTATATAATTTTGGTTTATTTGTTTTTAGTACATGACTATTAATAACACTAAATTTTATAGGGACTAAAAGTGTGAATTTTTTTAGGGACTATAATTAATAAGATAACAAATTTTATAGAGACTGAAAACATAGTTAACCGCCCAAATAGATGGGAACACTGACTAACGGTTCCATCCCTTAAGGCTTTTGCTACGTGAGAGTCGTAGCAAGTCAGAACCATTTGGTCCTCCGGTCTGCTCGGGTATGGGGTACTTAGATGATGATGTCCCATCAACATCAGTAGGAGCAGCAGCCTCAGCAGCACCGGGCTGTTTGTAACACCTCGGTATTTCTAACAAGTAGAAATACTGAAGTGCACACCTAGGCATACATCAGAGAATAATTTCCTGTTTTAGATATTGAACATAATTACAACAAGCTCATAACCTAGAGCCCAATATCCAAATACAAAGAAATAGCGGAAACGATTTTACAACTTTTACAGATACAAGTTATACAATCGGAAATACAAAGAACTCGAGGGAATGACATTAACAATGAAAACTAAGTCTTCACCGTCTTCATGAGCACACCACCTAGCTGTGCTTCTTCACCTTTGCTTTTTCCCCTGCTTCTTTGTAAAAACCACAAAACATAAACAGTGAGATAAACATCTCAGTGAGTTCTACCGAAACCCCTAACCACACTCTCGGTTCAATTATAAATCCTATTTAAATTAACATGACACCGACTGCAATCCACTGCTAATCCCAGTGAACCGTATTATAGGAATTTCTTTTATTCGTGGATTAATTCATAACCACACACATTTTAATTCAACACGACACCGACTGCAATCCACTGCTAATCCCGGTGATCCGTGTTATGACTCAGTACGACACCGACTGCAATCCATTGCTAATCCCGGTGTATCGTACAACAAAACTTTCAACATAACACCGACTGCAATCCACTGCTAATCCCGGTGAACCCCCTACCAATAGTACTTTCCCTAATGGCACAGGGCCTAGGGTAAGGGCTCATGACTTCTCTGCCCAGTATGTTAACATGGGTCGTCACCCAACTCGATATATATATCTATATATCTACACTCGATGACCTGTTAGTTCACCTATACTCAATGAACATTTAGTCCATCTACATTTGACCGTTAATCGAACATAATACCCGCATTGGGCCGTTTCCTATAGTCGATATAATATATATATATATATATATATATATATATATATCGTGAATCGTAGACCAGTTTAGACGAATAATTAATAATCATCCCGCGTCAGTTATACTATACCACGTGGGACTCATAGTCCGCTTTATTATTAATAAAACATATCCGCACACGTGTACTATTATTCGGTTTTTCGAAATAATTTATAACTTCAAAAACAGTTCATTATACAATTTAAATCATTTATTTGATTAGGCCTTTCAATAAGCTTTCAAACGCACCTGAGAACACCTTAATCGGGTTCCCGGATCAAAAGTTATCGTGAAAACAAAATCAGTGACTTTTGCTGAAAAACTGCAAACCGTCGCGACGCAAACAGGTTCCATCGCGACGCAAAAAGTGACAGAATTTTTCCGTTTCAAAAATTATGAAGGGTCGCGACGCGATGGGGGATGGTCGCGACGCGATGGGCACTGGAATTGCAGAAAAACAGATTTTCAAAACTCGGTTTTGTGCCGTGTCGCTTTTTAAACGTTTCTGATACGTACCTAACTGAAAAATAGTTCATAACACCACTAAAACCAGTCCAATCAACATTAATTTATTCCTCAATCAATCAAACATATCAATCCATAACAATCAAACATCAATTTCCCCAAAATCCGTTAATTGTCGGTTTAACGGTTTTTCGACTAAAACGACGTTTCTCACGCAATTCAAACCGAAACAATCACATCAAGCAATCAATCAAATCAATCAACATAAAGTTCATTTCAATCAATCAATTCAAAACATAAAATCCTAAACGTGAGTAGAACTCACCTATCGTGATGAAAATAACGAAACACCGCGACTTTTCGCCACTCGAACATTCGACTCGCGAGACTCGAGAAATCCGCTTTTCACCTAGACACCAACATAAGCTCCTAGGCTTCAAGCTCCTCACAAAATCCCCAACTTTGATTCCTAAGCTTTCATCTTTCAACATGAACCTCAACATCAACCTTCAACCTCCATGAACACTATTCATCATCCTCAACCTCAAATTGCTCCTATTCACGTAAACCCCAATTTTTGACAATCAAACCCTAACTTTCCAATCTTTGATTCCTTCACTCCAAACTAGTACCCAACCTCTTGTTTGTGTTTCCCAAGCTTCCTAACTTCCCAAAGGAAGGAGAAAACTTAACACCTCTCTTTTACACTTAAATTCGAAAATGGTAGAATTGTGGAGGGTGAGTTGTTGTTGATGATCTTGGTATCATATGGAAGAGGATGAGGAGAGGAATATTTTTATGCAAGAAAAATGAAGCTCACCATGAGAGTTTTGTTCCCTCTCTTCTCTTCTTCCCTACGCCCCTTCTTCTCTCTTTCTTCTCCATTTTCTTCTCTTTTCCTTCTTTCCTTTCTTTCTCACCTCCACGGCTCTCTCCCTCTTTCTCTTATATCTTATTTCTTTCATTTCTTTTATTTCTTTTATTTAAAAGATCTCAAGTGGGAAAAGACCCAAATATCCTTACTTTGTTTCCAAATTCTAAACAAACCCCATTTAATTCCTTATTTGATTTTAACACCCAAAACCAACTTCCTAAATTTACAAATATACACCAACCAATTAATAATTTGGTACCCAATTAATAAATTTTTTAATTAAGCACCATAATAATAGATTGATTGGGTTTAACTTCAAAATAATTATCTCAATTATTTTGGGGATGTTACACTGTTCAGCATCAGCAGCAATATCAACATGTTGTTGCTCCTCAATTGGTGTGTCCTCAATATACACACCAGCACCCCGTCCACGTGTCCTCCTCTGGCGTACGAAAGTAGTTGGCCGCTTCTCACGCTCTTGTTCCTCGTAAGAAGAACACCGCTAATCTTTGCCATCCCTAAAACAGAAAATAAACAATGTTAAAACCCAAAAGAAATCAAAGCTACAGCAAAATGGACAGAAAGCAGCAAAATAGGTGCATTACTAAGATGGAGTAAATAAGAGGGAGATTGTGGGTAGGGGTTTTAGTGGAGGGGTATTTTGGGGTTTTAAAAGTTTGGGGTGTGTGTGGGAGTTTAATAAGAATGGGCCTTTTTTATTCTTATTGTTATTGAGCTAAAATTATACCCAAAAGAATTAGAACAAGATAAAAGTTGAAGTGGTATTTTTTATACCCCCACTCCTATACCATACATGAAGAAAAGGGACGACGCTGACGACATGGAGGTATGGTGGCCGAAGACACCGCTGATATACTTTTGTTTCTAATATTTTATTTATTTTAACTATTTTAATTATTACAATTACTAATATATGATGTGACAAGTATATGTGGCATCATTAAATGACGTGTGCAAGGTGCATTAGCTGCCACGTCATTTTTTTTATAAGAAATGTTAGTGTGGGTAGGGGAATGTTAGTTTCCGGGGTTTGAACCCGGAACCTCCTTCTTGCACTCTTTTGATGCACTCCTTCGATATCGCTTAGCTCGCCAACTGAGCTACCAACTTGGGATATGCCACGTCATTTAATGAGTTTTAAAATAGGGGGACCAAAACTATAATTTATCCTTAAAACAAAAAGTCAATATGATAACTACTTCCTTTTAATCACAACCACACATGTATTATTATACGGTCCAAATTTACTCATGTTACCCTCTCATATTAAAACTCCTCTCACTTGATACACTCTTATATATATATATATATATATATATATATATATATATATATATATATATATGTACGTATATATGTATATTGAAATTATTTCTTTTAAGTTTTAATACAACCTTAAGTAAAATAAAAAATTATAAAATAAAAATCAAAGTTTACATGAACATTGGAAAGTTCAAACCCAAATAGAATTATAGCAGAAATAGTTATACATGTATAGCATTCCACACTAGCAACAACATCTATCGATTAATCTATGAATATCATTCTCTCAACAAATGCAAGAGACACAGATGGTTCATATTATTTTATAATCTATGCAGGGCTGGCCAATCACAAGTGCAGGCCCGTGCAATAGCACAGGGCCTCAGCCTAGTCCAAATTTTTTAGGGCCGCAAAAAAAATATTAGCCTCAGCCCAATCACACCTTCTCACAACTTTGACAAAAAAAAACCTCTCCATATCCCTCTCACCTTCGAAAGACAGCTGAAATCTTGAAAAACTAATTGCAAATTGTTTGAGACCACTAGTGGAAAATTTATTTTAGAAAGCACCATTTAGCATCGGTTGTTCGAAAAGCCGATGCTAAATGTAGAAGCGGTGGCAATTTTGCAATTAAATGGAAGATTTCAATTTTCGCGGCTACATTTGGTCTCGGTTGTTTAAACAACCGATGTTAAAAGTACTTGCGTCAGACATTTAGCATCGGTTGTTTATACAACCGATGTTAAATGTGTATGTCTATTATATTTAGCATCGGTTGTATAAACAACCGATGCTAAATGTCCAATTTTTTTCCCAATCCTTCGCGTTCTCTCGTATTCTCTGAAAGTCTCTTCTCTTCTCTCAACTCCAGCCGCTCTTCATTCTCTCTATCTTCCTCACTACACCCAAAAGCTACCCCACGACCAAACCCACCTCCTCTTCACCCTCTTCTCTCTGTTTCCACCTCTCTCACTGTTTTCTCTCTCTCCTGCTTCTCCTTCTGAACATGCACAACTCCCTCTTCTCTAACCCTAAGACCTTCATCCCCAAATTCCATCAAAACTCCTCCAGAAAGGTAGTCTTTGAACACCGCCGAGACACGCTCAACCCCACCGAAAAATCCCCACTGCCATCATGAGTGCTCCCTGCTGTCTCTCAGCCTCGCGAAGGCCTTCTCTCTCAGCGCATCTTTCTCTCGCATTTGAGCCTTGATCTTCAGATCGCATTTGAGGTTTGATTCTCCTTTATGCTCTCTCCCTCAATCTCAGTTTTTTAGGTTAGTTTTCATTTTTGTTTTTCGTATTTCTTCCAGATTTTCGTTTTTCCTATTTCTTCAGATCTGTATCTGAGTAATTTTGAATACTGGAAGAATGAAGAATCTGAAACGAAGAAGAAGTAGTTGGTACTAGGAACGAAGAAGAGGAAGGAAGAACCAGAAACAAATTTCTTGTCTTTAGGTACGTAATTCCTATTTCTTCAGATTTGTACCTGAGTGTTCTCATTTTTGTTTTTGTTCATGTTTTATTTTTGAATGTGGGTTTGTTTTTGATTATTTTTCAATTCTAGATCTGTTGATTTTATTGGTGTATTGTTTGGTTGATTTTGTCTTTTTGGAACCCTAAATTCCTAATGTTGATTCCTAATTTTACCTCATTGCAAACTAAAAATATAATTAGGGGGACAATTTTTAAAATTTGAACAGGGCCCCCAAATTGTTTGGGACGGCCCTGAATCTATGCATGCATTAGGTAATCAATATATTGTCTTAAGAGAACTCAATATCACAAAACTTAATTTTGATTCAATTGTTAAAACTTCTCTGAGGACTCTTTGTTCTTCAAATAAAATTCCTCCATCAAGATCATAATAATTACCATAGTTCAAATAAGTTTCAAGATTTATGAAAGATAATTCTAATTTCTCATCAAAGAATGACCTACGTCTTTAAATACTAAACGTAAATCCAAACATTTCTCAAATGTGCTACACTACTCAAATCTTTTATTAAGTGAGCTAATTGCTTGATCTACAATGTATGAAAAAGAGTGACGGGTCTAAGGAACAGGTTAGGGTTAGGTATAACCAACCCAACTCATCCCTTACTCACGCCTTACTCCTAATTGTTAACTCTATTACAATGGTAATGAGACTTTTATCAATAAAATATTCAATTTGAAATCTATGTTAGTTTAAGTAGAAATCTTGTTATAAAGTAATATCGTAAAGTCATGTTTTGAGTTTGAATAAATGGTAAAATACTAAAAATAATCAAATTTTTACTTCTAACTTTTAGTCATATTTAAGTGATCACCCTATAATTTTGTTTCGATTGTCCTTCGAAGCAACCTGATCTCGTCTTAAATAGATCCGATCTTAGTTTGACCCAAAGAACATCAGATTTGGTTTGGTCTAAGGACATGTTAATGGTTGTGGTCCAAAAAAAGTCCCCATAAAAGTTTCGGGTCGAGGTAGGGACAAACATAACCCCTAGCTCCCTTACTCACCACTTAATGCAATATTTAGTTAAAATGAAAACAATTATACAAAATATTGTAATTAAAGATGTAATAAAAACTGTTAATTTTAATCTAACGATTATAATTAAAAGTTCTCATTTCTCATAATAATCAAGAGTTCTCCCTAAATACCTTCTCTATATATCAACCGTTCTACTCTACATTCTACTATAAAACTAATCAAAGAACCCACTAGGAAAAACTCAAATCTCATTACAGCAACAATGTTTAGGGTAAATTTGAAAAACACTCATAGAAAAACAAAAATAAATTATATTTTTCAAGTTTTCTCACAGTTTCACCCTTTTCAACTTTCATTATTTTATTTATCTTCTTTCCCCTTCATTTTTACTATGATTTTGACAATTTTAACAAAATATTAATATTATTTTTTCTCCATCAATAAGGCTTTTTTTCTTATTTGAAAAAATTGAAATCTTAATATAATTTATTTTTTAACTATCACAAAAATATAACATATTGTCGATATAGTTTTACAACGCTACAAGTTGTTGGTATAATTTCCTTAATGATAAAATGATATTAAATATTTTATTTTATTTAATAATACTATATATTTGACTAAGAACACGTAAATTAGTTTTATTTTTCAAATATATATATATATATATATATATATATATATATATATAAATTAAAACCAGTTGCTCATATTCTGTTATTAACTAGTAGGAAATCTGTGCATACACATGGATGCTGTCGTGTTCTTTTTATGAATGAACTTTTTTTTTATAAACAACTAAATTATATTAGAAAAGAGAAAACGAATACAGAAAGAAAAAAGACCAAGGGGGACCAAACCAAAACCCAAGGCCAGAAAAAACTAGCAAATCAACAGAAAGGAAACCTGGGCCAAGTCACCCAAAAACCAACCAAAGGTTGAAAACAGACCAATAGTCCAAAGAAAACAGGCCAAAAAGGCTGGAGAAAAAAAACACCTCAGAAAGTGACAGAAATAGAACTAGATTTAGACCGAAGGTTGTAGCCAGCAGTCTTTTTTTGCTTCTTCTGTTTCTTGGACCCAACCGGTTCCGAGTACCTCTCCGCTGAGTCAGGAACCACCGGATCGCCAACATCATCTGGCGACTCACCCCACAACCTACTTAAAATTTGCATATCAGCCTTTACTGCAGGATTCGTGACCTCTTAGTCAGGGACAATCAAAACTTTGGTGCTTGGAAATAACATAGCTGCTTGCGAGTTAGAGACAACCTCCTCATCTGCGATATCTGCCCAGCTTTTCTTTGAAGCAGATGTCTCCACTGCGTAGGAAGCACCAGAATCAAGCCTAGTCGTGGGAGACTTGGTGGAGCAGGTATGAGCTACACCAAGCTCATCATGGCCCCCAGCCATCTCTTCCAGGGAAATAACAGTGTTACCAAAACCCTTGATGAGATCATTTTCAACCCTTACCAAAACTAGACTATTTTCTTCCACAATGGTTGGACCAGCATCAGGCTCACCCGATTTCTCCGGAGACTTCTCATTATCAATCCGAGAAGGTTTGACTGAGACGCGATTACTGTTCGTCTCCGCGTTTCTCTTACAATTCTGTGAAGAATGACCAATACATTGACAAGAGCTGCAGAATAGAGGGACACTCTCATATTCCACCCTGATGAAAAAGGAGTAACCCTCTCTTTCTACTAACAATTGATCATGTAGCTTCTCAGAAAAATCAATATCAACAAGTACTCTAGCAAAATGACCAAAAGTCCTTTTCATAGTGGCTTCATACAAAGCAATAGGAGCTCCTAGGCTACCACTGATCTCAAACAAAAATTTTGACCTCCAATATTCCCGGGACAGACCATGAAGCCTAACCCAACACTGCGCATTTGTTTGTTTTGCAGAGATAGGGTCAAAATCTGGCCTCCAAGCAAACAGGTGCAAAACACCCGGCTTTAGAGATCGCGATCCAAGAGACCAAACATGCCTAAGGACCTCATTAGAAACAAAAGAGAATTCAAAAAATCCCTTACCAAGAGAAACCAGAGACCAGTCAGAAGAAATCTTCCACATATTAGTCAATTTCACCTTTAACTCTTTAAGCTGATAGGGCTTATCTCCTTTAGACAAAATTATTCTACCATGTAATAGATTGACACATTCAGCAATACTAGCCTGATATTCTTCTTCCGAAATCTTAACAGCAGGAACATCTCCTTTTAAACAGGGTTTCTGCCGCTTACTGTACCCAAACTCTTCAAACGATCTGGGGGCTTGAGGGGTACCTGTTAGCGCCTCAGAGAAAGACTTTTGTTTAACACTACTTTCAGGTGGGACATCCACAGCAACATGCTGTACTACCGAAGCACCCAATTGAACCATACTTCCAGAGGGAGTTCGTTGACTGAAGCTTTTAGCGTAGGCCCACTGGATCTCAAATCCATCGCTAACAGTACGTCAGCCTCTGGAAAGAGCATAACATCGCGAGTTGAACAACTTCTGGTTGTTGATGGCGCGGCACTAACCACCGGCATCTGGGACGGCGCGTCAGGATCCGGAACCACGTTCATACTAGACAGATCCACAAATGAAGCGGCGCGATCCACCTGTCTAGAAGACAGATCCACAATCGGGAAGACGCGATCTCCCTGCAGAGAAGACAGATCCACGACACGATCCGCCCGTAGAGAAGACGGAGCCACCTGCAGTGAATCAGACAATAACAAATCAAGAGAACCATGATTCGGATCAGCACTACTTAGACAGTATTTAAATAGATAAAAAAGGAGTTTCGAATAAAAAATAGATAAATTTTAAAATCTAAAAATGTAAAAATATAATTTAAAAACAGTCCGGGCATTTATCCCGTGTTTTTTTATATATCAGTGCAGTGTTTTTTATATATCAGTGTTGTTATCCCGTGTTATTTTATATATCAGTGCAACTATCCTGTGTTTTTATATATATATCATTGTAGTTATCCCCGTATTTTTTATATATCAATGCAGTTATCCCGTGTTTTTTATGTATCAGTGCAATTATCTCATAGTTTCAATTGACTATTTGAGTTGATTAATAGATAGTAAAATATAGATAGTAGATTATCAATAAGAAATAGTAGGTTTGTAGTAGTAGTCTTCAAAAAATTTAATTATCAATTACAAATATTAATCTCTTGGTTTTTTTATATATCAGTGCAGTTATCCCGTGTTTTTTTTATATATCAGTGCAGTTATCCCGTAGTTTTAATTAATTATTTTAGTTGATTAATAGATTATAGTAAATAGTAAAAGACAGATATCAAAGTAAAGTGATAATAGAAAAGAGAAGAATTGTTTATGGGAAAAGTAAAAGTAAAGTAAAAAGAAAAAGGAAGAAAGAGAGTGTAAGAGAAAACTGAAAATGAGGAAAGTGAGTGTAAGAGGAAAGAGAATAAAAGGAAGAAAGAGAATGTAATGACATTTTTACCTTTATATTTGACATGTGGCTTGTTAGTAAAATATCCAAATTGGTAATTTCATAAGAGGTTTGTTTGTATAAATAGATATTAGATAGATATTAGATATATATATATATATATATATATATATATATATATATATATTTGATAAGCAAATGTTAGTGGGGGTGCGGGAATGTTAGTTTTCGGGGACATTAGATATTTATATATACATATATATATATATATCATTGCAGTTATCTCATAGTTTCAATTGATTCTTTTAGTTAATTACTAGATTATAGTAGATAGTAAAAGATAGATAGTAAATTATCAATAAGATTGTAAACAGATTTCGGAGAGAAAAATTAAAAATTTTAAGGTGATAACTTTTTCAAAAAGGTGATAGTTTTTTTTTTTGTTTTTTAGTGTGATTCAGTTACATTTTTATAGGTCATTTTATTAGAGTAGTGTTTGTATAAATTTAGAAATTTAGTTAAAAAAACTACCTGAAGAGATAATAGAAAGAGAAGAATTGTTTATGGGAAAAGTAAAAGTAAAGTAAAAAGAAAAAGTAAGAAAGAGAGTGTAAGAGAAAAGTAAAAAGGAGGAAAGAGAGTTTAAAAAGAAAGAGAAAAAAAGGAAGAAAGAGAGTGTAAGAATAAAAGTGAAAGGAGGAAAGAGAGTTTAAGAAGAAAGAAAGTGCAAGAAGAAAAAGAAAGAAAGAGAGGGAAATGACATTTTTGCCCTTAAGAAGTAAAAAATCATTCGAGAACTTGTAATTATTGACGTATCTAAAACGTTCATCTTATTATTTCCTTTTAAATTAAAGATCACAAAAAATCTCATAACTAATGATGTAATCTGATCCTTTAATTATAATAGAATATTTTCATTTGTCACCGTAATAAAGTGTTCTCATTTCCTTGTTGGCAAGAAACCACCATTTATGCCGACCAAAAAAACTTACACTTGTCGTTGTTGTCCTATTTAAGACAAATTGCCTCCGGTTGCACTTCACTTCAAATTTTTAGCTTCC
This sequence comes from Astragalus membranaceus, assembly GCA_039519185.1. Taxonomy (NCBI): domain Eukaryota; kingdom Viridiplantae; phylum Streptophyta; class Magnoliopsida; order Fabales; family Fabaceae; genus Astragalus; species Astragalus membranaceus. The sequence continues at coordinate 132,626,625 of CM076850.1, forward strand.
AAAATATAACTTTGTTCCTCTCTTATCTTACTATGCAAACATACCCTTAAGGACTAAGGTATTAGGTATATGAATTCCCTCTCTAATTATATCATCTTCATTTAGCTCATTCATAACCGACGTATGCTAACCACTCACACTTGAATTCTCAACAAAATTAATATGTTCTAGTTAATATGTTCTAGTTTGTTGCACATATAATTAATATGTTTAGGGGTAATTAGGTAGAAGAAAAGTATGTTGCTGTACATTATTAAAGATGAATAATTAATGAATTCGTCTCATTTCCGATCATCACAACTCATTTTCTCATATTGCAGATTTAATGGTTAAACAAGTTTTGATGAATTTCTTATTAACTTCTGTTATATATATAATATATATATAATATACACATACACATTATATTCTGAACAAATAGTTTTGATAAACAGTATATACTTGTCACCTATAAGATTATTGTTGTATTTGTTCCATTTTAGTTTCAATAATCTACAATATTGTCAAAACTTGGAGGGGAGAACCACACGGGCTGACAAGTAGGGTATTCGTGGCCAGTCAAGTTCTCAGAGTAGATTAATTATCAACAAAACCGGTGAATACTACGCATCAATAACAGAGTAACAAAAAAATAATCTAAGATTCTCTCAAAATAAGCTTCAATAATCTAAATTAGTTTCTGATCATTGAACAAATTTTATCAAAAACTATAATTCTTTGAAGTAATAACGAATAAGTCTCAATATTAACACCGTTCAAAAAATGGGGAATGATTCTTTACCTTGAGCATTTGGTAACTTGGTGTCTTTCTCTCTATCTCTCTTAACTCATCTTTCTCTCTTATCACACTATTATTTTAATTACCATTCTCTCTTAAAATACACTAAAGTTACTAAATGCTCAAGGTAGACAATCTACCTCCTTAAAAAAACCTGTTTGTGTGCTGAATTAGATTTTGACCATGATTTCATGAACGAAACAATGCAATTAGCCAATTAGTAAGAAATGGGTATGACTAAAAAGCCTTTTCAAGTTCAACATATTTTTCTTGTCAAAGAAAATTTGAAGGAGGCATGCATCATGTGTTTAAATTTTACAAGTACCTATTTGGATTTAGATAACAAAATAGGGAGGGGGCTAAGCCATTATAATAAAGAAGCGTGTTGCTATCCATTACTCATAAAAAGAAGGACATTAAATTTATATAGAGTAAAGTGGGATAAGGTACAATTTGGTTGATGGCGTAATATTTGTTTCCTAGGAGGCAAACTTATGTGAAAGACAGCTAAGGGGGTGGTGAAGGAATGGCCCATATGGAATAAGCCCTTTGGTGGGGTTTTGTTGGTTTGATGAGGTACTACTACTTGGTTAGTATTCATTGCCATAAACTCACACCTAAGGCAATTGCTTTCCCCACACCCCCTCCTACTCTTCGCACACCCCCGAACTTATTTTTCCCCAAAATGACCTCGCGTGAGACGCTCGTGTAACACGGGTTAAGTGACTGTTCGAACGAGGTTATGCGAACCAGTTCGAACGACGTTGTGCGTGTTAAGGAATTGGTATTGTTCGCATGACATCGTTCGAACCTGTTCGAATAATGTCATCCGTGTTAAGGAATATTGTTAACTGATGGTGTGAGGGCGTGTTTTGGCTGCCTCGAATGGCTTTATTCGAACGTGTTCGAATGGGTGCGTTCGAACAGGCGTTCGAATGGCCACATGCGAACCACTGTTATGCAGAAACAGAAACTAAATAAATCAGCACACAGTTTTGGTGATTTCAAAATATAAACCTAACTTTAACATTATGTACCAAAATTATACAACATTGTGTACCAAAATTATACAACATTGTGTACCAAAATTATAAACCTAACTTAACATTGACTACCATCACTATCTTTACTTAAATCTACACAAGGAAGGGGATGGGGGGGTTGTGATTGTATAAATTTAGAAATTTAGTTAAAAAAACTACCTGAAGAGATAATAGAAAGAGAAGAATTGTTTATGGGAAAAGTAAAAGTAAAGTAAAAAGAAAAAGTAAGAAAGAGAGTGTAAGAGAAAAGTAAAAAGGAGGAAAGAGAGTTTAAAAAGAAAGAGAAAAAAAGGAAGAAAGAGAGTGTAAGAATAAAAGTGAAAGGAGGAAAGAGAGTTTAAGAAGAAAGAAAGTGCAAGAAGAAAAAGAAAGAAAGAGAGGGAAATGACATTTTTGCCCTTAAGAAGTAAAAAATCATTCGAGAACTTGTAATTATTGACGTATCTAAAACGTTCATCTTATTATTTCCTTTTAAATTAAAGATCACAAAAAATCTCATAACTAATGATGTAATCTGATCCTTTAATTATAATAGAATATTTTCATTTGTCACCGTAATAAAGTGTTCTCATTTCCTTGTTGGCAAGAAACCACCATTTATGCCGACCAAAAAAACTTACACTTGTCGTTGTTGTCCTATTTAAGACAAATTGCCTCCGGTTGCACTTCACTTCAAATTTTTAGCTTCCAAAATATAACTTTGTTCCTCTCTTATCTTACTATGGCTCGTTTCGTTTCTTTGGTTTCCACCATCTTTGTCTTCCTTCTAATTCTCGTGGCCAATGGTGAGTAGTACTGTTGCTTATAACTTAATGCAATATTTTTTTTAGTTAAGCTAACTAGATATATGATTTAATTTTTATAAATAATTTTTTTTATTGTACTAATTAAGGTTATGTTATGTTACTGTGAGTTGCAGAGATGGTGGCTGAAGCAAGGACTTGTAAGTCACAAAGTCACAAATTTAAGGGACTATGTTTGAGTGCTCGCAACTGCGCTACTGTTTGTCAAACAGAAAGTAAAACTATCACCGGTGGAAATTGCCAAGGCTTCCCTATGAAATGCTTCTGCACTGCAAATTGTACCTAATAACTAAAATAAGAAGGAAGAGTTATCTCAATCTATAAAATTAAGATGATGGATCTGTCACCTTTCTTTCTATTCTACCATTGTTATAGTCTTCTTCATATGTGTCTTTGTTTCTTTAAGAATAATCTAGTTACTCATTCCATGTGGTAAGGGTTTCTTTTGTGTGTCTTCTTTTTTATTTTGTCTTGGTTTGGAGATCTTTGAATTGTTCGAGTGAAAGTGAATGAATAATATAATTATGTGTTCTTAAAGTGTATTATAACTATGTTACAGCTATAGTCCATTCATAAACTTATTATAATTTTATTTCTGTAACACCCCGGTATTTCTATTGACTAAAAATACCCAAGTGCACATTAGTAACACATCAGAGATATATTTCCTGCTTAGACACTGAATATCACTATAAATTTTTCGCTGAATATAACCCAAACGGTCTTATTTACAACAAGACAATATGGTTCTCAAACCATATACCATCAGCATCTATAGTATTCAGTATCATACAAGAAAGCGGAAGAAAGACATACACTAAATACATAATGTCTTAGTATACAGACAACAAAAGGGAAATAAGCTTAAACATAAAGCTAGACTATCAGCAACCAGTCCGAGCTCAACCTACTCGTGCCTCTTGGATTTCCGCTGTCCCTGTGTCTCTGTAAAACAACAACATTTAAACAGTGAGATACAATCTCAGTGGGTTCTACCGAGACCCCTACTAACTCTCTCGGTTCAATTAAAAATCCTTTTTAAAATCATCACGACACCGACTGCAATAAAGTGCTAACCCCGGTGAACGTGAACAAACAAAGTGCGGCACCGACTGCAATAAAGTGCTAAACCCCGGTGTATCGCACAGTACGACACCGACTGCAATAAAGTGCTAAACCCCGGTGTACGTACAACAAACTCATGACATAACACCGACTGCAATCCAGTGCTATATACCCGGTGAACCCCCTTACCAATAGTACATTCTCCTATTGGCACGGAGCCTAGGTTGGGGGAGCATGCCTGCCCCGCCTAGTATGTCAAAACATGGGTCGTCACCCAACTCGATATATATATAAACATATATATCTACAGTACCATGAACCCACGGTCCATCAAATCAGACAATATCCAGAAATATTCCAGTCCAGCGAAAGCGATAAAACAGTTAATTAATTAATTTGAAACGTAAAATCCTAAACGTGAGTAGAACTCACCTATCGTGATGAAAATCACGAAACACCGAGACTTTCCGTGAAAACGCTTTTCTGGCATAACCGCACGAACGCTCCCCGAATCAATTCCACGCTTCGGCGACATCCGTATCCGCTCCCAAAGCTTCCCACTCGACCTCGAGAAATCTTTCGACCGTAAAACCGAATTTCCCGAAATCATTGCACGTTCCGGCGACACACAAAACCGCTTCCAAAGCTTGAACCTACAATCAATCACAAAACTTCCATGGAATTACTATTCATTATCTCCAACCTCCAATCACCCATATTCACATATAAACCCAATTTTTGAACCCTAACCTTTAATTCTTCATAAACCCCAAATCGGACTTCAATATTCGCGTAATCCACCTTGAGCTCGCTCCCAAACACCATCCAAAGCTTTCCTTTGAGCTAGAACAACAAAAACCTCCATTTTACTCTTAAATTCGAAAATGGCAAAGTGAGAGAGAGTGAGTTGATGATGAAGATCTTGGTACCAAAACGAAGAGGAAGTAACGTTGAACATTTTTCGTGTTGGAAGGAAGTCGTTTCGGTGAACCGAAGTCCTCCCTTTTTCCTCTTCTTCCTCCATGCCCCTTTCCTCTTCTTTCTCTTTTCTCTCTTTTCTCCTCTCTGTTTCTCTTCTCTCGCTGCTTCCTTTCTTTTCTTTCTTTCTCTTTCAATTAATTCTTTTCTTCTCCTCTCACACACACACACGTATACATATATATATATTTATTTAATATATAAGCTGTAACGCGGTCAAATTACCATATTGATCGAATTCTCCTATTTCGATTCCGAAACTTCTTTGATCCGTATTATCCGGTTAACGATCCGATGACAATCAATAAATAATTTTAGCACTCAGTAAACTTACCAGTCGAGTACTAAATTAATTTAATTGGGTTAACATCCAAATAATCCCATTAATTATTTTGCGGATGTTACATTCTCCCCAACTTAAAAGAATTTTGTCCTCAAAATTTCGTCAAGTTTTTCATCCGACTAACCGGGGATCGATATCCTCAGAAAGGTCTTAAATTGCTGGAAACAATCTCGAACTAACGATATGAGCGTAGGAACTCTTCCCAAGTTGGCACATCAATCTCCAAGTATGATTCATTACTACTTTGATACGAACTTTCTGGTCACGCATCTACACGAGAAACCCATCATTCGCCTACATAGGCTCGGCACCGCGTTCGAAAACACTTCCGAAGCTTCATTCCTCACTTGCTCCCCAACTTTGATTAATCCAAACCAAAGCACTCCTCGGTAGATGTAAAAACACACACGATTTCCTCGAAAGGTGTAAACATTTTCTCAACACATCCTCTAATATCCTTAACGGTTCTCGTACACACCGACAATGTGACGAAAAAGTCACTGGTGAAACTTCTTGACTCGCCCCCAAGATTTCGAGATAATACTTTTCGAAAGAAGATGAAACGAGGATTTACCAGAAACGTTTATCTTAAACGTAGAAATAAACCGTGGGGACGACAAGTACATTTGAACGTAATGAAAATCACCGCTGTTGTTCTCAAAACAACTAACAAACAGAACCCAGAGTTCTTTTTCCTCTATTGCAAATTCATCATGAGGTTTTTACCAATGACGCACCCGATTCCTTTCCAAATTAATCAATAGCGTTGAGAGCTTCCCCTCAACCTAAGTAATCCTCCTAGGATTTTCTTCCTCAATCATATCCTATTAGCCTCTTAATTCGTTCCCAAAATTAACTTTAGCATGCGGGTTTTCAAAAAAACGATTTTTCAAAACTATTACGCCGCACACCAAGCTTCACTTCGGAAATTCCAGTCACTTGCAAGCAGATCCATCAATTAATCCTTTGATGGTTATTCCCAACGTGAAAACAGTCAGCAGTTACCTCACTTACATATTCGTATTCACGTTCGCCTTGTAAAACGGAATCTCGTAAGACAATCTTATTGTTAACCTTCACCAAGGAGAGGTTAACAAACTAACACCTTGCCACCAAAGTGGAAACTTATGGATGTACTCCAACTTAGATCTAAAAGACTCTAACAATTCCATTTCATGCATCATTAACTCTGCTATATGAATGGATTTCCTACTTAGCGCATCGGCTACAATATTAGCCTTCCCCGGATGATACTTCATTTCGAAGTCATAATCCTCCAGAAATTCAACACACTTCTCTGCCTGCTATTCAGTTCTTTCTGATCAAACAGATACCTTAAACTCTTGTGACCACTAAAGACTTCGAAACGAGACCCATACAGGTAATGTCTTCAAACCTTCAGTGCATACACAATAGCTGCCAATTCCAAATCATGAGTCGAGTAATTCTCCTCATGAGTCTTCAATTGCCTGAACGCATAAGCTACCTCTTGTTGATTCTGCACAAGAACACATCCTAAACTCTTTCCAGAAGCATCGCTGTAAAATTGGAATTGCAAAGACGGATCTGGAAGAATATGGATTGGAGCAGAAGTCAACCGAACCTTCAAATCTTGAAAACATTCTTCACAATCGGCATCCCGCGTAAAAGGTTGACCCTTACGAGTTAACCGAGTAAGTGGAAGAACCAATTGTGAGAATCCTTCGATAAACTTCCTGTAGTAACCGGCTATACTTAGAAAACTTCTGATTTCAGTGGCTAACGTTGGTCGTTCCCAATTCAACACCGCTTCCACCTTACTAGGATCCACCGAAACTCCCAATTGGGAAGTCACGCGTCCCAAAAACTTCACTTCCGGCATCCAGAAGTCACTCTTCGACGGCTTGGCATACAATTTCCTTTCTCGGAGTACATTCAGAATAATGCGGAGATGTTGGGCATGCTCCCCAATAGTCTTAGAGTACACCAAGATATTATCAATGAAAACTACAACAAACTGATCCAGGTAAGGGTGGAAAACCCTGTTCATGTAATCCGTGAATACCGCTGGAGCATTAGTCAAACCGAAGGGCATCACTACGAACACGTAATGTCCATACCAAGTACGGAAGGCTGTCTTCGGAATATCTAAGACTCTAACTAACAATTGATGATAACCTGACCTCAGATCAATTTTTGAAAACACTGCAGCGCCTCAAATTGCTCAAGCAAATCGTCCATCCTTGGCAAGGGATATTTATTCTTGATCGTCACTTTGTTGAGTAGTCGATAATCAATGCACAATCTCATGCTACCATCTTTCCTTTTGACTAACCACACTAGAGCACTCCTTAGAGAAGCACTCGGTCGGACGAATTTCTGTAACATCGACTCTTCAAGTTGAGACTCCATTTCCTTTAATTCTAAAGAAACATTCAATAAGAAACAATAGATATTGATCCCGTGCCAGGAACCAATTCTACAGTAAACTCTACCTCTCGCTCTGGAGGTTCAGAAGAAACTTCATCGTGAAAACATCCAGAAAGTCATTGACAACCTGAATGTTCGCCAAATCTAAACTAATTTCAGTGGATGCAGATAACATACTAACATGTGCTTTCGTACCTTGGAATGAAGATTGACTGTCTAAGGTGAACTAGGTAACCGCTTCGGAATTTGTCCTAGACAATTCAACTGATTCTGAAGCGAAGCTGATAGCTGATTAACACAGTCGATTGCAACATGATTTGCAGTCATCCAATTCATAACAAAAATGGCGCCCACACTTCTCATAGGCAAACAATAAATTCTACAACGAAATCTCTGCCTCCTATAACAAGTAGACAATCCTATACAAAGATTATGTCTGGACACGACCCTTAGCAGCAGTTAAAATAGTTATCGGCTCGGATAGCGATGATAAGGCTAATCCCAACCGATTCACACGCGATTGGGATATACAGCAATAGGTTGCACCCGAATCTTATAATATACTGATCGAGTCATTGAATAGGACTCCCATCCTTCTAAGTATACCGTCAGCATTCGTAACTGTCTAAGCATTCAGAGTGTTGACTCGTCCTTGCCTTAGAGCTGCTCGTAACTCCTTGGAACTTTTCCTTACCGGACACCTATTTGTATAGTGACCTTCTTCATTACAATAACAACACCAATTGATCTATGCTGACGATCACCCTGGTGATGTCCTCCATAGTTAGAACATCTTCTGACCTTTGAAGAATCAGAAAATTGCACCTGTTTTTCCTTTGATGAAATTATCTTAGGACTTTGCATTCGGAGTTGATAATTCAACTACCTTCTTTCCTTTCCCATATTTCCTATGAGATCATCCTCGGCGACATAGGCTGGCTGCACTAAGGCAACAAAATTGGTAATAGTATAAGAACTGAGACCCTAAGTCATAAAAGCACTAAGGCCCTTCTTATACATCTGCATTCTCCATTCGTCATTCGAAACATACCTTACCATTCGGTAAAACTGAGACAACTTCTCGAACTTAGCGGTGTATTCTTCCACCGTCATGCCACCTTTCCTGAGGATGCACCGGTTGGAGACCCCGGTCTTGGTCGAGGACTGCGTCTTGATCATCCTACCATAATTCCGCTTATGATGCACTAAGTATTAAGTTGATCAGGCTCAATGTCTCTTAGCATCACAAGTGTAATTACAACCAGGACTAACAAGGAATCGACTCAACCCTAAACTAAGTCCGACTAGGTCGAACCGCTCTGATACCAACTGTAACACCCCGGTATTTCTATTGACTAAAAATACCCAAGTGCACATTAGTAACACATCAGAGATATATTTCCTGCTTAGACACTGAATATCACTATAAATTTTTCGCTGAATATAACCCAAACGGTCTTATTTACAACAAGACAATATGGTTCTCAAACCATATACCATCAGCATCTATAGTATTCAGTATCATACAAGAAAGCGGAAGAAAGACATACACTAAATACATAATGTCTTAGTATACAGACAACAAAAGGGAAATAAGCTTAAACATAAAGCTAGACTATCAGCAACCAGTCCGAGCTCAACCTACTCGTGCCTCTTGGATTTCCGCTGTCCCTGTGTCTCTGTAAAACAACAACATTTAAACAGTGAGATACAATTTCAGTGGGTTCTACCGAGACCCCTACTAACTCTCTCGGTTCAATTAAAAATCCTTTTTAAAATCATCACGACACCGACTGCAATAAAGTGCTAACCCCGGTGAACGTGAACAAACAAAGTGCGGCACCGACTGCAATAAAGTGCTAAACCCCGGTGTATCGCACAGTACGACACCGACTGCAATAAAGTGCTAAACCCCGGTGTACGTACAACAAACTCATGACATAACACCGACTGCAATCCAGTGCTATATACCCGGTGAACCCCCTTACCAATAGTACATTCTCCTATTGGCACAGAGCCTAGGTTGGGGGAGCATGACTGCCCCGCCTAGTATGTCAAAACATGGGTCGTCACCCAACTCGATATATATATAAACATATATATCTACAGTACCATGAACCCACGGTCCATCAAATCAGACAATATCCAGAAATATTCCAGTCCAGCGAAAGCGATAAAACAGTTAATTAATTAATTTGAAACGTAAAATCCTAAACGTGAGTAGAACTCACCTATCGTGATGAAAATCACGAAACACCGAGACTTTCCGTGAAAACGCTTTTCTGGCATAACCGCACGAACGCTCCCCGAATCAATTCCACGCTTCGGCGACATCCGTATCCGCTCCCAAAGCTTCCCACTCGACCTCGAGAAATCTTTCGACCGTAAAACCGAATTCCCGAAATCATTGCACGTTCCGGCGACACACAAAACCGCTTCCAAAGCTTGAACCTACAATCAATCACAAAACTTCCATGGAATTACTATTCATTATCTCCAACCTCCAATCACCCATATTCACATATAAACCCAATTTTTGAACCCTAACCTTTAATTCTTCATAAACCCCAAATCGGACTTCAATATTCGCGTAATCCACCTTGAGCTCGCTCCCAAACACCATCCAAAGCTTTCCTTTGAGCTTGAACAACAAAAACCTCCATTTTGCTCTTAAATTCGAAAATGGCAAAGTGAGAGAGAGAGTGAGTTGATGATGAAGATCTTGGTACCAAAACGAAGAGGAAGTAACATTGAACATTTTTCGTGTTGGAAGGAAGTCGTTTCGGTGAACCGAAGTCCTCCCTTTTTCCTCTTCTTCCTCCATGCCCCTTTCCTCTTCTTTCTCTTTTCTCTCTTTTCTCCTCTCTGTTTCTCTTCTCTCGCTGCTTCCTTTCTTTTCTTTCTTTCTCTTTCAATTAATTCTTTTCTTCTCCTCTCACACACACACACACGTATACATATATATTTATTTAATATATAAGCTGTAACGCGGTCAAATTACCATATTGATCGAATTCTCCTATTTCGATTCCGAAACTTCCTTGATCCGTATTATCCTGTTAACGATCCGATGACAATCAATAAATAATTTTAGCACTCAGTAAACTTACCAGTCGAGTACTAAATTAATTTAATTGGGTTAACATCCAAATAATCCCATTAATTATTTTGCGGATGTTACAATTTCTCTGCACAAGACTATATTCTTTGTCTTGATAACGCCCATGCTTTTTCGAAAAAACAATAATTTTAGGATTCTAGCCTCAATACAATTCGAACTTCAAATTGTGTTTGGACCCATGGGTGACATTATTGTTAATTATGTGTTTATGTGTTTCTTTATTAACCATTGATTAAAAAAACGGAAAGAATAACCTGGAGCGTGGGGTTCAGCTGTTGGGGCTGATCCTCCCTTAACCAAGAGTCGGGGGTTCGAACCCCGCATTGGGTACGGAGCAGCGTTAAAACTCTGGGCCAGCTCTCCTGCCCCTCGAGGCACATTCAATGAGCGAGGGATTAGTCACTGCCATCCGTGCGGTGGATACCCGGGTTTACCCAAAAAAAACAGAAAGAATTTAATACATGAATTGTTAATGAATGAGCAAATGTTACTGGGGGTGGGGGAATGTTTTTTTCCGGGGTTTGAACCTGGACCTCCTTCTTGCAACTTTGCAACTCCTTCAAGTCATTTAGCTCGCCAACTGAGCTACCGAAAGTGATATTATCCAAATATAAATTACTTTGTAGGTAATTTATTTTTAATTAAAATAATTTTATAATATTAATTTATTCAAAATTAATATTTGAATGGATTTTTAGTGCTGTAACACCAAATTCATATTGTTTTTTAAGTGTGATGCAAAATTACTTTTATTTAAAAGAGGGACTAAAATAAAAAAATCCAAATTGTATAGAGACCAAAAACATAGTTAACCGCCCAAATAGGTATGAACACTAACTGATAGTTCCATCCCATAAGGCTTTTGCTACGTGGGAGCTGTAGCAAGTCAGAACAGTCTGGTCCTCTGGACTCCTCGGGTATGGGTACTTAGATGATGATGTCCGAGCGACGTCAGTAGGAGCAGGTACTAAGGTGTCGGTTTGGTACCTTAGTACCAAAATTGGTTTTTCAATTTTTTTAAAGGTTCATTGCAAAAGTCCAAAACGAGAAAGAGGGAGATAGAGGCTCACCTGAGCTTGGAGGAGGAGGAAGAGTGCGAGTGAAAGAGAAAGGGAGTCTCAACGAGAGAGAGAGAGAGAGGGGGAGAGAGAGAGAGAGAGAGAGAGAGAGAGAGAGAGAGAGAGAGAGAGAGAGAGAGAGAGAGAGAGAGAGAGAGAGAGGTGTGTTTGTGAGGGATAGTCGAGAGGAGAAGTGAGGGATGTGAAGTAAAGAAGAGGGAGAGTGTGGGTAGGGATTTCAGTGGAGGGGTATTTTGGGGTTTTTAAAAAAATTGGGGGGGGGGGGGATGGGAGTAGGAGGGGAGTTTAATAAGAATGTACCTTTTTATTCTTATTGTTATTGAGCTAAAATTATACCCAAAAGAATTAGAACATGATAAAAATTGGAGTAGTATTTTTACACCCCCACTCCTATACCATATACCTCCACTTTTTTTGTATTATTTCAATTTTACCCTTACTGAAATAAACAAAATTTAATTCAGAATATCGATTTATTTTCATTTTCCGGATTCATCTTTTTAACTTTAAATCCGAAATATTTTGTTCAAAATATTTCCGAATTTAAGTTTAACATGTAAATCTGAAATGTAATTTTTTTAGTTTCGGATTTATGTTTTAAGACATAAATCCGTAATGTATATTTATATTCTAGATTTACATTTCAAACATAAATCCGGAATATAATTGTAGATTACGGATTTATGTCTTAAAACATAAATCCGGAATATAAGTATATCTATATATATATATATATATATATATATTATGGAATTTCGAGTTTAAAAGATAAATATAGAATTAATTCTTTTTAATAATTGGAATTAATTATTAAACTAATTTTAATGTAATAATACTAATTTTTTATCAACGGCCAAGATCCCTCTAACACTTTTGACGGACTCGTTTTTGATCAACAGAATACACACGGCCAAAGTACTTTAATTTACGCATGGATAAGTGTGCTTCAACAGATAAAATTTCAACGGTCGAAATTTCTTATGTAAAATATTGAACAACGACCGACACTCAATGAAAATTGCTACAAATACTCATAGTTACCCTTATTTCTTTCGCACCAACATTTCTCTCTACATTAGTAAACACTTGCGTATTCGGTTCCACCACCCTCCAAAATGAATACCATTTCAACCCAGTTCTCAACGGACAACACTTACCGTCCTTCATTGTCGTGGACAAATTGTCATACCCTAATTTCGTCCGTCAGACTAACGCAAATGGTTTCAATTCGCACCTAGCGTGTGCGGGGCGCTTTTAATTGTGCACGCATTGTTGCTCTCGTTGTGCCACGTTTCTTTTTTAATTGTACGCGTTTGTTGCTCTCATTGCGTGAGCGTGTTTGTTTCTCGTTGCATACGAGCTTTTTTTGGTACTCGTTTTTTTTTATCCCTATTAAAGTCATTGCTATTAGTTTAATTATTATTACTATAGAAAAAATGTAATAAAAAAATCAGATCTGAACATACAGTCTTTTTATTATTGTAATTTAGTTTTATTTACAATACAACCCAAAAGTCAAATTTGTTACAAATAAGGACAAAAAAAAAGAGTAAAAAAGTAAAAAAAAAATTGGAAGCAGCGCTGCTGCCTTTGTTGTTGCTGTAGCAAGACTTCATTTTTGGCTACCAACCCAAGATTATTTCTCCTTGTTCCTTGCTGCCTTCCCATTCTTGGCACCAACAGCCCAGCCTTTGCAGCAGCAGTACCACCACCTCTGGGTGGTTTGTTTTGGCTCTGCAGCATTTGTCCCCCAAGAGTTTTGCTCCCCTGCTTCCTCACACACCTACACCACAGTTTCTCCGCTATAAATACCACCACTATACAACACAGAAAACATTCATAGACAGTCACTGAAAAATACACCAAAAAATCCACACGAAAATTCAAAGGAAAGGTTTAGGGTTCATACTGAAACCCAAACAGCAAGGCCTCAAAAATTTCTGAAACAAGGTGATAGTAGCAGCAAGCAGTGGGCAATAGGAGTCTATTTCAGAGGCTGGAAATAAAGGTTGTTTAACATATTTTTTTTTCCAAAATGTACTCTTATTCTTGGTTAACTTGTTTAAAATAAGTTTCAGTTCATCTTCTTCTGTTTCAGTATGTTTTTGACTGCCTATCATGATTTAGTTTGTCTAAAATAAATTTCAGAGGCCTGAAAGTTTAGCATTAGGATTAAAACGTTTTTTGAATGAGTAGCATTACCTCTCTGTTTATAAAAATGAAATTGTTTAGCTATCTAAATTGAAGGTTAATTAGCAATAGGTTTAATGAAAAAACTCAGGGTTGTCCAGTCAGAATCAGTAAAAAAAATAAAACGAAACAACAGAATGTAGAAAGGGGATTGGGAGACAGTGAGATAAAAAAGAAAGAGAAAGGAGTGAAGTTTTACCTCCGGCCGCCGTGAACCACCACTGTAGCCTCCGTCCACCGCCACTCCACGGCCAAGCTCAGTCACCACAGTACACCGCCGTACACCAACCGCCCTAAGCCCCCTGTTTCTCTCTCCTCTCCTCGCGTCGGCCACCACCACACCACCGTACCCTACTACCAACCAAACCAGCCTCCACCGGAAATCACCACCCACGGCGTCACCACCCATCTCAGCCACAAACCACCCACAGCGCATAACCCCTACCCACGAACAGTCCCCAGCCGCGTCATCCACCACCACAATCCCGCCGTCGCAAACCTCGCCTCCTCCCACAGCCCCACCGCAAATCGTCACGTCGCCTCCTCCACGAACCGTGTACCACCTAACCTCCACCGTTCAACCACCGTGGCCTAACCCGAGCCTCCATCAGAAAACAGAACCACCCCTAGATCTCCACCACCACGACAGCAACAAACAGAAACGAAAAAAGGGCTTAAGAGGGAGAGGCTTCGGTTCGCCATGGATTGAGAGGGGAAAGTTTGGATCGGCGAGAGATTAGAGGCTGGGAGGAGAGAAGAAGGTGAGGATCGGTTTGTGAGGAGGAGAAGGAGGAAGGGCGCCGTGAATAGAAGGGATGGGTGCGGCTTCGTTGGTGAGAAGAGAAAGAGAGATTAGGGTTAGTGAGGGAGGGTGCGGCTTCGTTGGTGAGAAGAGAAAGAGAGATTAGGGTTAGTGAGGGAGAGAGCGGCGCTGTGAGAGAGGGAAAGCGAGAGATTAGGGTTAGTGAGGGAGAGAGCGGCGCTGTGAGGGAGTAGAGATTAGGTTTAGGAAAATTAGGGTTTAGGTTTAAATTAAGCTTTTATAGTGGATTTATATCTACTTCGCACACCCCCTCTGTTGTTGCATGAAACCCCCCTGAGAAGCCCAGGTCTTGTTGGGCCGTTGAACGTGGCTGACAGCTTGGGCCTGTTATCTACACCCCAGTTTTAATAATACAGCCCCCCTTTTATTTACACCCTTATTTTACCAATGCACCCCCTGTTTCGTTTTTTAAAAAAAGGGGGAAATCTCTTTTCCCTAAATAAATATTTTCTCTCACAAACCTATTTTTTTTCCAAATGACGAATTAATGTTTTCCTAAACACAAAATTGGTTTGTTATTAATGGTCACTCTGAGCTTAGCTTGTTTGACCGTTGATAACAGCTTTGGTTTTCAAACGAGCTATGAGCGACGACCACTCTGAGTTTTACTTGTTTGGTCGTCCCGAGTACCTCTCCCGATTTCAAAATAAATGAAAAACGTCAAACACACAAACATTTTTCCACCCTAAGAACTACGTAGCTTTGATTTCTCCATCGCACCTGGAGATACGTAGGAGCAGGGGCCCACTCCTGTCAAGCGCAAAAAAACTAAATTTTTATTAAGTCTTCCTCTTCATTTTTGCAAATAATAAAAAGGTAAAATAAAGTATTTTCTTTGAATTAACGTTCTCTCTACACATTAAATTAAATGGTAACCTTTCTCTTGAAAGGATGCTGTGGGGTGCTAATACCTTCCCCGCGCGTAACCGACCCCCGAACCCAAAAATAAAGGTTTTTTCAATGTTTTCCTATTTAATAAATGTTGATGGCGGCTTCATTGCAAAAATGACGAAGAATCCCCTCCTCCGTATTTTTCGGTCGCTACACAAATCACCATAGATGAAAATGGTATCTGGTTTGAATGTCCAAATCCAATTTTCTATAGACTCTAGAAGGACATCACCTTCACACGATTAACGGATAAAGTAGATGGAAAGGTTAACACTACAAGAATAAGTGCTTTTTTCTGCCATTTTTTCCGACGAACTCTTATTCGTCGCAATTTCCGACGGATTTCCGACGAAAAAATCGTCGCAAATGTTCAGGAAAAAAGGCGCTTAATTTCCCGCTTACGTTTCCGACGAAAACGTGTTTCGTCGCAAATTTGCGACGGCTATGTCCGTCGGAAAACGCTAAAATGTCGTCGCAAAGCAAGAGATCCCAAATTAAAGGGAAGCTCTTCCACGATTTCACTTCACGAGCCCTCTCTCAGTCGCCCCCTCTCTCTCTCAGTCTCCCTCCCTCAACCCCATCTCCCTCCTCACTTCTCTCTCAGTCCCTCTCTCTCTCAGTCGCCCTCCCTCAGCCCCATCTCCCTCTCTCTCTCTCTCAGTCGCCCTCTCTCATCCCCATTGAAATCGCGAGCCCTAATCCCTAATCCCTTCCTCTTCAAACGCGAACCTATCCTCAAATCGCTCCCTCTACAAACGCGAACCCTAATCGAAGATTGCAATGGCAGAATCGAACATCACTGGGGTTTTTTCGTGAGAACTGTAACTAGCAGAATCGAACATCACTGAGGTTTTTTCGTGAGAACCCTAATCGAACATCAATGGCAGAATCGAACATCAGAGTCTCTACTAGATGTGTCTATTTTTTGTTTTCTTTCCCTCTGTTATAATAATTTACTTTTGTCACAGGCAAAGACAATCACACAGCAGGTTTGGAGGAGCGTATTGCTTCACCGCTTCAGAATGAACAGAACCAATTCTAAAGTGCTTGATGAGTCTCCCGGATTTTCAAATCAAAATGCTGAAGGAGAGTCTGGTATTTTCTCTCGGCTTTGCTTTTTCGTATGCAAATATTTCTGTTGTTGTTGGAAGAAATATAATCTTGTTTGCATATTTCTGAATATTGGCAGTCTTCTGGTTATAAGTTCAAATCAAACTAATTTTAAAAACGTTTTCACTCCATACACTTTCTGATTTGGGAGGTTGGGTTGTTGTCTGTTTGTATTTTATTATTTTGATATTTTGATTATAATTATGATGATGATTATAAGCTGAAATACTTTTTAATTGTTGTTGAAGTTATGGGGATTTAGATAAAATACCAAGAATTGGAAGAATAAGAATTCTTGACATATATATTATGATTGATTGATAATGAGTTGATTCAAAGTTTTTACAAAAGACTAAATGCTATATGAAACTGTTTATGACCAAACCCAACCCCATGCAAAATTTCTGGCAATTGATAATGTAGCCTTCTATAAGCAGTTGTTAGGGTTCTAATTGGTGTTCATCTGGATTTGGGTTGGTCCATGGTTTCTAAATTTAATCACTCACCACATGCAAAATTGGTTGACTTTTTTCCTTTTGTTTGTGTGTATGTTCTATTTAGGATCTGCTAAGTGCTTTGTTTGAAAATGAAACTCTTTTGTTGCATCCTTGTTTGTTTGAAAGCTGCTAACTATTTCTGTTCTTAATAACTGTGGCACTGAGACTTATTTTTATTCTTGTGGTGAAGGTTAGAGCTGGGGTGGAGATGGCGATAATTGATGCAGTTGCAAGTAGTATTCATGTGGCATTGTGGAGGCTTTTTGGTGGTGCTTCAAAGACCATAACTACTGATATAATAGAAAGACACTACATAGTTAAATCTATTTCATGCACATGTACCAATATACTATAGTACAAATTTATTGCATTATTTCTGGCAATTCAGGTAGGAACTTAATTAGATTTGTTATCTATTATTACAGATGGGGTTGACACCAGTTCTATTTGAGCAACCAGTTGATAGAGATGATTGGGATGGTCTTGGATATGTAAGCAACATAGCAAGAGAGAGATATGGATTGTCTGTTGCAGCTGATGAGAGTTGCAGAAGCTTAGATGATGTTTACAAAATAGCAGAAGGGAATATTTTAGATGTCATTAACATTAAGCTTGCAAAAGTTGGAGTAATGGGTGCACTGGAAATTATTGAAAAAGCAAAAGCAGCATGAATATATTTGATGATTGGGGGTATGGTTGAGACAAGATTGGCTATGGGTTTTGCTGGCCACCTTGCTGCTGGACTTGGTTGTTTTAAGTAAGCATTTGAAAAATTATAGCCTTTTTTCCCTAAGTTTTTGTAACTTCATTTAAATATTGCAAAATATTTTATAGGTTCATTGACTTAGACACACCACTTCTGCTGTCGGATGATACAGTTCTTGAAGGCTATGAAGGTATACTCTAATATATCCAAATGTTGACAAAGTTATTGTATTCGGAATTTGGATTATAACAATGATACTGAATCATACTCATGCTCATGATAAATGTTTGTTTTTTCTTGTCCTTTTCTCTGTGTGATCTTTAAATTAAGATGAGTGAATGAAACTGGCATTTCCTGTTATTATTAAACTAGAGCTAGCCTGAAAAAATGAAATTGTACTTATGGTTTTCATCTCTTTTTCTACTTTAATATCATAAAAAGAAATTTCTCTTTGCTAATAAAAATTAATTACATGAACTAGCTTTGCATGGATTTATGTAATTTGAAAAGGTGCAAGTCAATCTTTTTTAATAGTTGAAGTTTTAATGACTACTGAGTAGTGGGATTCTTGTTTTTGTAGACATTGTTTCCCAAAGTAATTTTTTCCATATGGTTCTTTTACAGGGATCCTGTTATGCTTAAAGATGAGCAAAGTGAGGGCTGAGAAACCTTCATCTGAAATGGGGAAGGTAATGCCTTGCTGTTTCCACAGGGGTATTAGACAACACATAGCCTTTGTGGTTGAACTTATTTATTTTGAAATTGAAGGGCTTGGGATCTTCTAACTTGGGTGGCAACTCATGGCTTCTTTTCTCAGGTTGCAGGCTTAACTATGGTCTACACTACTGGCTTTATGTGATAGCTGTTAGATTAGTTTATGTGATAGTTGTATAAATACAGCAGTAACGTAGTTTATCAGTAACTAAGAAATATAATTCAGAATTCAGTTTCTATTCTCTGATATGGTTTCTTCACACTGATCCTTCATGATATGTTAATGTTCAGAGAAGGGGGACTCTTTACTTGTCATTAATGTTCAGAGACGGGGGACCCTATTGAGAATATTGGCGCTAAGTTGGTGAGACATGCAGCTGCTAAGACAAACGACTTGGCTGGTGATGGAACCACCACCTCTGTTGTTCTAGCCCAGGGTCTTATTGCAGAAGGTGTCAAGGTAGATTGTTTCTTTGCTTGGAGTTGTAGAATAAGTAACTAATAGCTGCTTGTTTTGGTTTGTTTTTGTTATGCTTGTTGTCACACAATTGGTGGCTCATTTTTATGTTAAATTTTACAGGTTGTTGCAGCTGGTGTGAACCCTGTGCTCATCACACGTGGAATTGAGAAGACAACTAAAGCTCTTGTGGCTGAGCTTAAACTGATGTCAAAAGAGGTGACAGTTTTTCTTTTTGTTGTGTTGTGCATCTCTGTTTAAGCATGTTTATCTCACTTGGTATTTAAAACTCCCAATGCATTGCATTTGCATACTTTAGTGTGTTAATTGATTAATAACTATTTTACTCATTTTTTGTTTAGACTTAAAAGAATTGTTATCGTGTGGATTGCATGTTGAAGATAGTGAATTGGCAGATGTGGCAGCAGTCAGTGCGGGAAACAATTATGAGGTGGGAAGTATGATAGCTAAGGCATTGAGTAAGGTTGGTAGAAAGGGTGTCGTGACACTTGAGGAGGGAAAGAGTGCTGAGAACTTTCTATATGTTGTTGAGGGCATGCAATTTGATCGTGGTTATATTTCACCCTACTTTGTTACCGACAGTGAGAAAATGTCTGTTGAATTTGAGAACTGCAAGGTGCAATATTAGTTTTTTCTGTAACTTCTAATCTTATAATTTGTTTTAACATTGTATTGTATATTTATTTAAACTTTTATCTGGTCGGTGTGTTATGCAGTTGCTATTGGTTGATAAAAAGATAACCAATGCAAGGGATCTTATTAACATACTGAAAGATGCAATTAGAAGTGGATTCCCTTAGAGGGTCACTGAAGATTGCAGCACTCAAGGCCCCTGGATTTGGAGAACGCAAGAGCCAGTACCTTGATGATATTGCCATTTTGACAGGAGGTTTTTAAATTTAGATTTTTCATGTCTCTAATTGTTCTGTTCAGTTTGGGAGTTGATAGTTCTTTATTTTTTTGGTTTGTGCAGATGTTGATAACATGTATCTTTCCGATTTGCTTACAGGTACTGTAATTAGGGAGGAGGTTGGCCTTACTTTGGACAAAGCTGGGAAAGAGGTTCTAGGTAATGCCTCCAAAGTGGTGCTAACCAAGGATACAACTACAATTGTCGGTGATGGAAGTACGTCCCAAGAAGCAGTTAGCAAGAGAGTTTCACAGATTAAGAACCAAATTGACGTTTCCCTCCTTCCCTTTCTCCTCCCTAGCATAAAAATATATGCATGGCATGTACAAGGTTTTTTGGAGACAATTTTACATAAAGAATAACTAATGATATACTTTATAAATCAGAGTTTATATGAAAGACAATGAGAGATGCACATTCATCCTGCAGCTCTAACAATATATTTATATATTACACAGGTTGCAGAGCAAGATTATGAAAAAGAGAAGTTGAATGAAAGGATTGCAAAACTGTCTGGCGGTGTGGCTGTAATTTTTTCAGGTAATGGCCTAAGTGAAATATGATAACATACCAGATTTTAGGATGTTTTGTAGAATGACCCCACTGAATTGTGGTCTGCAATGAACCAACTTCTGTTAACCATTCATATATATATATATATATATATATATATATATATATATATATATTGTAAAATAATAATTAATTATTTAATTATAGGCTGGTCTTCTCGGCAAGACATATTAACTGGTGAAAGTTTTATTATATATGGGTGTAGGTTGGTGCACAAACTGAAACAGAACTCAAAGAAAAGAAATTGAGAGTTGAAGATGCTCTTAATGCAACAAAGGTGGCTTTTTTCTTTACCAAAAGGTTCTTTGTTTTTTTTATTATATTTATGGTTCAGTGAGCTAATGTTTACATCATTTTTAGGCTGCTGTTGAGGAAGGTATTGTAGTTGGTGGTGGGTGTACTTTGCTGAGACTAGCATCAAAAGTGGATGCTATCAAGGCTACCCTTGAAAATGATGAAGAAAAAGTGAGTGATTTATTTGATGCAGCAAGTACTTATGTGTTTTGAATATGTACATATTTATATATTATGTGCTTTAAAGTGTTCCTTCCTAGCTGAGTTGTTTTATGTTCAGTAATATCATTATTATGAGGAGTAATAGCGGTACTCTCTTTTACCACTTCCCCTTCAACACTCACTCTATGATTGTGAATGGGACCCACTAACTTAGTGAGACTCAGAGTGTTAAAGAGTGTTGCTACTTGCTAGCACTCCGTTATTATTACTTAACTTTGTGACTTTGAGATTGTGGCCTTAACAATACAATGATGTGGTGCAGGTTGGAGCAGAGATTGTTAGAAGAGCTCTTAGTTACCCTCTGAAATTAATAGCGAAGAATGCTGGTGTGAATGGCAGTGTCGTGAGTGAAAAGGTACAGAAATTTTCTAAATGTTGAATGCTTCAAAACGCTGAATGTACTTGTCATGATGTGACTTGTGTTTTGAATAGGTCCTATCCAGTGACAATACAAGATATGGATATAATGCTGCCACTGGAAATTACGAAGATTTAATGTCTGCTGGAATCATTGATCCAACAAAGGTGATTTATTGATTTAACATTGCATTTTGACTTATCTGCATGTGATTTTGCAGCTAATCCAAAACAAGTATCGTTTTATCCGTTCAGTGTAATTTTTTTTTTCCATTGTTGCTGTCAAATTGATGTGTACATCACTTTCAATTCACTGAATTCCATTATGGATTTAGACAATAATCAATATAATCATCGTTCATGATTCATCCTAATCATAGATATATTTTACTTATATTTGACATCTAGGTTTGGAATGCCATTAAAAGTGAAGTGGCTGTGAGAATCTAATATTTATATATAAGTGTCATTTTTGGGTCCGACTGTTTTGTTGTTATTGTGCTGTGTCTACCCGCTTTCCTGTTATATTGGCGTTTTTATGGAGTTTTTTGTGGGTGCATATGTTGATCAACATCTTCTTTTAAACACGGCATTAGTACATTGACTTTTGTATGAATGTTTATGATTGATCAAATGGTCTGTAGTGGTTCTGGTATTGTGCTGTTATTCATATGCCATAATTTCTGTGAATAATCCAGAGACTGCATCTGAAAATGGCGTTGTGAAGGAGCAAGTGCAGTCTACACCTACAAAGCAAGCATCCAATTCCAATGGGAGTAATGAAGACCATTCACTACAAAAAGCAGATATGTACAAAACTCTCAGTGGGCACAGAGCTGGTGAGGCTGCCATTGTGTATGAACATGGAGCTGATGTCGAGGCACTCATGCCAAAGCTGCGAAGATCTGATTACTTCACACTGCCTCGAATACATGATCTAGCGACCAAGGAAAGGGCTGAACCAGGATTCTGTAGTTATGTCAAAAACTTTGTGGTTGGAAGGCAAGGTTATGGTAGCATCAGATTTTTGGGTGAGACAGATGTAAGAGGACTTGATCTCGAGTCCATTATTCAGATGTAAGAGGACTTGATCTCGAGTCTATTATTTGTCTCTTGTTATAGTTGTTTGAATTGAGCTGTTGATGCAAAATATCACACCATTAGGCCTTGAAATTAGTCTGGTTTTATTAGTTGTTAAACTTTTGTAAAATTGATCATCAGTAGCGATTCTATAATTGTCTTTGTAATTCTCTCTTTACTGTTGACTTCCTTTAATTGCTTCAGTTTGATGCCTGCTAGTATATAATTCCTTTAATCCAATGAAATGCTTATTTAGCAATTGAGCTTTTAGTTAATAGTTCATTGTGGTTGAAAAAAGTTTGCATAAAGGATTTTGATTTTATGATAATTACTAGTGTATAAGAGAAGGAATTGCAATAGAAGTTGGGTTCAGTGAGGGTATAAGCACGACTGTTGGATTTAATTTTGCGACGGGTTTCCGACGACTTTGCGACGGAGACATTTGCGACAAAAAAATCCGTCGGAAACAATTTGTGACGAGCGATTTTGCGACGACTTTTTGTCCGTCGGAAAGTCCGTCGGAAACGTCAATTTCCGACGAAAATCGCTGCATTTGCGACGAAAATTGCCGTCGGAAATCGTCGATTTTCTTGTAGTGTAAACAGGGTGCATTCCACGTTAGTAGTATTATGAGATCAAATCAACAATTCCTTATAAGTCTCAGGAAGGTAGCTCAGCTGGGGAGCTAAGGGACATGAAAAAATTACAAGAAGGAGGTCCAGATCGAGTTCAAACCCCGAAAACTAACATTCCCCCACCCCACTAATATTTACTTATAAAAAAAACGATTCGTTATAACAAGAGAAGGATAATACGTAAGATTAATACCAATCTCTCTCTCTAAAAGGAAACGCCACTCGACTCTCATATGTTTTGTACTCTCGTGAAAAAATGGATTGAAAGAGAGGTGCAAAGTTGATTGGTTATCACATATAAGTCCTTGGGCCCAATCTCATAAAAAAATGTAGTTACGGTAGTAAATGTTTCAACCACAAAAGCTCACATCTTTGACTCTGCATTTGACCGAGTAACAACAATCTGCAATCTGCTTCTTGGCTTCTTGCTCTTTAATGAAATCTGATTTCCAACTTGAAGTAAACTGTATATCACTTGCATCTTCTGCTCAATTTGACATCTGAATCTACATCTACATCTATTAATTCTACAATCTATTAATTCTACAATTGAGAATAATCTCAATTAGGAAAATCACAAATGTCAACCCATTATTTGTCCACATAATCTTCTCAAGTGACATGTCATCAAACCTTTGCCTCATTGGCACACAACTATTGGTCCACCTAAAAATACTACATGTTGCTGACTATTTTCTATAAAAAATAAATCAAAATTGGAATTAATATTAAAACTTCCATATTGGTGGTTAAGGAAATACAATAACTCCGGGTTTAATAATCCGATTTGAAAATACTACAAATATACTCATTACATTTATGATTTCGAATACTCTGATTTCAAAATACCACTACTTTTATTTTCATATTCTATTTAAAGAATGTCACATGAGATGTCATTTGATTTGTCCAAGAAAAGAACGTACTGGCCATTAGTTTTTGCCTACGTGTTGCTTACTAAATTAACATAAATCAAAACAAAAATAATTTTTTTTACAATAAAAACAGAAATAATTTACAATACATTAAACTCGGCATAGGGTTGGAGTTTTTTAATTAGTGGAAACATTTGGTACCATTATGTGCAGAGTAGTGGTTTGTTGTCTGCATCTAACACAAATATGTGTCCAAATGCGTTTTCTTAAACTAACCAAAACAAAATCTCATGCACAATTTTCTCACATTATATTACTACTAATAACAATACGAACAACTTCAGAATCAATCCATTTATTGTTTTTTTACAAACCTTTAATTTATTTTGACCAAGATAAACCTTTACTTTTTTACTTAGCAATATTCTAATGCAAATCCTAATATTCTAATGCAAATCCTACAATAGGCAGCTAACCCTATTTTTTGACCAACATAAACCTTTATTTTTTTTGACTAAGTTAGCATTTATTGGTAATTGATATGTATGTTACTCATCTAACCCTAATATTCTAATGCAAATCCTACCATAGGCAGCTAGCTAGGGATGCAATAAATCAGGGGCCTTTATTTTTTGGCTGCTTTTTTTTACCAAAACACCCCCCCCCCCCTTATACCCCATACCCCCGTATTTGCTTTTAACCCAAAAATACCCCTTCCATTTTCACTAAAAATCGGTCAGACCCCACAAAAGTTAAAGTTTTTCGAAAATATCAAAAAAAATGTATTTTCGGAATACAATTTTTGCTTTCGGAAATTCAAATTTTTAAACTTCCGGAAATACTGTTTTGACGTATATCCGGAAAGTTTAAATTTTTAAACTTCCGGAAATACCGTTGTTTAACGTATTTCGGGAAATACGAATTTTTATCCTTTTTACCAATATGGCTACGACAGATGGCAGATGCCCCTTTATGGATTTATCGGATGCGTTTACCACATCACAGGTTTTTCCTACTCGGGATATTGTTACCCGTTGGGCTAGAGATATCGGGAAAGCCAACGGAGTAATTGTCATTATTATTCGATCTGAGTCGAGTGAGTCATGGACATTCTTCCCTTTGAGAGGAGCCTATGTTCCTAGTCAGAGCCGCTTGTTCTGTGTTGGGTTTGTCCATGGGAATCATTGAGTTCGGGTTATGTTGAACGCTACTAGTCCAGTCCTCCTATTCATCCTACTTGGGGTGCATATGCTTCAGATGAAGCTAGAACGTGGTTATATCCATACATTGGACGTGTACAGTTATGGTGTTCTTTTGTCCCAGATCATGTTGCACCGACCCTCCCAGCTGTTGATTATATTTTCATTATATGATTGTATTATATTATATTATATTGAATTTTATTCCACAAATTTATATTATATTAAATTTTATTCCACGAATTTTTTATTTA
Organism: Astragalus membranaceus; assembly: GCA_039519185.1. Classification (NCBI taxonomy): domain Eukaryota; kingdom Viridiplantae; phylum Streptophyta; class Magnoliopsida; order Fabales; family Fabaceae; genus Astragalus; species Astragalus membranaceus. Next base: position 132,652,052 of record CM076850.1, read on the forward strand.
ACGGTTTAGATTTTGCCGACACTTTAAACGGTCTAGATTTTGCCGACACTTTAAACGGTCTAGATTTTGCCGACCAATTTTCATCCAAAGGTGGAAATTCACTTTAGGGTTTCAGATTTTCCCTATAAATAGACCCATTGGGTTTCACTTCTTTCATACACACATCACCTCTTTCATACACACACTTCATTCATCACTTCTTTCATACAAAATAATGATGGCTATGACCAACGAAGACTCTTCTCTCACTATCATTTTTACTAATCAAGGCTTCCCTGATCATCAGGGCATCATCATCAAGGAACATGATGATGTCTATTTCGAGGGGCGAGACACGTTCCAGTGTAGGTTAAAACACAACATAACATTCGCTGCCCTGAAAGAGAGACTACTGCGTAAGTTGCAACCGGAGGGCGACGAGCATGAAATAATTAGTATAATTTATCGGAAACCAGCTTGGGTTAATGGACATGTGCATTGGTCTGCAATGGATGTCAACAACGACGATGACGTCCAAGCCATGATGGTCATTCGTGTTATGTTTAGATGGAAGGGGGTTATCTGCATTTATACGTCGAAACCAGAAGGACCGTCGCTGAGATCCTTCGTCGTTTGACTCCACCACCATCTCAGTAGTTTCTATTATGTTTTCGTTTTGTTTGTTGTTGCAATCTGTTAGTTTCTATTATGTCTTCGTTTTGTTTGTTGTTACAATCTGTTATTTTAAATCAATGTAGAAGGCGTTTTTAATTAATCAAATGAATGATTGAGTTTTTATTTTTGCACTCCGAAAACACTATATTATATGATAAATTCGGAAGGCAAATTTGAGGTATTTCCGGAAATACCTCAAATTTAGATAAATTCGGAAGACAATTTTTTTTGATTTCTAGAAATACCTCAAATTTACATAAATTCGGAAGGCAAATTTTAGGGATTTCCGGAAATATCTCATTTACGGTATTTCCGGAATGTAAAATGTGTTCCGGAAATACCATAAAATGATATATTTCCGAAAAATCAAAAAAAATATACTTCCAAATTTATCTTGATTTGAGATATTTCCAGAAATTTTTGAAATTTAAAGGGTATTTTTGTCTGTTTGGTCATTTTTGGGGGTATATGTTTTAATGGAGGGGGTACAAAAAAAAACTGCCCCTATAAATATAGGGTCTTTTGATTTTAGTCCCTACATAATATTTTGTTTTTTAAAAAAATCTCTGCAAAATCAACTTTTTTTAAATAGGTCCTTCTGTTAGTCAAACGTTACAAAAAAAAAGTTGAGTTGGCTATCCGAAAAATGTTGTGTAATTTATTTTCATTTTTATATTAAGCACCTACATGCATGCCACTTAAGCATATGACATCACACCGCACCTTCTTCCACCCATGTAAAACAATCCCAAATCAAAAACTTGGAAAAACCCATCTTGAAAGGAACCTAATCCTTAAACCCAAATTGAAAACTCAGATTGAGAATGACCCTTCAAAAACCCAAACCGTAATACTAATCTATAGCTTTACCTTTATTTTAAAAGAAAAGAGAAGAAATAGCTATCATTTGTTGTATAAGTCAATTATTTTCCTTCTATGGATAGGTGATTTCAGACCCCTTCCCAACAAGCAAAATAACACTACAAACTGGGAATTTTTTCTGTTGTGTATACAAGAATTTTAGGGCCAAGATGTGTTTGAGTGTTCTATTACCATAGGTGTTGTTCTATTAGTCAGCTTTGAATATTTTGTTTTCTTTCTCTAGAAAAGTCAACCTTTGAGAGCTGCTTGTCAAAACTTGAATAATCTTTTCACTCTTCAAACCAAATCTTGGACAAACTATGACTGCTCCATGCAGGGCTGTTAAGGTGTGAGAAGAGCTACAGGTTCAGGTGGACAACCATTTTCCTACCAAAAGCAAAGGTGCCGGCAAAAAACAATTGCCATTTGTCATTCATATTTTGCCATAAAAAAACCTGTATAAAGGGGTATACATAAGGGTAATAGCATTAACAACTTTCTACAATCCACAACATGATAGTTCAAGTTAATCGTAGTTAGCCAATTCACAAAGGCATTATTCGAAACTCAAGCATACTAGAATAATTGTAACTCAGAATGTGTAGTGGGTCGGATCATGCTCTAGTGTTGACTTCAAAAACAATGATTTTCTGGCTCTGGTCTATGAGTGGTTATGCAATAGAAGCATGGAAGATTGGATTAAGGGAAGAGAGAAAGGATGCAAACCAAAATGATTTAAACCTTATGGAGCAACTAAATATAGCTAAACCGTGCATTGAATTACACACAATGATAGTGAAATATCTATTGTGCATTGAGATCTGAAGCCCAACAATATTCTTTTCTGGGTGAAGATATAAACTGTCAATACAGGAGACTTTAGATTGACTAGGTTACTAATTCAAAGATCAAAAAATCAACTTGAAATCTCTCTCCAATTTATTTTTTACTCATTCAAGTATAGATCCTTAATATAAATATCAATATAACCGCAAGTTTGGGTGCAAGTGATTAATTCACTCCATAATAAGGGGTGGACTCGACTAGTACCCGGGTTCCATCCCCAGCGATGGAATAAATTGGAGTCAGTTACTTACCTAGATACCGGAGGGGTCAAAGACCCTAGACAAAAAAAAATATCAATATCAATATATTTCTTTATTCTCTCTTTATGAACGTTTTACCACATGTTCAGACTTCTGGTACATTTGAATAGTTAATAATCTCACTTCACTCACAGTTTGTTTCCTAAAATATTTTGACATTTCCAAACATTACTGCTTATTTGGGAATAAAAACTTGAAGAGATGATTATTATGAGGATTAAGCTCTGACCAATCAATGTAAGTAATGATTCTTGCAAGCTTTGCAACGAATTCTGAAGATTTTAATTCTGGTCAATGCAATCCAACATTATGCATTTTTCCAATAAACTGATTCAGTTCACAAATTGCACGTTCTACTACAAGCCAGTCACAGTAGTCTAACCAACTGAGGCTAATTCATTTAGCAATACTTTAAGTTTTGGAATAAAGGTAGATAAGCATTTGTATATAAATTGTCCCATTTCACAAAAAAGAAAAGATAAAAGATTTACACAAACGTCATGACACAACTTCCCAGGCCTACAGAATGCAATTGGTTCCTAATATCAGCCTGCTTCTTCAAATCAGATGATAAACTTTCCGAACAGAATATCCGGATATTTCTTAAAACTATGGCATTTTTCAACAAAAACTTCAGCAATTGGATTTCAGCTGCATCTCCATTTAAATTTGAAATGCAAAATAGTCTGAGAGAAGATTTAAAACAAGAAGGCACTGAATTTAGTATCCAGTCTTCGCCATCCAAACAAACTTGTGGGTCAAATCCCTAAATAGGTATCAATAAACAAGTCAATGGACGGAAATAATACTACTTTGGCCTCAAAACATTGAGGATGCAAGCAATGAAGCAAGATATAAGGTGTACCTCGGGAATATCAAGAACTTCCAGTTTAGGAGTCTTTTGGAGAATATCCATCATTGTTTCACTAATGAAATCAGGAGTTCCCAAATGGACATCCAGATGTGTCAAATTGTTGAACGAAGGAAGGAGATCGAGTTTATCTTTTGCATAGGAAAGACACTAATAAAGAAAATAAACAACAATTCATTATTACGATATAGAAGAAACATAATTAAATGAAACAATGTTAATAGCCATTATCTTATAACAATTTTAAAATAAATGAAGGTGATAAGCAAACAGTCAAACACACCTCAAGAGTATCACTTGACAGTTTGAGATACTTGACCTTATCAAGTCCACTCAACAGTTTAATTGCACGGGGAGCAGCATATCATATGGTGGCTTTGATGGAAAGTAACTAGCAACATCAAACAAATTCAACTGTTAGACAGCTTGTGCAACTGAAAGATAAAAGATTCACCGCATCAATCTTGACTACAGAATCGAGCAAATCGTCTAGTCCAAAAGGGTCAAAATAGATGGTTAACTTCCTTAATGTGGACATTGCAACGCTGATCCGCTTTATGTTCTTCCAATTACAACTAGACAATGTCAACTCTTGCAGTACGACGCACGCAGATAAAAGTCGTTGAAGTGACTTATCATTTGCAAAGGTAACACATGAAATTCTTAATGTCTTCAGGCAAGGGAAACAAAGACCATTGGGAATATACAGAACACATCCAAGTTCTAAACACAAGTTGGTCAATCAATGTTACAGAAGTTGAGAAACTACGGGGTAACAGAAACCAAGTATTTAAAACTATGTAAATATTCAGGTCTTCAACTTTGTGCTTCACTACATCATATATGAAAGAACGAAATTTGTGTGCATCAATAGAAATTCCACTTCCTGACAGTACAATGCAGAGCTTTTTTGCAGAATCAGATTTTTGAAGTAGTCTGTTCACTAGATCAAAGATGCAATTTGACGACTTAAGAATTTGGGTTTCCTTGTTGTCGTTGATTGACCAAGAAAGTTCAAAATCATAGGCAGATAAGTAAGTCCACAAATACTTCCACCTCTTTGCTAATACAGATGTTCCTACAGCATCTTTCGTGGGTAATAAAGAAAGAATATAAACAAGAATGCAATCAGGTAAATCGCTAATGATATCTTTCCTGTATGTGGAAATTCGGTAATGAGATTTTACCAGCCATGAGTTGTGCCTACCCAAAAATAACAACAATTGATAATTAAATACTATTCTAAAGGAAGTCACAAGTCTAATAATACAAGTGTGGCAGCTTGATGAGATACATACATGATACATTACATGCAATTAAGAGCCAAGCATTAAGTTTCCTATTAAACAGTTATACAAAGCAAAGATGTAGTTCAGAATCTTCAGATAAGAAACATAGCAATCAATAAACAAACTATTCCACTCAATCATATCATATAAACTCAATACTAGTGTTGTTGTGAGGTAGGGATTCCTTCATAAAATAGCATTAGCCTATGCCACGTGTCAAAGGATAAACTTTCATTAATTTCACAATTCTCCTTTTTTTTACTGATATCAACAATCAACAATTCTCCTACAAATATGGGAACACACGGAAACATATAACACGCAGAAACAATGGAGAAACTTTAACTAATTTCAATTCCCCTACAACTAATTTCATGAAAATAAGGCAAGACGCCAAAGATGAGGAAAAGGAATGTCAGAAAGAAATTAAGAAAATATTAATTTAATTTTCAAAAATAGTAATGTTATATGATACCTAGGCAAATAGCATCGCAAAGGAATACTCTCAAAATTCAATTGATTTAAATTTCCCTAATAAGTTTCTGACCTGATTGCCGGAGTCCTTAAAGTTATAGAGGAAATATAACGAAGCAGTAGGGAAGTGATTCGTGCAATACCTATGAAGAGTGTGAGCATCCACCAACAACGAAAGAGACGCAAGAACCCAGTAACGAATTTTGAATTGAATTTTCAGAGCGCGAAGGGGAAAAGGTTATTGACTATTGATTATTCAATGGGGAGGTTGAACCAATATAGTGCCTTTTTCTTTCCTTTTTTCTTGTTTAGTGAATACCTAATTTAGTGCCCAATTCGGTCTCCAATGATTAATGTCAATTTTATCAACAAAAAAAAATTACTATCAATTTTAGTCGTCCATAATTACAAAACAATGACAAGTTAGTCTCTCGTCAAAAGTTTTCCTCATTTACAATTTTACATGGCACGCCATCTTAAGTCTTTGATGTGTCGTGTTAAATCACTTAAGTGTCTTGATAAAAAAAATTACTTATGTGTTAATATTAGTGATTCAAATTTTAATGTACTCATTTAAGTCCCCTAATATTTTCAAATTAAGGCCAAATTGATCCCTCTTTTCTGACTTATATTTACCCTCTCTCGTTCTCCATTTAAGTACTTTTTTAAGTCCCAAACATTTCTAAAATTGGCTCATACTAGTCCTTCGTATCTAACTTATATTTACCTCATCTTTTTCTCTATTTAAGTCCCTAACATTTCTAAATTTGACTGATATTAGTCTCTAGCGCCTGACTTATATTTCATACTTGAATGTAAGTTTGTCTCCTAATTTAATGCATCAAATGTTTGCTACTCTCATTGTTTCATACACAAAAGATTCATCAAATATGTTTCCGTATGTATTGTTGAATCTTTTGTGTATGAAACCTCCAAGTATGTTATATGTTTCCGTGTGCAGGAGTATGTTATAAGTACCTTTTTATGTTGATACTTGGAGGTTTCATACACAAAAGATTCATCAACATAAAAAGGATCCATACATAAAGTCAACAATACATACGGTGGCAGCAGGGGCGGCTACTCTCATTGTTATGGGGTAGTGAAAAATAAAATAAAATAAAATAAAAGCTTAAAACAAGGTTTAATAATAAGCCATTGATATTCATAAATTAATAATGTCTTGATATTTTCAACAATTTAGTTAATCTTTCGTCTCTTCTCTATCATAATTATTTACTAAAAGAGTCTTTCATTTCACAAAATTGATTTTATAGTAATTCAGTTGTTCTTTTTTATGCAAAAAAAAAAATTTTTGGTTCTCGTAGCACTTTTAATTCTATTTTGATGAAGTTTAATTTACCGATAAAAAAATTTCTTTTGTATTTAGCCCCCTCATAAAATATTATCTAGCTTCACCATTTTTTTGTGGGGGCAAGAAAATAGTCAATAAAATTTTTACAAAAAAATAAAAATAAAGTTGTAGGGAGTAAATAATCTTGTGAAAAAATGGTCGAAATATTATATATTTTGTGATAATGTGTGTAACCTATTACATGGGCAATAAAATTAGAAGAATAAGGATATAAGATTAGTACCAATTCATTATCTATCTTATTTATTATAGTTTTTTGTCGTTAGATTCTTAAAGAAATTATTTTATGGGGTCAAAACTTGTATTTTATGGGGGCAAAGACCAATTTATTAGGTATACTCATTATAAAAAAAAATTAGTTCATGGGGGCAATTTCCCCCAATCACTAACACCTAAATCCGCCGGCGGTTTCATACATCAAGGATTCATTCACATAAAAGGTTTCTCATACATATCTATTCGAAACACAAGTACAAAATAACATAAAAGGATCCATACATAATGTATTTAGTATACCAAAAAGGGAATCCAGCCAAAATAACATTAAAAAGTTAAGAAAAAATTTAAGCAAGCGATGGTGGTAGGGACTTAAATGGGTACTTACACTAGTGCAAAAATGACATTAGAATTAGACATTTAAAGTCAGGCGTCCAGATGCCTGACTACATAGGTAGACAAGGTGGCAAACTTGTAAATAAGTGGCAAAACTCGCGAGTATTAAGGTCAAGCGGATACACGCCTGACGTCTAAAGTGAAGAAATAGTGAAAAAAAAGACTTTAGAAGTCAGGCGTGTATGTGCCTGACTACATAAGTGACACGGTGGCAAACTTGTAATTAGAGGTGAATTTTTTTTCTGTTCTAATACTTTAGACATCAGGCATCTATTCTCGCTTGACCTCTAAAGTCCAAAAATAGAAAAAAAGAATTCTATTTCTGTTTCTCACGCGTTCTCACTCTCAGAATCCTAAACCTTCTCACTTCTTCTTTCTCTTGCTTCATTTTTGTTCTCGTTCTCAAGTAACATTGAATTCACCGTAATCAAACCCTAATCTCCTCACCACTCTCAGATCTACACGAATCTCCTCACCACTTCTTTCTGACGGAACTAACATTGAATTCCTCGATTTCTCTCTCACTTCTAGTTCCAAGTAGATTTGAGGAGATTAGGGTTTGATTACGGTGAATCGAAACCAAAATCGAACATTTTCTGCACAAGCTCAGTTTCAGCATCTCAAGAAAATGGATTCGTAAGGAAGAGAAGAAGATGATGTTCTTGTATCAACGATTCACTCTTCATCTCTTCCTCGCTTTTCATCTCTGATATTTATCGCTTTTAGCTTTCTCTCTCGCGCTTCTGGTTTCAATGATTTTCAGATCCAACAAAACCTAAACCCAGATCTCAAATCTCAGATCCGCGCGCCGTCATCGTCGTCACCGTCAGAACCTTCGGAACCTTCTGAGTGACAACAGGTATGGCGCTTCATTGATCTTCCTCTGTTCTAATATTCTTCTGATTGGGAATCTTATTTCTGATTTTGCTTTTCTTTTGGTGTTATTAGGTTTTGTGGTTTCCCCTATTTTCTTTTGGTGTTATACTTCTTTCTGGTCATTGTTCTGCGGCTTATTATCCTCTGCATATTTTTGCATTATCGAATAACAAATCATGTGCCCAATGCTTATGCATTGTGGTTAATATCGGTTATATGTGAAGTTTGGTTTGCCTTTTCTTGGATATTGGATCAATTCCCAAAGTGGCTTCCTGTGAACCGTGAAACATATCTGGACAGGCTTGCACTAAGGTAAGGCCTTGAACTTCCGTTTCTGTATTATAATGAAATTTTGTTTTATAGTTTTTCTTTTGTTATAGTAATAATCTTTTAATTTAATAGAGTGAATCTGGATAAATATCTCAGCAAGATTAGCTTGTAGTATATCATAATTTTTCAAAGCTCTCCATTAAACTTTTTCAAATATAAGTTTATAACTTTAATAAGGACTTTTTCGTAGGTGAGTAGCTATGAACTTATTTTAACTGAGAAGCTTTTAAAGTTAGAATCTAATCTAAAATGGACCAAAATCAATGTGGGTTGCAGATATGATCAGGAAGGGGAACCGTCACAGCTAGCAGCAGTTGACATTTTTGTCAGTACTGTTGATCCATTGAAGGAGCCGCCACTTGTGACGGCCAACACCGTACTATCTACTCTTTCTGTTGACTACCCGGTGGATAAGGTCTCATGTTATGTTTCTAATGATGGTGCTGCTATGTTGACATTTGAAGCTCTGGCTGAGACATCAGAATTTGCAAGGAAATGGGTTCCTTTCAGCAAGAAATACGCAATTGAACCTCGGGCACCTGAGTGGTATTTTTCAAAGAAAATTGATTACTTGAAGGATAAGGTTCATCCATCATTTGTCAAAGATCGCAGAGCAATGAAGGTAAAAAGATTGACTTGCAAAAGAATTATTCCGCTGTTGTGGCGTTCTTGCATGCTACAGATATATCATGTTTGTTAACACTTCGTAGCATCTTTTAACGTTGATTCCTATTTTCTTCACAGCGTGAGTATGAGGAATTCAAAATTCGTATTAATGGTCTTGTTGCAAAGGCTGTGAAAATTCCTGAAGAAGGATGGGTGATGCAAGATGGTACACCTTGGCCTGGAAACAACACTAGAGACCATCCCGGAATGATCCAGGTAGTTTACTTATTTATTTACCTTTTTGGTTGGTTGAATTCTCGTGATGAAGATGAATTCTTACAATGACCTTTTTTGCTTCATTCACTAATTTCTATTATTTCTCAAAAGTTTATTTACCTAGGATGATATTACCTAGGATGATATCGCCTGAGAGGCTATCGATGGCATCTCCCAGAGTTGTTCGCGGGAAACGAGTCCATAATCTTCCATCATATTCATCTGATATTAATCAATCACGTAAAGTCTTCTCACTCTCAAACTATGCACATTTTCATTCTTTCATATAATTTCATTGTGTCAGCAGTTTTTATTATGCATTGGTATGCAGTATGTATATGTTTTCTATTAACCTTTCTGTTGTTGCTTTCCAGGTTCTTGTGGAACTGTTTATCATGCTCTGTGGATTGGATCAGTATGTTCATTTCTCTCCCTTTGATTTCTGGTTTGATGCGTTACAAAAGATATTATACCGAGACCAAGCAATTTATCAGAACTTAATATTCAAAATGTATAAGTTTTTCAGATATAATAGTCAAATTGTTATGCTGCAACTTGGATTATTAGTGTGTAGTACACCGAGGTCCTTTAGTGGGTTAAATTGAACGTAAATATAAACTAAAATATTCCGCTGTTATTGTGATTTCAACTTACATTCGACTTTCGATTGGCAGGATGTCGCTGTCAAGGTTTTCCCAATGCAAGAAGATTCAGATGATTTGATGCAGTCCTTCAAAACAAGAGGTGTGCTCTCCTGTAGTCTAATTTGCTTATCATTTGTGAAAGACTAAATTTTATCCATATGATCTGGAAGTCAGCTTACGTTTAAATAAAAAAAGCTGTGGGTGCTAGAATAGGGTTACCTGTACTTGTGTAACATTTCCAAACTCAAGGGTGGTCTCTATTACCTTAATAAATAAATGTGCTTCCTCTATTGTGATTGTGGCACTGGCCCTTGGTCCACTTTGTTTGAAATTTGAATAGCTCAATAGCACCCCTAAGAATTATATTTGCTGTAAGAGAAAATCCTGAAGCATGCTAACATTTATGTTTAAAATTTTTCACTTTGTTTCTTACTATCATTATGTGCAAATTTATGCTGAGGTGGCCACAATTGTTTTTTTCTTAATCGAAGCATTATTCTTCGTTCTCATATCAAGAAGTAAGCTTTTGTGATTCTTGAATTTTTGATAAATCTCAAGTGTACAAGTGTACTGTGTAGTGTAGTGGCCTCCTGTCTGTGTATCCAAACAAGAAATACATTTCAAACTGTTTCTGAATTCTGCAAGACTTGACCTCTGTTGACGCTGATCTATTACGATTTATAGTTAAGATATAAGGACAAGGGAGGATGATAACGTGTCTGATTACTTAAATTATAAGATGCCAAAACATAACCGAGAAACAAACATTGGGATTACTTAAATTATAAGATGCCAAAACATAACCGAGAAACAAACATTGGGATTGGACACACGTGACTTGATCACGATCACGTTGCTGAAACTTTTCTTCTGTTTTAATTGTTGCTGACAGTATTTGTGATAACCTGTTGCTTACAGTACTGATTTAATTGTTTCCTGATATCCCAATATTTCTTCTCTCAGCTCATTAAATCTTACAATTTGAGTTCTGTAATGTTTTGAAGGGCAAAAAGGGAATTTGGCTGAAGTTGCCATTAGAGCAATCTGACTTTGTTCCATTGCTGTCAAGGTAATTTCTAACTTCTTGCAAGTCTATAGAGCTGAGATCTTATATATGTTTGGTTTGTTTTCATTCATTGAAGTTGAAATGAACTTATGAGGTAACTGATTTTGGTTTCAGAAGGGTTTCAATAACACCATGCAGAACCAGGATATGTGATGTTAACTTATTGGATTCCTGAAGGACCTTCCATAACTGATTTTGTAGGTTGAGTTAAGCTGCCCAACCCAAATTCGTTGGGCAACCATTATCGAGCCACTCTGGTTGAGTGTTTAGTCATATGGTTTACTTTCATATTTTCACTCCTCATGTAATTATTTTGCAACTTGAACTGATCACTTGTCTGAATATCAATTTATTCCTGTAAAGGAAGAAACAGGGGTAAGTTTGATGTAACTAAGAGATATTTATTCCTCTAGCATATCAATTTAATTATGAGTTTGTATGATAAGTGTCAGATTAGTAGCTAAGTCATTCTTTAGCAAAAGTGAATTGCTTATCTCATTGATCTATTGGCCAGAATTGGCTTTATTACAGCTTAGTTCTGTAATTCTGGTTGGGTATTATTTATGGTTGTTTTACTGTATTATTTATGACCTGAGCACTGATATATGACTCCATGGCCTAATGGATAAGGCGCTGGTCTACGGAACCAGAGATCTAGGTTCGATCCTCAGTGGAGTCGCTTCTACAGAACAAAAAATTGTATAACCAGGGTGTATAGATTAAACCAAAATTTGAAAAAAAAAAAAAACTTTTAAAGTCAGGCAAGAATAAAAGCTTGACTTCGTAAGTATGATTTAAAGTCAAGCAATAATAAAAGCTTGACCTTAAATCATACATACGAAGTCAGGCAAGAATAAATGCTTTGACTTTAAATCATACTTACGAAGTCAGGCAAGAATAAATGCTTGACTTCGTAAGTATGATTTAAAGTCAAGCAATAATAAAAGCTTGACCTTAAATCATACATACGAAGTCAGGCAAGAATAAATGCTTGACTTTAAATCATACTTACGAAGTCAGGCAAGAATAAATGTTTGACTTTAAAACATACTTACAAAGTCAGGCGCAATAAATGCTTGACCTTAAATCATACATACGAAGTCAGGCTATCGCTTGACTTTAAAACTCCAGACATACAAAGTCGCCTGACTTTAAATCCCTTTTTTGCACTAGTGTTAAAATTTTCAATCACTAATATTGCCACATAAGTGATTTAATGGGACACAGCAGCGACTTAACGTGCTACGTCAACGAGGAAATTACTCAGTCTCTACAGAAGTTGACCGAGGGACTAATGTGTCCCCTTTTTGTAATTATCATGGACTAAAATTGATATTAATTATTCTCGGGAACCAAATTGGGCACTGAATATTGTCAGTGAGTATATTAGGTATTCATTCACATATAATTGTGCTGACATGGCTTAACTGCACAATAACGAGACACACAATGTGTCTAGTAAGATAAATAACGGACCAGTTGAACATAAAACAGCTCATTAACAAGCAATTAACACATAATGGCTCTTTCCACAACTGAGTCTAAAAACATAGCACTCACTAAAGCTATTGTTGAGATGTGGTGTAAATAGTAGATTTATTTATATGTGTATTCGGCCCAGGCCCGTTAGGTTTTTCATATAGTATAGTCTATTTAAATTCATTAGTGCTTGTACTCTTTACACAACAACATATACAGTTAATAAGACGGAACTACAGCTACTCTGTAGTCGCAGACGTAGGCAAACATTGGCCGAACTGCGTGACCAATATCGTCTCTCTATTCTTCGTCTCTATTTAACATGGTATCAAAAGCCTATGATCACTGGGCCTGAAAACCTAGCCGTCGCGCCGTCACGCTATTGAACCCTAGCTGTCCCGTTGATTGTTCATCCTCAACGACCCTAGGTGCTACGAAAGTCATACAGTCCCTCTCAGCCGTACGACGTCACTGTTCATCCCGTACGACGCCACTGTTCATTCCGTACGGAAATCACTATTCATCCGTACGGCACGCTGTTTATCCGTACGACGCCCCTGCTTATCCGTACGCAGATCGCTGTTTGTCCGTGTAGTGTTGTTGTTCGTCCGTACGGCGTACCGTTCATCCGTACGGTGGTCCTGTTTGTCCATACGACGTTACTGTTCATTCCGTACCACGCCTTTCTACTGCTCCTCTCTGATTGTGGTTAGCCTTCCTATTATTATAAAAAATGAGTTCAACTTCAGAAAATGACAAAAACAAATCTGAATCGACGGGTAAGAGTCTCGTGTCTTATGCTTTCTCCGGCAATCCCTCTTTAACAACGGAGAAACTCAATGGTGATAATTATTTGAATTGGTCTGCCTCTGTCAAAATGTGGTTTATGGGACAAAGGCTTTTAGATCACCTCACTAAGAATTCTACAGAGATTGGTAACGATTGCGTGAAGATTGGAAACAAGCAGATTGTCAATTGGTCTCTCTTTTGTGGCAATCCATTGAACCCTCATTGCTGGTCCATTATCGTTCATACACCACATTTCATATACTGTCAAAGTTGGTCCAGACGGGAGTATTGATCGTCTGAAAGCACGCCTCGTTGCTAAGGGCTATACTCAGGTTTTTGGCCTTGATTACAATGATACTTTCTCACCGGTGGCTAAAATGGCTTCTGTTCGTCTATTCCTTTCTATGGCTGCAATGCGACATTGGCCATTGTATCAACTAGACATCAAGAATGCGTTTCTCCATGGAGATCTAGAAGAAGAAGTTTATCTGGAGCAACCACCTGGTTTTGTTGCTCAGGGGGAGTGTCGTGGGTATGTCTGTCGACTTCACAAAGCCTTGTATGGTCTTAAACAATCCCCTCGAGCATGGTTTGGGAGATTCAGTAGTGTTGTTCAAGAGTATGCCATGATTCGGAGTGAAGCTGACCACTCTGTCTTTTATAAGTTCTCCTCTAACAAATGTATTTATCTGGTTGTCTATGTCGATGATATTGTCATTACAGGTAATGATCATGATGGGATTGCAGGACTTAAACAACATCTAGTCCACCACTTTTAGGTCAAAGATCTTGGAAAGTTACGTTACTTTCTTGGCATTGAGGTAGCTCATTCTAAGGCAGGGATTGCTATTTCCCAGAGAAAGTATGCTTTGGATATTTTAGAAGAAACCAAAATGCTGGATTGCAAGCCAATTGACTCTCCTATGGATCCTAATGTCAAGATCCTACCAGATCAGGGGGAGCCATTTTCAGATCCAGGAAGGTATAGGAGGCTAGTTGGAAAGTTAAATTACTTGACCATGACGAGGCCAGATATTTCATATGCTGTTAGTGTGATGAGTCAATTCCTAAATTCTCCTTGTGACAGTCATTGGGATGCCGTTGTTAGAATCCTGAGGTATATCAAGGGAGCTCCTGGAAAAGGTCTTGTTTACACGGATAGAGGTGATTCAAATATTGTCGCTTACACAGATGCTGATTGGGCTGGTTGCCCCTTTGATAGAAGGTCCACTTTTGGGTATTGTGTTCTTATTGGTGGAAATCTAATTTCATGGAAAAGTAAAAAGGAAAATGTTGTTGCCAGATCCAGTGCTGAGGCTGAATATCGGGCTATGGCGCTTACCACTCAGGAGCTCACGTGGCTGAAACATCTTCTCCAAGAGTTGCGTCTTTGTAAAATAGGCACTATGAGTCTCATCTGTGATAATCAAGCAGCCCTACATATTGCGTCCAATCCAGTCTTTCATGAGCGAACCAAACACATTGAAGTTGATTGTCACTTTGTTCGTGAGAAGATTGTGTCCGGCGACATTGCTACTTCATTTGTTGGTTCTAATGATCAATTGGCAGACATCTTCACAAAAGCTCTTCGAGGACCAATGATAACTTACATATGTGACAAGCTGGATGCCTACAATATATACGCTCCAGCTTGAGGGGGAGTGTTGAGATGTGGTGTAAATAGTAGATTTATTTATATGTGTATTCGGCCCAGGCCCGTTAGGTTTTCATATAGTATAGTCTATTTAAATTCATTAGTGCTTGTACTCTTTACACAATAACATATACAATTAATAAGACGGAACTACAGCTACTCTGTAGTCGCAGACGTAGGCAAACATTGGCCGAACTGCGTGACCAATATCGTCTCTCTATTCTTCGTCTCTATTTAACAGCTATAAAGGAGGCTCTATGGATACAAGGGTTGGTTTCTGCCTTGGGTATCAAACAATGTGTTGTTTGTGTTAATTGTGATAGCCACTAATTGTGATAGCCAAAGTGCAATACACCTAAGTAGGAATCAATTTTACCATGAGAGAACCAAACATATTGATGTTATACTTCTTTTCATCGGGTATATCATTGAAAAGGGGGTTGTTGAGGTTGTGGAGGTTCATACTAATGACAATCCAACCGATATGCTTACCAAACATGTGACTCTAAGCAAGTTCAAACACTGTTTGAACCCGCTAAATGTTGATGTTGATCGATGATCATTTTGGACAAAAAGGTCTCCTAGCTTGAAGAATCTCCTTTCATGGATGCTTTGCACCAAGGTGAAGAATTGTTGGATAATGGTGTTGTAGCATCAAATATACATTTTGCTGGACTTTGTTAAGTTCTCATGCATTGGTTACAACATCATTGTGTGTTCCTGTTATGTCAGTTAATTCAGTTACTGTTGATATAGCCTAATTATGTTTGATGCAATTTTATTAGTTAGTTATTTTGTTAGAACTGTTGTAACAATATTTAGTTGGTTATGAGTAGTTACGAGCTAGTTTATAAAGCTTCGATTTATGTGGCTCTTTATGCACATCATCATTATCACAATTTAGACAACAAAAGGGAAACACTTGTAAGAGAAAAAACAGTGGGAAAACACTGGGGTGGTTGGATTCATAAATAGTATTGGATATGCTTGAATGTATCATGCGGTTGTAACTCTTGATCAAGATTGGTGAAGATTTAGCTCGGATCTTGTCCTCCAGAGTAGGAGTTTAATCTCTGAACTGGGATAACAAATCTTGGTGTTAATCTTCTTTCTTTACCCATTTTTGTTTTTCATTTGTTGTTACTTTGTGTTTTTCCTATTTTGCATCACAGTGTTGTGAGCTAGTGCTATAGCACTACACTTTGGTAGCATTCCGCATTTGTGTGTTTCGTGTTTTGTTTAAAGTTCTTGGTAACTCATTATTGTGATATTGAGTCCTAACAATATATATACATGGAGATCAGGTGAGAACACTTGATTATTAAGAGAAACTAGGACAATCGCCCGTGCGATGCACGGGGGTGTGTTAGGGAATAGTTCGGTGTGAATATGGTCTACAAAAATGTAATGTCCGGTGTGTGGTAGGAAATAATTTACATGAAACTTTTGGTAGGCCTAATGGTGAAGATATTGTGTGGTACCTGATAGACTTTAGATTGAAATTTTTGTTAAACATGTTCGGTGATCCATTTTGAAGTCTATTACTATTAATAAGATGTTGTAATGAGAAATAATATGTATTAGAAGCATTGTTCAATATTTAATTGTAGGTAATTTATTTGTTTTGTAGCTTTGGTCTTCTAATCTGTCACATGCAAAAGCAGTTTTACATTGTGAAGATCTTTCCCTTCTCTTTATTATTTTTACAATAGGTGAAGAAGGCTACTTTTGCACTATGCAGGGTGGCAGTGACATCAAGGTAATTAAAATCGGACCGAGTATAGAACCGATAGAGGCAGTGGTTTAAGGTTCTTGGGGTCGAACCGGTTGAATTGGGGGTCGGACCAGAATTAATTAAATAGATTATTTAATATTTTTATTACAATATATAAAAGATAAAAAACAAAAAAAAACATAAAATTCATAATTGCACACCACAAAAAAATTAAATTAGACTAAAGTTAATTAAATTAGGTTTCTATAATATGTTAAATAATATTTTTGTGTTCACATTGAAACTATAAAATTAGAGTTAATTGAAACCAGTTAAAATTGCAAGTGCAATATTTTTGTGTTCACATTGAAACTTGGTTGCGGATAGTCTTGCAAGTGTAATGTTTTTGTGTTCACATTGTAGGGAGGAAGGAAAACAAGTATTAGAAGTGAAACTTGGTTGTGTTCACACTGCATACTTCCAAGTTTTAACCAAAAATTGATATAGCCTTGGTTGTGTTCACATTGCATACTTAAAAATTTTACCCAAAAAGTGATATAGGCTAGGTTGTGTTCACATTGGTTATAGCAAAAAAATCTGAAAATAGAACCAGGATTTATATATAGAGATGAGAGCATTTAATTCTAACTGCTATATTAAAGTTAACGATTCAGATTACGTCATTAATAACAAATGTATGCTTATTTCCTTTTTAGTTAAAGATCACACAATATTTTGTAATTAATAACATAATCTGAGTTGTTACTTTCAATTGTACGATTATAATTAAATATTATCATTTCTCTTAATAATCAAGGGTTCTTATCGTCCCCTATAATATATACAATATCTTGTACCGTTGTTTCATTTTTAATTAAAAATCACAAAAGATCTTGTAATTAATGACGTAATCTAAGACGTTCATTCTAATCTAACGATTATTATTTAATGTTCTCATGTTCTCCGAATAACCCAGTGTTCTCACCCGAATCGTCCTCTATAACAGTTAGATTAACAGTTTAAATTACGTCATTAATTACAATATCTTGTATGATTGTTTCCATTTTAATTAAAGATCACAAAAAATCTTGTAATTAATGACGTAATTTTAACTGATAATTAAAAATCTCGTATGATCTCGTTTTTTTTTTTCAAAAAAAAATGACGTAACTGATGATTATAATCTAACAATTATAATTAAATATTCTCATTTTTCACAATAATAAAGTGCTCTCATTTCCTTGTTGCCAAGACACTAGCCTTTATGTTGACCGAAAAAAAATACACTAGCCTTTGTTGCCCTATTTAAGACAAACTAGCTCTGGTTGCATTTCACTTCAAATTTCCAGCTTACAAAATATAACTTTGTTCCTCTCTTATCTTACTATGGCTCGTCCCATGTCTTTGGTTTCCACCATCTTTGTCTTCCTTTTGCTTCTCGTGGCCACCGGTGAGTAGTACTTCTTGTTGCCTATAACTTAATGCCGTCCTTTTTTAATTAATCTAACTAGATATATGATTTTATTTATTATGAATAAAACTTTTTCTATTGTACTAATGTTATGTTATTGTGAGTTAAGCAGAGATGGTGGCTGAAGCAAGGACTTGTGAGTCACAAAGTCACAAATTTAACGGACTATGTTTGAGTGATCGCAACTGTGCTTCTATTTGTCAAACGGAAAGCCCAACTTTCACTGGTGGAAAATGTCATGGCGTCCCTGGCAAATGCTTCTGCACTACACGGTGTACCTAATAATTAAGATAAGAAAGAAGAGTTACCTCAATCTATAAAATTAAGATGATGGATCTGTCACCTTTCTTTCTATTCTACCCTTGCTATAGTTTTCTTCGTATGTGTCTTTTTTGTTTAAGAATAATTTAGTTACCCATTCCATGTGGTAAGGGTTTCTTTTCTATGTCTTCTTCTTTTGTTTTGTCTTGGTTTGAAGATCCTTCAATTGCTCGAGTGAAAGTGAATGAATAATATAATTATGTGTTCTTAAAGTGTATTATACTTATGTTACAGCATAGTCCACTCATAAACTTATTATAATTTTATTTCTCTACATGACTATATTCTTTGTCTTCATAACGATATATGTGACGCCCATGATTTTTTGAAGAAACAATAATTTTAGGATTCTAGCCTCAAAACATATTCGAACTTCAAATTGAGTTTGGACCCATGGGTGACATTATTCTTAATTATGTGTAGGGGTATTCACGGTGCGGTTTGGTTTAGCTTCAAACCAAAAAGTTATTTGAACCGCAAGGTAAAAACACACGTGGTTTGGTTTGATTTGATTGGCTTCCTTAAAAAAAAATCAACCAATTTGATCAGAACCAATGCGGTTTGGATGAATCCGTTTTTTAGAGTCGGATTTGATCTAAAAATAAATAAATTAGTTTAAATCTAAAGCCAATTATTAAAAAGAAAATAATAATGTGATTATTATTTTATTCACATAAGAATTACCAAACTTATATTGTTCAAATTTTTTTTACCAAACTTAAATATAATAACATTTTTTTGACAAAGAAAAACTTAACTTATATCATTAGTAATCAAATTCGTAATACAAGTTAGAATCGAATCAAAAAGATGGGATAGGAAGGATTAAGCAGAGGAGAAAGAGCATGCCAACTTCATGTTAAAAGGTAAAAAGGACTAGTTATTTACTTATTTTAAAGTCATAACATTAAGTGATCGAACTTGGTATAGGAAGGATTCAAGACCACAAATTAAGAAAGAAATATAGTATAGTAACTAGGCTGATTCACAGAAAGAAGGGACAAAAAAATTCAAATTTAATATTAGGGTAAAATATGTTTTTGGTCCCTATAAAATTGGGTCCATTTAAGTTTCGTCCCTACATTAATGAAATAGGCGTTTTGGTCTCCATCTTATTTTTTCGTTTTCATTATTAGTCATTGGCGTTAAATCATGCTGACTAGGCTAATAGAATCATGACTGGACACGCCACGTGGACAATTTTAATTGACGTGGCTTCCACGTGGCATCTAACTCACATTTTTTTATTAATTATATTTATTTCAGTTTAAAATAAAATAATTTTTAAATTAAAAATGATTACTTCATCCTCTTATCTCTCAAGATCCAAGCTTCTTCATCCTCTCATCTCTCTTCTCTCACGATCCAAATTTTTTCTTCCATTTCTCTTCTCTCATTCTTCTTCCTCTCATCCCCAAATTCACATGAGCTCAGTTTTTCTTTCTCATTACTGATCAAAAAAATCCCCAAATTCACAGTTTTGGCTACTCCAACAATCTGGGTTTCCCCCTCCTCCTTCAACAAACTTCTTCTGTCCAAGATCGTATTCGTCTCCGTCGTTTATGTTTAAGATCTGAGCTTTTTGTATCTACAATTTCATTTAATAGATCTGAGCCCGTGTTTCGTCTCCGATCGTATTCGTCTCCATCGTTTATGTTTAAGATCTGTGTTTTTTTCTACAGCATTTTTTCTACAACAAATTCTGTTTTTGCTTCTCTGATCCGCGTTTTGTTCTACAGCATTTAACAGATCTACAGTTTTTTTCTATGTTGATATCAGATTTTGTGCAAAAGGGAAATGTTAATCTGTTCAATGATATCAAATTTTGTGCAATTTTCAACCTGAGATTGCAAAAAGAGGAAGAAGAATATTGGGATATTCTGGGTTTGAATAATTTTCGAAGGGGATTGGGATATTAGGGTTGTGATTTTCTGGGTTCAGTTCTTTCTAACGTTTACCTGTTGAGCGGTGAGAAGAAAGGCCTCCTTCAGCTTCCAAGGGATTTATAGATATTGCTCATGGTTGTCAATGTGGGTTCTCAAATCTGGGGTAGCTTTTGAATGTAGTTTGCTGGATTTCATAGACATCGTTGTTTTCTTCGTTGTTGATCTTTTCTTAAAACATTTCAATTGTAATTTTCAATTTCACTTGCGTTGTTGATCTTCTGTTTCATTTCAATTGTAATTTTAAATTTAAAAATTATTTTATTTTAAACTGAAATAAATATAATTAATAAAAAATTTGAGTTAGCATGCCACGTGGATGCCACACCAATTAAAATGTCCACATGGCATGTCCAGTCATTATTCTGTTAGCCCAGTCAGCATGATTTAACACCAAAGACTAATAATGAAAACAGAAAAATAAGATGGGGACCAAACGCCTATTTTGTTAATATAGGGACTGAACTTAGAAATACCCAATTTTATAGGGACCAAACATAAGGCCTGCCAACTTCATGTTATTTATGAAATTATGTATAATGTGTGCTTTGATCATCCATTGCTCGATTTAATTGGACATTTGCGTTTGTTATGATATTTCCTCTTATATAATAACTACAAGTATAGGAACCCTTTTTAAGCTATACCACACTGCCTTTCATTAGCATAGCATCCGTTGACTTTTCCAACAACCAATTATATGGCAGCATCTCCACTCTCCAGATCATTCAGCACTTGCTTGAGCTTTAAGGAATTGTTTTTAATCCAGAATTTGCTTTTAGGTCTCACTTCAAAAGCTCTAGGAGATATGAGAGGCTTGGAACATTGGAAATGTTCAGTCCAACCCAACCTACTCTCAAGTCTCAAGATTCATCCCTATTGAACTTCAAAATCTACATGTTCTTTAGCTTTTAAACTCCTTTCACAATGAATTAAAAGGAGACAGACACTCTCCTAGAAGTGGAGTTTCCAAAATCCCTCTATTGTCCTTTCAGAAAGCGATTAAAAACTATGTGTTTTTCAATTAGCTTGCATCTATACTTAAAAAGGTGAAGGTATCAACAACAACAGCATCTAAACTATTAAACCTTCAACTTCCAATGGTCTCTTATTATGAGCTTAATCTGGCAACTGGGGAGTTCAGACGGGAAAATATAATAGAAATTTGAAACTTTAGCTCAGTATAAAAAGGTCATCTAAGTCAGGGAACTATTGTTGTAGTGAAAGTGTTTGACACTCTAAGAACTGGTTCTTTAAAGAGTGTGAGGCTATAACCTAGTTAAGATGATCACATCATGCTCTAGTGTTGAATTCAAAAACAATGATTTTCTGGCTCGGGTTATGTAATAGGAGCTTGGAAGATTGGATTAAGGGGAGGAGAAAGAGCATGCAAACCGAAATGGTTTGAACCTTCTGAAGCGACTAAATATAGCTATAGATGTTGCTTGTGCATTGAATTGAATTACAAGCACAATGATAGTGAAATATCTATTGTGCATTGAGATCTGAAGCCCAACAATATTCTTCTGGATGAAGATATAACTGCCAATATAGGAGAATTTAGATTGGCTGGGTTACTGATTCAAAGATCAATAAATCAAGTTTCCATTAGCTCATCTCCATTATACATCTTTCAAATAAACTGATTCAGTTCACAAATTGCATGTTCTACTTCTACAAACTAGTCATATCAGTCTAACCAGGTGAGGCTATTTCATTTAGCAATACTTTAAGTTTTGGAATGAAGGTTGATAAGCATTTGTATATAAATTGTATCCCATTTCACAAAAAACTAAAGAAAAGAAAAGATACAAGATTTACACAAACGTGATTTCACAACTTCCCAGACCTACAGAATGCAATTGGTTCCTAATATCAGCCTGCTTCTTCAAATCAGATGATAAACTTTCTGAACAGAATATCTGGATATTTCTTAAAACTATAGCATTTTTCAACAAAAACTTCAGCAATTGGATTTCAGCTGCATCTCCATTGAAATTTGAAATGCAAAATAGTCTGAGAGAAGATTTGAAACAACAAGGCACTGAATTTAGTATCCAGTCTTCGCCATCCAAGCAAACTTGTGGGTCAAATCCCTAAATAAGAATCAATAAACAAGTCAATGGACGAAAATAATACTACTGTTGGCCTCAAAACATGGAAGATGCAAGCATTGAAATAGGGTATAAGATGTACCTTGGGAATCTCAAGAACTTCCAGTTTAATTGTTTTTTGAAGAATGTCCATTAGTGTTTCACTAGTGAAATCAGGAGTTCCCAAATCCACATCCAGATGTGTCAAATTGTTGAACAAAGGAAGGAGATGGAGTTTATCTTTTGCATAGAAAAGACACTAAAAAACGATTCATTATTATGATATAAAAGAAAGAAACATGCAATAAATATAAAAAAAAACACATAATTAGATGAAACAATGTTAATGGGCATTATCTTATAAAATTTTAAAATAAATGAAGGTGATAAGCAAACAGTCAAACACACCTCAAGAGTATCACCTGACAGTCTGAGATACTTGACCTTATCAAGTCCACTCAATAGTTTAATTGCACGGGGAGCAGCATATGGTCGCTTAGACGGAAAGGAATTTGCATTATCAATATATGCATCATCTATGGAGGCCAGGTTAACAAGGACAAATTCAACTGTTAGATAGCTTGTGCAACTGAAAGATAAAAGGTTCACCGCATCAATCTTGACTATAGAATCGAGCAAATCATCTAGACTAAAAGGGTGAAAATAGATGGTCAATTTCCTTAATGTGGACATTGCAACGCTGATCCGCTTTATGTTCTTCCAATTACAACTAGACAAGGTCAACTCTTGCAGTACGACGCATGCAGAGAAAAGCCGTTGGAGTGACTTATCATTTGCAAAGGTAACACATGAAATATTTAATGTCTTCAGGCTAGGGAAACAAAGACCACTGGGAATATACAGAACACATTCTAAACACAAGTTATTCAATGATACAGAAGTTGAGAAACAATGAGGCAACACAAACCAAGTATTTAAAACTATGAAAATATTCAGGTCTTCAACTTTGTGCTTCACTGCATCTGATAAAAAAGAATTAAATTTGTCTATATCAGTAGAAATTCCATTTCCTGACAGTACAATGCAGAGCTTTCTTGCAGAATTGGATTTTTGAAGTAGTCTATTCACTAAATCAAAGATGCAATTTGCTGACTTCTGAATTTTTCTTTCCTTGTTGTTGGTGATTGACCAGGAAAGTTTAAAATCAAAGTCAGACAAGTAGGTCCACAAGTACTTCCATCTTTTGGCTAATACGGACGTTCCTACAGCATCTTTGGTGGGTAATAAAGAAAGAATATAAACCAGAACACAATCAGGTAAATCGCTAATGATATCTTTCCCATCTGTCTCACCCACACTACATCTTTGGAGCTTCAGGAAATCTGGTGATGAGATTTTACCAGCCATGTGTTGTGCCTACCCAAAAATACAACAACAATTAATAATGAAATATTATTCTAAAGGAAGTCACAAGTCCAATACAAGATTGGCAGCTTGATGGGATACATACATTACATGCAATTAAGAGTCAAGCTTTTAGCTTCCTATTAAACAATTATACAAAGCAAATATGTAGTTCAGATAAGAAACAATAGCAATAATCAATAAACAAAGGAGAAACTTTCATTTATTTCAACAATTCCCCTACAATTATCGGAATACACGGAAACATATAACACGCAGAAACAATGGAGATTCAATTACCCTAAAAATATTTTCATGAAAATATCGGAGAAGACAAAAGAGGGAATGGAATGTGAGAATATTAATTTAATTATCAAAAATAGTAATGTTATATGATACCTAGACAAATAGCATCGCAAAGCAATACTCTCAAAATTCAATTGATTTCAATTTTCTTTTAAGCTTCTGATCTACTTCGAGTCCTTAGAGTTACAAAAGAAATGTGGCTCGCCAAAAAAGATAAAAGTAACGAAAGAGCAGGGAAGTGATTCGTAGGATACCTATGAAGAGTGTGAGCATCAACCAACAAGGAAAGAGACACAAGAAGCCGGTTACGAATTTTGAATCGAATCTTCAGAGCGCGAAGGGAAAGGTTGCTACTACTTTTTTTGGTTTTACCCATCTATCCACCGCCGATTGCAGTGACTAATCCCTTCGTTTAATTGTGGATGCCTCGAGGGGCAAGACTAAAACCGTTAATTTGGCCCATGTGGGCCAGCCCAGCCCCAGTCCCACATGGCCCATGGGCCAAAAGGCCCATGGGTCCAAAATCCCACATTTCAAGGATTTTACTTTTCCCACACCCCCTCCTACTCACCACACACCCCCAAACCCCCTAAATCCCTAAAATACCCTTCAATTAAAAACATTTCATCTCTCACTCTCCCTCCCAAACACTCTCACACCCCCTCTCATCTCTCAACCGAACCCTAACGCCTCCCCCACCCCAAATTCGATTTCTCACCCTCACTCTCCCTCTCAATCTCAACTCCACCATTTTTGAAGCTTCAATCTCGCATTCTACGCATCAGGTACTCCCTCCCTCACTTTCCTGTCTTTCCATTTCATCGTTTTTATTTTTTCTGCATATGCGACGCGTTCGGTTGGCCTTCCCCGAACGTTTCTGGGAACGAAGGTGTTCGAATGAGGTCATGCGAACACCGTTCGAATGAGGCCATGCGAACACCCGTTCGAATGGGGTTGTTCGAACACGTGCGAATGCTTCTGTTCGAACAGGTGCGAATGATGCTGTTCGAACATGTGTGACAGTATTGTTTCTGTTATTTTGCTGATTATGTTGCTTAATTGGTTTAATGGTTGTTGTTTCAGATATGGTGAGGCATCGTGGCGGTAGTTCGCAACAGCCGGAGCGTAGGCCACCCCCGACGGCTTCCGAACGCAAACGGAGGCAAGATGGAGCTGAACCTTCCCGGAGGGGTAGGCGTAGGGACGTCCCTCCTCCCCCACCGGAGGTTGATGATATTGGCCGGGATGTTGAGCGTGATGCTCAATTTCCGGCATATGAGCTGGCCGGCCCTTCTGGTCATGCACATGAGGAGGGAGGTGCTCAACATGAGGAGGATGTTGAGCCTCAGGAGCCTGCTGCTGCTCCTAGGGCTACATTCCCATTCCCTGGTGGACCTGTTGATGGTTCTGTCTTGCCCACATACGGGTCTCATATTTTGACCGAGTTCTATGCTGGCCGGGTAAGTTATTGTTATATAATAGCGTGTTGTCAATTTTGTTTCTTATTTTGTTGAACATATTGGCTTATTGTGCCGGTGTCATTTGTCAATGCAGGTTCGGCCGGACATAACTACGATTCCACATGGACCGGTTAACCTTGTGGTCCATGCTAGGATCAGGGAGACTCTTATCCTATCGGGGTTGTTCCCTCTCATAGGACTTGGTTTTCCCCTCACTCACAAGGGGCTGCTGAACGCATTCATAGAGCGTTGGCAGCCGGATACATCATCATTCCACCTTCCTGTGGGTGAGATGTCTATCACCCTTGATGATGTATCCCAGCTGCTACACATCCCCATCACGGGCCAGTTCTATGACATGCCTGACTGGACTTCGTGGCAGGGAGAGCAGATGCTGATTGACTATTTGGGGGCCACCCCCCAAGATGCCGCTGAACAGACTTCTGCGAGAGGGTTGTCAGTTGGTCTTGTATGGCTGAGGGATCATGTCTACCACCCAGCCATAGCTGAGCAGAGGTGGCATCATGCTGCTAGGGCCTATTTGCTCTATCTTTTGGGCTGCACATTGTTCGCAGACAAGTCAGGAAGCAAGGTTAAGCTTGGCTACCTAGGTATGCTTCTTGATTTGAACAATGTTGGAGACTACTGCTGGGGGGCAATGGCCCTTGCCCATATGTATGATCAGCTGAAGGATGCTTCAAGAAAGAAGACGAAGAAGATGGCTGGTCATATGGCTCTACTACAGGTATAAAACTTACTTTTTTTTTTATAAGTTTGCTTTAGGTTTACTTTCAGATTTATAATCAACCAATGATATGTTCATTACAGGGTTGGATTTTTGAGCACTTCCAGAGTGCCAATTTTACATCTTGGGTGGTGCACCCAGAATATGTTGAGAGTATGCCACGGGCGAAGAAATGGCTGTGTAGGGATGGCCCCGGGGCCATCAAGTCACACACCATCAGACTGTGCCTTGACCGGCTACACCATGAGGAGGTCACCTGGGACCCCTACACAGGCCATAGGCAGGAGAGACCATTTGAGGAGCTGGGCAGGTTCAGAGGGTTCATCCGGAGTGCTGGCTGTATGGTGAGCCATTTGCCGGATAGAGTGGTCAGACAGTTTGGCCAGGTACAGCACATCCCGGAGGAGCCCAGACCTGCAAATCGGGCCGTCTGTACTCTCACGGAGTGTGATGAGAGGTGGACACAGTTCCAGGACCACTTGGTGGCGCGGGGGCCTCCCTGTGTGCCGTACTCCTCAAACACGGTGCCGGGCTACTTTCCATGGTTTTCTAGGGTCTCACATCCCTTTGCCTTCCCTGAAAATTATGTAGAGCTTGTGGATGAGCCGGATGTCAGTGTGGTACGTGTTTTTTATGTTAATTACAGTAATAAGTTTCTTCTACTTATTTAAATCTACTTATTTAAATAATGTTATGTTATTTGTTTGACAGATGCTGCCAGAGCTCCTGGATATGGTGGATGAGATGGATGGGACCATCAATGATAATGTCCCAGAGCCAACCAGGAGCGTCTTTCAGCGCATCAAGAGGTTGCTCAACCCCTTCCGTAGGCTTAGGAGGAGGATCGTCAATGTGTATCAGAGGAGGGGGCGCAACACCCAGTAGGGGGGGATATTTGTATAATTTAACTGTTTGGAACTTTTGTATAATTTAACTACTTTTGATATTATTAAGTATTTTTGTGATGTCATCTACTTAATTTGGCGCAAATTTATTGCCTTTTTATTACAAACCATAACCATACATGAAATACGAAAGACATGAAATACGAAAGACATAAAACCAACATAAGCAAACAACTAACTAAGAAACTAGTGTTTCGGTCGTCCCTGTTCCAGAAGATAAATGATCTCTTCTGGAGTGCGTATTGTGTCCACGTACAACTCTAAGACTTGTCGCCCCATCGGAAGTGTAGCATGATATTCCATCATGGTCCCAACGTCGTCATCGTTGCGGATCTCCATAACTGTAAAATAGCCAGTCCCGTAATCAAGCCGGTTGTACTTTCGGTAACGTATACGCGCCACGTCTTTACGCCACGCTCCCTCTGGACGAATCTTCCTCTCAGCCTTTTCCTTTAGTTGGGCGAAGGTGATGACCTTACTCATCCTGCAGAATACATGGTTAGGACAACGAAACACAACACCATGTTCGTCGGTGGTGACAGTCCCATGGTGATGAAGGGCAGTTAGGAATTTGGTGGATGAGTACTGGGTTGAGCACAATTGCCATTCCATTTCAGCTTGGTTGTAGCTGTCAAGAGGGAGAGTAGGTTTTGGTGAAGAAGCAGATTAGGGTTTGGTGAAGAAGGTCTGAGGATGTGAACCCCCTTTTATAATAGGCATGGTGAAATGTCAGCCGTTGATTTCATTTTTAGATCACAAATCTGATCCGTTTAAATTCTATCCGTTCAGACACATTTTCCAAAGGGATTGACATCCACTCCTTTATCTGACACACATTTGACTGATTGTAAGCCGTTGATCAAAACTGTCGGTGGAATCTGAGACGTCCAATATCTGTCGCTCTGCAACACTGGTTCGAACCGCCTCATGCGAATATGTGCGCATGACCACATTCGAACCTGTTCGCATGACCCCATTCGAACAGGTGAAAAACACCCAAGAGGGTGTGTCCCCATATTTAACACACGCGAATGGCTTCGTGCGAACCTGTTCGAAGGCCCGTGTTCGAACAGGTGAAATTTCGTGAAAAAAAAGAGGTTTGGCCTGGCCTTTTGGTCATTTCACACCCTTATGGGGTGTGTTTCGAGTAGGAGGGGGTGTGGGAAAAGCAAACACCCATTTCAAAAGCCTACGGTGGCACTAAGCCCCAGTGGGCCAAGGCCAGCCCAAGGTCCTTAATTTTATGTTTTTGCAACAAAACTGAAAATTACCCACAGACCTATGTGAGCTTCGACCTAGGCCAGCTCATGAGCCCTAAAAATGTATTTACTTTTTTACAAAAAACTGGAAATTACAAGTCCTCCCGTTGTCCTTCGTTAGTCTTGAAAACTAAAATGAATTTTGGTATTTAACTTACCTGAAGACACAACAGAAATGCTTGTATACCAAATGGAAAACGTTTTCCTACATTTAACTTGTTCTTTCCTCTTATCTATAACTGATAATGATCTAGGAAAATGACTATGAGCTGGAGTTTTTCCTCTTATAAATAGCTACTACCAGTATATAATAAAACAACATAAATCAAAAGCAACTTCATATTTCCTTCTTCTGATAACCTATCTATATCTACATATATAAATATATATCTAGTAAATTTTTTTAAGGCACATATAGTTCAGTTTTTTTTAATTTCAGTATTTATGAAGACTTTTTGATAATAGAAAGGACAAAAAAAGCTAAGGCAGAATTTTTTGGTTAAATAGATGGAAGCCTCTAGTTTGTTTGTTTGGTGGTGATAGTGGGTGATGGTGATAGTGATAGTTGTGAGAAAGAAAATGAGGTTGTGGTGGTGGTTATCGTAGTGAGAGGGATAAGGAGGTGGTGGTGCTAGTGATGGTAAAGAGGGAGGGGAGGTGAAAGAATGAAAGTGGAGGTTGGAAAAGAATGAGCCAAAAAAATGAGGTTGGTGGTGATAGTAGGTGATGGGGGTGGTGGTGGACTGGTGGTGGTGGTGGGTGGGAGAAGGAGGTGGTGGTGGTGGTGAGTGGAAGATGGTGACGGTGGTGGGACTGAGGGAGAAGAGGAAGGGGGTGAAAGAATGAAAGTGGAGGTATAAATAATGGGAAATGAGGTGGTGGTGGTGGCGGTGGTGGTGAGAGGGATAAGGAGGTGGTGGTGGTGGTGAGTGGGAGATGGTGATGGTGGTGGTGGTGGTGGTGGTTGTGGTGAGAGGGAGAAGAAGGGTGGTGGTGAGAGGGAGGGAGAGAGAAGAGGAAGGGGGTGAAAGAATGAAAGTGGAGGTGTAAATAGTAGAAAAAAAAATGAGAAAAAAATTTGGGGGCCAGCCCACAAAGCCCTGGTCCTAACCCACTAAAAAATTTAAAAGTGTGGGCTGGGGCTAAAAAAAGCCTCATTAATAGGGGGCTTCAATTTTATGGGGCTTGATTGGGGGCCAATGGGGCTAGGCTTGGGGCTTAGGGCCAAATTGACAGCTCTAGGCAGGACAACTGGCCCAAAGTTTTAACGCTGCTCCGTACCCAAGTTTTAACGTCGTGTGTTGGAGCAGGTACGGCATAAATAAGTTTTCATTTTACACAAAATTGAAAGATGACAAAAGTACCATGCAAAATAGTGAAGTTATGGTCATGGCTTCCTCAATGCACTTCTCTAGTTCAAAGGATACTAATCTCGTACTCGCATCCATTACTTACTTTGGTGTCATTGAAGAGATTTGGGTGCTTGATTACTGTAAATTTAAATCAATTCATAAAATTAACCGATGCTAAATGTCTCAACAAATAACTTTTAGCATCGGTTGTTTCAAAGAACCGATGCTAAATGTCATTTTCAAACTACAAAAAGAGATGAAAGTGACATTTAGCATTGGTTTTTTGAAAATTCGATGCTAAAAGTGACATTTAGCGTCGGGTAAATAACCGGCGCTAAATGTCACACTTTTAGCATCGAAACATTCAGCATCAGGCGATAACCGACGCTAAATGTCCAAAATAACCGACGCTAAATGTCTTTTTTGCACTAGTGGCACCAACAAACATAAATGGAAAACACATAATAAGTAAGAAAGGATAATGAAAAATAAATGTAGATTATTGTAAAAAAAAAGTAGATTGTCAGATGAAGAGTGCATGAAAACGTGAAAAATGAAGAAGAAAATACATGCACAAAAAAAAGTGAAAACGTGCAAGAAGCGAGAAAGAAAAGAAGAGAACAAATATAGAAAAGCTCATGGACATAATAAAAAAACACTAAAAAAAATAGGTTGTTACCGACGGCCAAATATGTTGCTAACAGCAAAAAAATCCGTGGGTGATTGCTTTTTGCGACAGAATTACTGATGGAATCTCTCCCTCACAAATAGGCTGGTCAATAACATGTTGATGTAGCGATAAAATTGGGAAATCCATCACAAATTAGTAACGTTCATATCCGTCGCTAATTAGCGTGGGTTGTTTCCCGGCGCTAATCTGCGACAGCCATGTCAGTCGCAAATCACTTGCCAGTTGCAACATGTGATGATTAGCGACGGCCAAATCCATCACTAATCAGCGAGTGGGTTAATTTTTTTTTCAAAACATGCTTATTTATATTTATTATATTATTAATAATAAATACTAAAATGTAAAATAAATAAAACAATATAATATAAATATTTCAGAAATAATTAAATATGGTCCAAGTCGTCATAAATTCATCTGAAATGTCAAACTAGTACAAAAAGTCCCAATAGGCAGCATCATCCAAATCATAGTCTGTCTTTGAGGGCTTAGATCGCTGTTGTGGCTCTGCTGGTCTCTCACGAATGCTCCTATACAACTTCATTATCTTCACTTGTTGACGGTGCATCCTCATTATGTCCGCCTGCGCAGAGTCCTAATAGTTTGATCCTTACAGTGTGTTTTGCGGTGCCTTAGGATTCTGAATAAATTTTAGATGTACAAATGCATAGAGTTCATTTCTCAAAAATTGGTTTGGTCAATCAAAAAAATTAATTTCGTGCCAAAATACGTAAAGTACGATGCCAGACAATGTGTTTTTGGTTACTTTAGTGTTCAGTTTTTTTTCAACTGTTCAGATATGCAAAGTTTGTTCCTTAATAATCGGTGTGGTGGAAAAAATAATTTCATGACAAAATACGTAAACTGTGTGATGCTAAGTAATGTGTTTTGGGGTACGTTCGGAAAAAATTTGAACTATTCAAATATTCAAAGTTCTTTAGACTTTTTCTTCTTATTATTATTATTATCTATGAATGTTCAATTTCAATGTCTTTATCTATTAAAATGATATTTTTAACTATTGTTTACATTGTCAGATACTTCTATACGATCGACATAGTTAATTTTATCTTCACTAACACAATACTACAATATTTATGTATCAAATGAAACTTTTATCTTCACGAATCCAAGCTCGAAATGGGTGAATTTGCAAATTGCAACCCGTGAATTCCCCCTATTTGAATGAAGTGCGTGTTTTTGAGGATGTGTGAAGAGTGGATTTTTACATGATGCTTGAAATGCAGGTTTTTGCATGATGCGTGTACAGTACGTGAAAATAAAACTAGGATGACATGGAACTCTAATATTACAAATATGCCCCTAAAAGTTACCAGCTAAATCAATCTACTCTCATCATATATAGATTTTTAAGTGAAAAAAACACAATAGTATTTGTTCTGGTATATAAAAATGGGGTCGTGGTGTGGCCACTATTTCAGTACCAGCCAATAATCGGCTATCATGCCTCCTCGCTTGTCTTCTAGTCAAATCTGTCATGGCCCGTTTATGGTCTGTACAGTGGTGCATGCGGTGCAAACGCCTCTTGTAGTACTATCTAGGCCTCATCGTGTGTCGATTAATTGCGCTTCTCGGCACCTCTCCTCGGCTGGCAGGGGGTCTCCTCGGTCTTTAGGGGTTTAGTTGGAATTTCCAGACACCCTCAATACATTGTTGTAATAAGATTTGCTTAAATTTGTACACGTAACACACTTCGCATAAGCCAAATATTTGGCTACTCATTCAAATAGTCTGACTAAATAATCATTGGAATTCGATATTAATACTCGGTGTTATTAAACTCAGACCGGCCTTTCCGATCGATTCGATCAAGAAATGGTGAGTATGATTGGTCCGAGCAATTGATTGGACTGGACATGCTACAATGGTGTGACCTGGCCAACTTTGTGGTTGAACTAAGGACTAGACTTGTCAGACTATATGGTCGAACAAGTGACCTGATTGGTTCGACTAGTGACTTATGGGTTTGAGTAAATTTTTGTTTTTTTATAGACAAAGTAGTTAGAAATTAGTGTGTTAATTGTGAGAGGGAGGGGAGAGTGGGGTTCGAACCCCACGTATCTATTTTTTCACCAACAATATTTCTTCCACTCAACTAAGTGAGCTGCCTTGTGAGCAAATTTTTGTATTTCCTACTACAAAATAAAGTCATTTTAGCGCGATTGTGTTTATGTAAAAACAAAGTTGAAATGATGTGTTTTGTTTTGTCTATTGTATTTCAACTAGTAACTCACCTATCCCATCTATATAACCCTTTAAATAGTGCTGCTGTTTCGTTAGCTTCAGTTTGTTCTGTTCTCTCCATTGACGCAGCGCAGACTCACCTGCTCATCTCTCTACTTCCCGACGAGGCCGTTGGAGTGCTGAAGCCGATGCAGTTTTGTCCACCGTCAACGTCAACGGTCATTTTACTTTTCTGCTGAACTGAATCGCCTGTTCTGTAGTTAGTACGGTTTATTATACATAAATGTTGTTGAAAATTCTATCTCACTGGATTGGTATTTCTTTTGTAACTTCTGCAATTAACTTCTATAGGTTAGGCATATACAATACTATTGGTTCAGATTCTTCAGAATATGCCCTATAATTGCAACAGTTGAGTAACTGGATCACTGGTTTTCAAGAAATTTGGGTCATTCATGTTAGAAGTAATTAGATTAGGTTAAGCATTTATGCAATCTTGCTTGTATATTGAAAACTAAGGAACTTAAACAACAAAGTCGGTGTGCTCGTGTAAAGTATTTTGTTATGGTTGGTTTCCATCACCATGATCTTAATTTCGTTTGTTGAGATAAGTATCACTTTTAATTAGACCGTGCATTAATTTTTTGGTTTTCAATTCTTGGTCATTGCTTCACTTTGTGTTTTTTATATTCAGACCACACTTTCAGTCAACCCAGTCCCGTTCTGTAGTGCGGTATAAATAATACTGCTCAATGCACACCATACATGATAGAAATAGTACTTTTATTCAAGCAAATGATGGCATGAATAATACTATTGCCTGTTGTTCATCGTGATGTATAGGCATTCTTCTTATGGTTATATTAACTACTAAGATTTGAATCTTGACCTTGTTGCACTCATTCGTCGTCCCTTAGCTCCCCAATCGAGCTACCTATTTGAGACACCAACTCATCTTTGACTGTTAATGATCTGAATCATTTTTTCTATATTTGCAGATCATCATAGACAATTTGATATCAGCACCATTCAAATGTTATAATAAGATTTTTCTTAGTCAAAAATACATATCTTCTTTTCAAGTCATGTCAAAAACAATTGATCAATCATATTAATTGTACTATGAGTGAAAATAAATAAAACAAATTAGAAAGAGGAGATCATTACAAATAATAAGTTTTTTACATTTATTGTTTCCTCTTAAAATCTCACCAGCTTTTATTTACCTGGTTTTCTTTGCAATGCAGCTTTTATAGCAACAGTGTAATGGCAATGGCTTGCAGTACCATCCAAAGTATCTCTTCACCTTGGGTGTTATGGAAATATGATGTTTTTGTGAGTTTTCGAGGAGAAGACACACGCAACAATTTCACTGATCACCTTTTCGGTGCTCTCCATAGAAAAGGCATTGTTACCTTCAGGGATGATACCAAGATCAAGAAAGGGGAACGTATATCATCTGAGCTTCTACAAGCAATCGAAGGATCCCATATTTTGATTGTTATCTTCTCAAGAAACTTTGCTTCCTCTACATGGTGCTTGCAAGAACTGGCAAAAATTGCTGATTGCATTGAAGTACCAGGACAAACTGTTATGCCTATTTTTTATGACGTGAATCCATCTGAGGTACGAAAGCAGAGTGGGGATTATGGAAAAGCCTTTGTGGAGCATGAAGAAAGATTCAAAGCAAATCTAGAGGATGTGAAAAGATGGAGGCGAGCCCTAGCACAAGTAGCCAATCTCTCTGGTTGGGATGTAAGGGATAAGTAAGTAACATTTTGTATTGTGAGGATTTCACTGCACAATTTTACTCATGTTATGATTCATTTTTTGTAGTGATAATTGTTGTTCTTGAAAAATAAACTACTGAAAGAGTTTTGATAAATCAATTAGCAATTTGTGTTTAGTTTTTGTTTGGGTTGTCATTTGATGAATTAGTGTTTCTATCCTTTGGTTTTTTAGGCCACAATATGCAGAGATTGGAAAAATCATTCAAGAGATAACATGCTTATTGGGTCACAAATTTTTGACTATACCTGATGAAATAGTTGGGATGCACTCAAGAGTGGAAGAATTGGAAAAGCTTCTGGTTTTTGACTCAGATGATGATGTAAGAGTTGTAGGGATTTGTGGAATGGGTGGAATAGGAAAGACAACTCTTGCTACTATATTGTATGATAGAATCTCTGATCAGTTTGATACATCCTGCTTTATTGATGATGTAAGGAAAATTTATGGAGACTATGGCCCAATTGGAGTGCTAAAGCAACTTCTTTGTCAAACTCTAAATGAAGAAAATCCTCAACTATGCAATCTTTCTATGGCATCCAATTTGACACGAAGGCTGTGTCAAAGAAAGGCCCTTGTAGTTCTTGATAATGTTGATCAAGTTGAACAACTGGATAAATTGGCTGTGAAACGAGAATGGCTAGGCGCAGGGAGTAGAATCATCATAGTTTCTAGAGACGAGCATATCTTGAGAGAGTATGGAGTAGATGGAGTTTACAAAGTTCGACTTTTGGATTATTCTAATGCTCTTCGATTGTTTTGTAGAAAAGCTTTCAAATGTGATGATATCACGAGAGGTTTCATATACTTAACAGATGACGTACTAACATATGCTAATGGCCTTCCATTGGCAATTAAAGTGTTGGGCTCATTTTTTTATGGTCGAGATGTCTCTGAATGGAGAGGTGCTTTGGCAAGATTAAGAGAGAATCCAAGGACAGATATTATGGATGTACTCCGAATTAGTTTTGATGGACTAGAGGTCAGAGGATACAGAAAAGGAAATATTTCTAGATATTGCCTGTTTCTTTTATGAAAAAGAGGAGGCATATGTGAAGAAACTTTTGGATTTTCGTGGATTTTATCCTGATATTGGTATAAGAGTCCTCATTGATAAATCATTCATAACCTGTGAGAAGGGGAGAATTTTTATGCATGATTTGTTCCAAGAAATGGGCAAAAGTATTGTTCGAGAAAAATCACCCAAAGAACCAAGAAACTGGAGCAGGTTGTGGGACTACAAGGATGTCCACAGGGTTATCTCAGAAAATATGGTAATATAGTTATTGAAATAAAATTTTCAGTTGCCATTTTTTTAGAATATATCAATAGCTAGCTTTGAAGTATATAATGTTTTTAATGTTATTTGCTATACTGTAGGCAACAGGAAACCTTGAAGCCATAGTTTTGCGGCGGTATCCAGAAAATATTGAAGAAATACAGGATATGATTACATTGAGAGCTGATGCTTTAGCACAAATGAGTCGCCTTAAATTGCTCATATTATGGAATTTGAATTTCTCAGGAAATCTCAATTTTCTTTCAAGTGAATTGGGATATCTTTCTTGGGATAAATATCCTTTCACTTGTTTGCCCTCAAGTTTTGAACCGGATAAACTTGTTGAACTGATCCTACCTCACAGCAACATCTGGCAATTATGGGAGGGCAGTAAGGTACTATAAACAATGGCGCTATGTGCCATGTCTTTTTTTAGATTAACACACAAACGATTACCTATCATGTATTCTTTCCCCTTTCTCTGGAGTTTATTACAGAAACAAGTTAAAGCTTAAATGTGACCATTAATCTTCCTCTTTCTATTGGCCATTCTCTGCAGCCTCTACACAATTTGACGCGCATTGATCTCTCTCACTCGAAATATCTTATTAAGATGCCAAGTTTTAGAGAGATTCCAAATCTTGAGTGGCTAGATCTTGGAGGGTGTATAAAGCTTGTGCAGATTGATCCATCCATTGGTATCCTAAGAAGGCTTGCCAAACTAAATTTGAAAAAATGTATAAATTTGGTCAGTATTCCCAGCAGCATTTTTGGCATGAGTTCTCTCAAACATCTAAATCTCTCAGGCTGTCCAAAATTACTTAATCAACTCTATGAGAAACAAAGGTCAATAAAACATTTGGAGAAGCTCAATAACAGAAAAACTACCACCCAAAACCAGTCAACATCCTCCATCTACAAAGCTTTAATGCCACCTTTCCGTTTTCCATTTTTTCGAAAACGGGAGGATTCAGTTGGTTTATTATTGCCTTCTTTGTCCCATTTGTCATGTTTGCAATATCTTGACCTAAGTTTCTGCAATCTTCTTCGAATCCCTGATGCTATTGGGTGGTTACATTGCATAGAAATCCTAAATTTGGGGGGAAACAATTTTGTTACATTACCTTCTAGCATCAAGGAACTTACCAAACTAAGACTTTTGAACTTGGAGCACTGTAAGCAGCTGAAATATTTGCCTGAGCTTCCATCAAGTACCATCTTGCCTGCAAGAAAAGCATTTTTTGGTAGATATCAAGCTGGGTTGTATATTTTTGACTGTCCCAATTTAAAAAAGATGGAAGGCTGTTATAGCTTGGCTTTTTCTTGGATGGTACGACTCCTTGAGGTGCCTACTCCATCCTTTCCTTTGTCTATATCTATTTGGTGCTCTTTTGCGTGCATAACTTGTTAGATGTAAATTAAATTAGTTGCATTTCAGCTATATTTCAATTGTATTTAATCAGTTAGATTAGCTGTAATTGATAAAGTTAGTTAGAGCTTAATTTTGATTCTGATATGAGGTTGTTAACCTCTATTGTAAAGAGTACTCTGCATATAACTTGCCTTGGTGCATCAATGAGAATCATCGGTTAGAGATTCCTCCAATCATAACATGGTATCAGTTGAGAAATTCTTCCACATTCTCTCTCGTCTTCTCTCCTCTGCGTAGTGTTCTTCACCTTCGCAGCAGTCTACTCTGCGCAACGTCTTCCATCGCCGTCGCAGATCGCTTCTCCTCTCTTCCATGGCTCCGTCTTCCTCCTCTGAGGGGTTCTGATCATGATTCTGCCTCGGTAAAATCATCTTCTCGTAAGAAATCTTCTTCGAAGCCAACGAATCGCTCTAATCCCTATTATATCCATCCGAACGACAATCCTTCTTTGGTTCTCGTCTCTCCCGTTCTGGATGGCACCAATTACCATTGTTTGATTCAAGCCAAGACCATGTCGTTGGAGATGAAGAACAAGTCTGTCTTCGTCGATGGCTCTATCTCTCGCCCTAGCGCTTCAGATCCAAAATTCTCTCTCTAGTTACTTTGTTAGTTGATACAGGCACCACTCCCTAGCGGCCACAATACCACTTCGCTATAAAGGAACCATTATCTCACCTTTGAGATCACCTTATATGATGCCACTTTGTTCCCAATTTTTCCTCCAACATCATTTTAGTTGGTATGTTGGCCGACATTATTAATTACCAAACCTTTCTTAATGGAAAAGTGATACAAGATATCCCCCTCCAAGAGGATGATTGGTCGTGCTAAGCGCGTGGGAAAACTATATACAATGATGCTCCCTCCCAGTGGCGGATTTACATGTTGGTAAGGGTGTGCATCAAGTTAAATTTTTTTCACCAATATCCTTATGAAAAGTATATTTTGACACTCCCAATTTTGTTTTTTTGCACACCTTGCTACTATTTTTCTCTTTTCATTACAAGCTTTTCTTTCCTATTGCAGCTTTAGGAGCAGTTGGTAGTGTAATATCGGGCAGTTTTGGCTATCCAAAAATAATATGTGTTTGAATAATTTGGTATATTTTATATTTAGCTACCCCAATAATATGTTATTTAGCTACTCCAACTAAGTTTATTTGTCTAAGAAGATAAAACAACAATAATAGGTCCATTAGTTTAATTTTGTTAAAAAAAGTTCATTAGTTTAATTAGTCTCATTAGTCTATTATTATCACAAACAAATATGATGATTTTTGTTAACTTGGTGATTTTAGTCCTTTTATTTTATTTTTGATAATTTTGGTCCCCATTTTTCTTAATTTCGTAATTTCTTCCCTCAAAATCATATATTATTTGCACTTTTGGTCCTAAAAATATTGGATTTTGGGAAAATGGGGAAATAAAATTTCACAATCCATAATTTTTAGCAACTAAAAGTAAAATGAAAAGATCACAAAGACCAAAATTACCAAATTAGAAGAGCAAAATATATTTAATTGGTTGGTATACACTATCGCTGTAAAAACTTTTTAAGGTAGGTGAGATCATTTTTTATGATGTGTTATTTCGTAATTGACTGATATTGTAAAAAATTTTCAACACGACAATGTATATTAATATTAATTATTAAATTAAAAATT
Organism: Astragalus membranaceus; assembly: GCA_039519185.1. Lineage (NCBI taxonomy): Eukaryota > Viridiplantae > Streptophyta > Magnoliopsida > Fabales > Fabaceae > Astragalus > Astragalus membranaceus. The sequence continues at coordinate 132,691,003 of CM076850.1, forward strand.
GTTTGACCACCCTAGCCTGGGTTCTAGATACGCAACTGCTCCCTCCTATAGATACTTCCTTTAAATCTAGTTCTATACATTGTAACCATGTTTTTGTTGCATCTGTTAACATTGACATTTGGCACAATAGACTAGGTCACCCCTCCCCCTCTTGTTATCAACTTGTTAAACAGTTTCATTGTAACATGCCACACATTTCAAATACAAATTGTGATGCTTGTCATTTTGCAAAAAAAATAGCTCTTTTTTCTCCCTCACACTTGTACTGAACAACATCCACTTGACATCATTCATGTTGGCATTTGGGGACCTTTTGCTACTACATCCATTCATGGCAATAGATATTTTTTGACTATTGTAAACTATAAATATAAATTTACCTGGATCAAACTCATAAAACCAAGTCTGAAATCCATAAACACCTTATCCAATTTGTAACCTTTGCTCAAACACAATTTGGTCATTCTATCAAGGTCATTTGTTCTGATAATGGCCTAGTGTTTGCCATACCTGCTTTTTACCTTTCCAAAGGTATTATCCACCAAAAAACTTGTGTTGAAACCCCCAACAGAATGGGGTTGTTGAACGTAAGCATCATCAACACATTCTAAATGTTGCTAGATCTCTTATGTTTCAATCCAATCTTCCCATTCAGTTTTGGCACTTCTCTGTTTCCCATTGCATACATCTCATAAACCAATTGCCATCTACTGCCTTCAATCCAAATCACCATACTTTCACCTTTATAACAAGCTTCCTGACCTATCCACTCTAAGAGCCTTTGGTTCCCTATGTTATACCATTACACTCTCCTCTCACCATACCAAATTTTCCCCTAGAGTAAGAAATTGCATTCATATTGGTCACACTTAAGGTGTCAAAGGATATCTCTTATATGACTTCCACACTCATGAGATCTTTCTTTCTAGGAATGTTTCATTCTATGAAAACATATTTCCCTACCAAGACAGTTCACCTAGCCTTACTCTCTCCCCGCCCCCACTCCCCCCCACCCCCCACTACACCTACCTCCACCATTCTCTCCAAAGTTGCCCTCACCAATTTCTTCTCCTTTCCCTCACCAGACCTTGATTCTACTGTGCATACTGTTGCAATTCTTACTGTTGATGCAGCACCTTCTGAACCTGTTGATTCTGCCTCTCCCTCCCCTCAGCCTGATACTCAGGATCCCCCTTCTGAACCCTTTCCCTTACGTGTTTCTACCAGAGCTAGAACCAAACCTTCCTATTTGAATGACTATCATTGTAATATGGCTATCTCTCCTGCTAATGTTGACTGCTCATCCTCAGGTATTCTTTATCCCATTTCTCATTTCCTTTCCTATGACAAACTCTCCCTTCCCCACAAAACCTTTATTTCAGCCGTTACTAGCTTGGTTGAGCCCAAGACATATGCTCAGGTTGCCTAGCATCAGTGCTGGAGAGATGCCATGAACCAAGAGATCAAAGCTTTAGATCTTGTAGAAAAAGTATATCTGAATAATGTTTCAATTGTATTTCGTATACAAGTGCTAAATGATATATATAGGCTATTCTAAGACTAACCCTAGCGGGCCTTATAAATGGGCCATATAATTACAATTACAATGATTCACTAATTACTATTTATAACAGATCTCAATCACACTTGGTCTATCACTGATCTTCCACCAGGTAAACAACCTATTGGTTGTTGTTGAAAGAGAGAAAAGAGAGACATATGTTGAATGAATACCGAGTGTCCCAACCAATATCACACACCTTCTATATTTAGTGTTTATACAATAAATACATTGATTACCTAGGAAGTTGTATGGACAAGGAATACTAATAGATAGCCTAGGAAGATGAATAGCTAGTCTAGGAATATGTATAATCTAAGGATAATAAAGAAGGTGCATAGAAACATAAAGAGGTAACAATGAATATGACAATAATCAACACCCCCCTCAAGCTGGAGCATATAAGTCATATGCACCGAGCTTGTTGCATATGTAGCTGATTCGAGGACCTCTTAGAGATTTAGTGTAGACATCGACCAATTGGTCATTGGAATTGACAAAACTTGTGGAGATATCTCCCGATTCAATTTTCTCTCGGACAAAGTGACAATCTACTTCAATATTTTTAGTCCTCTAATGAAAAACCGGATTAGAGGTAATATGCAACGCCGCTTGATTATCACATATAAGAGTCATTTTCACATCATCCTGAAAGTGAAGCTCTTTGAGTAACTGTTTCAGCCAAATTGTGTCACTAACGCCATGGCTCTATATTCGGCTTCAACACCGGATCTTGCAACAACATTTTGCTTCTTACTTTTCCAGGATATCAAATTTCCTCCAACTAGCACACAATACCCAGAAGTTGATCGCCGATCAATGGGTGAGCCCGGCAGCCCGCCCAATCGGCATCTGAGTAACCAACCATCTGAGTGCGCCCTCTATCTTCATAAATGAGACATTTTCCTGGAGCGCTTTTAACATACTTTAGGAGTCGAATCACGTCATCCCAATGATCTTGACAATGAGAGTTTAAGAATTGGCTTACCACACTGACTGCAAAGGAAATATCCGGACGTGTGACAGTAAGATAGTTTAACTTACCAATCAGTCTTCTGTATCTCCCAGGATCTGAAAGTGGCTCCCCCTGATTAGGTAGAAGTTTGACATTTGGATCCATAGGAGTGTCAACTGGTTTGGCATTCAATAGACCTGTCTCTTCAAGAATATACATAGCATATTTCCTCTGTGAAATTACTAGACCATCCTTGGATTGGGCTACCTCGATACCCAAGAAGTAGCGGAGTCGACCAAGGTCTTTTGTCTGAAACTGGTTAGAGAGATGTTGCTTCAATTGGAGTATGCCCTGCTGATCACTACCAGTTATAACAATATCATCCACATAAACAATTAGATAGATGCATCCCTGGGCTGAATGTCGATAGAATACAGAGTGATCAGCTTCGCTACGAATCATACCAAATTGTTGTACTACAGTGCTGAATCTGCCAAACCAAGCTCGTGGAGGCTGTTTACGACCATAAAGAGACCTGTGAAGTCGACATACCATATTAGAGAACTCCCCCTGAGCAACAAACCTAGGTGGTTGCTCCATATACACTTCCTCTTCGAGATCACCATGCAAAAAGGCATTTTTAATATCAAGCTGATGGAGAGGTCAATGTCAGATGACTGCAATAGAGAGGAGAAGTCTAACCGATGTCATTTGGCCACTGGTGAGAAAGTGTCACTGTAATCCAACCCTTGAGAGGTACAAAGTTCTCCTTGTGGCAAAGGGCTTCACTCAATTAGAGGGAGTTGATTATTCTCAGACTATTTCCTCTGTATTGAAAATCACTTCCATTAGATTGGTGATTGCTCTCGCCTCCATACATAATTGGCATCTCCAACAATTGGATGCCAGTAATGCTTTTCTCCATGTTGATCTCCAAGAAGAGGTCTACACGAAGATTCCTCCTCGTTTTCAAGTCACAAAGCCTAACCAAGTGTGCAAGCTTCAAAAGTCTCTCTACGGGCTTAAACAAGCTAATAGGAAATGGAATTCCAAGCTCATTTCTCCTCTTCTTCCCTTAGGCTATGTGCAATCCAAAACTGATTGCTCTCTTTTGGTCAAACTTGCAAAATTTCAAAATAACTATCCTACTACTAATTTATGTAGATGATATTGTATGATTTGGAGGAAATTAACAAAGTAAAACAGTTCTTGGATCAAAGCTTTCACATTAAAGATCTTGGCAACTTAAAGTTCTTTTTGAGATTGGAGGTGGCACGATCTTCAAAGGGCCTTGTTCTTTCATAGCGTAAGTATGCTCTTAAACTCATTGAAGATGCTGGTCTACTATTGAGGCTCTCCTATTGAGGATCCTACTCAGTATAGGCGCTTGATTGGCAAACTCGTATACCTGCGTAACACACGTCTTGATATCTGTTATGTTGTGCATAAACTTAGTTAGTACCTTTCTCATCCTCTTTTACCACATATGGAAACTGTCCATCACATTCTACGGTATCTCAAGTCTTGCCCTGGCAAAGGTTTGTTTTTTGATGCTCCTTCTGCTCCCACTCTTTCAGCCAGCCTTCAATGATGCAGATTGGGGTTCACCCCTGGACAGCAGGCGCTCTACAACTGGCTACAACGTATTTTATGGTTCTTCTCTGATCAGTTGGAAATCAAAGAAGCAAAACATAGTTTCTCGGTCTTCATCAAAAGCAAAATACCGCACCGTTGCCATCAGTGCTTCTGAAATACAATGACTGCTCTATATTCTTCAAGATCTCCATAGACCTCATCCCGCTGTTGTCTCTATACCGTGACAGCAACTCTGCCATCCATATTGCTCAGAACCCCATCTTTCACGAGCGCACAAAACACATCGTACTTGATTGTTATCTCATCCGCGACAAGGTTCAAGCTGGAATCATTCACCTCATGCCTATTCTCACTAAATCCCAGCTTGCTGATATCTATACTAAGGCCCTACAACCTGCACAGTTTCATAGTTTATTATCCAAGCTGAACATGAAAGATATCCATGCTCTAGCTTATGGGGGGCTGTTAGATGTAAATTAAATTAGTTGCATTTCAATTGTATTTAATCAGTTGTAATTGATAGAGTTAGTTAGAGCTCATTTTTGATTCTGTTATGAGGTTGTTAACCTCTATTGTAAAGAGTACTCTGTATATAACTTGTCTTTGTGCATCAATGAGCATCAATGAGAATCAGTTAGAGATTTCTCTAATCATAACATAACTAATTTATCTGGTATTAGGTGCACATACAATCCCATCTCCCTATGGGCCAGATTGATATTGTTATTCCCAGAACTCAAATGCCAATGTGGTGCAACAAACATAATGCTGGCGGTTCAATAAGCTTGGATCCATCCTCCATTATGCATGACAAGAATTGGATAGGTATTGCTTGCTGCTTGACATTTGTGGCACATGATAATTCAAGTGACACAAGGCAACATCACGATTATCCAACTATTGGGTTTGGTTTTAGAAATAAACAGCGTGGTCGCTTTCCCCGTTATTCCCATACATCTTGGAAAAGATCTGGTCACAGTTGGATTAGATCACCTGTTGCTAATTTTTTTCACTAGGGAAGAATTCATTGATTATTATGTGAGTTATATAACAAAGGGAAATCATGATATTAATGGTTTTGAATTGGCAGCCATAGTTGAGCAGCCCTATGGTTTGCATTTGGAGGTAAAAAATTGCGGGTATCGTTGGGTATTCAAGGAGGATCTGGAACAATTAAACCCAAACATGATGTATAGTGGAAATTCATCGGCTCAACACAAGTATTTAACAAATGATTAGCCATATCATTGAGCTGATTAACGGAAGTTCACTTCCACAAATGCACATCAGACTGGGCATGATACAGCAAGACAATGTCGTTGTTACAAATTTATAATTCATTAATGAATACAATGATCTGCTATAGTCAAAGTTGATAGCATTTTGTTAAGTATCATGGATTGTAATGGATGAACTATAGCCAGTTCTCAAGCTTTCAAGTGACAGTTAAATAAAAATACTATAGCCAGTTGTCATGGATGAACTATAGCCAGTTAATTGAACTCCTTACACAGTCCTCTTTTCCTTGGAAACTTTTACATTGCTGCATAAATCCATTCATGGCCTTGTATTGAGCGAAGTGATTCCATGAATTGTTGATGTGATGCTTCCTAAGCCGTAAAAGAAATGGAGTTCAAGGATGAAAGCACCATTGTAAGGAGTTCAATTAAATGTGAATGTAAATGATACACTATAAGGAAGCTGAACTCAATGTATTACTCAATCAAGCAGTACAGAGGGTATTTTCAATGATAAAATTCAACAATGGAATTATGGGAACAACCTCCCACTTAATTCAAGATCTAATATGGAAGTAAGGAAAACTGGAAAGAAACAGAAACAAGAATTTAACTCTGCAGAAGCAGAATTCCAGAGGGAGAAGAAGGAACTAATTCCACAAAATTCTGCATCTGTCCCTTGATACTGACAGCTCTATTTATAGCACAAAATCCTCATATAGTTGATTGGGCTTTTTCTCCTTGTAGCTGTTTCTCACAACCCTGCTGTTAGCTTTCTTCTGCCAGCTGTCCTACTTCTCTAACTGAATTAGAGTTTCCCAAGGATTGGGCCACATTCTCATTTTCAATCATGACAGAGTCCACCTGGCAAAATGCAAAAACTGCAGATACCCTGGCACTATGGCAGGAAACATAGCATGGAAGAATGATAGATGGAAGTTATTGGTACCCATAGATCCAATTATTTAAAATTTAAATATCCCTCAATTACATCACTTTGAGATGAGGTCTTGGACTGTAAATTTGCAACTTTCAGTCCTTGATCTAAGTTCTTTAATGGCAGTAGAGAATCTGTCGCAGAATATCTATTCCAAACTGGCAAAATTTCTGTCACAAACTTATTAATATGCCTCTATCTATAACAGGTATGCCACATGTCAGTCATCTATTGATCCATGACGCGGCATGTCATTGTCACATGTCAATCATATGGCTGGTCCATTAAGTGGCATGTCAATCATATGCCACGTGGTAGTGTTGATGTGTGATGATGGCATCGCATGTTAGTGTCACGTGGCACAATCATCCAATAATATGTTGACACTTGGCACTAAAATTTTAAAGGTATTTTAATAATTTAATTCTTTCATAGGGAGTGCCCTGGAAATTGATAAGTGCCCTTAATAACAGGCAAGGATAATACGACAAAGCTGATCACCTCCCTTTGTTTTGTCAAAAAAAACCTCATCCCTTTGATAAACCTACCATTGTAATGTAACAAGTAGCAACTAACAATGTAACAAGTAACAACTAACAACATATACTTCAATGAATTGAGTTATCATGGACCTGGACACTCCACAAACTCGTAATAACTGGTAAAGTTATTGGACAAAATTATTTGAAGTGATGAAATTTCTTTTTGACTAAATTTGAAGTAACGAAATGAACATATACCTTCTTTTTTTTATGAAAGATGCATATAATTATGGAAACTCGTAAAAAACATAACTAAAAAATGATAATTATATGTTCAGTAAAAGAACATAACTAAAAAATACTAGTATACTCCTATATTACTTAAATCTATGGAAAATTTACCCTTACCTCCCTTGAATGTCACGCTGTTCTCCTCTAGTTTTTAATGAACAATGAACTCTCTTATTTATTTATTTTCAAATTTTTTTCAAATAAATAAATAAATTTTCAAATTTTGAACCAATTATGCATTGCAGTTTATTCTTGATTGCACTTCCTGGTCTTCATTCCACTCCTTTCTTCCTCAAAGCCGTCTCTGAACCTTTTCTTTACTCATCTCTTCTTTCTTGGATCACTTTTTGGTCTGAAATCATCTATATGTATCGTCTCTCTCTCTCTCTCTCTCTCTCTCTCTCTCTCTCTCTCTCTCTCTCTCTCTCTCTCTCTTTAAACAAGTGATTCCTACGTAGATCTAAGTTTTATTTTGTATTTTTTCTTAATTTAATCATCTAAGTGTAGCATTATTATTGTTATTTGTCTTGTTGGTGCAACATTTTTTATTTCTCATTTTATTGTGGCGTTTCTTTGATCCTTTGCGAATTAAAATTTATATATATATATATATATATATATATATATATATAATGTATTAATTCTAGAACTAGCTAGTCCGGTTCAATAATAAAATGGTTTTCATAATTAAATTGGATAGGTTGTCGGACACCTAAGACATTTTATAGGTAGGACAGGTTTCCTAAAAATAGTTATTTGTTACCTGCCCTGAAATTTGTCCATTATCCTCAAGTGGAAGGTATGATTTGGAAAGCAACACGGAAGTTGATTAAGGTGTCTTCCTCACCCTTGATAAAAACAAACAAAAACTTTACACTCAATCACATCCTTTGCTTTCACTATATATTTTTCCCCTCCACCTCCCCACATTTATTTCACATAAATAATTTTCACTCTCTAGCAGCAGATTCATCTTTATCTCTCTGTCTTTCTATATATATGCAAATACCATTCTATCTTTTCATATATAGTATTAGTTCTTGCATATATATATATATATATATATATATATATATATATATATATATATATATTAATCAGAAAGCAGCAATATATACATATTCAGTGATCACAAAGAGAGAGAGAGAGAGAGAAATGAGAAGAGAGTGTCATGCATTGTTGAAAGGTGTGAGAGAAAATAGCAAATACAAACATGGATTTTCTGCTGCTGAGATTGAATCTTTGACAAGTATATGTGAAGTTGTGTTGCCTCCATTGCCAATAGATGCTCTCAAAATCAGAAATGATGATGATGATGATAATGATGTGCAGTCTTTCTGGAACTCATCTGCTTCTCGTTATCCAATCCCTCATGAGGTACACATACACACACACACACACACACACATATATATATATATATATATATATATATATATATATATATTTATATTACAGTTTCTTCATCACCACTTTCTCTGATTTTTTCGCTCTGTTTCCTCTGATCCAAATTAAAGAAATTCCTGAATGCAAGGAATTACCGTTGCGATGTACAAGTGGGACCTAGTTAGGTTCCATGTGGGTATCACGTGCATGTTCATAAAACATAATCATGTGTGTTTACCTATAACAGCTATGATATTTGGTACAAATGTTTAAGAAATACAAAGAGAAATAATAACAATTCAACCCAAGCTGTGCGGTTTTAGAGCTGAGATAACAATTATTTCTCTACCTATAAAGATCACACATAAATAGCTTCAGAAATACGTACCTAAACTCATTATCAATTTTGTATCTATTTTTCTCGAAATAAGACAGACTCTCAATTTCTTTTAAGAAATGAATAGGATCTCAACTCAATTAAAATAGTTACAGAACTGCCCAAAACAATAGAAAAAATTGCAAATTACAAAACAATATTTCGAGTTTCGTCCCCTATTTCGACTCTGAGAATTGTGTTCATTGTTTTTTTTTTGTGTGATAATTGGGTATCGTAGTTTGAAATAGATGGATTGAAACAAGTAACTACGAAATCATTAAGTGCTATCTTTAGTAGTATTTTTTTGTTACACTATCTTTAGTAGTATTATTTTATTTATTTGATTGACTTGGTATACTTGAAAATTGTAACCCAAGAAGAACAACTAAAATTTCTCAGCTACTTACCACTCTCCTGGCTGTCCACGTGTATTTGTTAGGACTAGTGAACTACAAATACAATGCGTGACGAGAGTGCACTCCTCCACATTTTCTTCTAAAAAAAGTGTACTCTTTTTTTTAGAGGTCTTTAACCCCGCTAAGTTTGGTCTTTCATTTTTTTGTGTTTAATGGACTAAATGGAAACAGATATGAAAGGAAATGACCAAAGTGAGAAAAAAAAAGATATAAATGACCAAACTGACATGGATATGAAAGATAAAAGACCAAAAGTAGAAGAAAAAAAAGATAAATGACCAAACTGAAATTTTGGTCAAAGATAAAAGACCAAAAGTGCAATTTAGGCAATTATGATCGTATATTGTAATTTGCAAAAGTGGTGAAATAAACTACTAGTACATGAGCCAATGAAGGTCAGCTCAGTTGGTAAGGAGTTGGGTCATTCCCCACAATGGCATGAGTTCAACTCCTGTTGCCGATGTGAGGGCCTCTTTGGTTGGTGATCTGTAAGTACCTCTGTAAGCGCTCAAAGAGCCGTGAGGCCTGCCCATGACCTTGGTGAGCCCCAGAGCCCAACTCACCTAAACTTTTTGTAACCAAAAAACTACTGGTACATGATAGCATATTAAACTAATTTTTAATTGAAAAGTAATGACCAAAAATTAGCTAATAGAAATATAATTTTCAAGTTCAGTCATTAATAAATATTAATATATTTGAATTCAAATGTTATTGAAATGTGTGTGGAAACATACTCCTAGTACCATAAACTCATTAAGTAAATTATTGGTTTTTTTATATCATTTAACAAATATAATTCTCTTTTTTGACAAAAATTTAGCAAATAATTCTACTTGTAAGTTTATAAGCCAGTCAAATAAACTATAAATAAACTATGAGTTAGCTAAAAAGTCGTTATACATGGCCTTTGTAGACAAAATTTGTAGACAAATTCAGCCTTGTTTACTTCAACACTCTATTATTGTGTAGGAGTATTTATTTATTATTTTTTCGAATTGAAAGCAAAAGCAACCGAAGTTATTAAATTTGGAATGAGCATTGACTCGGTCTAGGTACTTAGTCAATGGGTATAAATCATACCGATGAGTCACTAGTTGAACTACATGACTGGTTGCTATTAAAAACGACATCATTTAGCAGTAGAAAATTTATAACATATTACTCAAACCCACTGGATCATTGGTTCAACCCCTAGTCCAAGTCCATAATCTAAGCCCATAATGTATTAATGAGAGGAAGAATGAAAGACAAATGGAAGAAAAGATTTACCATCAATTTCAATGGGATGTAACTTCAAAAGAGTGGTGGAAGTTTTTTTAAAAAAACTTTCTAAGCTGTTGTTTGTTAAATTAGTTGTAACAAACTTGTGTCTTGTGTCTACGTTATTCAATTAGTATCTCATATAATATCTTGTTTTACATTTTCAATGGCAACAGGTTGCTGAGATGTTAGTGAAGAGGGCATTAATAGAAGCAGTAATATTGATTAGAGTGGTTTTATGGCTTCTGGCAACGAGGTTGGGCACCTTGTTGCTTTGTGGTTTGCTTTGTCTTAGTAAGAAACGACCCTTTATCAACAACTTCTCAAGCTTGTCTTTGGATAAAAGAGAAAAAATTATGCAGAGATGGCTTAAGCATAGGTTCCTCACACCTATTAGACTCGCATTTGCTTACCTCAAAGTCCTATGCCTCTTTGTTTTCTTCTCCCGGGTACTCTTCATCTCTGCTCATACTGTTACTCCTTCTAGTCCTATTTATAAAAAAAATTACAGTTTTAGGTTAATTGAATAACTGATCGTTATTCAATGAACCTAAAACTACAATTTCTTTTATAACTAGGTATGGAGAGAGTAATTCATTGTGTTTTTTACATTTGATCCATTTGTCATGTTCATATAATGAAGAGTAAAGGCCTAAATTGGTTGCTGAGAAGAAAGAGGCAGACATATTTGGTTTCAGAGAAACGAAAAATACTAATTTGGTATTCAAAAATTTCAAACTAGTCATTTGACATAACTTTTAGAGACACTTAAGTCGTCTTCATAGACTAATCTAATCGACATTTAGGAATTTTTGAAGAGCAAATTGGTACTTTTTCTGATGGACCAAATATGTCTTCCTGTTTTTTCTCAAGGACTAGTTTGAATCTTTACTATATAATGAACTATTATCAGAAAGATTATTTAGCTTTAGCATACCAAAAACTTGGAAAGAAACTTGACAACTTTAAAAAAATTTGAAATGCAGGTTGATGAAAATGGTGATAATCCAGCATGGAAAGCAATTGGATATGAGGTATCAACTAATGAGAAAACAAACAATATCTCCAACAAAAGGCCCCTTGAAAAAGGGGTAATAGAAACCATGCATGAACATGACACAACACTCCAACAATCTCTTACTAAAAAAGGCCTCAATGTTACACTAGACTCCCAAAAAAACATTCTCAAAGTCAAATGTGATGCAGTAATTGTTGGGTCAGGTTGTGGAGGAAGTGTTGCAGCAGCTAACCTTTCAAATGCTGGCCACAAAGTAATTATTCTAGAAAAAGGAAACTATTTTGTTCCACAAGATTATTCATCTCTAGAAGGACCTTCAATGGATCAACAATATGAATGTGGAGGAATGTTAGCTTCTGTGGACTCTAGAATACTTGTTTTAGCAGGATCAACAGTAGGTGGTGGATCTGCTATTAATTGGTCAGCTTGTATAAAAACACCACAAAAAGTTCTAAAAGAATGGTCTGAGAACCATAAACTTTCTCTCTTTTCTAGCTTAGAGTATCTCACTGCAATGGAAACTGTGTGTACTAGAATTGGTGTCAATGAAAATTGTACACAAGAAGGATTCCAAAATCAAGTGCTAAGAAAAGGTTGTCAAAATCTTGGCCTCAAAGTTGATTATGTTTCGAGAAATTCTTCCGGGAATCATTATTGCGGTTCGTGTGGTTACGGTTGTCCGAAAGGAGAAAAGCTAGGGACTCAAGCTACATGGCTGGTAGATGCTGTGGACAAAGGAGCAGTGATAATAACAGGATGCAAAGCTGAGAAATTCTTATTGGAAAATAATGGGAGAAAGAAGAAATGCTCGGGAGTGTTTGCAAAAGCTTTAAACAACAGAATCACAATGAAGCTACAAATTGAGGCCAAAGTAACAATTTCAGCAGGTGGAGCACTTCTAACACCCCCATTGATGATCTCTAGTGGGTTGAAAAACAAGAACATTGGTAAGAATCTTCATCTACACCCCGTGTTAATGACTTGGGGATACTTTCCAGAATCGAATTCTAATTTCAAAGGTAAAGCCAATGAAGGAGGTATAATCACATCAGTGTATAAGGTTCCATCATCAGAAGACTCAAATTTAGATGCAAGAGCTATAATTGAAACACCTTTGTTAGGACCTGCATCATTTGCTTCACTATGTCCTTGGGAATCAGGACTTGACTTTAAAGAAAGAATGTTAAATTATTCAAGAACTGCTCATTTGATTACAATAATAAGAGACATGGCTAGTGGACAAGTAACAACAGAAGGAAGGGTGAGTTACAGATTAAATGAAACTGATAAAGAGAATATGAGAGCTGGTTTGCAACAATCATTGAGGATTTTGATAGCAGCTGGTGCAGTTGAAGTAGGTACACATAGAAGTGATGGTCAAAGAATTAAGTGTAGTAGTGAGGTTAGTGAAAATGAAGTGAAAGAGTTTATTGATAGTGTGTATCCAATGGAAGGAGCATTGTCACCTGGTGAGAATTGGAATATTTATTGTTCTGCACATCAGATGGGGAGTTGTAGAATGGGAAGGAATGAAAATGAAGGTGTTGTTGATGAGAATGGTGAGTGTTGGGAGGCTGAAGGGTTGTTTGTTTGTGATGCTAGTGTGCTTCCTAGTGCTGTTGGTGTTAATCCTATGATCACTATTCAGTCAACTGCTTATTGTATCTCAAATAGAATTTTAGATTATCTTTGAAGGGCTTAAATCTTAAATTGTTGTTGACTTTCTGTTTTTTCATTGTACTCATGTTTCATTATCAGATATCTTAAGAATTTGGAATATTTTATATCAAATGGAAGTTTGGTTTTCAAGCATTGTGTATTGTCATGGTTCCTTCAAAGAAACTATTCGCACGTGATCTATTACTCATCTTTGATTATTGTCACTTCTAACACCCCCAATATTATTGACCAGATACATCAATTCAATAAATCTAAAACTGCTAATTGTTTCCATTCTCATGCATGAACCTTGGAAGCAGACAAATTAAATTCATTCATTTAAATTATTCATCAAATAGATTGTGCCATTATTGCATCATTATGACAAGGCTCTTCATTCGAATTTGGAATGGATTCTAAGCACTTAATCCTTCCATTTTCGCATATAAGCAAAAACATCAACAAGCTCTTGTTATTAAATAGGCTTAAATATATATTTTGTCTCTGCAAATATCTCCAAAATTCAGTTTTGCAAAAACAAAACGCTTCTAGTTTAATCCCTCTACTAAATTTCCATCCAAAAAAACTGACGTGGCTAAGATGACGTCAGCAATGATGACACCGCCACGTATCACCATTTAGAATCTCCTATCAATCGAAATTCATTCCCAAAATAACTCGAGGTCCATTGATAATACGACTTTGAAGTAGCAAAGTACATACATTCCCATGTATTTCCCAAGTCATAAATAAATTAAAACCACATCAGTGTCTGCTCGGTTAGGATATACGACGTCACAATAATCCAAAGGAAGGTGCAGAATGATTTTAATAAAAAGTAGTTAGCATAACTCTTTGTAATGATAAATTTAATATCGAAAAATAGTTGATGATTATATATGTTCGATTCGGTGAGAGCAGAGGAAATGAAACTGGAAAAATGTATATTCTTCATTATGATCTAACTGACTATTACAAAACTGTGATTTGAGTATATATACATTGCAGATGCTCTAACAGAAAACTAACCTCAGTGGTTAAATAATAACCTGTACACTAACTCTAGTTTAATTAGATAATTGTACTGAACTATACAGAGTAAACAGTATGTACAATGCTAACATCCCCCCTCAAGTTGGACTGTGTATATTACATATGCCCAACTTGGATACAAAAGAATGAAATGAAGTGCTATGGAGAGGCTTTGTGAATACATCTGCCAGCTGATACTCTGAGGTGACTGGCAGCAAATGAACAACCTTGTTCTGTATCTTTTCTCGCACCACATGACAATCTATCTCTATATGCTTTGTTCTTTCATGGAAAGTGGGATTATGTGCTAAGTATATTGCTGATTTATTGTCACAGTAGATGGCAGTAGGATTGGTTTGTATGATGTGCAGATCCTTGAGAAGATAGTGCAGCCATTGCACCTCACAGACTAGGCTTGCCAAGGCTCTATACTCTGCCTCGGATGAAGATCTGGAAACAGTATTCTGTTTCTTTGATTTCCAAGAAACAAGAGCATTACCAATGAAAACACAGTATCCAGTGATGGATTTTCTGCTATCTGTGCAGCAGGCCCAATCACTGTCAGAGAACCCTTTTAGAGTTAATTTTTCTGCTGCAGGAAACCAGAGACCTTGAGCTGGTGCAGCTTTGATGTATCGGAGAACACGGTTAGCAGCTTGAAAATGAGATTCTAAGGGCTTGGAAACATACTGGCTAAGTTGCTGTACAGAGAAGGTAATGTCAGGCCTTGTATTGGTGAGGTAAAGGAGCCTCCCAACAAGTCTTCTATAAGCAAATTCATCTTGGCATGGTGTGCCCCCTTTGCTGCTCAACCTGGCAGAGGCATCTGCTGGTGTTGAAGCCGGTTTTGCAGCGAGATTACCACCATCTTCAAGCAATTCCAGGGCATACTTGCGTTGATTCAATAGAATTCCTTGCTTGGTGCGTGCTACTTCAAGTCCAAGGAAGAATCTTAATGTGCCAAGGTCTTTGATGCGAAATTCAGCATCCAAGAAACGCTTGACAGAGGAAATTTCTTGTAAATTGTTGCCTGCCAACACAAGATCATCTACATATACAAGCAGCACAGTGATGGACTGAACTGTGTGTTTAACAAATAAGGAATGATCTGCACTAGACTGAGTGTAACCAAGAGAAATCAGAGTAGTAGTTAATTTGAGATTCCACTCACGGCTGGCCTGCTTCAAACCGTAGAGTGATTTGTGCAACTTGCAGACCTTTGTAGAAGCACCAGAAACTTTGATATCAAAACCAGGTGGAAGAGTCATATACACTTCTTCACTCAAGTCCCCATGTAAAAAGGCATTATTTACATCTAATTGTTCCAAAAACCAATTTTTAGAAGCAGCAATGGCTAACAAAACTCTGACTGTGGTCATTTTAACCACAGGGCTAAAGGTTTCAAAATAATCCACTCCCTCAAGTTGAGTGTAGCCCTTGGCCACAAGTCTTGCTTTGTGTCTTTCAAGGGAACCATCAGCCTTGTATTTGGTTTTGTACACCCATTTGCAACCTATAGGTGTTTTTTCAACCGGAAGATCAACTATGGACCAAGTGTCATTCAATGCAAGAGCTTCCAGCTCCTCTTGCATTGCTCTCTGCCAGTGAGGATGTGGAGAGGCTTGGGAATAGGTGGTTGGATCACTAGTGGAAGTAACATTATAACAAAAGGATTTGTATGATGGGGAGCATTTATTATATGAAAGAACAGAGGATAAAGGGTAAGGAGAAGGATTACCTCGAGGAAGAGTGGCCCAGCTAGAAAAGCTACAATGGTAGTCCTTCAAGTAGCTCGGTTGATGAATAATTCTGCTTGAATGTCTAGTTGGTTGAGGAGGAAAATTTGGTGTAGGTGTAGAAGGAAGGGAATTGTCAGATGGTTGATTTGAAGTAGAAGAGGTTTGTGTTTGAAGTGTTGGTGAAGCATTTGTGTTTGAACTGTCAGTGTGAGGGTCCAGTGGTGGATTAATTGGGTCATAATCAGAGGTAGCTTCAGGGAACAGTGTATTGGAACTTGACGTTTCTGGTAAGGTGGGAGTATGAGAAGTGTCTAGTGAGTCAAGAGGTGGATTATTTAAGAAAGATGGAGAGGGTGTTTGGGTGTCAGAGGAAGGTGTTTGGGTATTTGGCTGTTGATGAAATGGGAAGTAGGTTTCATAGAAAATCACATTACGTGATTGAAGAAGCTGGTGTGAGGATGTATCATAGAGAATGTAGCCTTTTGTTCCTTCTTTAAAACCTAGAAAAACAGTTTTTGTTGCTCTAGGGTCAAATTTGGTTCGGTTAGATGTGAGTGTGGATGCATAGGCAAGGCATCCAAAGGTTTTCAAATGGTCAAGAGATGGTGGTGTTTGATATAGCACCTCAAAGGGAGATTTGTTGTTAAGCAAGGGTGTAGGTAAGCGGTTGATGAGGTGAATGGAGTGTTGAATTGCAAAATTCCACAATTTGTGAGGTAGTTGGGCTTGAAAGAAAAGGGCACGGGCAACATTGAGGATGTGTTGGTGTTTTCTCTCCACCAATCCATTTTGTTGTGGTGTTTCAATGCAAGATCTTTGGTGTATTATTCCCTTGCTAGAGTAGAACTCATGCATGAGGAATTCTACACCATTATCACTTCTAATGCATTTCAATTTGGTTTGGAATTGGGTTTCAATATAGGCTATGAAGGATTTTAGGTGGTTACGGGTTTCAGACTTGTTTTTCATCAAAATGGTCCAAGTATATCGGCTGAAATCATCTACCAATGTTAAAAAATATTTATGGCCAAGCATAGAAGTGTGGGAGTAAGGTCCCCAAATATCAACATGTAACAATTCAAATATATGCTTAGTACTAGAAGTGCTTAATGGAAATGCTAACTTTCTTTGTCTTGCCATGTGACAAATATCACAAGGTGTTTTATCATTATCATCAAATGAAATGTGTCGCAATTGTTTTGATATACAGCTGTGTCTATTATGAGATAGATGACCTAATCTCATATGCCAAACTCTAGAGCTAATGGAGGCATTGGAAATGGACTTACAAGAATTACTAGGTGTATTGCTAACATTACAAACAGAACTTGTTCCACCAACCAAATCAGCTACTTGTGTGGAAAACTTGTAGAGTTTGCCTTCCAATCTAGCTGAACCAATCATCCTGTTGGTATGGGCCTGAAACAAATAACAACTAAGATCATCAAAGTAAGCATTAATCTTGCTGCTAAGGGCTAGTTCAGGGACTGACATCAAGTTAGAACCGAAATCTTTGATGTATAAAACATTGTATAAAACAATATCTTTTGTGATGTGAACAGTCCCTATGTGTGTGGCCACAGCTGAAGTGTGATTAGGACAGTGAATGAGAGTGTGTGGGATAGGTTTATAGCTAGAAAAGAGACTGAAATCAGAAATTATGTGGTCTGTGGCAGCTGTGTCAACAAGCCAGAAAATAAATTTCTCACCAGATGCTTGATTGAAATTATTAGAACCAGATGCAGAGTTGCACACGGGTATGTGAGAGACCACAGTGTTGGCCGAGTGTGTTGACTGCTGTGCTTGCTGCATGGATTTCTGAAGGAGCTCAATCAGGCCCTTGTACTGGTCTGGTGTGAAGCATGTATTAGCACCAGACTCTGCAGGTTTGTTTTGTGATTCTTTCACACTAGAAGCATCAGAAACAACGGTAGCATTGGTGGAATTCTTTTGTTTTTGTGACTGATAGCCGGGAGGAAATCCATGAATGAAGTAGCAAGTGTCAATTGTGTGGTTTGTCTTGTTACAATTGGTGCACAAACGTTGCTGGCCTCTCCCCTGGCCACGGCCAGACCTTCCCCTTCCACGACCAGACCAATTATTACCTCCTCTATTGAAGGTTTGAACATGATTTACTGATGTAGCAGATTTGGCATCAGTTTCAGTTTCAGAAACATTGTTTGGAGGGTTATTTGTTGAATTTATGTTTCGTTCTTGTTGAATAACAAGGGAAAAAGCCTTGGTAATGTGTGGAAGAGGATCCATCATCATGATTTGTCCTCTAACATTAGAATATTCCTCATTCAATCCTTTTAAGAACCTGATAGTTTGATCTTGCTCTCTAAATTTCCTAACATTTTGTAGAGCAGTACAGCTACAAGGAATTGCGCAAGAACAAGCAATAACAGGACGAAAACTCTTTAATTCGTCCCAAAGTGTTTTCAATTCAGTATAGTACTCAGAGATATCGCGTGTACCTTGAGAAATTTTGTAGATGTCCTCTTGAATGTCTCCAATTCGGAACAAGTCTCCTTGATCGAATCTGTCACGGAGATCTTTCCAGGCGTCGTAGGCTTTGTCAAAGAAGACGATCGATTTCGCGACGCTTGGTGAAACGGACTTCTGAAGCCACGCTAATACCAGATTGTTGCATCTATACCATTGACTGTAGATCGAATGAGATTTGGCAGGTGCGGTTATCGTTCCATCAACAAAGATCAGCTTATTCTTCGAAATCAAAGAAACGCGCATAGAACGAAACCACGGTTGAAAGTTCTTTCCTCCTTCCAGTACCGGTTGCACCAAAACTACTGCAGGAGATTCACTAGGATGAATATAGAATGGATTTGAGGAATTTGTAGCGAAATCCTCATAACTATTGAAATTCTGGTTCGCCATTGAACAATTTCACTGAACGATGAAAGGTGAAAGAAATTTTCGAACAAGCGAGATAAAACCCTAGTCGAACAAAAGGGAATGAAATCAAGATTCTTCAAATCGAAAATGCGTTGAGCAGGAGAACGATTTGGAAGAGTTAGAATCAAAATGATAGAGGAGAAGGATCAACAATGGCGAAACCAGAGCTCAAGATTTGAGCTCTGATACCATGTTCGATTCGGTGAGAGCAGAGGAAATGAAACTGGAAAAATGTATATTCTTCATTATGATCTAACTGACTATTACAAAACTGTGATTTGAGTATATATACATTGCAGATGCTCTAACAGAAAACTAACCTCAGTGGTTAAATAATAACCTGTACACTAACTCTAGTTTAATTAGATAACTGTACTGAACTATACAGAGTAAACAGTATATACTAACCAGATAAGAACTGGTAATGTCTGAAGAGATCAAATTGGTACACAGTGCATGGATGGTCAAAGAAATTTGGTTACCCAATTAATTAGCATCTTCAACCGGTGTCGGTGGTTGACCGATCCTCAAAAGAATAGGTGGACCTGTAGAGTATGGCAATGAAAGAAATCTATCACGAACCTCAATGAAGAAACGATCAAATCTTACGTAAACCAGTTTGAGCAATCCACCATTACGAAGGTTATAGAAGGAACTCATCTGACACCAACCATCAGTGAAACAAACAAGCATCATCTCCTCTCTTCAAAACAATCAGTTCAAACTGATTACCAATAACGTCAAAGAGAATGACAATCGAAGGAAGATCTCGCCTATGCTGAGTAGACAGTATATATGGAAGTTTAACTTCTGCCTGAAAAAAATGAAATTGCTAGAGTAGTAAGAAGGTAAGAAAAAAGTCTAATAAAATAAGGTATTAAGGAAGCAAAAACAATAGATGACCTGGTCGGAACAATATTTTCGACATGATATTCAGAAAAAATCTGTACTCTCTTGTGATGATCGAAAGAATATCGAATCATCTAAACAAATGAGACATCGATTATTAGACTTAATTTAAATATTTTACTAAAAAAGAAAAAATAGGTTCAGACTAATAAGAATACCTTTTGCATGAGGAAAGAAGTTAAGTTTTTGCGAAATTTAAACAAAACGGATTTATCTTTAAATTAGATAAATCCGTTTTGGAAAAAAAACCAAAATGGATTTATCTTTAAATAGTTAAATTCATTATTATATTTTTGCAAAACGGATTTATCACAACAACACATAAATCCGTTGTGTAAATTTACAATAACGGATTTATCTATTTATTAGATAAATCCGTTGTTAATTAAATATGTAACTACAGATTTATCTAATAAATAGATAAATCTGTTTCGTAAAATAATTAATAAATTAAATTCAGCATTAAATTATAAGAAATATTAGTGTAAAAAAGTTATTAAAACACCACTAAAAATCCGCTGAAGAGTCAAAACTAATCTAAAAATTTTAAAACACCACTAAAAATCTAATAAAACCAAAATAAGGTTATGCATTTTTTTTAGATTTTTTGGAGATTAACAAAAATTCAAAAAACTAATAAAAAATAGTAAACAATGGAATTTGAGATTTTGAGCCCCGCAGTCCCATTAGAACTCCTTTCTTAAGGTGTAATGATTATCCCTGATTTTTTTTTTCAGATTTAATGGTTGTGGTTTCGGGACAATCGGAGTAGATTGCCCGAAAACTGATTTTTTAGTCTAGATTATCTAGTCGGCGTACAAATCGTCACGTGTAACGAATATCTACACACTGAACAAAACCAAATCATCACCGATATCCATATCTATTTTATTTTGAATAACAGATTTATCTATTTAATAGATAAATCCGTTTCGAAAAATTGCACAACGGATTTATCTATAAATCTGTTTTCAATTTTTTTTCAAAACGGATTTATCTTATAAATAGATAAATCCGCTTTACATTTTTTAAGGAGTAAAATGGGGATAAAAATTTTGTGTGGGGGTATGGTGTATAGAGGTGGGGTACAAAAAATGAGACCCGTTTGCCTTTGTGGGCGGTTTCCATAGTCCAAAATAAAATGTCAATTAGTCAACGGTTTTTTTTTATACCCCCATCAGCTCCCATGTACCCCCACCCAAAATCGTAATCCCGAAAATACCCCTGACATAAATTACAAAAATTGACTTTTGGAAGATTCTCTGGTGGGGGACCACTTAATCTGGAAATCGGATTTACCTAAATGGAAGGTAAATCCGATTAGCTTTAAATACATATTAAATTCACACGCATAAGTCAAATCGGATCTATCAAACTGACAGATAAATCCGATTTGACCATTTAAATCAGAACAGAAAGCTAAATATTAATAAATCGGATTTAGCTAAATCCGATGCGCAATCGAATTTACCTAAATCCGCTTTTATCTTTTAATAAATCGGATATACCTGGATGAGGGTATATCCGATTTGTAAAAAATACAAAGCGGATTTACGTTTGAGGCACGTAAATCCGATTAGTTTTTTTATTTTTTAAATTATTTTCTTTATAACTGTTGTTCTATTTCGAAACAGATATTGTGCATACAGAGTCACAGGTCGTTCCTTTCGTGGTAGACACTACAGAGGCATTCTGGACGGAGAGGGTATATTTTTCAATACCAATTTTCTTGATCAAAGTTTGGTAGATATTTAATTAATTAAGTACGCAACATTTATCTATTTTTTCTATCTTGTAGATTTTTTCTACACGCCAGGATGTTGAAGAGTGGGCTAACGCGGTTGGGAGGCGTATTGGAGTTGTGGTTATCATCGTAAGATCTGACAAAGCTGGAGGTAAAAGGGGTTCTAGAGATAAAATTATATTTGGTTGCGAGAAGCAAGGGAAGTGGTCTAATGATTCTAGAGTTTTCGGGTCTAAGAGAAGAAGTTGTCCGTTTACATTGAGAGCTACTTGTACAATACGTCATGGGGGTTGACGTGTGAATGTTAGGTGTGGTCTTCACACACATGAGTTGCTTACTACCCCGGTTGGGTCGACAACTTTTGGTCGTTTAACTAAGCCTCAGAAAGCTATTGTTAATGAGCACACTGATCTGAATGTTGCCCCGAAAGATTGTCTTACTGCACGACCGGTAAGAGGGTGACGTGGGATGACCTGCACGTACCCAAACTGTCTGAGGAACCTATCGGGCATGTAGGGAACAGTGATGTCTCCCCAGCTGATGTGGCCCCTGTATAATGAGACCTGCTCAAAGTCTCTATCCTCCTCCCGGTGCTCCTCAAACGGTCGCCAGCAGACATCATCCGAGGTCAGTGCATCAATCCTCTGCCTGTATACCCCCAGCTTCACTCCATCTGTCTTCTTCTTCCTCCAACGCCCACACAGTGCTCCAGTCCGCAATCCACTCCTCCTCTCCACCAGCTGAGGGAAATACCATAAAATCCAGCTCTGAAAAAAAGAAGATAAACAACATGGTGAATTAAAAACTGTTTAACAGAAATTTAACCAAACTCGGAAAAAATTAACTTAAAATTATTACCTGTAAGAGGGTCGCATACCCTCTAACTGATGCGCCTGGTCCAAGCAGGAGTAGTTCAGCTGGTCATACATGAAAGCAAGCCCTGCTGCCCCCATGCATATGATCCCACTCCAGCTGCACTGACATCCTCAAGTAGCAGCAGCCACTTAGCCTCAGCCCTGTCGCCGGTCTTGACCATGAAGATGGACCAGCTCAGGATCAGAAGGATAAAGGCCCTGACAGCAGGACGCATGTCATTCTCTATGGACCCTCTAGTAACAATCTCCTGCAGCCACTCAAAACGGTAATATGAGCCAGATGAAGCTCGACACTCCAGCCCCGCCTCCTCTATAGTCACACCTAGATAAACATGTGCTAGGTGGATGGCCTGATCAGCGGTGACCGGTGTAGGTGGGGCTCTGAAGTAGTTCCCCGTAATGGGTAGATGCAGCAAACAGGAGACATCATCCAAAGTAATCGTCATTTCACCGAATGGTAGGTGAAATGACGATGTCTCTGAGTGCCACCTCTCAACAAAAGCAGAGATCAGCTCATGGTCCACCTTTGTATACCCGATCGGGACGAGGGGGGCTAATCCGGAACCTGTGATAAAGGCCCACAACCGGTGGTTTTGGGAAAACCCAAGCAGTCTCTGAGCCAGCTTGTTACCATGGTTGGTAACCTTCAATTTACGCTCATATGTCTGCATTATAAAAAAATAAAAAATAAAAAATAAGGCTATGTAAATAAATTAAACTAAGAAGGCTACGTAAATAAATTAAACTTACCGGGTCTCTCAATATAATGGAACAGACATGGGATCCTAGCCCAGTGAATAGCTCATGCTGCTCCTCATGCTGCTGAGGCTGATGGTAGGGCTCCTCCTTGTACTGCTGATACTGCTGCTACTGCTGATACTGGTGCTGATAATACTCCTGCTCAGCCATAGAATGGCCCTCAGACATAGAATCCTCATCAAGAGGATGCCCCTGCTGGCCCTCCTCATACTGATAGTCAGGGGCCTCCTCCACCTGCTGATACTGCTGCTGTCGCCTATGGCGCGCAGACGCATGTCCCGCAATCATGTGGCGGGTGCGTGTACTCGGAGCAGATGGCGATGCCCGAGACGAGGACTCCCCTCGATACCTGTTAGACACTGAAAACACAAATTTTTAAAAAAACAAAAAACCAAAGCGGATCTACCTTTATCCGATGGGAAATCGGATATAGGTATATACGATGGGAATCAGATTTAGCTAAATCCGACTTACTGTTTGCGCTGTCTCTTGGAGAATCGGAAGTACGTAGATCCGATGCGTAAATCCGAACTGGAAATCGGATATAGCTCTGAGTGGTAAATCTGATTATCTCTGTTAAATTTCTGGTCAAACGGATGCAAGTGAGAAATGGTAAATGTTTTGTAATTTTGTCAAAATTTTAAGGGTATTTTGGTATTTTCAAATGGATGATGGGGGGTAGATGGGAGTTGATGGGGTAAAAAAAAAAACCTTAGTCAACCAGGTGTCCGTTTTTGACCAAAAACAAAAAACCATGCGTCCATTGTACTACCTGATATCATGTCCATTAACATTATCACAATTAAATGCCTTTTTGTTTTCCGAACACATCTTAGCATCTAGACTCTTCTTCACCTGTTAGTTTTCCTTCTCACAATTCCAAGGCATTGAGTAATGCTATGTAGCCAAATTTTTTCAGCTAAAAATAGACAAAAACCACGTTACAACATCAATTAACCAAGTTTTTTAAGCCACTAACCAACCTACTTTTTCACAGTTTTTAGTCAATGGCCTAGAAAACTGTGAAAAAGTAGATTGGTTAGTGGCTTAAAAAACTTGGTTAATTGATGTTGTAATGTGGTTTTTGTCTATTTTTGGCTGAAAAACTTTGGCTAAATAGCATTACTCCAAGGCATTTGCTTAAATTTATCTCTATTTCCAATACACCGAGTCTCCATTTCCTCTCCTCCATCAACGCCTCTTCAACCTCTACCTCCTTTTCCTCTTCCTCTTAGATCCTCACTTCCACCGTCACTCATCTTGTTCATCCCTTGGGCGAGTGGTCACACCCCCTTTCCATTTTCTGCTCATCTTTTAAATTAGATCTGCTCCAGTCTAATAGTTTCTGTTCTGGACTGGATCATGAGACCCACTCCAGAAATTAGACATGACTAAGCCCCATAAACTTTGGCCAATATCCATGATAAATCAGCCCATTTATGGCTATCATGCCTCAATGGCTCAGATCCACCTGACCAATCCGACGGCTCAAAGCTGACACAGATCTCTATAAATACTGACATGCTTTGCCATTAAGAGGTAGATTCTCATTCCTTGCTATCCTACTCTATTGTCCTCAATACTGACTTGGGCGTCAGAGTGGCTTCGCAGGTACCCCACCTGGAAACGTTTTGACATCTACTAATCATCAGCAGTCCTGCTCACTCCAGGCACGGTCACAAGTAGGCCAGGTCACAAGCAGCATTCCCTGGTCCTACCATCCAAGCTCGATTGGTCCTTTATCTCCTGGTGCTATCAGAAGTTCAATCAAGTAAAGCAACTACCCTACCAACTACCTGCTCGGTACAATCCGTGGTGAGGTAAAGGTACAGAACATTGGCGACCACAGTGGGAGATATCTATCTTTCACACCATCCCTACTTTTTGAACTTCTTCCTGCTTTCCCGTGGCACCCAGAGGTAGACCCCGAGTCCAAAGCATTGTCGCTCCGCAACCCCAGCCAGATGGCACTTCCGAAGGCCCTTTGATGCTTCCACGCCAGATTTAGACATTCAGGTCCCAGCACCCCAGCCAGCCTCGATCCAGATCCCCATCCAACCTAGGGATGCGGTGACCATTCGCCAGCTCTTGGATCTGCTGTGCAACTGCACCCAAACTATGTTGCAGCAAGAGGCGCGCCTCGGGCAGATAGAGAGGTGAATGGTAGCCATGCCTGAGCAACCCCATCCTCGCCGGAACACTCCTTCCCCAAGGACAATGACCTCCAAGCGCCACAAATCTCCATTCAGGCGTCATCACAATTGTCATACCCTAATTTTGTCCGTCTAAAATCCAAAAAAAAAGTTTTTATTCTCGTCGTGCCACGTGTCGTTTCAATCGCGTGCGCGTGTCTTTAACGCTCGTCGTGCAACGTTTTTTTGTGATACTCATTTTTCGTTAATATTGCTTTATTATCATAAAATATAAAAAATAATAAATAAATAAAATGTAATACAAAATCAGAATAGCCAAAGTCATTTTTATTTCATAACCAAGTCTTTTTACACATCTAGACAAAAATAGTACAAAAAATTGAAATACAAAATTCAATAAAAAAGGAAAAAGAGGGAAGGGGCGCAGCTTGCTTGCTACCCCAGCTAGGGCTGTCCCTTTGATTCTCCCTTGATGCTGTCCTTGTCCTCTCCTTTGACTGTCCTTCCCAGCGCCTCACCATTGCCAGCTACTGTCCTTTTGATAGTGCTGTCATTTGCGCCCTAAATTGCCCCAGCGGCTGTCCTTGGTGCCAGCTCTTGTCATTTTTATTCCTCCTCAAAGATGCTGTCCTTGGATGCCATTTTTGCCCTAATTGCTGACTGCCCTTGAGCCCCTCAGCACCTCATCAATCCACCTATAAAAACAGCAACACAGTCGCAGAATTAAAAGGGGAGATGGACGAAAATTAACACAAAAAATACGCAAAATTCAAACATAGAGAAAACATTCTGAAATTACCAAACATTAGGATTTCACAACGAAACCCTAAACCACCAAAATTCCAAGTTCAAAAATTCTGAAGCAGATGGGGAGGATTTTTCAGACAGAGAACCATAGAGAAATTAAGAGAAAAAGGGAGAAGGGAAGAACAGAAAGAAAATAGTAAGAATTAATATCACGGCGGTGCTCCACCCCACCACCGGGGCACCACCGTGGACCACCGTAATGACTACCACGAAATCACCCTCACGGCCATCTCCTCCCTCATCACCACCGTCAGCCACCACGGCCTCACCCAACAGCCACCGTCCCATCACCTCACGACCACCACATGACCACCAACGATCGCACCACCTCCCTCACCTTCGGTCTTTCCCTCCCTCCCTCACCACTGTCAAAACCTACCAAACAGTCACCAATAACCACCACCGTGGCCAACCCCCCAACCACCGTCGCCACCCACGTTTCCCTCAAACACCGCCTCACGGACCACCATCTCACCAACAGCCGCTATATTCTCCCCTCTCACTCTCGCACCACCACCACTGTGGCCAACCCCTCGACCACCGTCCCTCTCCTTTTCATTTTTTAACCACCGCAACCTCTCCATCGTTCACTTTCTCTCTCCTCCCGTCGCATCCTTCTCTCTCTCCCTCATTGTGGCCTTCTAACGGCGTACCAACGCCGTCTCCCTCCATCAAACCGTCAGTCACTGTCATCGCTCACCCAGAAAACGAAGACGCTTTCTCATACATCCGCGTACTCTCTCCCAACCGTCTCACGCCGTTTCTCTCACCGTCGCAAACCACCGGTCTTCTTCCCTCCCTCTCGTATCTCTCCGTTCGTCATCCCCATCTTCTCTCTCTCACTGAAGTCTTTTCTCTCTCTTCCCGTAAAATTTTCGTTCTTCTCTCTCTCCAAGAAGCCAAACGGCGCTAGTGGGAGAAGAATGGAATTAGGGTAAGTTGAAATTAGGGTTCTGTGTATATTAATATATTGGGCTTTCAATGTTTGTTTTTTTGTTAAATTTTTTACAGGGCCACTAATCGCACCCCATGGTTTCGTAATGCACCCTCCCATTTTTTTAAAAATCATATTGATCTTCACGCCCCATATTCTGCTGCGTACACCCCCTCATACGGCCCATTCCCTTTTTTTTGCATCCCAGCTTACAAAAACAAGCTGGGCTCGCTATTCGCACCTCCTTTTTTTAAAATACACCCCCCTAGTTCCTTTTCACACTTCTTTTTAAATATGCACCCCCTTTTCCTTCCTTTTTAAATTTCTTTTCTACAAATAAACATTTTCTTTCACAAACCTATTTGTTTTTCCAAATAACGAATAAACGTTTTCCCGAACATGAAAGTTGGTTGTTATTAATGGTCACTCTGAGCTTAGCTTGTTTGACCGTTAATAACAGATTTTGTTTTCAAACGAGCTATGAGTGATGACCACTCTGAGTTTTACTTGTTTGGTCATTACGAATACCTCTCCCAATTCCAAAAATAAATAAAAAACACCAAACACACAAACTTTTTCCACCAAGAACTACGTGTGATTTGATTCTCTACCAGGAGATACGTAGGAGCAGAGGGCGGCCAACCTCTGTCAATTGCATTAATAAAAAACCTTTTTTCTTTTAATCCATTTCTCTCCTATTTCTCAAAAAGTACAAAAATAACTAACTGTTTATTGAGTCTTTTATTATTAGGGTTAAATATGTTTTTAGTCCCTACAAAATCGGCTCCTTCTAAGTTTAGTCCCTACATTAACGAAATAGGCGTTTTGGTCCTCATCTTATTTTGGCGTTTTCAATTTTAGTCCCTCGTGACTTTTAATAGCGCTTCAAAACTTTTAATAGCGCTTTTTTGACCTTTTATAAGCGCTATTAAAAGTTTTGAAGCGCTATTAAAAGTCACGAGGGACTAAAATTGAAAACGAAAAAATAAGATGAGGACCAAAACGCCTATTTCGTTAATGTAGGGACTAAACTTAGAAGGAGCCGATTTTGTAGGGACTAAAAACATATTTTACCCTTATTATTATTATTATTATTATTATTATTATTATTATTATTATTATTATTATTATTATTATTATTATTATAAAGGTAAAAACATTATTTTTGAATTAATAAATGTTTACACATTTAGTTAAAAGGTAACCTTCCTTAGGAAGGATGTCGTAGGGTGCTACTACCTTCCCTACGCATAGACGACTCCCGAGCCTAAATCGGGTCCCCAAACCCCCTTGTCCTTTTAAAAGGTTTTTTCCAATATTTTCTCCTAAAAATAAATATTGGTGGCGGCTTCATTGTAAACGTCGAAGAATCCCTCCTCCGGATTTTTCGGTCGCTACAACAATCATCGCTCTCCACCTAGATGGAAGCGAGCTCGCCACTCTCCTCCTCGACGCGGCAGGTACCAAGGATTAGATTCACCTCCAAGCACCCCTCCAACCTCGCCTGGCGGCACATACTGGCTTGAGGAGTCTCCCCTCAGGACCTCATCGCTCGCAACCTTCAATTCACGCGAGAGGTCGCGAAGCCGATCCAAGACCCATAAGAGGCATCGCCATAGATCTACCTCGAGGAGATCTCCAACCCGATGTGACCGTCGAGACATAGATCTCGGGGACTAGTCACCTCACAACTCACGATGGACCTCCAATGAATGACCCTTCACTAGAAAGGTTGACGACTGCCCAATTCCGAGGACCTTAGAGAAGCTCCCAGCCCTCAAAACGTATGACGGAGCTGGGGACACTGACAGACATCTGGCCTACTTCTCAATCATGATGCGTTACCGGGGGGCAAAAGAACCTGTCCACCTGCAAGATCTTTCCCCTCACTCTCACGGATTCAGCACTAGCTTGGTTCCAAGAGTTGAAACCAAATTCGGTCTCATCTTGGGGACAACTAGCTACCATGTTCACAACCCGGTATGCCGCCTCCCGCTTGAAGCCAAAATCTGAAGAGGTTCTTAGGGAAATCAGGCAGAGAGAGAAAGAAACACTTAGAGAATATCTGGAAAGGTTCAACAAGGAGGCTGCCAACGTCAGGAACCTTGAAGACAAGAGGAGGCTCTTTTGGATGAATGATGGCCTCAAGAAGGGAAGGCTATTTCAAAGGGACGCGGGGGTTAACAAACCCCGAAGCTTGGATGAGTTCCTTCGGAAGGCACAAAAGTATATGGACAATGAACAAGACAACATGGCGTACCAAGAGGAAGCCAAGGTTGGCAGTAAGGAGGACAAGTTGACCTACAAGGCCATTGAAGAACCATGGCAGAAGGGAGCCCAAGATGAAAGAACTCCTTGGGAGTCCCGACCTCGACAAGGTCGCTTCTCAGAGTACACCCTGTTGAACACATCCCAGGCTGAGATCCTTGCCGAGTGCGCCGACACGGAGTTTCAGGACATCAAACAGCCCGAACCTCTCGTGCAAAGGAAAGGTCGAACCTCTAAGAAGTACTGTCGTTATCACAAAAGTTATGGGCACGGTACCAACAAATGCAACACCCTCAGGGATGACATTGAAGAGCTGATCCGCGAAGGGAAGCTCGCCCAGTACGTGAATGAAAAAGAGGATGAGACTCGTGACTCTGAATAGAGAGCATGGCATCAGGACCTGAACCTAGAGCTAGGCCTAGTTAAGAATTTTGTTGTTTGGGCGCAAATGCGAAATGTAAAGCTCGATATGAATGATTGACAAAGTTCATTTTGCAATTACAATTTTTACTCTAGCTCACTAGCATTAACACTTGTTCCAAAGAAAATTCCTTAAGATCAAGAAAGAAAAAGGGTCCAACTCCATAGTTAGGGTGCCTAGTAATGGAGTCAAGTGTGTCATGGCACGCCAAAACAAGTAAGTGACATTGGTGGTCACAACCCCTTGGGCGAGTTCTATCTGGGCCGAGTCCCGGTAAACTGTGCCAAGGGTATACTTCAAGCTGACCTTGGTGGTCACAACCCCTTAGGCGAGTTCTATCTAGGCCGAGTCCTGGTAAACTGTGCCAAGGGTATACTTCAAGCTGACCTTGGTGGTCACAACCCCTTGGGTGAGTTCTATCCGGGCCGAGTCCTAGTAAACTGCACCAAGGGTATACCTCAAGTTGACCTTGGTGGTCACAACCACTTTGGACGAGTTCTATCCGGGCCGAGTCTCGGTAAACTGTGCTAAGGGTGTGCTTCATTACAAATTGTCCCGGTGGGCGCCGGCAACTCAACTGCCTAAAGCAAGCCAAACTTAGTGACTATCTACTTGAAAAAATCCTAAGTCCAATGAAAAGGCGCGCACGCGCGAAATCACTAGCAAAGCATGAGACCATGAGGGTCTTGGGTATCAAGCGCCAAGAAAGGCGCGAAAATCAAGTAGGCGTGAGACCATGAGGTCACGGACACCAGAGATACCCACCTACAAGGGTGCTGTCTAGTCTGCAGACAAAACTTTCGTCCGTGTTTATCCGATGGAGACGTGCGAGCATGCGTTGGAAAGCTAAGAAGCACAGCTACAATTCTTTTGTTACGCTCAAAAACCAATCCTGGTGTCTTGAAGGCCTAAATGGCGAAATACATGTCTGGGAGGGATACCTATCCGTGGCCTCCCTCTCACTAAGGTGACTGGGGCTCCCTCTCACCAACGTGACCGGGACTCATTAAGATGATGCATGAAGTGATGGACTTAGCATGTGAGGGAATAAAATGATGCATGAAGTGAAGGACTCAGCATGTGATGGAATCAAATGATGAGTGAAGTGATGGACTTGGCATGTGAAGGAAAACAAAACCCTCTGCTCGTCCCTCACTCCTCTGCTCGCCCCTCACTCTCCTCTGCTCGCCCTCACTCCTCTACTCGCCCTCACTCCTCTGCTCGCCCACTCCTCTGCTCGTCCCTCACTCATGAAGTGATGGACTCAGCTTGTGATGGAATCAAATGATGAGTGAAGTGATGGACTTGGCATGTGAAGGAAAACACAACCCTCTACTTGCCCCTCACTCTCCTCTGCTCGCCCTCACTCCTCTGCTCGTCCCTTGTTAGGATTTCGGCAAGTGTACCTGAATCGTTGTAAGTAATAGTAAAACAGTAAGAACCAAATTGTATCCACAGGGATTGAGAGTTATTATTAATAAGCAAGTGTGGTAATTCTTAGATGTAAACAATTGAAATGGATTTATATTTTATAGTAACCGTAACAGAATATTGGCAATAGAAATAAGAGAACCAAGCGATTAGGAATCGAATCCTCTCCCCTATGCTATCATGTATGAACCTTCAATCAATTTCGAATTAATTACCCAATTTAACAGATCCAATTCAATTAATAGGTTAAGGACAATCCATTGCCTCAAAACACCTTTTCTCTAATGGAAAACCCTAATTCCTTAAGTGAATCACCATTAGACAAAGCATTAAACATAAGAATTAATGAATTCACAAACCCAATCTCATATTCCTATGATCATCAAGTTCGTGACCTAAAACCCCAATTTCAGGTAACATACCCATTTTCCAATGGTGAACATAAACCCTAAATCAATACAATTATCATGTGCAACTGTAAAGCATTAAGAACAGAGGTAAAAGCAATTGATAAATTGAATAACGACTGAATTGATCATAGCAAAGAGTTCACATGATAGTTTTGGGGAGATTCATATCTCCCTAACCCTAGAGAATTAGTTACACATTATCAAAGGAATAAAAGACAAGATTAAAGAGAGTTTACACATGGAGGAAGACATTGGATCCTTCAATCCCTTGTTCCCAAGTGAAAAGAAGCTCCCAAAATCGCCCCTTGCTGCTGCTCAAAACCCTGAAATCGCACCTGAGATGAAGTGCCTCTCCCAATCTACAATTTCGCATAAAACTATAATGTTTCGGCCAGGGGTCGCGACGCGATGGGCCTGCAAATTGTTTGGTCGCGACGCGACCTTTCTTGGTTGCGTTGCGAAGACTGGCAGATCCTTTTCCTTCCTTTTTTTCTCCGTTTCGTCACTAGGCAAATGTCTGGTTCGCTAGTTGACGCCACATTAAAGCGAAGGTCTTCCAATGCAATTACAATTCAACCTGAATACATCCATCTACATCTATGCTAATTCCCTTGACCATTGACTGAAATAAGACTCAAATAACAGACATTTTGGCTATAAACTGAACAACAATACACATGTGACGATGAGTCAACATCCCTCACTCATGAAGTGATGGACTCAGCATGTGATGGAATCAAATGATGAGTGAAGTGATGGACTTGGCATGTGACGGAAAACACAACCCCCTGCTCGTCCCTCACTCCTCTGCTCGCCCCTCACTCTACTCTGCTCGGCCTCACTCCTCTGCTCGTCCCTCACTCATGAAGTGATGGACTCAACATGTGATGGAATCAAATGATGAGTGAAGTGATGGACTTGGCATGTGAAGGAAAACACAACCTTCTGCTCGTCCCTCACTCCTCTGCTCGCCCTTCACTCTCCTCTGCTCGCCCTCACTCCTCTGCTCGCCCCTCACTCCTCTGCTCGCCCCTCACTTCTCTGCTCATCCCTCACTCATGAAGTGATGAACTCAGCATGTGATGGAATCAAATGATGAGTGAAGTGATGGACTTGGCATGTGAAGGAAAACACAACCCTCTACTCGTCCCTCACTCCTCTGCTCGCCCCTCACTCTCCTCTACTCGCCCCTCACTTCTCTGCTCGTCCCTCACTCATGAAGTGATGGACTCAGCATGTGATGGAATCAAATGATGAGTGAAGTGATGGACTTGGCATGTGAAGGAAAACACAACCCTCTACTCGTCCCTCACTCCTCTGCTCGCCCCTCACTCTCCTCTGCTCGCCCTCACTCCTCTGCTCGCCCCTCACTCCTCTGCTCGTCCCTCACTCATGAAGTGATGGACTCAGCATGTGATGGAATCAAATGACGAGTGAAGTGATGGACTTGGCATATGAAGGAAAACACAACCCTCTGCTCGCCCCTCACTCTTCCTGGTCGCCCCTCACATCCTGATCGGCCATGTATCTCGAAAAACACAAGGTTACGCTTGGTTCTCTCTTTGCTCGGCCCTCATCACTCTCAAAAGCATGATCAGTTCTCGCGTGCTCTCCCTCACAAAAACCTCAATCCTGATCGGCCCATTCTTTGAGAGGTCCTTCCAAAGATAAGTTGGATGATATCCAATATTTCCAATCAAACAAAATGATCATGTGATCGCCCTAGTAGATGTGATCGGTCCTTCCATGAGGATATCCAATATTTCCAATCAAACAAAATGAACATGTGATCACCCTAGTAGCTGTGATCGGTCCTTCCATGATGAATTTCAATCCTACTTTAAGGCCCGATCAAAAAAACGCTGCACCTCGATCCTCCAACTATTATTCAACACCAGGAAAAATAGCATAGATCACATAGTTGTATAATATGACGTCGGCTCTCTCCAAGTGATTGTGCTCGGCCATCTCACTCTCTCAACTTCTCCATGTGATCGGCCCTCACTCTCAAGTCAGAAGGGGAGATCACACCTCATCCCCCTGATCGGTCCTGCTCCGATAATCACCGTAGTTGGTCCTCGCATCTCTCTCTACTCGGTCCACTCCTTCAAGCTACGCCTACAACAGACTTAGCATCTAAAGAGACAGACTGATGTGTGATCGACACACACCTCTCATCAAGGGGGCCGACCACACCTCTCACTAAGGGGGCGAGCACACCGCTCATTAAGAGGGCGACTTAGCCTACGAAGGCATCCTTAACGACAACGTCAAGTCAAGACCATCCCCCAGGATAATCTCGACTTGGGGGGCAACTGTTCTGGACTGGATCATGAGACCCACTCCAGCAATTGGACATGACTAAGCCCCATAAACTTTGGCCCATATCCATGATAAATCAGCCCATTTATGGCTATCATGCCTCAATGGCTCAGATCCACCTGACCAATCCGACGGCTCAAAGCTGGCACAGATCCCTATAAATACTGACATGCTTTGCCATTAAGAGGTAGATTCTCACTCCTTGCTATCCTACTCTATTGTCCTCAATACTGACTTGAGCGTCGGAGTGGCTTCGCAGGTACCCCACCTGGGAACGTTTTGACATCTACTCATCATCAGCAGTCCTGCTCGCTCCAGGCACGGTCATAAGCAGGCCAGGTCACAAGCAGCATTCTCTGGTCCTACCCATCCAAGCTCAATTGGTCCTTTATCTCCTGGTGCTATCAGAAGTTCAATCAAGTAAAGCAACTACCCTACCAACTACCTGCTCGGTACAATCCGTGGTGAGGTAAAGGTACAGAACAGTTTCTCTCAACACCTCCATTCCCAATTCCAAACCGTGAATACACTCACTAATTTCTCTCAACATCTCCATTATCCCTAATTTCTATCAACCTCTCCTTCGTTTCTCACAACCCTCAAACCTCTCCCTTTCAAACCTCTCCCTCGGTGCTTCCTCTCCCTCTCATCTTTCTCTCATTTCTGATAGCTTGACAACGAAATAGCGGAGATATCTGACAACGACAACAGTAAGCGCAGTTGATATTCACGGCAGATCCACCCCCTCCGTTTAATTTTTCATTATTTTTCTTTTGTTTTGTAGATCTCTCTCGCCCTTTCATCTTTCGCATCTTTGATAGCTCGCCAACGACAACAACAGAGATCTGTGACAGCGTCAATGGGGAGCGTAGTTGAGATTTATGGCGACGACAGTGACGGAAACTATCTTCTTTTCTCCCTAATATGCAAATAGCGACATGAGTTGTTGACGGTGGCGGAGCAAACAGTGACAGCAGATCCATTCCCTCCATTTAATTTTTCATCATTTTTCTTTGTTCTGATTTATATTCTTTTGGGTCTATTCATTTCTCCCTCAGTTCTATTTTTCAGATATGTTAAAATTGATAATATGTACATATATTTTATTAATAATAAAATTTATATAGAAGTTGATATATATATATATATATATTCTTTTGGGTCTATTCATTTCTCCCTCAGTTCTCTCTCTCTCAATTGAGTGCTCCCCCAACCAGTGATGTAACACCTTAAATTCACAACTAGGTGAATCAAAAGTATTAACATAATCATAAACAATCAGAGTATAACCTGCTCATAATAATGGACCAAATAAAATATAAAGCGGATTAATTCCACTTACATAACCTCGAGATAAAAATTTCTCAATTACACTTCCGAAATAAGTACTCAAAGGGTACATATATTCGATAAAATAAACATGACTATGGTCCATCTACAAGACAAGGTTATAAAATACTACATGACATTAGCAACATCTTGCTAATCTTCTATGAAGTTGTGGTCCTCAACTTGAAACCCTTGGCCTGGCCCATGAATTCCTCAATCAATACCCGTGAATCTTAAAAACAGTCAACAATAAACAAGGAGATTACAAATCTCAGTGAGTTCTTTCGCACCCCCTCACAATTCCTCTCTCGGTGTTTTCCTTGTCTATGAATTGTTCTTGACTCTGTCTTGTTCATGTCTGTGTTTTAATCTTGTCTGTGGCTTAGCATAATCCGAGAAATAATGCTAGGTATGTTTTACCCAATTTCAACGGAAACCCCAATTCGTATAGCTATACCGAATAATGCTAGGGCCCTAGCTTTGGGTTCATGACTCCCCTCCACTAGGTATGCTACATGAATCTCGGGATCGTCATCCCCATGGTATCGTTTATTATTATCTCAGACATTAAGTCTGTTACTCGACACGAGGTCGTATTCTTTCATCTTATTACTTGAACTTAGACACTTAGGTCTATTACTTGATACTTGGTTGTGTTCCCACTCGATACACAACTACTCGGTTTATATTCAAACCATAACATGAACTTACTTATGTTGCATCATAACTATACCCTACATGCTTGAAAAACCATTCATTTCATCCTGACATTAGCAAAACAACTTTTTAATCAATCAATGGATAATACTTACTTGAAATGTGACATATCTTTGTTCAATGATCATTGGGAAGAGTTTAGAAATGAATTGAGGAAGTTTGGAATGTTTTAGTTTTGGAAAATAATCTGAGATTTGATTCCCAACTCTTGGGAATTAATTCACAACTCTTGGGAATCACAACAACCACTTCAAACAATCAAATTCAAGCCACAATTCATTAAATTGGCAACCAAATCAACTTGTATCATAACCTTCAATCACATAACATACTTATCATGACATTCAAAACAAAACCATGACTTCCCAATGATTCAAATTGAAGATTGTTCATAATTCAATTAACATCCATCATAAATCAATTATGAAGAACAACAAGTGACAACCAACACTTCAAACAAAACTTCAATTAATTGAAGAACTCACTTTGATTGTTGATTCCAACACACAACACGCGAGAAATCCTAGCTTGGAGCATCAATTCGAATATAAGGCACCAACATTAGGATCCTATGGCTTCAAGCTCATCCCAAAACTCCAAACTTGATTTCAAAGCTTTGAACATCTACTAAGAACTTCACCACCATCCATAAACATCTATGAACCTCTACTCATTCTTCCTAAGCTCCAATTTGAGCTTCAACCTTCAAATCCCTCATTTTGAGCTTCCAAAAACCCTAACCCTTGAAACTTAATTTCCTCACTCCAAGTTAGCAATCAAACTCTTAATTGAACTTCCCAAACCTCCAAGATATAGAAATGAAGAAAAAAACTCAAAATCCCTCATCTTCTCCATGAAATTCGAAAATGGTAGAAAGTAAGAGAGTGAATTATTGGTGATGATCTTGGTTTCAAAAGGAAGAGAATGATATGAGGTGATTCTAATGGAGGAAAGAAGAAGAACAAATCATGAAAATCTCACACTCCCTCTTCTCTTCTCCCCCTTCGCCCTTCTCCCTCTCTTCTTCTCTCTTTTCTTCTCTTTTGTTTCTTTCTTATCATTCTCTTGAATCTCTCACTCCCTTCATCCCTTTCTTTTCCTTTTTCTTTTATTTAGATTTTAACTAAAATTTCTCATGGGGTGAAAAGACCCTTAATCCCTTATTCTATCCCTAATTCCTCAACAAACCCCACTTAAAACCATATTTAATTTTAGCACCCAATAACCAACTTCTACAATTTATAATTATACACCCAATTAGTGAACTAATTTATTTCAAAAATCAAAGTAATTAAAATAATTACTTTGGGCTGTCACATTTAACACCAATTAATTCAATTGCCATCAAAATTATTCACTAATCAATATAATTAAAATAACCAACTAAAATAATTGAAACAATTATTTTGGGGATGTTACAAGTGACACCTGTTTCGCCGCTTGACTTTCTTTCGCCTACCCGCATGTGTGGTTTTGCTTCACACTTGCAGCGAGTGGAATCTAGTGGTGGTCCCTTGTTTAATGTGTGATGTCACGCACAAGGAGACAAAAAAAATTCAAGAATCAATCAAGATTTCCCAACACACCATGAAATGATGTGGATGATTCTTATTTTTGTGGTATAGCTGTTGAATTTCAAGAACCAATAAAATTTATGCTAGTCACAAAAGAGCCTTCTACAAGTCTTAAATCTTTCGCTTAAGCTCTAACCGGAACAAGAGATAAAATATGTGACATTCCTTTGAGTCAACTCCTATGCCCATGTATCAAAGGGGATTAATTGTCAATCTCCATTCTAGAGAGAGAATGTGTAGCAGATTGGAGGGATGCAAGACACATCTTCATGGCAGGTTCTTATTATCAAAGGGAGATACTCCTTTCAAGATTGATGCTTTGAGATCCAAACTTCAAGATCTTTGAAACCAGCATGTAAGTGGAGTCTTATCTCTTTGGGGAGAGGTTATTATGAAATTTCATTTTCCTCTATTGATGATCTACGCAAAATACAGTCCAACCTTCCTGGCATTGCATACCAGGTTTGCTCCAATTGTTCGTCTGATAGCCTAATTTTAATCCCTAAACTATAAAACATACAAATGCACAGTGTTGGATTAGGCTTACAGGCATTGCTCAAGAACATTGGTGTCCCAAAGTTCTTTTTGCAATTTTTAGCAGTGTTGGCACACCAATTAGTCTATATGATACAACAAGTAAAAACTCATTTGATAGATCATTTGGTCATTTTGCACGCATCCTAGTTGATGTAGATTTGAATTCAAAGAGTGAGAATTGTTCTGGACTGGGCCACAAGACTCACCCCAGCAATTGGACATGGATAAGCCCAATCAATTGGATCCATATCCACAATAAATCAGCCCATTTATGACTCCACCCGGGATCACTTTGACATACCACTTGGACGACAGGAGACCTACCAGCTGTAGTCACCTGGATCCGGCCCGGGACGACCGCAATGTATAGAACAGGAATCAAATTCTATTTGAGAGGTGTGGTTATGCTTTCTTTATGGGCATTGATGTTATGGACACGAAGAGCATAGAGATTCAAGATTTGACACTTGGACCAATAACAAGAGGAAGAGCAAGGAAGATTAAAGAACAATTGGAAGCTCAAATTATTAATTTGCTTAATGATAGCAAATGTTCTAAAATCGTTCATTGTCTTTTAAATGCTCTTGTAGTTGACATTTCATGGGAATTTTATAATTGTAATAAGCCAAACACTTTTAGCCATGTTATTTCCCTTTCTTAGAAGCCTAATTGTGTAAGGTCTAGTTGGGCTTGAATTTGAGTTTTTAGCTGTTATGTTTGTCTCTTTAGTGAGTCCACAACTTATTCCCTATTAACATGTGTGGTTTTGCAAGTTGAAAAAATCTTTGATGATTTTGTGAAAATGAGAGGAACTAACATAAGTGCTCTCTCTAGGGTTGTTTCTTGAACCATCTTTGGGATCTTATCAAGAACGTAGGTTTCGATGACGATCCAAACACGAGGATTGTCATCTTTCTACGAAAGATGTGGCTCTTCTTCATCACATAGTTTCATCCCTTGTCCCTTCCATCCTTTTGATTTTCTTCTCTTTTCGTGCATTTTCTATTTTATTTGTCTCGTTATTTCCTTGATCATAGAACGATCCTATATTTTGAGTAGATTATCAAGAATAATTACATCAAGTGGTATCAAAGCCAAATCCCTTATCATATTTTTTTCCCTTTTTTTGTCCACAATTTCATGATAAAAAAAATCAGAATCATGGAAGTTGGGTTTTTGTTAGGTGGGAAGATGACTTAATTTTCCCATCAAAGGAAAATACCTTCATAGCCATATATTCAAATGGTCGTGATGTATTATGGGCAACATCTTTTTTTTAAAAAAAAAAACAAGTTTGACCCAAGGTAAGACATATTTTTGTTATTTTTATAAGGTTATACAGTGATGAACTTGTATATAATATTTAGCAAAATGTCAACAAAGTTTTCAATAATTATACATTGGATACCTTATCTAGTTCTAGTTATTATACACTAATTATTTCTTAATTATTTATAATAACCCAAATTTCTTAATTATTTATAATAACTCATATTTAGCAAAATGTCAACAAAGATTTTTTTTAGGCTTAAATATGTTTTAGGCCCCTACAAATATAGGGTGTTTTGGTTTAAGCCCCTGTAAAATTTTTTTTTGCAAATAAGCCCTTGCAAAATACAACATTTTGATTTAGGCCCTTCTGTTAGTCAAATGTTACAAAAAAACACAGTTGACTAACAGAAATCCTACGTGTCATTTAATATTAATTTTTATTTATTTTAAATACTTATTTGGCATGCCAAGTCACTTGCAAAATGAAGTGTTTTGCTAAAAGCCCTTGCAAAATGAAGTGTTTTGCTAAAAGCCCTTCACCCATGGCTTCTTCTTCTTCTCTCTCTCTCTCTCTCATTCAGATCTTCAATACTCAGATCTTCATTAAAACAGCTGAAATGAATTTGAAATAGATCGCTTTTTATTTCGTTTTTAATCGATAGAAAACGAAATGAAAAGTGGAAAACGAAATTGAACATCACATGAAACGATTTCATTTTTACCTCTTAGAGCAATAGATCATTTTTGATTTCGTTTTTACCCATCGTTTTTTATTTCGTTTTTAAGTTCATGGTCGTTTTGGGTTTTCACACGAAGGTTTTACCAAAAGGATATTAAACGAACAAAGAGGGGTATTAAACGAACAAAAAGGATAACCGTAAATGATATAAAAACACAAATAAAAAAGGGGGAGATTTGCTCTGCAGTACTGGGGTTGGAAATCGCTGGAGAGAGAGAGAGAGAAAAATAGAAGAGAGAGTGGTTGTGGTAGTGTTAGTGGTGGTGGTGTGGTGGTTGTGGTGGTGGTGGTGTGGTGGTTGTGGTGTGGGTGAGAATAGAGGAAGAAGATGAAACTGGAATTAGAGGAAGAAGATGATGAAATTGGAATTAGAAGAAGAAATGATGGAAACTGAAAACTGGAAATAGAAGAAGGGCTTAAAACAAAACACGTCAATTTGTAAGGGTTTTTTTTCTAATTTTTTTTTACAGGGGCTTAAACCAAAACACCTTATATTTGCAGGGGCCTAAAACATATTTAAGCCTTAAAAAAATAAAAACCCAGATCAAATCCCCTCCTTCTTCCCTGATCTTCTTCCATCGCTACAGTAACCTTCCATCGCTACAGTAACCTTCCATCACTCTATTATTTTGAATTTCTCTTTGATTGTCCTCTCTACTTCCTCAAGTTACTGAAAATATGTTCTACAAAATATAGATATTGAGTTAAGCTTTTCAAGCATTTTTTTGTGTTTCCTGTTTCTTTTTCTTTGACCATCTACGCTATCATATTATAAAGAAAGATTTACAACTAAACCAACTCTATAAGCGCTTCATACAGCACAACAACAAACTTCCATTACAAAAAAATTGGTGACACAAATATATGGGATTAGATCCGTTCGTTTTAATGAAGACCTAAGTATTGAAGATCTGAGAGAGAGAGAGAGAGAGAGAGAGGGAGAGAGAGAGAGTGAGAGAGAGAGAGAGAAGAAGAAGCCATGGGTGAAGGGCTTTTAGCAAAACACTTCATTTTGCAAGGGCTTTTAGCAAAACACTTCATTTTGCAAGTGACTTGGCATGCCAAATAAGTATTTAAAATAAATAAAAATTAATATTCAATGACACGTAGGATTTCTGTTAGTCAACTGTGTTTTTTTGTAACATTTGACTAATAGAAGGGCCTAAATCAAAATGTTGTATTTTGCAAGGGCTTATTTGCAAAAAAAAAATTTGCAGGGGCTTAAACCAAAACACCCTATATTTGCAGGGGTCTAAAACATATTTAAGCCTTTTTTTTAATATACTACCTAGCTGGAGTAGTTTCCTTCACTGGAGATGCAACAAACAGATGAGCCAGGGAATAAACGAAGAGAAGACACACCCACAGAGATGAAGATGATACGAAGGAAAAGAAAGAGGCAGTTTTAACCTTTTGAAAGATAGAACGAGTTACACTACAAAAAACTGATCAAATAGCGGGGGTTTTTTTGCGGAGGTTTTAAAAAC
Source organism: Astragalus membranaceus (assembly GCA_039519185.1). Taxonomy (NCBI): domain Eukaryota; kingdom Viridiplantae; phylum Streptophyta; class Magnoliopsida; order Fabales; family Fabaceae; genus Astragalus; species Astragalus membranaceus. Next base: position 132,732,556 of record CM076850.1, read on the forward strand.
CCCCTCTGTTTAACATTAAAAAAGGAACTTCTCGTCCATCTAGTTAAAAATTTGGTTTCAATTTACGGAGTTTTAAAACCCCCACTGATTGTCAAGAAAAACCCCCGCTAATTGTAAAAAAACAAAAAAAAAACCTTTCGCTCTTCACTTTCACACTCCCGCTTCAGTCAAACCCAATTCCCAAAAATTCATTTGATAAAAATTCATTTCTCTCTTCTCAGTATCATCTCCTCACTCCGCCTCTCTCGCCTCCATCTCCTCACTTCGTCTCTCTCGCTTCCACTTCAGATCCAAGACTACAACGTGAATCCCTTCCATTTTGTGTGCTTGTTTCCTGTTTCCCATTCTTTTAACACTGAGAAACTGTCGCAAGGTTCCCTTCTCAGAAACTCATTCCATTTGAGTCAATAAACTCCTTCCACGATTCTCCCATCTCGCGCTACAGTCGCAAGGTTCTCCCTTCTTGTTTCCTGTGTCTCGCTCGCGCTCCAGTCGCACAGTTCCGCCATCTCCGATTTCGTCTCTCACTGCAAGCATGACGATCTGTCTCTTCCATTTGAGGTACGGCGATCTGTCTCTTCCATTGGAGGTGAACTGATTTTTACGATAAGCACCACAATCTCTCTCTCTGTCTCTCTATTTGTGATTGTAGCTCTATTGCTTGTTCTTTCTCTTTGCCCTTTGTCTATTGTTTTTGTTTAGTTGTTCATCTTCTTATTGAAGTTACAGTTAGGGTTTAGGAGGAAGATTTGGTGACCTTTTTTTGGTTGATGATTGATTGATGTGGTGGTGAATTTTGTTAGGGCCTGATGTGGTGATGATTGATTGATTTGGTGAATTTTGTTTAGGAGGAAGTTGAAGTCACCTATCATTTAGAAGTTCAAAATACGAGTGGGATTCAGTTACAAATGGTTTTGGAGGCAATGGATGTAAGTTAATTTATTTCATTTCTATACTTCCTGTTTGAAACATTCAATTAAATGTGTGTAGATACTTGAAACATACTTCTACGAAGAGTTTTGCACATGAGAGCCTGTTTTACCTACGTGTATCCCCCCATTGAGACTCCCTTTTTATTTTTAGTGGATTTGCATCTGTCTATTGCTCACAGAAGTGGAAACCTGTTACTGGATTAATACCCTTTTACTCAGGAATTGAAGGTGATACTTTAAGTTAAGTGTTGGGATCTGTGGATTTTTTCTAAATTTAGCAGAGCAGCAACTTTCCCTTTTGTTGTGGTGTTTGGATTTGCATGATTATTACAATAGGGAGCCCTTCACAAGAGCTCTACCATGTGTGCTGCCAACTATAAATTAATCACTACTATGATAGTATCAAATATGACCTACATCAATTGTCTTTGTTATCACAGGGTATGGTGGATGAGCTAGACTAAGAGAATTGGGTGACAAAGGCAATTGGAGCAGATCTGTTTTTTCTTGAAAATATAACAAGGTAATAGATTTATATGAGCACTTTTGCTGTGAAGGAAATTTGGTGGTAGAATGGCGCTAGGCTACTGCAGATGGTGATTTCAAGCTGATATGAAAAGTGACCAAGAAATAATGTAGCAGTGGAGTATTTCTATGGGATAGGTGTAGGCAAAATAGATGTAGATGTGTTTTATTGAATTTTCTTGTTTTGTTTGGAGAAGGATTTCTGCTTTAATTATCGTTGTAATGCATTGACTGTAAAAGGTGTTTTCTTGACTGAATTTTCTTTTTGTTTTTTACTAGAAATGTTGCTGGGTGGAGACCTATCCCACAGGCGACAACCAAACCTTATGTTGCTTCTGCTGCTTCTCGCGAGACATCAGGCTGCCAACCAACCTCGCGAGACATCAGGCTGCCGACCAATCTTGGAAGTGATGCTTAGGTGATGTCTTGGAAGCTAAAATCATATATTTGTTGTATTTTGCAAATCTGAGATCTTATAACTGATGATCAACATTCTGCTCCAAATAACCAAATGGACTATTTTAGTCAGCTTATCTGTTCCTTTTGATGCAGATGTACAAAATTCAGCTTGAAACAATTGATTGTTCCTGTTGGCTATTTCTTATTGGATTAGCTATATAGCTTCTATTTTGATCAACATTGTTGGCTATCTTGATTAGCTATATAGCTTCTATTTTGATCAACATTGCTGGCTATTTCTTATTGGTATCTTGATTTCTTTTAGGTTCCTGTTGAGGTCAAAGAAGTCTTGGATACATTTCGAATTGCAGCTGAACTAGGGAGCGATTCACTTGGAGCCTATGTGATCTCCATGGCTTCAAATGTATGACTAGCTGCTACCATTCTTAAATTATGAATACACTTGGAGCCTATTTTATCTGAACATATTGCTTTCCCTAATCTGTCAAGCTAGTTTTGATAAAAAAAATTGCATCCAACATTTTATTTGAATTTTAACTCTGCAGTTGTAAAGACATAGTATTATGTTATAGATTTGGTGTTGGCATTCACACTGCTAATGAGCAACTTTAATATATAATAGTCTCTACAAATGTGATTGATCAACTTTTATTTTTTTCAATGACAGATTACTTTAATTGATTACTCCCTCTCTTCTTTATCCCTTTGTTTGAGATTTTGAGTTGGTATATATTAATGTTGATATTATTGTATGATTTATACCCTTTATTTGCTTATCATTTCATCCTGCTGTCCTTTGTTTGCAGATTTGTTGAAACATTGAAGGATTGTGCCATCAAAGCTTTGTTGATTGGTTGAAACATTAAAGGATTATGCGAAGTAAATGTGATGAGGCAAGTGAATCTTGATCTAATAACCAACTGAACAATTTTTCTGTTTATGAGGAAAAGCATCTTTCCATTGTGCCTTTTGAGTTGAGGTTTATTGAGATATACTTTGTAATTCAATTGCTTGTAAATATAGATAGGTGTAGTAAGTAAGCCTATTATGGGCCTAGTCGAAAGTGTGGGCCTGGTCGAAATCATGGGCCTAGCTTATATATATATATATATATATATATATATATATATATATATATATATATATACGTAGTAGCATGTACAGTTACATATGATTCTCTTTTGAAGAACGATTTTACATAATTCAGTTTTACTGCATCATTGTCTTGCCCTAACTTTCTCTTCTCTCTACCGCGTTCGCTCCTTTCCCTCACCCCTTCCGCCGTTTTCCCCAACAAGGTTGTGACAAAACACAAATATTGGAAGTTCTTCACGACAACGAACATGAAGAATCTGCAAGAGGATCATCTAGTGCTAGCCAAATTTGATATATTTTTTAGGATCTTTTAGCATTAGATTTTTTTTAAGCTACTATAAATTGAGTTGTATGACATTAGATATTTGAGCTACAAATGTTTATTTTTATTATAATTTTTAGAAATTTGATATTACATGTATGTTATCACAGTTATATTCTTAATGAAGTTTTTGGTCTTTTTGATTAAGCTTAATAAGTATTCCCGAAGATGTATGTATAGTTGCTGGTAATAAAAATGTGGTAATGAGATAAGAAAAAAATATCAAATTGCAAGAAAAAAACTCTTGTAAAATCACTCAAGATCTCAGGAGGTTTATAACCCCCTCAAAAAAAACCTCCAATAATTGTGGGGGTTAAAAACCCCCGCAGTAAAACCCCCACTAAAAGACATGATACCAGCGTTTTCTAAAAACCCCTGCAAAACGATTGCGGCATTTGAAACTCCGGTGTTTTTTTAAAACTCCCGCAGATTACGTTGCGGGGGTTTAAAACCCCCGCAACCCCCGCTAAGCGACTTAAAAACCCCCGCAATCTGTTCCGTTTTTTGTAGTGTTATTATCATAATTAAAATAATAAAGAAATAGTCTTCTTCAGTACTTACCTATTTGCAAATCAAACATACCATTTAAAACCACATGCATTCATTTCCTTAACTTTCATTTTTAACCGGTTGGCCTCAGCACTCCTTGTACTAAGTGCTCTCAAATTTAATAATAATGTTTTATAAAAAAACACTAATACAAAATTAAATGATACTCTTCAATTCAAAAGAGGCAATAATCCAAACTTTTTAGTTTAAAAGGTACAATTAAATATCAATAAGGGTTGGTCCGAGTGGTAACTAGACTTCGATCCCACCTCAAGGTCTCGAGTTCGAATCTTGGGTGTGGCCGTGTGGCAAAAATTCTGTTAGAAACGGCGTATATTAGTCACCGACAATGCCGGTAAAAACTACGCACCAATAACATGGTAACCCAAAAAAGGTACAATTAAAAAAAGAGTACCCCTATTTGGTACGAATAGTTTTTTATGAAAAGTACAAAATACAATGGAAATTGAAAAAAAACCACCGAATAACACCACACCCCCTGTGCTGACAACACTTAGGATACTGAGGAATTCCTTAATAACAATTACTAAATTTTTCGGTGACCATTATATATACAACAATCCAATGGTTAGTACATACTAACCACAATTTGGTGTTTGTGTGGTGAGTGAACGGGTATATGAAAACACTGATTAGTACATACTAACCATAATTTAGTGTTGGTGTGGTCACCAAATTTTTTTATTGATGAGGAAATAACTATATACCCATTTAGTAACAATTACTAAACCATTGTTTAGTACTCTAAGTGAGACACCACTGCGCGCATTATCTTCTCATGCTTTATACTGACGTTTCTTTTCCCCACATCCACCTTTTCCCTTAAAAAAATACCAAGAACATAATTATAATATTATAGTGCCAAACACATCAAGGTTCGCCCAGCTTAATCTACCTGCATCAATTTTCAATGAATATCATGCAAATCAGTTTATCATTTCCAGTAAAAAACTGAATATGCAGTAAAAGAATAGTAAATTAAAAGTAGATTAATTAAACTACCTGATATGAAGATGAATAACCTAATGGAGGAGAGAAGACAAAATTTAAAACAGTGAGCCAACTTTAAAATATAAATAACAAATGGGCTGTTACAAAAATAAGAAAATAATAATGGAATAAATTTGTAAATAGTCAAAACTAAATGTCATGAGCTATAGTGGCTCACAGTATCTTTTTCCCGTGATGGGAAACTTATCTAATTTCCCATCCTAAAAGAACCCTGAAATTTATTTTGACTAGTTTCAATGCCCGTGCGATGCACGGGGAGCGCTAGTAACTACTCAAATACATGAGTTAAAGATATTCGAAATATAGGATGCTATATAGATAAAAGTTAGTAGAGATACAAAATAAAACATAAGTCTTAAACAACAAAATAGTTGACGGACAACAAACAACAATAGGAATGTCTTCAATTGTCCTAATAAGTCTTACACAATCAAACATAAAACTTGGAAAATCATCTAGCCAAGAACAATAGGATTGTCTTCAATAACTCCAACAACATCGTGTTGAGGATAGTCAACGTGTAGAGCTGGTGGTTGATGACGCATCAACAAATCCATATTAATCTTAATAACATTTATCTTTGATTCCTTGCCAACTTTGTAAAATAGTAACATCTGGAAAGTTAAAAACATTCATTAAACATCTCTTTTTAATCACTAATTACTCAAATAGTGGAATTAGTAACACTAAAAACATTCAATGTGTGGTTACAAACTCATATAACCAATAAAGAATCTAACAAAGAAAATGTAATTGAAGTTCAAAAATGTTCAAACCCCTCTTTTTAATCACTAATCACTCAAATAGTGGAATAAGTTACACTAAAAACATGTTCAAGGTATGGTTAAAAAAAAAAACTCATATAGAAGAATATATTATCAAAAGCTCGATATAGAATATGTAAAGTTAATTAGTTCTTCTTTTGAGACTAATTGATAGATAAAATATAAAAGAGACAACTTTGAACATATCAAACCAACCAATTATACATTGTCTTAGTCAAGGAGATTGTGTCATAAACACTGCCAACACAAAATCATCATAATGCATAAATGTTCAAGTTAAACAGCTTGTTTTCATAGTATGAAAATAATTAATTATAAACAATAGTAATTATGATGATGTAGACCAATTTTGTTTTAGAATCTTGTCTCCTCTTGGACTTGGTTAATTCAAAAAATATACCTCACATAAAATCACAAACCATTATTCCAATCACAATTGACAGAGAGATAAGGAAATCATGAATCATACATTTATATGATTAGAGTAGTATAGACAGATTCCATAGTGGCCATAAATAAACTATGCTCCTGCTTTTCTTAGTAGAGCCTCATTGAATCAAAAATATAGGAGATACTCAGCCATCAGACCATGAAAAAGACAAAACATTACATGAGTACTTGAGTAGGAAGGTAAAGCAATGGTTATAGTAAAACATTATATTTTCTTTCCAATGCTAAAGGGATTGAGAAATGGGCTTACTGTTGCAACAAAAACTGTTTCATCCTTCTTTGAGGATCTGATCAGTAGGGTATGGACCCCTGTCATGAAGTGTTCTATAGGCTTCAATACTAAAAGGACCTCATTGGTTCTTTTTGATAGCTCATACTACTTGATCAGCTTGCTTTGATTGTCCAAGCTACCCATGAAATAACAGTATATGCTTCCATTTCCTCCTCATTAAGGAAAAAGTTTCATACCCTTCTTGTCTTGAATTGCACATCCATTTCCTCTTGGAAGATTAGCTTGAAAATGATAACACAAAGTTGAAAGCATCACATCTCAAGGTTGTCATAGCTTACAGTACAATTAGCTCTATAAACACAGACCAGAGGTTGTCATAGCTTTGTGTACACTATCATGTTCCCATAAAAGTTATAACAGTTGCCACTAACTCTGAAACTGTCATATAAGAAAACACTTGTTTCTCCCATATAAACGGTAAGCAAATCATCATTTTTCACTTCCTTCATTCTACCAAGTTTCAACAAAGCAAAAGAAAAAATCATCATAAACTGGTGTTCCATTAAGGCATTGCAACCAGGATAATACTTCAAATATACTCTTGAGTACAAATTCATAAAACAACAAACAGGGAGTATATTAATAGTAGCACCTTTGAGCTAGCGTCAAATGTAGGCATAAAAAATATGATTAGAACTATATCATGATTCATGATCCGGATACCACCCTCACCTCCAAACTCGTCTATATCCACCATAAAGATGACAGTAGAAGAAACCCCAAAAACATGAAACTACAAAGATCAATGTTTCAAAGAGAAAAGTAACCAATGTGAGGAAGATTGAATCTTGACAGGTTATGAAGGCTACATTCAGTTGTAAGAAAATAATTTGCTGAAGAGGCGAAAAGCCGAAAAATATATACCACTTGCAATACACTTGTTGCAACGAATAAAATATACTCAAAAACTGTGTAGAAGACATCTTGTTTTCGTGTTTGCTGTAGTTACCAAAAATTATATGCATCGAAAGAACTTAAATGGAAACAATTTTCTACAACAATATAAAGCCCAGACAGTGAAAGTTTGACAATTAAATTAGGTGCTAGGAAGGGAAGGAAAAGAACTTACTATATCGATATCTAGCATCCCGTGCTTTCAAGTGCTCTTGCTCTGTTATGATAGACTCCAAAGTTTCTCTCAACTCTGCAATCAGCCCCATCAGGATCTGACATATTCACTTTATGAACCAACTTGCTTAAGAAAAAATAGGAAAACAGGGGATGAAAATGTGAATGTAGGGAGAAGATATATAGAAAGAAATCGCAATTTGCTTCCACCATTGGTCCTCTTACCCTTTCATTTGTTTATTCCCCAAATTGCTCTTTTCTTCCTACTTATGATCCCACAAACATTTCATAGGGTCTGAAATCAAACGGATTACAAAAAACCACATCAGCAACACTAAAAAAATGAAATAAAAAACTAAGTAAATTGAAATGAATAATGCAAAATTAAATTGCAACCTACGGATATAGCTACCTAAAACATTCAGATAAGACAAAAAAGAATCAATACAAATACTAACAATCTTAATAACACTGCCCATAAACATGCACCACCAATCCCAAATTTAGCAGTTGAAAAATATAAAAGATTGAAAATATCCAAACAGTATACTAATAACAATCTCTGATTAGCATAGACATTGGCTGCTTTCTTTCTTCCATATTTCATGGTCTCATCCATGTTGTCTTTGGGATTTAGAGACATGTTTGAGGCTTTATCTAAGCTGTGTGCAGTTTACACTTATCCAAGAGCATTAGAGATTCCATAAGAGTGAACTCAGAACTCAGAATAATCCACAGTACTTGGAATATACATTTGCTGAATCCATTGACATTATTATCTCTAAGGTACTGAAATGCATCAGTCAAGTCATCACTATAAGTAACATTAACATCCAGCAGCAATAACAATGTATTTCCATCACTATGAAATGGAAATTATTATGATAGACGTGAACCAAGATTTATAGAGTTTGAACGCCTATGTGAAAAGACTTACCTCAATAACAATGTGAATTCCAAGCTCAGCCCAAGGAAGCTTAAAAGGATTTTTGCTCGAGACAACCTTGATTGGCTTACCATCAATGGCAATGGTTTCATTATCTAGTATTTTCACTTCAAAGACAAAAATGTACTTGGAAATATCCACGATTGCATCTACTCCAGCTCAGGTTGTTTGATAAGCTACTTGAGAGATAGACAATTAGTTTCTCTGCAACCAAAGACCAAATTATCAATTTAAAAAGCTACTTAAACTTGTCCATTCCAACACCATGTCTCATGCACTAAATTCCTAACCTGAGAATATTAAAACAATAATGTATGTCATAACAATGAATAATTATTACCTAAAAAAGATCAAAATTTAAAACAATGATTCACTTTAAAACCATTGCTAATTAATAGCACAAACACTAATAATACTCCAACCTTCATACATTGCTGGTCTTGATAAACTTCTTTTGCTCTTGCTGTAACTTCTTAAAGATTGCGAGTTGAAAAACGAAGGTTAATGGTATGAGATCATTCCAAATTGTCATGTGCTAACATGGAAAGTAAAACAAAGATTGGTGTGGTCATAGCAAGTTAACTCACGTGACTGAAAATTTGACATTATCCAACTATCAAACCACCTATTTTAAAATCAGTTTAAATTCTTCCAATAACCGCATATTCCAACAAAACCATTACCAGTGAAAACTTATTCACCTTTAATTAAATGTTTTTCAATCGCTTCCCAATAACCCCACTACCGATTTTGCCACCGGTACCACAAAAGAGCATCCATATGGTCTCTTGATAAAGATAAAAATCTAACTCACTTGAATGAATAACAGACCACAACTTTTTCTTTTTTGATTCAATCACCAATCTCCTTAACGGTGAAGAGACTGGTGCCTCTCTATCTGTTGGTCGTGATTCTCTGTCTCCTTGTTCTCCACCACCACGGCGAGCCCTCCCACTCTAAATCTTTATTGGATTATTTCCTCTTACATAATGATATGTCACCCTATTCATATCCTGCAAGTAAAAAATACAATTGATATTCATTTACGACAAATAAAAGTAATAATGATTTCAATGGTAAGTGAACATTACTCGCAATAGCGCCACTGGTGGCTCTTCATTGTTGCTCATCTTAAATAGAAGGGAGTGGGCATCATATTTTCTAAAATTTTGTTCAATATATAGTAAATAGTAGAACGCAACATGAATTAATTACTTACCCCTTTCATCATAGCATACTGTCAAATCAAAATTCTGAACAATGACCCCAACATTATCCACAATTGCTTGTGCTAAAGTTATATCAGCCTCAGCAGCAGCTCTAAGAGCATCCCAAATCTCTAGCATGGGAAAAATCAGATATTTATTTCACTTGACTTCAAATAATTAAGGCAAATGAATCAAAAAAGAATGAGCGACTACACAAAAATACCTTGTAAACCTATATAATCTTGGCATTGTTTTAGGGATAAAAGTTATATTATCTTATTGTGAAATGGCATTTGTTTAAACATATACTCTTGTCCCTGGCACTCTATTATTTATGGGATGATTTTGTTATTTGACAGAATACTTTTCTACAACTAAATAAAATGTCTGATAACTTGTTTGCTGACGATTTTTATTTTCACCACAGAAGTGAACACTATAGGGAAATATTCCTTCCATTCCTCCTTGAAAACATGCTGAGGGAAGCCAACTTTCACTTTTGTGGTGAAAAGATCTTAACCCAAGTTATACTGAAGAAAAACAGCAAGCTTGGGATGATTAACTTAAATCAGTCAGAAAAATAATCTAGATAAAAAATATCAGAGCAATGCACTAAATTATTGGAAGTGAATTGATTTGTAGAGAGCAATAATTTTTACTTAAACTCCTTGTATTCTAAGCCGATTTAATCTGTAATGGGACTTCAAAGGTTCCAATTAAAGTCAATTATTAAATCGTGATAATACCTTTGCGGCCACCATAGTGAGGCGCTGCGTCCCAAAACTCATCACGCAATTGTATTAGCTGAGTCTTCATTATGGGCTGAGGATGCTTCCAAGGCTTAGGCTTTTGGATCTTTTTTACAGTCCCTGTTAAAATTGTTTAAATTTCATGAAAATATAAGGAATGAAAAATTAAACCAAGGAATGAAAAATTAAACCACATGCATTTGAAATAAAAAAAGAATATAATAAACCAAACTGACAACTCCAACTGATGATGATACCAATACATGGATGTAACATTTAGCAGCACCTTATTTTACATATCAACAGATATTATATCAACAGAAATCAATACAGAATGAATTGGACGTAAGATTAACAAAATCATCTGTGCGTCTATGCGATGCATGGACCAAATGGACGAAGACTTGTTGATAATTGATGTGCTCTAGAAAGGAAACAGCATACTCATATAGATGTTCTTCTTATCTTATTTCCAAGATATACAAAAATGAAGGAAACTTTCATTGCCATGCTTATTATCATTATCTTCACACAGACGCACATGATGTACTGGTATACATTCAGATTACATAATAATGGAAAATGAAAGATTAGGCTTTAGTAACAGTCAGGATACTCAGAATTTAGGCAGCAACGGATTTTACTTCAGAAGATTAAAGTCATATGCAAAGCTGTTTACATCAGGTTTTATTCATTGCATAAATTTACTTTAGTTTTGTAATAAAGTCAGTTAGGTTAGGCTGTTTACAGGCTTGTTTCATAACTGTGCTTTCAAAATGTTTACACCAGAGTTTTAAAAAACTGGCAGCAACCAAATTGTGGCTGCGGCACTGGCACCGATATTTTTGATGTTTTCTCAATTATAACTCATCATCAGCCGTATTTGACTGCAATTCTCCTTATCAAGTTTTGCTACCGCGACCATCACACCGCTATTTAAAACTTTGGTTTACACCAAACTACTACAATTTACCAAAATTGGTAGAAGTAGGGTCTAATACTTTTCAGTCTCAAAAGGTATTAAACTATTTAATGTTTGTTACCCTTTCCAGCTGCCTACATCTAAATTTTGGTGTCCACTTCACACGGGAATCAAGAGGAACCTATTTCCACCCCCAAATTCAACCAATCACTAAAAACTAAAAGCAATCCCATCATCATAAAAAACAATTCATAACCCCAAATAAAAGATATAGACATAGCAAATCAATTAATTTCAGTACCATGAAGAATAAGCATAGATTAAAAGAATATAATATGACACAAAATTGCTTGGAAAGACAAACATAAAAAACAAATGCTCTAAGTGAACTGATCACAAAGGGTGTGATTTTCAAAATTAAAAAAAACAATGAAAAAATTAGTATTTAGCCTGTGCCCTATGCACTTGAGTTCATCCTATTCAAGATAATATTATAATTCTCCAAATGAGGTTTCACAACTATCAATATCCTGACCAAAAAAATCAGAAAGAAGAGATTTTGATCCCAAGCGAGCATGAATTTTGTGAAGATTTAACAAAACTCAATGCAACAGAGAAGATTTAGGGTGATAAGGAAATTATACCATCAAACTTGGATTGTGAAGATCCAGCACAACCCATTGCAGAAAAATAAAAGCTTCTTCGTTGGCAGCAAGGAGCTAAAGTATAGAGAGAGAAAAAGATATGTGAATTGTGAAAGGAGCTTCACTGAGATGGCGAGTCAATGACGTAATACATCTCTCTCACCACCAACCTTGGCTTCACAGCCATCCTCTCTTCTCCACTCTCTCCCTCTGATCTCTTGGCTTCTCTCTCTCTCTCGCGGCTCCCTCTTTGTGTCTCTTGCAAAATCAAATGGAGCTTGGTGAGTAAGGAAGTGAAGAAAACGTGTTTGAGAGTAAATACATTACACAATGAAGCACGAAGAGGAGAGCAAAAGAGAAATGCCAAGATTAGGAAGGATCTCAACCGTGAACATAAAGAACAGAGGGATTGAGAGTGAAATAAAAAATGGTACCTTTTCGCATCCACCGCGGAGAAGCAATTTTCGGAAAGCTTGCTGCAACATCCTTCCTTCGGCTAGCCATTGCCGCACACCACTGTCACCCCCATCTCCTTCTCTGCTCCCTAGCGTGTCTCTGCCTCCTCCCATCTTCTCCCACCATGGTTGTCTCTTTTCCTCCCGAGCCCTCACCACGAACCTTGGCTTTCAAACCCGTCCTCTCTCTCTTTCTCTCCCCCCTTTCTCCCTCCCTCCCATTCTCCGTCTGATGGCTCACACTTTCGCTCCAATCTCGTTGCTTCTCTCTCTCAGCTCCCTCTTTGCATCTCTGGCATAAAGAAACGTGGCCTTTGTACATCAGGAAGTGAAGACTAAGTGTCAAACATGCGGTGTAGTGTACAGAGCTGCTTTAGTTTGGAGCTGAAGCGGTAAAAGTGAGGATGGATGAAAGGAGAAGTGAGGTGTATGACATGCATTTGAGAGATGAAAAAAGAAATTTACCAAAATACCCTTTGGCGCCAAAATTATTTTCCCTCTAATGTGATGCAATTTTGCCTCCAAAACAGGCTGGAGCCACTGGCTCCGCTTATAATGTTTGATAAGCAAAGATTTTATTAACGAGAACACAATAAGCACTTCAATCCCAAACATTTACAAGAAGGTCTTGTTAAAACCTCCAAGTGCCAAATCCTGAAGAGGAAAAAGAATACCCTAAATTGAGAAAAGCAATGGACAATTACAAATCAACAGCTCCTGCTCAATTCAACTAGCTGCAAAATAAATATACACCGGCAATCAAAAGCTAGTCAACTTCAACATCCATCTGTTGATGCCACATGCTAGACAAATGAATCACCACCGAAGCCACATTGCAGCAGCACCTCCTCCATACGATTCCGAACTACTTTTGCCACGTACCAATTGCACGCACTTTCATCAAATTCTGTATGTTCTTCTACAACAAAATTTTAACAAGATCAGCAAAATTATAGTTTTGTATCAGCCATATTCAGAGTCACAATCGCGTTCATTACATAGCCAACACTCCAAATTTCTTCCCGCCCTTTCCTTGAACAATTGCCAAGAGAAGACCTTGACTAGATTAAAAAGGGAAGTCCCATCAGCCACCCGGTCCCTTGGAAATTAAGAATCAACTAGTGCCGTGACCCGTGCGATGCACGGGGCCAAAGCTTTAGGATCTACAGAAACATTATAAGACCAAAATTAGATTAATAGTAATTGAAGTCAAATTTTAAAACTAAGTTATGTTTAAAATATTTCAAAGGATGAAAGCGAAAGAAAAGACGATGGCTTATAAGGCACAAGCATTTCATCAATGTCAAATGATGGATTATAAGACACAAGCATTTCATCAGATATTTATATTTTTTCCATATCAATCATTTGTGAAGACTTCATTCAATACATCAGTATTTCACCATTGTATAAGTGAATATAGACTTAGTTATATCTTATAAGTATGTGACAATGCAAATGATTTCACCATGAAAATAAAAAGGAAGGAAACATTTAAGGAAAAAAAAGGAAACATAAGAGGGGTTATACAATATCAAATTATCAACTGTCTTGTTAATTATCCATCCAATAAAAACTCAAAAGAGAGTTAGTCTCAAGACAAATACAACGGATGGATCGCAACATAGAGTGACCGACAACAATCAAAGAGATGCAACATCACTATGAATGGTGGCAATAAAGTAAAGGTGTGTAGTTTAAAGAATAATCATAAAAGCTTTAAACCAAAAAAAAAATAATCATAAAAGCTACTATTGTTTTCACCATCAAAACCATCTACACCTCCACATGGCTAAACACCAGCTCTCATTGAAACTGGCTCCACTGCCTTCAAAACATCCAAATTCTTTACGCCACTGAGATATTCTAAAATTAACAAATGCAAACTGAATTTGACCAAAAAAAAACAAATGCAAACTGATTATTGGGAAATCCAAGAGCTATTGTGACTTGTAACTTGCTCCTTGTGAATATCCAAAATAAATAATACTTGTTAGAATACACAAACTTGCTTGCTAGCTTCATTGACTATGGTAGATTCAAGAGCATGTTTATATGAGGAACCACAACAAAGATAATTAAATTCAATGTATACACCAAGGAATACGTGCAGAACTTTACCTCTTGTTGGAGTTGCTCCCTGTCCAGAAAAGCATCAAGATTTAAAATCTTGAGACAACCTAACTTTCTCAACCTTTCCTTCCCCTATATGTGTTTCCATTTACAAATCTGTTAGTATCATAAATACATAATTAGATACATTGAAGGTTCAAATTCATAAAACGACCATGAATTCTTTATCAAACATATTGAAAGCTTAAAGACTGACTATTTTGTAACTCTTTTACCAGTCTAAGAAATATTTAAAGACTAAGATATGGAAAAAAATTGTTGTGAGTGGCTACTAAAGGCTTTTAGATGGGAAAAGAGAGCAAAATGGAAAACTATGATTATCAATGGCTAGATGTATGTCCCCACTAAAAGCATTTAGAATGTAGTTGTAAAGCTTATTGTCTTCTTACTCAAGGTTCCTTTTAACATGGAAGACTAAATTCATCACCAAAATAAGAATCCATTAAAAGTGAACCCAGTTAGTTTAGAAGGATAAAAATTAGAACATAGGAAACCCTTCCCCTAACTCTCCTTTTTTAGCACAATTCCATAAATACAAAAGGACAATTCAAATATGAGAGAAGAATATGTCTCATCCATACCAGAAAATCTATGAGTTAGAACTTAACAATGCAGTAACACAAAATTAAAAGGTCGTTAGAGAGAAACACAATTAATAAAATTCTGCTAGTTTACTTAACAAATTCTTGTTGAAGTGAATTTCCAAAATTTGAGTGTCATGTCAGATTCAGAGAGAGAAAGAGATAAGAAACAGACCAAAAGAGCCAAATATAAAGAGTCTTATACATTAAAGATCCAATCATCAAATGAATGCACAATCAGAGTTTAATGAATTGTCTATTACTCATCTGTTTAATGAAAAACAGTACAATCAGTTAATTGGGGTTATGTAATTCTTGAAATGAACACAGTACCTGCACTAAATACACTTGGTCGGTCCCTCTAAAAAGGGACGCAACAATTTGCTAAAGATAATATCAAGATAATATCCATCACTAAATGTTGAGACAGAAAAGCCATCATTACAGCATCAAGCATCAATGAGCATAATTGGATGCAAGCATATTGTAGTGCAACAGTAAATGGAATTCCAATAAACTACCTCCAACACCAATAAAGATGTTATTGATAAAGAAATTAATCTTCAATGTAAATCCTAGTTATTTCCAATATATGCAGATATATGGTTTTAAGTTGTCCTTTCTTCAATCATTTTTTCAAGATCAAGTAATATATGCAACTCAAAATCTCCATTTTACAAAGCAAATTCAAAATCCATAGCAACATGATTTTTAAGATGTATCGGCCTTACTCATATCCATGATTTTGCTTTGATATGTTCTTTCAGTGCTTCCAGAAGAGATTGCCTAGTCTTTATTATAAGTAGTACCTCAGAATCAATTTAGATTTGTCAATTTGTAACACAAAGCTGGAAAGTCAAGCTATAACAATACTTCCAAACAACTCCATACCATACAAAAGAATAAATTCTAATGTTAAGATGAAGACGTTTTGAAACAAAAGCTCCAATTCCTATCAGTAGTATAGGTCCAAGCAGCATTCTTCATCAACAGGAATACATACATTTCCTTCCCACTGGTATACTGATTTAATACCTGCACAAAGCATAATTCACATGGATTTTAAAAGTCAGGCATGGGAGCAAGACCCCTGTAATCAACTTGGTTAGAAAACAAAGCAAATGATATCAAACTCAATCCCAACCAGAACAATGGCTTAGCACAGAGGTGCATGACATGGTGAAACATGGTGGCACAGATGTCAAGTAGTTGAATTCATTCAAGTCTCAGTTAGCAATTATATGCCCAGAATTTGTCATTTAAAAAGTGTTCAATTTGAGCATCTATTTCAACTCATAGGACCATATATTGAATTTTGGTATTCCAAGTGAACACAGCCCAATAAAAAGTTGAATTTTCTTTTTAAGAAAGTTGTCAACTCATGTTGAGAAGTGAACATTTTAATCTGGATTTTGATAATCCCATAAAAGAATTAAATACAGGATGGAAATTAACACTAACATGTGCTTAGTAATCTAATCACGATTCACTTTTACCATTAGAAATCTAAAGACACATATAGCGTTAATGGGGCCTCTTATGATTCACCATAAATTAATATAACCCCTGAAAAAACAATCAAACAACAAAAAGGAAATTAGAAAATCAATTTAGCATTATTAAGAAACAAATGAATGACAAAGCAAAATAACAAATGTCAGACCAAATTTGCAATTACTAATCCATGAAATAACTCTCTACCCAGGAAATAGCAACTTACACAACAACAATCCATGAAAGTCTTCTCTTGCATAAGGGTAATGTAAAAACATACAGCTCCTGCATTAACTTATCAAGTACCTGTCAGGATGCCACATACTCATGCAAAATTCATGGTCAACATTACACATTATAATTAGTAGTTAACATGAGATACAATTTTTTGGTTACAAAAATTTTAGAGTGGAAATTGAGAGAGGAAAAGAAGAAAGAGCAAAAGTCATCTTGTTATATGCTACATTATTTCAATATGTTGTGACAACAAACTGACGGAGAATGAGACAACAAAAAGAACCCAAAATATTAACGGTCCAACCTATGTTGCTAAGATTAGATTAATAGTAGCACTTTCACCAAAAGTAACTATAATTTATAAAGTTAAGCAAATTTATTTACCCTTGATGACTTCTTGCTGATTTGAGAAGGGCCATAGTATTTGCATTGCATCGATGAGAATTGGAGAGATGCCTCTGAATCCATTGAATGAGGTTGTTTATTTGCTCTTCATATATTTTCATGGCTAACACACTTGCTTCCCCAAAACATTACCATTATTGAGTTGTATAATCTCTTGAAACCTGAGTGAAAGATAAGGCAAATGCAAACTATTTCATATTGTAACCATCATGAATATATAGCTAAATGAAATGATACTTTAATTAATCAGAAATCTGTGCTGAACTGAACTATTGCTTTCTATATTATTTTGTTGTGAGATTTAGAAGAATTGTTATGCATACAAAATCTTTGCTACAACTTGGAATGCAGCTGGAAGATCTCCTCCAACTTATTTGAGTCTTGAAGATTGGCTTCATACTTCTCCTTCTGCTGATATGTATGTCCTTAGGTAAATTTCTGATTAATTAAAGTATCATTTCATTTAGCTATATATTCATGATGGGAGCATAAAAAGATAGGGATTGAGAGTGAAAGAAAATAAAAATAATACCATTTCACCTCACCGTCCAGTTGCATGGCATCTCAGTCACCTCTCTCTTTGAAATTGTTTCCTCAAAGCCAAATGATACACTGATAAAAATAGCAGTTCTTCTAATGTAAAGGGTTTTTCTTCTTGGCATTTAATCAAACACCTCATGTCTACCACAGTTGATGCTGAATTGTCTGACTAACTAACAAAGGAAAAATGCATACAGTAGCAAAAATGCAGATTATAAGAAGATGATAAAAACATAAAGACAGCTATGAAAAATTTCACAATGTGACATTTACCAGAAAGAGAGTAAAATTTCAGTAGCATTGGTTGAACAGATAGTAGATTTCTAAAATGAAAAAGAAGAGTTATTATTAACAAACAAATATCCTAATAATAGGCATAATTGGTTGAACAGACAGCAAATCATGTTTTGAGTAATAGGCATAATTGAAAGACTGACCTCACAGTGATTCTAAGGCTCAAAACCTACGATTAGACAATAAGTTCATTCATTTCCACAGTAACCAATCATCTTAAAAATTAATTGCCTATTGTATTCTCACACAATAAAGATATAAATAAATAACATGTAATGAAATTATTACCTGTGTAAGAGATTTCCAGTCATTGTTTGCAGATCCAATATAAACATCCCTATTATCAGATATCCAAACTTTGGCATGGACAATACCAGATCCCCACCAATCCTTGAGCAGCAAGGTCACATTCTTAACATTTGGCCTTCCAGAAGCTAGTTTGGATGGTTCAGAGGTAAATGTTGGATAAACCCCAGTGGTTGATAGAGGAAGCCATAACCCATAAATAATAAAAGCAGAAGGTGTCCTTGGTTCATTTTTCTGGTGTTTCTACACGACAAATCCAAAATAGGGTTTTCAGGCCAATGAGAAATCTGCTTTCTAACTTGATCTGAAACTTCAAGTCATTTTTAAAGGAGCTTTTGAATCCTAACTTCTCAGTATAACCATAGACGAATAATAAATACAGAATTGAGTAGGATATAAGCCAAAAAACTCACCCATTTCGTTCATCCCCCAAGAGAGCTCCTCCTACGTCCTGTCTTCATCTCCTTCCCAGCCAGCAGCGGCACTCATTCACATCCAGCACAACACCGAGTTGGCAACAACACGACTTTGCAAGCAACACGAGGCCCATGCCATCGTCGGACCCATGAGCAGTGACACCGCCGCGTGCCTCTCACTCCTAGCCGAATCCCCCCGCGCGCCGCCACACGGAACTTTCGTCCACTCTCTCTCCCAACGCAAATCTCTCTTCTCTCCCTCCTCACCGCTTCTCTTTCTTCCTCGTTACCTCTCTTTCTCTCCTCTCAGATCTCCCCTAATAATTTTGCAGCTGAAGAAGGAAGTGAGAGAGATGAGAGTGAGAGCGACAGAGACAGAAGAGAAGAGAAGAGAGAACTGTGTGAGATGAGAGAGGGAAGAGAGAAGAGAAGAGAGAGATCGAAAGAAAGAAAAGAAAATGGTTCAGAGAGAGTGAAAGTATTCAAAGGGATGAAAAGAGGAATTGGAGTTTTGCGTGTCTGATTGTGTCCGACACTGACACTGCAACCTTCATTAACACACTGTGAATATCACATGGGGTGGCTGACAACTTCACATGGGAAGATTTTTAGCACCAAAAGAGGGGAAGGAATGAAGACACGTGGCGACGTTTTACTGGCCGAGAGCCTTAGGCGGGAAGGAGGGAACTTTGGCGCCAAGAGATATAGGGCCCACCTGCATTGCTGACGTGGAGACACCCTCTGGATTTATATTCTTTGATGGCTGATAATTTTCAAAAAAAAAAAAATCAGCTTTTTAAAATTAAAATCAACTTAATTTAAAATTATCTTTATACAAATAGCTTAAAACGAGTCTCTTTGTGAAATTAAAATTATTTTTTTAGTCATTTAATTTTGTTTATATTTATCTATTTTAATTGTATTTTACCACCGTTCTTACGCAAGCGTAACCCTTATTCTCCCTCTCAATTTCTCTCACGTTTCCCGTTTTTCATCGAAGAAGGTATCTACCTCGTTGTTCCTCCATGTCTCTTTTATTGGCGGCCCACCTGAGCTTTTTGCTCAAGATCCGCCACTGCTTGCAACCAAATTCCATACAGCGGACGAAGAGGTGACTTACAACAAAGTGGGCGGCCGCTATTAAATTCTGGTGTAATAATACCCCGACTAATCAAACCATCTCTAGTAGCAAGTCTCTTTTGAATCAACATCCACCCAAAAATCTGAATTTTTGAAGGGACATCACACACCGAAAGACGTTTTGCAGCTTTCCTTAAGTCAGCAACTCTCGCGGAGTCGCCACCAAATTCTATTAAAATACCATAACAAGATGATTTAACCGTAAAAGCTTCCGTCGAAATTGGGACCCAAGACCATCTATCCAAAACTCCCTCCAAAGGTCTAAAATCAGCAACCCCGCTTCTAACTCAATTAACTCTTTCTCAGGATCCAATAGAGTCTGATCACACAGCCACCGCCATACCCAACTATCATGTCCAGTCATATATCCAAAACCCTGTGTTACCACCATCCCCAATCATTCGCCGTATATGATCACGACGCAAAACCTGTTGGGAAAAACAACATAAAGAAGTAAAATGAGCACAATCGGAACACAAGAATTTAACGTGGAAAATTCCAAAATCGGAGAAAAACCACGAACTGTTGTCTAATCACAACTAGATAATAACACTATGTGAAAAAATTTACAACACATAGACTTCTCTCAAGCACCCAATGGCCCCAGTACACCCACACACACCCTCCAAAGAAAATATTTAACTATATCTCACAACACTCCAAAACAAGAGTATAAAAGAAAGAAAAAAGTCAAACTTAAGGTGTTTTTGACTAATGCATTTTGTAAAGGAGAATTTGAGTCCATTATATAGCTTTGGTCTCCCCCTTCCTTCACAAAACTAAGCAATGTGAGACTTTTTCAAGATGCTAAATTCCAATCAACTCCAACAATCTCCACCTTGTAATTGATACCCGAGACATCTTCCGCTTTCATGTCTACACCGACAATCATACTCCACGTAAAGAGTATACTTCATTTAAAGCTAAACAACTTTAAGAATTTCTTCATGCTGAAAACTATCAACATGACTTCTTCAAGATGCTCAATTCCAACAATATTCACCTTGATTGTAATTGATACACGAGACATCTTCATTGTCTACACCTACAATCATAGTTCCAAAGAACTATCACTCCACCATAAGGAGTATACTTCACTTAAAGATAATTCACTTCAAGAATTTCTACATGTCGAAAGCCATCGACACGACACCTTGTGCAGCTCCGGTTGTATCAACAAATGCTTGACTTATATTTTCACAAGCCAAAATTGATTTTTCCACCAAATTTGTCTATGTCAAAAATGCACCGAGTAGGTTCCCAAGAAAGAGAGGTGGGTCACAATAGACACACTTAAATACCAAGTATTTCCTAGCCAGAACCTTTCTCAAACAGCACATTCACAGTATCAAACTTCTTTTCTGATGTGGAAGATCAGACAAAGCTGCAACCACAGAGCATACTAAGAAATTAATACCCCGTCGAACCATAAGCTCTGATACCAGTTGTTGGGAAAAACAACATAGAGAAATAAAATGAGCACAATCGGAACACGAGAATTTAACGTGGAAAACTCCAAAACTGGAGAAAAAACACGAACTGTTGTCTAATGACATCAGAGAATAACACTATGTGAAATTTATTACAACACATAGACTTCTCTTAAGCACCCAATGGCCCCAGTACATCCACACCCTCCAAAGAAAATATTTAACTACATCTCACAACACTCTAAAACAAGAGGAAAAAAAAGTCAAATACAAACTAAATGTTTTTTTGATTGGTGCATTTTGTAAAGGAGAAATTGTGCCCACTATATAGTCTTGGTCTCCCTCTTTCTTCACAAAACTAAGCAATGTGTGACTTTTTCAAGATACTCAATTTCAATCAACTCCAACAAAACCAATAGGCACCACCCGACAATACGTCTCTTAGAGAGCACAAATCATGCCACCAGAGAGAACATTTCCTTAAGGCACCTGCACCAAACTCATGCAGAAAAAAAACTCTAGTTTGTTAAATCACCGTACCGAGCTCTAAGTAAATCAACCCATATCACCTATGGTTCATTAAGAAACCTCAGAGTGATATATTAAATAGTTCGAAATTCTTAACTCCCAGCCCACCACAGGGCTTACACACAAAGGACCACTTAACCCATAAAATCAATCTCCTCTCAGTACCACCGGCCCACAAAAAGTTCCTCCGAAGTCTAACAATCTCATCCAATACTTTTCAATTACTGAAAAGAAATGTAGTGGGAGTGAAAACAACACTGAGTTGATTAAAGTCACCATTCCTCCAATGGATAACATCCTTCCCTTTCAAGTAGATAATCTTGATTTAACCTTTTCAGTTGTTGGAAATATTGAATGAAAAATATATAATTTTAGAAAATAAAGGAGAAGAAGAAGTTGTAACGTGGTAAAAGCCATTGCCTTGAAAGCAAATTCTGGTGGACCTCCGGTGCAACCCAATATCTGGTTTACTCCTCAAGGTTTTCACAACACTGTGTTCGGACTCGTGCACTCGATGCCAGAATCACGTTGGAGCCTCACAAACAAGGCCCAAAAGATAAAACCAAGAGGAAGAAAAGTTTCATAAAACCATAAAAAGTCATTTTTTTTCCAATCGTTTTCTCTATCTCCTCGTAAGACCTTGTTTATATATAATAACATATGTATGATGATTTTGTGTTAATGCAAATAAAGTGCTAATAAAAAACCAATTAAAGCATCACATACGTTATATATATGGTCATGAATTGAACAAATTAATTGTTAAAGGTATCTGATGACAAGGTTATTATAAAAAGGATAAATTATATTTTGTAACTCACACACATTTAAATGTCATTATTCCAACATTAATTATTGGTTTCCAAGTTTGTGCCCTCCTAGGATTCGCCCCTACAGGAACTTCAAGGAACTTGAAAGGCTGTGTGAGCCTGCAAGAAAGAAAGTGAGAAGCAACAACTACAAAATTGCCAAGAGGGTTAATTTCGAATAAGTTACTCTTAGCAAAATTAACATGTAGGCCCGAAACTAATTCAAATCCCCCTAAGGATTGCCTTAATACTCCACAAATTATCCCAGGTATTTTTTCCCACCAAGATGGTATCATCCGCGAACTAAAGGAATGAGCAAGAGACAGAATTTTTCACGCGAAAACCCTGGAAATTGATTTGAGTAATTTACTTGGGGAAGACATTCCAACTAGCTTAATGCAATAGAGAAAAGCTAGTTGGAATGTCTTCCCCAAGTAATTTACTTATAAGTGTTTAATGCAGTTATGATGTAGTTGCACTGGATGCTGTTGCATTAGTTGTGTGTCTTTCAGTCACTTTTCTTCAGAGTTTCATTACAAGCTTCCTATGTCTAGGCTTGCTAAATAAGTTCACTCTTGTCTTTTAAAGTATCCACAGTATCACCCTATGGACTATACTATCCTATGTCTAGGACTTAGTATGGTTTTCACAAAGTTTCCTTTATGTAAAACACTCACCCATATTAGTTCTTGAGTTCTTAAGTGTAAACCATGTCTGCTTTTACAAATCTACTTATTCTAAGTGATCTACCTCAAAATAAGTGTTGAAAGTATTATCAAGCAAGAACTAAAGTGCACACATCATATACTTGTATTAAACTTACTTAAAAGCTCATTAAATGGTTAGAACATTCCAACTAAGAGAGGTTTAGCTCAACATAGACATTGCAAGGCAAATATAAACAGAATAGAACATATTTATATAATTGAAATCACAAAAGAGAAACAACAAGATAGAGTTTACACAAGTTGTAGCTCTTAGCATGAATTCTCCTAGCAATGTAATTGCATTAGCTCCTTAGCACTTTGGTAAAACGATGAAATCGAGGTAAGGAGGATTTGTCACTTCCTTCCTTTCCTTCTTACAAAATAGAACTTATCTATGTGGAGTGAAATTTTAACCTAACTTATGGATTGTGATCTATTTTCAAGTGAAGGAGTGAGGTCCTTTTATAGTCTTCAAGAGAGGTGCTTCCTTCCTTCATGTTGAAGTAACTTTGATGGCTGTATTCATGGTTACTTTACAGCAGTTGATTCCCATGTGAAGTCTTCAATCAAGTGTATAGGGAGGTCAAATGAGATAAGAACATGTGTCCCTACGTTGATGACTCTTCAAAGCTATGTGGGAATTGTAGGCAACGAAATATGAGGTGTTCTTACTTTAGGAGACCAAGCATGAGGTCATCAAGTGCAAGTGGATGGCAAGTGGATGTGCAAGTGGATGGCTTCAACCTTCAGGCACTGCAGTTGCAGTGCAGTAGCATTGTGCTGAGCCAGCGCAGTTGTAAGTGCAGAATCAATGCAGGAGCATTTAATGCAGGAGCATCTAGACTGCACTGAACAAACTTATTAAACATACCACAATATATCCAAAATGGCCTATAATCAACTATAACCATGTCAAATACTCAAGTTATCACATATTACATAAAATACTATATAAACTCTTTATTTTTGCTTGAAAGAGAGCAATTTATTAAGTTTAAACATATGAATAACTATATATCAAATAGAGTTATCAGTCTCTTTGTTGGACTATATGATAACCTTAGAGGGGGTGAATAAGGTTATACGCTAAAATTGAATTCTTTTTTGTTTACAAAAATTTACGATGCCTGTTTAAATCAAATACGGAAAATAGGATTTAAACTATATGCAGTACCTAAGCGAGCTATACCTATGACAGATCCAGTTACAGTGATATTTTGCGCTAACCACTCTATTATCAGATTTAACTATAAACAGACGGTGATATTGAAATTGAACGCAGCGCAATGATATCAAATATAAACGATAAACAAAGTAAAGAGAAGGGAAAGAGATACACCGTGATTTTTACGAGGTTCGGGATAAAAGCCCTACGTCCTCGGCCTCCGGCTTTGCAACCTTTGGATTTGATAACCGTTGAACCAAGGGCAAACACTCCTTGTTTTGTATGATAACAAATTACATCTTGTCTACTAATGGTTGCAGTTGTATGAAAGTACAGGTTCAAGCTGAATAAAGTACAGGACTGGAATCAAAAAGCAGGAAGCATTAAAGTGGAGCAGCTTGGAGAAGAAGCCACCTTTGAAGATGAAGACCTAATTGTTTTTCCGCTTTCTTTAGGACACGGTGTAAGGTCCTATCACTTAAGGTCTATGACAGTTTAAATAGCTGAGAGATGATTTTTGAAAACATGCATCATGCATTAAAATTAGGGTTTTGAAAATATGTTATGCATCCATGGCAAGCTTTGGAAAATATTTTATGCATGCATGGCAAAAACCTAAAAACAATTTTGTGGAAAGCAAGAATCAATTTCTATTATGTACCAAAGGCCAAGAATCGATTTATAGTATATTCTAAAGGCCATGAAATCGATTTTCAAGCAATCCTAAAGGCCAAGAATCGATTTCTTAATCATATGTTTAAAGCTTGAAATCGATTTCTACATATACTCAAGGCAAAGCTAAAATCGATTTCCTTCTTTTTACATAGGCCTTGAAATCGATTGTCAAGCCATCCCATAGGCCATGAATCGATTCCTAATTGTTTTAACTAAGTGAAGAATCGATTTTCACCTATGATAGATGTCCTGAAAATCGATTGTTACTTGTTTTCAAAGAACAAAGAATCGATTCCCATGTTTTCCAAAGAGTAAAGAATCGATTCCTCACTATTTCAACTATCCAAAGAATCGACTCTTGAGGCTTCTAAGATGATAAGAATCGATTCATCTATATTTTAACTTCAATCAACAATCGATTCTTTTCATTTCATTAAACATTTGTTTCAAATCTACGTTTTCCTAAACCTATAAATAGGCAGCCTCAAGTCATTCTTCAACACACCACATTTTCACAACAAATTCTCTCTTCTTCTCATACGAATTTCTAGATCCTGAGAAAGAGAAAAACAGAGCTATCACTTTCATATCATTTTTATAGATCCACTCATCTCTCACAGCTATTATATTGTCATATTATCTGAGGTGATTAGATCATAGCTTCAATATTGTAATCTACTTTTGTGGGGTCATTTTGAAATCCTGGGAAGCGTTCTTGGGTCTCTCAATCAGGAGATTGAGTTGGTTTGAAATCCTGGGAGGTGATCTTGGGTCTTTCAATCAGGGAAGATTGAAGTGGTTTTGAAATCCTGGGAGGTGCTCTTGGGTCGTTCAATCAGGAGATTGAAGCGGTGTTGAAATCCTTAGCTGTGTGCTCGGGTTCTCAGTTCGGGGGAATTGAGAGTTGCTATTTGAAAGTTGCCTGTTTGTAAACAATTCTTCAATATAGTGGTTTCCATCAAGTCCAAGGGTTGCAAAGCCTGAGGCCGAGGACGTAGGGCTTTTATCCCGAACCTCGCAAAATTCCTGGTGTATCTCTATCCCTATCTCTTTACTTTGCTTTATTATCTATACCCTTGCTTATTGCTATATTGAATATCATTTAGATCTGTTTATAATTATACTTTTCATATTATCTAAAGATCTGTTTACAACTATACTATTCTGATCTTGTGCTTATCTATCATCTTCCATATCACTTCAATTGATCTACTTTCTACTATATTCAATATCACTACTCTTCTTATAACTAATCTTAGTGTGTATATTGAAAATAGTATAACATCTCATTGTGCCTAAATCTGCCTGCTTGCACCATATAAAGTTTAAATCTAAGTTTCCGCATTTGATTTAAAACAAACTTATCATTTATTTTGAAAAGAATCCAAGATTTACACATAACCTTATTCACCCCCCCCCCTCTAAGGTTATACTATTGTCTAACAAGTGGTATCAGTAGCTAGAAATTGCATATAGAGCTTTACATCTCGCAATTTAAATTTTATTTATCTATCTGTGATCATGGGTTCTTTTATGAAAGAGGGGATGTCCTTCAATAGGCCACCCCTGTTTGATGGAACTAACTATGAATATTGGAGTAGTCGAATGAAATGTCATGTGCAGGCTATAGATTTCACCCTTTGGAGGATTATTGTTGATGGACCACTGATTCCTATGAAGATCAAAATTACAAAACCAGGTAGTACTGATGGAGACACTACAAAAAGTCAAGCCACTGGCAAAGCAGAAGAAGTTCCAATTGAAGACATCTACACCATCGATCTGAGTGAGCTAAGAAAATCTGAGCTTGACAAAATATCTCAAAATGCCAAGGCTATGAATATTCTTCACCTATCACTTTGTGAAGAAGAGTATGGAAGAGTAAAAGGGTGTCAAACAGCAAAAGAAATCTGGGATTGTCTGGAAGCTACACATGTCGGTACAAGCCAAGTAAAGGATACAAAAATCAGAATCCTAACTTCTGAGTATGAATCATTCAAAATGAAGGAAGGTGAATTTGTTGCAGCTATGCACCAGAGACTGAATCTAATTATAAACAACCTGAGGGCTTTGGGAAAAAGGTATTCTACAAAAGATATAAATGGGAAGATTCTTGCATCTCTTACTGGTGAGTTCTTTCCAAAAACTTGTGCAATCACTGAAGCCAAAGATATTGGCACTCTACCCCAAGAAGACCTTATTGGGTCACTTCTGGCCTTTGAGGTAGTATTGGCTGCCAAAAAGAGTCAAGAAAAGGAAGTGGTGAAAGAAAAGAAATCTCTTGCCCTTGCTGCTAAAACTTCTAAGGTAGCAAGGAAAGAGCTTGAGTCTGATGAAGAAACCGATGATGAAGACATGGCTATGCTTGCCAAAAATTTCAAAAAATTTATGAGATTCAAAAAGTTTGGAAAGGGTGATTTCTCAAAGAAGTCCGGGTACAACAAAGAAGACAGGTATGAGAAAAAAGATGATCAACTAAAGTGTTTCGAATGCAACAAACCGGGTCACATCAAAGCAAAGCTGAAATCCAAGTACAAGCAAAATAAAGCAATGAAGGCAACATGGGACAACACTGATACTGAGAGTGAGACCGAAGAAGAAGAGGAAGTCGCAAATGCTGTCTGTCTCATGGCAAAGAACACAACTGAAGCAACATGGGATAATCTCAGCACTTATGGTGAATCAGATGAAGATGAGCAGACTGACAATGCTATCTGCAATATGGCAAGTGACGCATCTAAGGTAAGCCTTAACTCCTCTAGTCTTTCTGATTCTTCTACACATGATGATTCATTTGATGATGCGTGTAGTAGTCACAATTTGAGTGAGGCTTTTGAAGCTCTTTATTTTGAACATGAAACTCTTTTGTTAAAATCTAAGAAATTGACAAAGAGAAACAAAAGCATGCTCACTCAAATCGAGACACTTGAAAATGAGGTAGTTAAATTGAAGAATGAGCTACATAAAACAAAACATTTCAACCTTGAATTTCTTGAGCTTAAACAAAATTTTGAAAAAGACAAGGTTGAAAATGAATTTTTGAAAGAATCTTTGAAAAAGTTTGAGGTTGGTGAAAAGATCTTGACTCAGTTGCTTCACTCTCAACATCAATATGTTGATAGGAGAGGAATTGGGTACAAAGGTAATTCCACCTCCTCTGTTTTGAACAAGAAAATAACTTTTGTAGCTGCTACTTCAAGTTATACACCTACTGTTTTCTCATGCACCTATTGTCAAAAAGGGAACCATAGCTCTCTTAGATGTCCTATTCGTAAATTATGTGAGCTAGGTACCCTTATACCTGCCTATGAGAAACCAAGGTGGATTGTGAAAGCAAACCCCTTGACGACTAACCCCCAAGGACCCAACAAAATTTGGGTACCTCGTACTAGTTGTTAAATGTTCCTCTTGTAGGTTGGTCCTTCATCTAAAAAGAAAAACGTGTGGATGGTTGATAGTGGATGCTCAAGGCATATGACTGGTGATGCTTCACTATTCTTGAAATTGAGCAACAAAGCTAGTGGATCTGTAAAGTTTGCCAACAATGAATCTGCTCAAGTAATAGGTAAAGGTTGTGTGGGTAAGGAAAACACAATTAAAATTAAAGATGCTTTATTAGTTAATGGTGTTAAATTTAACTTACTAAGTGTTAGCCAATTATGCGATAATGATTTTGATGTGCACTTTTCTGTTGATAAATGTGTTATCACCCATATGTCTTCTAAACTCTACATTACTGGCTTTCGAGAAAACAATGTATACTATGTTGATTTTGATAATGTAAGTGATGATATAGTATGTATGCCTACCTTGATCGATGATGTGGATTTGTGGCATAGACGCTTAGGACATGCTAGTATAGAACATCTATCTAAGTTAAGTAAGAATGAGCATGTTAGAGGTCTACCTAAATTGAAATATGAAAAAGGCCAATTATGTGATGCATGTCAACTTGGTAAAATGCACAAAACCTCTTTTAAATCAAAACCGGTTATTTCCACCAAAAATGTGCTTGAACTGCTACATCTTGATTTGTTTGGTGAAATTGATGTCGTAAGTCTAGGAGGGTCTAAGTATGTCTTTGTTATTGTTGATGATTATTCTAGATATACTTGGGTTATCCTACTTGCAAATAAAAGTGATGCTTTTAACGAGTTTGCTAAGTTGTGCAGAAAGCTACAAAATGAGAAAAACTTAGCCATCAAAGAAATTAGAAGCGATCATGGAGGAGAGTACGAAAATTCATCATTCAAGACTTGGTGTGAAAAGTATGGCATTCATCATAACTTTTCAGCTCCAAGAACTCCTCAACAAAATGGTGTGGTAGAAAGAAAGAACAGAACTATACAAGAGATGAGCAGGACAATGCTGAATGAGCACAACCTTTCCAAATACTTCTGGGGTCATGCAGTAGATACAGCTTGTCACGTGCTAAATCGAGTATACTTAAGGCCATCTCTCAACAAGACGCCATACGAGCTGTGGAATGGTAGAGCTCCTAAGATTTCATATTTCAAAGTGTTTGGAAGTAAGTGCTTCATTCTCAACACAAAGGACAAGTTGGGTAAGTTTGATGCTAAATCAACTGAAGGTACTTTTATGGGTTATTCAAGTCATAGTAGAGCTTATATCGTTTACAATAAGATTGATAAAACTATGCAAGAATCTATTCATGTTTCTTTTGA
The DNA here is from genome assembly GCA_039519185.1 of Astragalus membranaceus. Taxonomy (NCBI): domain Eukaryota; kingdom Viridiplantae; phylum Streptophyta; class Magnoliopsida; order Fabales; family Fabaceae; genus Astragalus; species Astragalus membranaceus. The sequence continues at coordinate 132,762,495 of CM076850.1, forward strand.
TGAAACTAACCCTTTTGTCAAGAAAGCTGATGATGAGGATGAAGTGATAGAAGTGATCGAAAATAGATCACTTGAAACTAACAATGAAAGTGTAGAAGAAGCCGAGGTGGAAGTTGAACCTCAAAATGAAGTTGAAATGGAACGAGAGCCCCAAGACATCGATGACCATATCCATGGAAGAACACACGATGATCTGCCCAAGACATGGAAATCAGTTCGAGATCATCCCCTGGAGCAAATTATTGGTAGTCCATCAAAGGGAGTAAAAACTCGTTCTTCTCTTAATCTTGTATGCTTTCATAGTGCTTTTGTCTCTCAAATAGTTCCAAATAATATCAAGGAAGCTTTAAATGATCCAGAATGGGTTTTGTCAATGCAAAAAGAACTTGAACAATTTGAACGGAACAAAGTTTGGCATTTAGTCGAAAAACCGGTCGACCGGACTATCATAGGTACTAAATGGGTTTTTCGCAACAAACTTGACGAAAATGGTACAATTTTATTAAACAAAAGTCGTTTAGTTGTTCAAGGTTTTAACCAAATCGAAGGGGTAGATTTTGAAGAAACTTTTGCTCCCGTGGCTAGGTTGGAGTCCGTTCGGATAATATTGGCATTTGCCTCTTACATGGATTTCAAACCACACCAAATGGATGTCAAAAGTGCCTTCCTAAATGGTTTTTTAGAAGAAGAAGTATATGTAAAACAACCCCCTGGTTTTGAAGATTTTAAAAATCCTGATCATGTTTTCAAACTTGACAAAGCTCTTTATGGATTAAAGCAAGCCCCTAGAGCTTGGTATGAGAGACTAAGCAAACATTTAACTGCCAATGGTTTCAAAAAGGGTAAGATTGATTCTACCTTATTCTTTAAAACCAAGGGCAAACATATCATAGTAGTTCAAATCTATGTTGATGATATTATCTTTGGATCTACTAATGATGATTTGTGCAAGGAATTCTCTGAGATGATGACTAGTGAATTTGAAATGAGTATGATGGGAGAACTTAACTTTTTCTTGGGACTTCAAGTGAAACAATTAAATGAAGGAATCTTCATATCCCAAACAAAGTTCTCAAAGGAATTGCTGAAGAAATATAACATGAATGACGCAAAAGAAATCAGCACTCCTATGGCAACAACAACTAAACTAGATAAGGATGAGCAAGGTACCCCGGTAAATGAAACTATGTATCGAGGTATGATAGGTAGTCTCTTGTACTTAACTGCGTCTCGTCCTGATATTATGTTTGCTGTATGTCTGTGTGCTCGATTTCAAGCATGCCCAAAAGAATCACATTTAAAAGCTGTAAAACGGATTCTTAGGTATGTTAAAGGGACCATAGACTTTGGTTTGTGGTGCCCGAAATCGAGTACGTTTGATTTAGTTGGCTTTTCTGATGCTGATTTTGCAGGTTGCACTCTTGATAGAAAAAGTACTAGTGGAACTTGTCATTTTCTTGGTCCTTGTTTGACCTCCTGGTCTAGTAAGAAACAGAACAGTGTTGCTTTGTCCACCGCTGAAGCTGAATATGTGGCGGTTGGAAACTGCGTTGCACAAGTTCTGTGGATGAAACAAACTTTGGAAGACTTTGGTCTAATTTTCGAAAATGTGCCTGTTTTATGTGATAATACAAGTGCTATTAATATTGCTAAGAACCCTATACAACACTCTAGAACTAAGCATATAGACATAAGACATCACTTTATTAGAGATCATGTGTCTAGGGGGAGCATTGCATTGAAATTTGTAGGCACTGATGACCAACTAGCAGATATCTTCACTAAACCCCTAGCCGAAGCTCAATTTTGTAAAATCCGTAGAGAGCTAGGGATGCTTGATTATGCTAGTTTGTAAAGTGATTTTGTTTTGTATACACCCCCCTCCTTTTTGATGAAAAAAAGGGGGAGAAAATATGCAGGTTACTACTATATAGGGAGAAAATATATGCTTATGCTTAGGGGGAGTTTTTTCAAAAAAATCTCATTATTATCACCCCCTATGCATAATGTAATTTGTTATCATCAAAAAGGGGGAGTTTGTTGAACCAAGGGCAAACACTCCTTGTTTTGTATGATAACAAATTACATCTTGTCTACTAATGGTTGCAGTTGTATGAAAGTACAGGTTCAAGCTGAATAAAGTACAGGACTGGAATCAAAAAGCAGGAAGCATTAAAGTGGAGCAGCTTGGAGAAGAAGCCACCTTTGAAGCTGAAGACCTAATTGTTTTTCCGCTTTCTTGAGGACACAGTGTAAGGTCCTATCACTTAAGGTCTATGACAGTTTAAATAGCTGAGAGATGATTTTTGAAAACATGCATCATGCATTAAAATTAGGGTTTTGAAAATATGTTATGCATGCATGGCAAGCTTTGGAAAATATTTTATGCATGCATGGCAAAAACCTAAAAACAATTTTGTGGAAAGCAAGAATCAATTTCTATTATGTACCAAAGGCCAAGAATCGATTTATAGTATATTCTAAAGGCCATGAAATCGATTTTCAAGCAATCCTAAAGGCCAAGAATCGATTTCTTAATCATATGTTTAAAGCTTGAAATCGATTTCTACATATACTCAAGGCAAAGCTAAAATCGATTTCCTTCTTTTTACATAGGCCTTGAAATCGATTGTCAAGCCATCCCATAGGCCATGAATCGATTCCTAATTGTTTTAACTAAGTGAAGAATCGATTTTCACCTATGATAGATGTCCTGAAAATCGATTGTTACTTGTTTTCAAAGAACAAAGAATCGATTCCCATGTTTTCCAAAGAGTAAAGAATCGATTCCTCACTATTTCAACTATCCAAAGAGTCGACTCTTGAGGCTTCTAAGATGATAAGAATCGATTCATCTATATTTTAACTTCAATCAACAATTGATTCTTTTCATTTCATTAAACATTTGTTTCAGATCTACGTTTTCCTAAGCCTATAAATAGGCAGCCTCAAGTCATTCTTCAACACACCACATTTTCACAACAAATTCTCTCTTCTTCTCATACGAATTTCTAGATCTTGAGAAAGAGAAAAACAGAGCTATCACTTTCATATCATTTTTATAGATTTACGCATCTCTCACAGCTATTATATTGTCATATTATCTGAGGTGATTAAATCATAGCTTCAATATTGTAATCTACTTTTGTGGGGTCATTTTGAAATCCTGGGAAGCATTCTTGGGTCTCTCAATCAGGAGATTGAGTTGGTTTGAAATCCTGGGAGGTGATCTTGGGTCTTTCAATCAGGGAAGATTGAAGTGGTTTTGAAATCCTGGGAGGTGCTCTTGGGTCGTTCAATCAGGAGATTGAAGCGGTGTTGAAATCCTTAGCTGTGTGCTCGGGTTCTCAGTTCGGGGGAATTGAGAGTTGCTATTTGAAAGTTGCCTGTTTGTAAACAATTCTTCAATATAGTGGTTTCCATCAAGTCCAAGGGTTGCAAAGCCTGAGGCCGAGGACGTAGGGCTTTTATCCCGAACCTCGCAAAATTCCTGGTGTATCTCTATCCCTATCTCTTTACTTTGCTTTATTATCTATACCCTTGCTTATTGCTATATTGAATATCATTTAGATCTGTTTATAATTATACTTTTCATATTATCTAAAGATCTGTTTACAACTATACTATTCTGATCTTGTGCTTATCTATCATCTTCCATATCACTTCAATTGATCTACTTTCTACTATATTCAATATCACTACTCTTCTTATAACTAATCTTAGTGTGTATATTGAAAATAGTATAACATCTCATTGTGCCTAAATCTGCCTGCTTGCACCATATAAAGTTTAAATCTAAGTTTCCGCATTTGATTTAAAACAAACTTATCATTTATTTTGAAAAGAATCCAAGATTTACACATAACCTTATTCACCCCCCCCTCTAAGGTTATACTATTGTCTAACAATAACAACCACTTTATGAGAAGAACTTCTTCAACGTTTTACAAGCAAGCAACTTCCCTATAGCTAATCTCAATTTTCCCAAATTGAGAACCCAAGCTCCCCGCTAAGGATTTCGCTACCAATCCAATTCCCCCGATTGAAGGACCCAAGAAAACTTCCCAGGATTTCACTACCGATCCAATCTCCCCGATTGAACGACCCAAGAAAACTTCCCAGGATTTCACTACCGATCCAATCTCCCTGATTGAACGGCCCAAGAACACTTCCCAGGATTTCACAACAACCAAGAAATAGATGAATACAACAGAGAAACTATGATCCAATCACTCAAGCAGTATAACAGTATAGTAGTTGAGAGAGATGAGTGATTTGGATTTAAAGATGAAGAACTTGAGAAATGATTTGACATTGAAAGTTCTTCTTTTTCTCTTTTTCTGATTTGTGAATATGTACGTTGTATTGTTGTATTTTTCGTGAAAACCAAAGTCCTATTTATAGGATTTGCAAAAAAACGACCGTTGGACAAAACAAGAATCGATTATTTGCTTAAAATAAATGTGTATGATAATCGATTAAAATGTGACTGTTGTAGCACATTTAAGAAGTGAAGAATCGATTGTTTGCTTTAAAACAAGTGTGAGGAAAATCGATTCTTTGCTTAAAGAAAATAGGATCAAAATCGATTTTGTGCTTTAAATAACTAAGGTCTTGAATCGATTATTTGCTTCCAAGAAAAACAAGACTTTTAACAAATATAGGTAGACAATCGATTTTGAGCTTCCTTAAACAGGCTCATAATCGATTTTGTTCTCTTTAAAGAGGAGAGCAAAATCGATTCTTTGCTTTAAATGCACAAGGTCATCAATCGATTGTTTTCTTTCCAAAACAAGTTCTTTTAAAAACAATCTAATATGGAAATCAATTTCTAGCTTGTTAACACAAGGGTGAAATCGATTTCTTGCTTTAAAAGCAAGAGGAAACCGATTTCTAACTTTTACAAAAATAGTTTTTATGTTACGTGTCTTACCTATGCATGCATGCGTTTGTATAAAAGATTTTTCTAAGCTTTTAACACAACGGTTTTCTTTTAGAAAATCATCTCTCAACTACTAAAAGTTATAGAACTGAAGTGATAGGATCTTACACTGTGTCCTATCAAAAGCAGATTAACAATTAGGTCTTGAACTCTAGAGTAGCTTCTCTTCCAAGTACACTTTAAGATATCCTGCTCTTTGATTCATGTCCTGTACTTTTATACAACTGTAACCATTAGTAGACAAATTGTAATTTGTTATCATACAAAACAAAGAGTGTTTGTCCTTGGTTCAACACTCTTCACAAAGGTTTTTCAGCCATTAAACCTCTCAACCACTATGCTTCTTGACTACCAAGTTCGAAAAACTACAAATTCAGATTCCATTAGAAATCTCTGACTATACACAACTACTTTGATGGTTTTCAAGATATTGCACCACCTTCTAAAATAAACACGTACCCAATTGTACTCATCATTTTATGCGTTGAATTTTCACCACAATACCCTTCTCATTGCTCTTTGACTAAATTAGAGTCAATGTATTTTTATTACTTCCTCATAAGTCTCAGGGTACTTTTCTAACATATAGGCATAAACAATTTTCTCAATAACTTAATCAACTTCTTCTATTTGTACTAAGAAACTGAATGTTATAAAATTAGACCAAACTTTCTTTCTTGTCTAATTCTCATACTGTTTTCTTTGTTTATATTTATTGTTCACCACTATAAATATTTTGAACTCACTCTGGAATAGTAGTAATAGAAACATGAGTAGTTTACTTTTTTTTTCTCACTACAACCCCACATATATGTACAATAAAGTAATTCTCCATGAGAAAAAATTATTTAGTATATAGAATGCAATAATATTGCTCTCCCCACATGTATATGAAACTTATCCAACAAAATACCACCACTCTAGAATTTTGTTTTTTCGGCATGTCTAATGCAACAAAATTTAGTCATTTTAGATATTTATTTGAAGATGAAACTTGACGCCAAAAAACCCAAAATTTTTATGGAAACTCAATAATGTATCCAAAACATGCCTCTAATTTTTTTCTTCATTTTCAGTCATCACCAAATAGACACTGTAAAAATTCAGAACAATATAAAGGTTCTTAAAATCATACAACTTATTCAGATAATCATGTATAAACATGAAAATGTTCATAAAATATTTTGAAATATCAACAAAGTAATATTAACACATAAAGAACCAAAGTCGTGCATATACTTTTGTTGAAACTTTGTTAGGTGTGAATTGGAAAAAGTCCCACATTGGGTAGACTAACCACTTCTATAGTGTAAAAAGCCTATAAAAGAGAGACTCCTCCTCACTTATTTCTCACACCACGTGACGATAAATCATTCCTCAAGTTTTCTCTCTTCTCCCTAAATTTCTTTCTTCTCTAGAAAGCTTGAAGCATTTCCAAGCTTAGTTTCTAAAGAGTGGTTTTTCATAACCAAAATTTCTTTCTTCTCTAGAAAGCTTGAAGCATTTCCAAGCTTAGTTTCTAAAGAGTGGTTTTTCATAACCATATTGAGGGTGTATATCTTAGAGCGAATTTTCACGGTGCAATGAACTTTCGAAGCAATTTCGACTGGGTTGTTTTATCCTGGGGACGTCGTGGTTGATAGCCTGCTTGCACCTTGGAGCAGTGCTATGAAACGTCTTAAAGAGAGCGACCTAACTAGTCCGCGACTCATCCCAGTAATCTCTTCAGATTGATTTTTGAAAACAGTGTTGTTTTGGGGAAAGTTCTGGCTAGGAAAGACTTGGTACTTAAGAGTGTCCATTGTGACCCACCTCTCTTTCTTGGGAACCTACTCGGATTAACATTTTTAAGACGTTTCTAATTCAGCCATGACAACCGAAGAAATTACTGGTGCTGATTCCGCTGAAACAGCTGAACAAACTAAAACAGCAAATGAAATACTCCTATGGAAGGAGCATGACTATTTCTGTAAGAATTTTATTCTGAACGGACTAACTGATGATCTTTATGATTATTACAGAGAATAACTTTCTCTATACTATTTATCAATAGAAAGAGAATTGTTTTCTCTATACGGTATAATAATAGAAAGAGAATGATTATCTCTATAATTTTTAATTCTACGGAAAGAGAATAATCATCTCTATAAGAATAAAAAAAAATTAATTCATATTTTTTGAAATTATTTTTTATTCATATCTTTTGTTTCCGTTAGTGGTTAACATTTAACGGTTAATGGTTTTATATTATGTTTTATATCATAGAATTGCTTTTGATCTCATTAGCAATAACATTTTTTTTTGAGAAGTTATGTGTTTCACGATATATTGCAATATATAATTTTGAAAATTGCAATATAACTTTCTAGAAAACCTTTCAAAATTAAAACCGTAATCAGATTCAAAAGAACCGCAACAAGCTTATCTCTTGATCACAACTCAAATAAGCCTCATTTGCACTATCCTCCGAGAGGCTCTTGACCATTCCTTTCACGAAGGAACCGATGAATAATCCTTTGTAGATTCTCCAAAGTACTACAAGGGAGAGAAATAACAAATATCAATATTTCTAATTATGCTGTAGCGACCGAAAAATCCGGAGGAAGGATTCTTCGAAGTTCTTGAAATGAAGCCGCCACCAAAGTTTAGTTTAAGGGCAAACATTGGAAAATCCCTATTGAGGGGATAAAGGGGGTTTTGCGGACCAGGTTTAGGCTCGGGAGTCGTCTATGTGTAGGGAATGTATTAGCACCCTACGACATCTTTCCTAAGGAAGGTTACCTTTTAACTAAATGTGCAAACATTTATTAATTCAAAAATAATGATTTTACCCTTATAATAATAAAAAGACTCGATAAACGATTAGTTATTTTTGTTTGTTTCTTAAAAAAAATAAGAAATAAAAAATTTACAAAAGGACTAAAAACAGGGTTTTTATTAATGCAAATGACAAAGGTCAGCCGCCCTCTGCTCCTACGTATCTCCTGGTAGAGAATCAAATCACACGTAGTTCTTGGGTAGAAATAGTTTGTGTGTTTGGTGTTTTTTATTTATTTTTGAAATTGAGAGAGGTATTCGTAAAGACCAAACAAGTAAAACTCAGAGTGGTCATCACTCATAGCTCGTTTGAAAACTAAGGCTGTTATTAACGGTCAAACAAGCTAAGCTCAAAGTGACCATTAGTAACAAGCCATTTTGTGGAAAATTGTTGAGAAAACTGGTTTGGAAGCATTATGATGTAATAAAAAAAACTAAGTGAGTTGTAGTAGAAAAGGAAGTGTAATTAACATGGGTGTTATGTTATTAAAAAAGGGAGATGAATAGCAACACGGGGTTGTATTTTTAAAACTGGGGGTGCAAATATTAAACAGCCCAGTTCCACGTGCTTTGCAAACTGGGCTTAAGTGAGGGGGCTATATTAACAAAATGGGGGGTGCACTTATAAACAGGGGTTATATCATTAAAAGGGGGTGCGTCTAGCAGAGCCCAACTCGTTTTTTTGTATTTGTGAAGGCTAACCAGAAACTGGGCCTATTGGTGCGCCTGGGCTTAAGTGGGGTGGTGTACGAATTAAAACGAAGGGTGCAGATGTAAAAATGAAGGGTGTAAATAATAATAATAATAATAATAATAATAATAATAATAATAATAATAATAATAATAATAATAATAATAATAATAATAATAATAATAGGGAAGGGGGGCCGATCCTAATGAAATGCGGGTTGTAGGTAGTAAACAGAATTAAGAAAAACTGAAAATAAATAAATAGAAGGAAGGGGTATATAAGGCAAACCATGGAGAACTAAACCTAAATTCTACCACTCAGCGCCGCACCATTCAAGTTTCAGAGAGAGAAAAAAACTTTGGAGAGAGAGAAGGAAAAAGACGCAGAACAGAGAGAGAATAGAGGAAAGAGAGAGAAGGTGAGACCGTGGGTGAGAGAGGATCTGTCGTGGTGGAAGAAGAAGGTGACACGATGGAGGAAGGGTGGTGTTGGACGATGCGACGATTGGGTTGTTTTTGGAGATAGACGCACGACGGTGGAGAGAACAAGTTTGCACCGGTGGGAGAGAAGGAGACTCGTGTTTGAGAGGGAAGCACCCACGGGGAGAGAGAAATGGATGAGGGAAATACGAAGGGGAGGAATCGGAGATGTGGAGAGAAGGAAAAAGAAAACCGAGAGAAAAAGGGGATGGCTCACGGCGATGTTGGTGGTGGTGGCTCAGAGAGAAAACGAAGGGGGTTCGGTTGATATGGTGATGGTGAGTGACGTGAGGGTGGTTACGGTGGTTGTGGAGGTGTTTGTGGGGTGGCCACAGTTGTTGTTGTTGTTGTTGAAGTGGGGTTTTAACGGTGATTTAGGTGGTGGTTCCGATGGTGGTGTTGGGAGGTACGGTTGTGATTCTGGGTGGTTTTGTGGTAACAGCAACGTGAGGGTGAGGGCTACGGTGGTTGCTGATGATGAGATAGTGGGAGAGAGAGAGAACATGAAGGGGAAGGCGTAGGGGGGTTTCTGTGGTGGTGCACGGTGGTGGTGCACGACAGCGACCACCACAGATGGTGGTCGGAGATGAGGTAGTTCGGTAACTTTCCCTCTCTCTGTTCTCTCCTTTTTCTTATTTTTGTTTGCTGTTACTGTGTGTGCATCTGCCTTCCCCTACTGTTTATCATTGTTTGGTATTTATAGGTGAATTGGTGTGGTGTAGGAATCAAAGGACAAAAATTTGAATGAGAAGGACCCAAGACAGCAGTTGGGGCAATTTAAGGGCGCTGGGAAGGACAGTCAAAGGAAACGACAACAGCTGGCAACGGGGGAAGGATAGCCAAAGGAAAGGACGAGGAAGGACAACAGCAATATAGGCAGCTGCTGCTGCGCCCCTTTCCTCTCCTTCTCTGAATTTTATTTCAATATTTTTGTACTATTTGCTTTTTTTTTGTCCTTGTCCATATGTGTAAAACTTGGGTATGTAATAGTAAAAAAAACTTTGGTTATTCACATTGATGTGTTTTCATTATGTTTTGTATTTTTTACATTTTATGATAATAAGCTAATCTAATAACAAACACTATAATATCAACAAAAAAACGAGTATCGAATTAAACGTCACACATTGAGCGTTAAAGACACGCGCACGATTAAAACGACGAGAATAAAAAAAAACCTTTTTTGGATTTTTTCAATTAGCCGAACAAAATTAGGGTATAACATATATAAAAACAGAAAATAGAACAATTCCTTTCAAATTGTTGGAAATACTGAATGAAAAATAAATAATTTTAAAAAATAAAGGAGAAGAAGAAGTTGTGACGTGGCAAAAGCCACTGCCTTGAAAGCAAAATTCGGTGGACCTCCGGTGCAACCCAATATCCGGTTTACTCCCCAAGGTTTTCACAACATCGTGTCCGGACCCGTGCACTCGAGGCCAGAATCACGTTGGAGCCTCACAAACAATGCCCAAAAGATAAAACCGAGAGGAAGAAAAGTTTCATAAAACCATAAAAATAAAATCATTTTTTTTCCAATCGTTTTCTTTATCTCCCTCGTAAGACCTTGTTTATATTTAATAACATATGCATGATGATTTTGTGTTAATGCAAATAAAGTGCTAATAAAAAACCAATTAAAGCATCACATACGTTATATATATGGTCATGAATTGAACAAATTAATTGTTAAAGGTATCTGATGACAAGGTTATTATAAAAAGGATAAATTATATTTTGTAACTCACACACATTTGAATGTCATTATTCCAACATTAATTACTGGTTTCCAAGTTTGTGCCCTCCTAGGATTCGCCCCTACGGGAACTTCAAGGAACTTGAAAGGCTGTGTGAGCCTGCAAGAAAGAAAGTGAGAAGCAACAACTAGAAAATTGCCAAGAAGGTTAATTCCGAATAAGTTACTCTTAGCAAAATTAACATGTAGGCCCGAAACTAATTCAAATCCCCCTAAGGATTGCCTTAATACTCCACAAATTATCCCAGGTATTTTTTTCCACCAAGATGGTATCGTCCGCGAACTAAAGGAATGAGCAAGAGACAGAATTTTTCACGCGAAAACCCTGGAAATTGATTTGAGTATATTTCTGAAACAATCATTCTGGTAGTGTTATTCTAAATTGATATATGCAAGTTGATTTCAATCATATTGTTTTTCACGTTCTAATCAGATTCGTTTTCTTACTTTCCTTCACATCTTGATATTTTGTTTTCTTTTTCTACTCATTGTGATATTTGACGATCTTGTTTTTCCAAATATTGGTTAGGTGTTGCTGAGCAGCACTTGAGTCTCAATATTCACTACAAAAAAAAAACTCATTAGCGAGGGAAATTTCAGTCGCTAACAGCCATTTGTGAGGGAATTAGCGAGGGACCAATTCAATCGCTAAAAACGTTCTCGCAAAAGGGTTGGTGAGGGAAATTTGAATCCATCGCTAATTAGCAATGAAGTTCAATTTGTTGTTTATAAGTGATTATTTTGTGTGTTGTGCGAAGTCCAATTTATAGGTTCAATTTTGCTTTTGGGTGAGCATTGTGAATTGTAGTTACAAAAAAAAAATTGTCTTCATCCAATTTATAAGTTCAATTAAGAGTTGTTTGATCAAAAAGTTGAGTTGAAAAACGGTTATGATAGTATAAAATTCATTTCAAATATTTTTTTATGGAACTACAAAATCTTAATAAAAAATGAAAAAAGTATTCTTTTAAAAAAATTGACTGTGCTGCGATTTTTTCTCCTTTCCAAGTAATTATTTGCTCACAGACTTATTTATTTTACAAAAGCAGAAAAAAACAGACTAGAAAATAAATACTTACAAAGACCACTTTACCTGTGGCAATTACATCCAAATCTGTGGTTTTGCTATTCTGCAAAGAGATGCTTGTCCAACGTTTGTTTTACTTGTAAAGTCATACCATATACCTGCCTGACTTAAAATGTTAAACCTTTTTAAAAGTTTTTCATTTTTAAGTCGAAGAGTTTCTGCCCGACTTCAAAAGTTGCGCGCTAGATACTTTTTTTCATCTTTGCCACCGCGTCTATATTTAAAGTCGGACACTTGAGCGCCCGATTTTAAAGGTCTAATTCTTTTCCTGATTTTGCACTAGTGAATATGATAACTTAATCATGTGATTTATCATATCCCGTCTCTTTAGTTAAAATCTTATCCTGAATTTCAGTTGGATTAGAAACTAGCAAGATAGGATAAGAAAATAACTTAATCATCAAATAGGCACTCATGACTTATCACTTCATGGCATAAATACTTAATTAATAATAAACATGTCTTGACATCCTTTCATCGCCCTAATGTCCAACATCCAAAAACAGAAAATAGCAGGCAACGATTTTACAACTTCAAGTACATAATAAAGTCATAACATCGAGAGATACATAAACTTAGGAAATAACAAAAGCGGTAGATAAGTCTTCAAGCTCTCCAAGAGAACCCTCCTCTAACCATGCTTCTTTGCTTTTGATTTCCCCTGTGTCTCTGTAAAAACCACAAGATGAAAGGGTGAGATTACAAATCTCAGTGAGTCCTATCGAGACCCCTTACAACTCTCGCGGTTCATTATGCTTGATTTAACTCGTAGCTCAATTTCTTGATAACTACGTATCATGTCCTGTCCTGATCTTAGCACATCACTTTGAATCATTTTTCTTTTCTTCGGTTCGCGGTGCACCCAATCTCGCTGACCTTCGAAAGCGAGCTACATGGAAGGGGCCTAGGGTTCGGGCTCATGACTTCCCTGCCCTAGTATGCTAATAACTTAGGGTCGTCACCCTATACTTGATATATTGATTATATATCTATACATGTCCTGGATAATACTTGAATATTAACATAGCTTGAATGGACTTATAGTCCCTTGACTTAACATGAACTTGTGTGCACTCGCTTATACTAATTATGACTCAAGACAATTTCAATATTATTATCTCAATCACGATCAATTCATGTCATTAGCATCTTAACTTCTTTGGGGATGGTTGGGGAAGGGATTAGGATAGTTGCACAAGTGAATTGATTCACAGTCTATGGGAATTGTTTCAAAATCTGGGAATTGATTCAAAACCTGAGAATTGATTCACAATCCTGGGAATTGATTCCCAACTCTGGGAATTGATTCCAACTCTTTGGAATTGATTCCGAACTCTTATGAATTGACTCCCAACTCTGGGAATTGATTCCCAACTCTTCATAACTCTTGGGAATTGAATCCCAACTCTTGGGAATTGGGAATTAATTCCCAACACTTGACAGCACTTGGGAATTGATTCCCAACTCTAGACAACCACAACAACCACTTCAAGCCATAATTCATCAATCAAAAACAGAAACCTCAACAACTATAGTTTATTTATGTCAAAACACGTTAAATTTCAAAACAACGGTTTTAAATACTTGAATTCAACCGTATCAAGTTCATCAATCAAAACCTAAACGAAGTAAGAACTCACCTCGGTTGTCGCTCCTAACTCGTAACACGTAACAGGCGACACTCGAGAAATCCTCGCTCGGAGTATCAACTTCACACCTAGGCACCAACATAAGCTCCTAGAGCTTCGAAAATCAACATCAACTTCTCAAACTTGAGTCCAAAGTTTTCCATTCAACCATGAGGCACCCCAAGAAACACTATTCATCATCTCCTAGCTCCATTTGCTCTTCTTCACATAAACTCCCAATTTGTTGATTTACAAACCCTAACCTTTGAAACTCTAATTTCTTCACTCCAAGTTAGTAACCAACCCTCATATGGACTCCTGAAACATCCTAAGTATTGAAATGAGGAAGAAAACTCAACATCCCCCATTTTTACCAAGAATTTCGAAAATGGTAAAGTGAGAGAGAGAGAGAGAGAACTATAGGTTTTGATTTTAGTATCAATGGAAAGGAAATTGAAAACTAAGCTAAATGGAAGGAAGAAGATGAACTTACCATGGAAGTTTCCTCCTCCCTCCTCTCTTCTTCCCTTCGCCCTTCTCTTCTTCTTTTCTTTCTTTTCTCTCTTTTCATTATCTCGGCTTCTCCCTCTCTGTTTCTCTCTTTCTTTTCATTTCTTTTCCTTCTTTCATAAACAACCCTCATTCTTTACTATTCACCCAAAAACCTACACCAACTAATAATTAATCTAGCACTCAATTAATAATATTTATCAATCAAGCACTAAATTAAATTAATTGGGTTAAACATCAAAATAATTAGCTTAATTATTTTGGGGATGTTACATTACACCCCAACTTATAAATTTTTGTCCTCAAAAATTGTTTAAGCTTACCGATTAGTCAACAGAGAGAAGATATTCTCAGAATGACCTTAACCACTGAAAAACAGTTTTATTCACTTGAAATCTGATTTCCTCTTTAGTACAAATCCAAACGAACTTGAAAATAAGGAAATCCATTTGAACTTGTAATAGAAAAATTTGAATCTTTCCTCTAACCAGCTTCGTTTACACCCCAACATTGAAAAAACTTAAATCTTGGGGCGTCAAACAACGCAGGGACTTCTTAATTCTTCTTCAAGTTTTCGAAATAACAACCTTTCAAAAAGATGATATGAGAATTTGTTGAAAACTTTTCCTTAAACACAGAAATGGGCCATGATAGCACCAAATAGTTTTTGAAAAAAACATTCAAAACAACTTTTGCTCTTCGCATCATAACCAACCCATATACCTCCGTTTAACTAAACTTAAGAACGCCTCTACTTCACACGAAGGTATCTCATAACCTAATTGGTTCCAACTACGCAAACTCTATCCCTATATGTACCTGTAAACCGTTGTACACTCTCGGGACACTAAGCATGAATCCTATCAGTCGGTTCTAATGGGAATCATCTGAACTTAGGTTAAGGATAAGGTTAGGCAAGCAATGGTATCGGAACGGAATGGCTTGAGCTTACTTTTAAAAAAATATGAAACAGAAAATCTCGCACGGTCCGTGTCTTTCAGACTCACGGTCCGAGCTCTTTGATCAGTTTCCAAAATCAACTTTTACTTTAAAAGTATGCATTCTGTTTATTACCACACTTATCCTAAGTTATACCTTAAACCCTAACTTATTAAACCGTCTCTTGTCATAACTTGTTACAGCCATCTCTTTCTCGCTTGTCATATCTCACGAAAACAATCACAGTCAATCAGAATCCAATAGAATCACATAAATCATCACAGTCACATGGATTTCCAAAAGTAACATTAGCATGCGAATTTTCACAAATGATTTTTGGAAACTACATGCGCACGCCAATCTTTACTTCGGAAATTTCGGTCACAATCACTTATCTTTAGATATGATGCAATTCACAAAAGCATATATCTCATGTCATTACTTAACAATTGCATCAAAATTCAACCAGTTCATTCTTTAACAGCTATTCTATTATAAGACACTATCAGCAGTCACCTCACCTTTCATAACTGTACTCACGTTTGACTTGTCAAACGGAAATCACATAATGCAATCCGATTGTTAACCTTCACAAAGGAGAGGTTAACAAACTAAAACCTCGCCACCAAAGTGGAGACTTGTGTAGGCATCCCAGCTTAAGGAACTAACGCCTAACTCAATGCTTAAAACCTCGACTTTTCTCCTTATTAGTCAATGCACTAACAAAATTTACTTCGCAACGGAAGAAAATTTTGGGACAAAACCTTTCGATCCTATTGGAGATACATCTAGTTCTTTGGGTTAAACTCGGGAACCACCTCTGTTCTCAGTGACTCTTGTATTGACAAGATTTTTATAAAATAATCTTTTCATGACCTATCGGGATCGACTATATTGTCTCTATGATCCGCATAATGACAGGATTTTATAAAAATACTTTTTCCTCTACCGTATCGGTGTCGACTATAATGTCTCGATGACTCATATATTGATAGGATTTTAAAAATACCTTTCCTCTGCCTATCGGAGTCGACTATATTGACTCAATGACTCACTTAATGATAGGACTTTAAAAATAAGTTTTCCTCTACCTATCAAAGTCACTCTACCGAGCTAACCCAAATTTACTAGGGGGAGTGAATCTCCATAACTCGTGAATTGAACTTTAAACTCAATGACTATAAGATCCATAATCATAGCACTAGTGCAAAGACCTTTGGGGAAAAACTTCTAGCCAGATAAAATTCTACAAGACTGGCTATCCTCCTTGATAGAACTTGTCTGAAATTCTATCACTCGTCCTTTCGGACTACTAGCCCTCTTAGGGCCTCAACTATCCATACTCTAAGGTACGAGAACCTCCATACTATAGAGATCTCATTGATGCGACATAACGGTTTCCCTAAAAATAGGGTTTCACTAAAATCCTTATAGACTTATTCTTACCATGATGGATTGTCGACTAGTCTAGGTGTAATCATTTACATTTGGATCACGTATGGTATTGGGATATTTCTAGCAAGAAACGAGAAAATAGAAGAGTTCCTTTAAATAATCAAACGGGAGCACGAATAGTGCGTCCTATATTGATTCGAAAAACGAATTCTAACTATTTTGAACATTCCTTAGGTCCTCCATCTTTCCGAATTCCATACACAATACAGATGAATTCATTACAACTATTGTAATCAACCAAACCCGGAAACTTGACTTACTCTTGGACTATCAACTATATTTGGTACTTAGATAACCCAAACTCTTCCCTTGTCGACATTCAACTATGTGCCTAATCATTTAGGACTTTCACTAAGTCTTACGGTTTTCTTAAGGGAAGATATTCTTGCTACTGGCCATTTCAACAAACAGCCTCCTTACGACGCCAAAAGGAATCTTTCCTAATCTGGGTCTTACCTTCTTAGCCTTACTCGTTGGGGATTCGCTACATGCGTCTTATGCCCAACTAGGGTTTCCATTCTACTAGCACTTAGAGTCTAAGGCTTGGGTAGAGTAGGAATACTTTTTGGAACTAGGCATGAAACCTAATCCAAATCCATTTGTATGTGTAGACAATTTTGTTAGTTTTCCAACGCATCCTGGAATACCTAAATAGGAGTTCCGGATCAAAAGTTACAGATAAAACAAGTTGGAAGACTAGCGAAAATTTCCCACAGATGAGCATTAACATGCTCCTAATCAGAGAGTCGAGATACGATTACTTCCCTTGCATGAACTACTAGTCTCTTCTTGATGGGAACCCAACTCAAAGTTTTGACCAGATAGCTAGTCTGACAAACACTGTGGTACTACTTGCCAAAACTGCAAGCACTATGATGGATCACTAACTTGGTTTCCTAACTTTGGAAAAAAGAGTTTCTTAGGACAGAAAACCTATCCGAGAACCTTAACTATCCCGAAGGATCATACGTGGCTGGAGCATAAGCTAAAGTTAATCTATACTACACAGTAGGGTTGACTACTAGATGTCATCTCAGTAACTGAGAGACTCGTCAGACAACAATCTATGCTCTATGGCGCTTACTAGTCCTAAGTAAATCTAGGGCACTAATACCCCTTCTACCCGAAGGCCTCATAACTTCAAATTCTTTGGGTGACCTTTTGCAACTTGCGGGATGACTCAACGGTGAAACCGGCTTCCATGACTGAATGGTCGCCCAAACTTCCTCGAACCAACTTGGATGCCTGCTACTTCCGCTGCATACTCTGATGAACAAGAAGTCCAGGAATCCTAGGGTTTATGGTTTTGCACATTTTTGGGGCCGAGGCAACTAATTGTCATTATTCTCAGTACGTTGCATGAAATATTGAGTGGATCCAAACTCAACATCTCACACAAAATACTAAAAGGTGCTGACAGTCAATTCTCTAAGTCCCTGGCTGACTCAATCTATCTAATCTTTTGACTGTTAGGTCTCTAAGTCTAACAAGGTCGAACTACTCTGATACCATAATGTAATACCCTAGTATCTCTAACACAGAGAAGACACTAAGATACACAGCTGGCATACATCAGAGATACATTCCTGGTTATGGATATTGAACAAACTAAAACTTTTGATGATAACTGTAGCGACCGAAAAATCCAGGTGAGGATTCCTCGAAGGTTCAAAAATGAAGCTGCTACCAAAGTTTAGTTTAAGGGCAAACATTGGAAAATCCCTTTAAGGTGGATAAGGGTCCTTGAGACCATATTTGGGTTCGAGAGTCGGTTATGTGTGGGGAAGGTACTAGCACCCCACGGCATCCTTCCTAAGGAAGGTTACCTGCTAATTAGTTGTAGAAGCGATAGTTAATTTTGAAAAAACATTTAATTTACCCTTTTATTTTGAATTTGAAAGAGATTAAAAGAAAGAAGAAACTTGATATTTTATTTGAATTTAAGAAAAGGAATATTTAGAGAAAGACTGACAATGGTTTTTTATTAGTGCACTTGACAAAGGTGGGCCCGCCCTCTGCTCCTACGTATCTCCTGGTAGAGAATCAAAGGCTACGTAGTTCTTGGTAGAACAAATTTGTTTGTTGGTTTTTTTTATTTAGGGATTTTAGGACTCTTGAGTGATCAGCTCACTTGTCCTAAAAAGCTGACTAATCCGATTGTACAAGTGACTTAATCCGCTATTTTTGAAAATTTGTTTTTGTTTGAAAGAAAAGAAATGTAAGTGTGTTCGTGTTTTAGTGTAGAAATTGTTTATTTTAAATAGGGATTTTAGGACCTGATCTGTACGGTTCATTCGTGGTCCAAAAAAGCTGGCTAACCCGATCGTACGATCGACTTAACCCCCCTATTTACTTTTTGGGAAAAAGGTTTATTAATTAATTATTATTTTTCATAGGGGTTTTAGGACTCTTGAGTTGTGCAGCTCATTCATCCTAGAACAGTGACTAACCCGACTGTACAGTCGACTTAATCCCCCATTCATTTTTTTTGGAAGATTTGTTTATTTATGAGAGGAAAATGAATATTTTATTTTCGTGTTTGAATATGAATGAAAAGTTGACAAAGAAGAAAAAATGAAAAGTGCAACTAGGGAAAAATAATTATTATTAATATTTAAAAAGAAAATGAAATAAAAAGGGGAAGGGGAGAGAGAGAGAGAGAGAGAGAGAGAGCGCGCTTCCCTAGGAGAGGGAGAGAATGTGTTCAGTGTTCTTGCTGAATCACTGTGGTGTCTTTTTCACTGTGGACAGGGCCTCCTTTTATAGGTGAAGGGTTAGGTGAAGAGACTTGCTGGACAAGTTAACTTGGTGGGCAAGTCGACTTGTTGGGCAAGCAGCTTGTTGGGCTGAAGGTTATTGCTACTGACACCCCCTTTTATTATTTTTGTTTTTTCTATTAATTTTGAATTTTTTAACTTTATTTTATATTTTGGTGATTATAAATGAAAGCAAAAATGATTTTTTGTGTAAAATAGTTAAAAACTTACTATTATTTTTTAAATATAAAAGGTTATTTTTGACTAAAAGACAAATCTAAAAAAGAACAAGTTGGGCCAAAGCCCGATCGGAAAAATCTAACATAGGCCCAATAAAGTGAATTACTACGCACATGCTCAATAAAACGACATAGCATCCGAACAAGCTCAAAAGCTAACTCACGGTAATAGGACCTGTAAACTGGTAAAAATAACGACGATTGTAGTAAAAAGAGCGGACAAAATTGGGGGTATAACAGCTGCCCCTCTTTATTTATAGGCTAAAGTGTTCCCGGGGTCCCTTATCTTTATTTAAAGTAACGAATTAGTCCTTTATGTTTTTTTTGTCCCAAATAAGTCCTTTATCTTTCAAATTTTTGACACATAAATCCTTTTCCGTTAACAGTGCTGATTTATGTGTCAAAAAAAAGGATTTATGTGTTAAAAATTTGAAACATAAAGGACTGATTTGGGACAGAAAAGGATTTAAGTGTCAAAAATTTAAAACATAAAGGACTGATTTGGGACAAAAAAAAGATAAAGGACCAAATCGTTACTTTAAATAAAGATAAGGGACCCCGGGAGAACTTTAGCCTTATTTATATTTTACTAGAAAAGGTGAATGGTTTTCAGATTTTCATAGTAGAAAAAAAAATAAAGATAGAATAGATGCTAATTTTGTCCGCTTAGGGGGAAGATGAGTTAAGGAAATAAGGGATGATTAACACTTGGCGTGTTAACCGAGAATAATAAAGAAGGATCACTGGGGATCTGAAGGAGCACTGGGGCTCTAAGGGAGCACCGGGGCTCCAAGGGGTTGCCTATGCCCTGAAGGACCACTTGGGGTCTGAAAGAGCACTGGGGCTTTGAAGGACCACTGGGGGTCTGAGGCTAGCCTTTTTCGAGTGGCCGTTAACAAGATCAGGTCTAGAACTGATCACGAATGACGTCCACTATGTCTTAGGCTGACACAGCTAGTCTGAAGGACCTGGAGTCGGATGATCCGTCGGTGCTCGATGCCGACGTGCGATCTGGATTGATGGACCAATGGAGGTCTGAAGGAGCGCTGGGGCTCTGAAGGACCTCTTGGGGTCTGGAAGATCGGTGCTAACATTACGACCTAGTTTGCTGAGATGGGATCAACGCTTGGAGCGTCGATTTTGGAGGAACAAGATATAGGTATCGACACTTGGCGTGTTTACCCGAACATACCTAATGAATGCATTTACCTGAGAAGGGAAAAGCTATCTATATTTGGTATGTCTAATAATGCAATGAATGGTGTATGCGTGCATATGTTGTATGCGCGTGCAATGATGGTTGTTTGTTGGGGTAGCAACTGAGGTGTAGCGGATAATGGGTGTTGAAGTTGATGGAATAATGAAGTTGATCAACTGTGTATGCGCATGCATATAAGATGTAATTGTATTGCTTAGATGCACGTATTGCGATGAAACGCATGGTTGCATGATGGAATGATTTATGCTTTGGTGGGGGTAATGAATGCAATGTGGATGATTTTTTTCTCTTTTGTCTTTTTTTTAATAATGAATGAATGAATGAATGAATGAATGGATGAATGGATGAATGAATGAATGAATGAATGAATGAATGAATGAATGAATGAATGAATGAATGAATGAATGAATGAATGAATGAATGAATGAATGAATGAATGAATGAATGAATGAATGAATGAATGTGCACACGTAATGCTTAGATGCAAGAGTTGTGGTAGACGCATGACTTGATGTCGAAATACAATGTATGATGCAATGATTTATGATATGGTATATTAGTAATGCATGGAGATATGTTTTTAAATTTTGAGATGAGAAACGAGACTTTCAATGCAAGAAGTAGAGAGATGAGTATTTTGGAGTCATCATTTATTGGAAAAATTAGATTGATCTAAACTCAAACTTTGGCAATCTCAAGATTGTTAGTTACAAACACTGATGTGAAAAAGTAGTTGACTGTATTTGCAGTCTCGCTTATTTTGCTCTTCCATTATGATGCCCCGTGATGACCGAAGTTTTAGGTCCACAAAGTTAACTAGGTGGATTTTCAGTATCATATTATTAGCTTGTGTTCGCTCTCTTTGAAGCATTGTTTAGTAAAAATGTATAGTAGTGCAAATATAGGTGAATGAGTCAGTTAACTTGGTTCTAGGTCTAGGGTATGGACATATATGACAGGTGAAAGGATGAAGGACGGGTTTTTGCCAAAGTCATGAAAGGTGAGCTTTCCCCAACTCAATAAATGTGGGACTGCCCCAATTTAGACTTATGATGACGGTGAATGAATGACTTGCCCTTGTCTAGTGATGACAACAACTAGGGGTGTAGAGGAAATAATGAATTGGGAATGTCATGACTTTGTAACGAAAAGTGGCATGCAAGAGATTTTGTCTCAACCCATGGAGTTTGGTGTTGCCCCAATTATGACAAGGACAAGGTTGCCCCAACTGAAGTAGCATTGTGAAAGGGTTTGTTTAGGGTAATGGATTGAGAAATTGCCCCGGTACGGTTTTGTGGATGTGAATATGGTAAGGGAATGAGATGGGTGTAGGGAGAATTTCCCTAATTTTAGGTGGAGTGAAGAAGGGTGACGGGATTGCCCCACTATGGAATGACATTTCAAACGGTTGCTTTAAGTGAGGTTGTGAAAGGTGGCAAAGTTAGGGTAATGGGCTAGGGAGGTGGTCCAATATGGCTATATGGATTGGGTATGGTATATGAATGTGATGGACAATGGCTAAATCTCCAAGTTCAAGGGGTATGGATGATAAAAGGAATGCCCCACTTTGGGATCTAGGTGGTGATCCTAGTATAAACTTTTGGTTCTCTTTTAGGTGAATCCCAAAGACTGTGACAGTCTTGAGTTTTTTTGATATGATGAAAACTTCACTTGGTGATCACTAAACATTGTCTTTACATCAATGCAACTTGAATGCACCTTGGAGTGCATGCCTTCTGATATTTTTTTTTTAACTTTTTTGATTTTTTGAGCAAACATATTGTTAATAATAAACTTATTTGTCCTAAAATTAAAACTTTGAGAAAACAAAAGCAGTCAGTCATTGATCGGAATGGACTTTATAGTGTTGTAATGTGGCCAATGGTTAGGGGTTTGTGAAGGATAGGATAATTAGGCCTAATGAAGTATTTGAGAGTTTATGAAAAGGAGGGATAATTAGGCCCAATGGGGTGTTTGAGGGTCACTACAAGAATTTCGATGATTTCCGGCGGCCAAAATCCACCAGTAATGACCAAAATCCGCCGGTAATTGGACATTACCTGTGGATTTTTTCCGCCGGTAATTCGTCCGCAGGTAACGGTTACTGGCGGATATTCCGCCGGTAAATTCCGGCGGATTTTTCGACGGAAAATCCGCCGGAAATTACCGGCGGAATATCCGCCGGTAACCAGTTAATTTTATTTAAAAAAAACAGTTTTTAATTCGTTTATTTAAAAATAATATTATTATTATTTGTTAATTAAAATATCTTTTATTTAATTCATAAAAAAACAGTTTATAATTCGTTTATTTAAAAAAATAATATTATTATTATTATTCGTTAATTAAAATATCTGTTATTTAATTCATAAAAATTAAATTAAATTTATAATATAAATGCTAATTAAACGAGAATTGAATAACGTTTTAAATGATAAAAAAATTGCATAAACATCCAAGAATTAAAATATTTATTACAAAATACAAATTAAAATATCCTAGATCTAATAAAACTGCTAGTCATAGTAGCGCTGATCAGACGGGTTATTAAACCATGTTTCTAAATCAACTGTGTTGAGGTCTAGATCTGTGTTGATCTGCTGTTGGGGTTGCTCGGGCAGCTGCTGAGGCTGCTGGGGTTGCTCGGCCTGCTGTTGGGGCTGCTGTTGGGGTTGATGTGGCTGACCATAAGGGCTGTGAAAGGAAAGCTGGAAGACTGGTGCGTACGGCTGAAAAAGCAGAGCCGTAAGGCTGCTGCATCTGCATCTGGTGCGGTGGATAAAATGATGATGATGATGATGATGGCATAAATGGCCTCGGGTATTGAGACATAGTATCCACCATTTCCTTATAGTGCTGTTCATTCAACCGTTGCTGCTCCGTCTGCTGCTCCCGCATCTGCCGCATTTCTTCATTATGTTTTTCTCTTGGTCGTTCAATTCCCGCGTCAACAGCTCAACATCGTTTATTTCTGAAGACGTAGGGACATAAGAGTGACCAGTACTTCTCTCTCAAGAAGTTGCGGGAACCACATTTGGAATAATGGAATTTGGGAAAGCAGACGGGCCCAAACCACCAGATCCTACTAACCGGCCCGTTTTTTATGGCCCAACAGATTCCTGCCAAGCATGAAAAGCCGCTCGACTCTCCTCAACGGGATCAATCTCAGTACTGCCACTACTTAGCTGAGTTTCACGATAATTGGTCTGCCATTCATAAAAAATTTCCTGAAAGCAACAACACCAAGAAATGTATAACAAAATTAGTATGTATATATATATATATATATATATATATATATATATATATATGTAATATATAATAATAATAATAATATAATATATATAATAAAAACAATATATAAATATAAATATAATAAACGTTATTTACCGTGATATTTCTTGATCGTTCTTCAACAAAATCACCAGTCTCCTCTCGCATATGAAGTTGGCAGTGTAACTCAGGCAAAGTAGGTGGCCGACCACGGCTAGCCTCCTATATATATATACACAGTTACTATTTAATATTATTATTATTTTATAAAATATAAAATACGTATGTATATACTATTAAATTTACCATCCGTCTGTAAATTTCAGCAGTGTTGATAGAACCACCCGTATTTATGCAACCCCCTCTCTCAAAAGCACGATTCTTCTTGGCTTTCTCATTTTTGTCTTTATACTCCGCATCTCTCCATTTCACTTGGAGCTCTTGCCAATCAGAATCGCCCATCCAATCCGGCTGCGTCCCCTTATTACGCTATTCCCGGAGCATTTCAAAAAAGCGATGAGAAGCTCTTGTGTTGAATGTTCTCTCAACTTCTTTCGTCGCATCACTTTTCCATGCCATTTTTTCCTATTTAAAAAAATTTACTTGTTAGTAAAAACAAATTAATCAATTCAACAAAATTAAAAAACTAAATATTAATTAATTGGAAAAAAAAACTTACTCTGAATGCAGTCCACATTTTAGACGACGGATCTTTTTTACCTCCGTCCAATTCATCCACGGTTTAGTGTAATTTGCTTTTATTATGTCTGTGATTGTGCCAGCCACAATCCTCCCAGGAATAAATCTGTACATAAAAAATATAAATGTTTAGATAATAATTTATATTTAAAGTTTTAAATATAAATCAAACAAATATCATTAATAAATAAATTACTTAATTAATACTTACTGCTTGCCGACAACCTTCACCATTATACGACCGTCAGGCGTAACCTCAACCACCTCATTATCAATATTATACATGATTATCCCATCTGCATCTGGCGGGGGTGTCACAGTACCGGCTGGAGGCACAAATGGACGACTCAGCGTACTAGGTCCGCTGCCATCAGCCGTAGTAGGTGGAGCCACAAAATCGCCATCAACAACGACACGAGTTACACGACGACGACGACCACGTAAAGAAGGAGCAATCTTCTTAAATAAACCGGCCGGTGGGTCGACAGGAGGTAGGTCATGATCGGAATCTGATCCTAATGATGCCATGACTGTACGTATATATATATATATATATATATATATATATATATATATATATATATATATATATGATGAATAACATAATATATATATATATGATGAATATACATAATAAATAACAAATAATGAATAACATAAATGATGAATAACATAAATGATGAATAACATACATGATGAACAACATTAACATACATGAATCAAAGTCTGATAAATCTAAATATTAATTGTTTCATAACAAATTAATTAGAATCTCATTCTTTCTCGAACTTGCATAACAAATTAATTAGAATCCCATTCTTTCTCGAAATCACCATCATCATCAGATGAGTGAATTCTTGATACACCGATGTGATCGACTGCATCCTCATGATCTGTATCTTCTTCTTCATTAACTTCATCACCAGTGTTTGGCTCATCACATAAACGAGTAATGGGTTCAACTTCAATCACTTCATTTACATTGGACATTTCATCCATTTGATACGGCACGTCTTCCACTGTGTCATCATTAATTGTCTCAATTCGACCTCTTGGTTTTGTCTTAATTGTGACACACCAACCACGTCGATCAGTCCGTGTTGATGGATAAGAGACATAATAGACTTGTCTCACATTTTGTGCAATGACGAACGGATCATACAGTCAATATCTACTATTCATTTTAATGTCCACTGTATTTGTCTTTGGATTAAACTTTGTTCCTCGAGTGGACGGATCAAACCAATTACAATAAAAAACAACCACCTTTTGACTATAATCAAGATATGGGTACGCAAGTTCATATATGTGTTCAACCACACCATAGAAATCATCTTCGCCTCTCCCAGTGACACCTTTCATGCAAACTCCACTATTGACTGTTTCTCTACCCTTTGTCCATTCCTTAGTGTGAAATTTGTATCCATTGACAAAATATGTGTGCCATTCTTTAACACATCTTCGAGGACCGTCAGATAAGTTCCTCAAGTGTTGGTTGGTAGGAGTTGGCGGGAGGGAATACACACATTGCCTAAACCACATTGGAAAATGCGCATGAATATGAACAGAAGATTGGTCTTCACTTACTGCCTCTGATGACAAGAACTCCCTAATAAGAAATTATTAATTAATTGTTATATACAACTACTGTGTAATTTAATTTAATTGAGATAGATTGAGAAATACATACTCAATGAATGGTTGGACCTCGGTACAGTTTATCATAACATGAACATGGGCTGAATTTAACTCTTCTTCTGTTAGCCAATGAATTGACTCTTTTCCAGACCGACAACCAGGTAGACAAAAGACAGACAAAGCTAAATGATGTCTTGGACATTCAACTTCCATGTCATTTCGACTACTTGTAGGAGCAAATTCATTCTTGAAATAATAGGAACAAAAATGAGTTGTTTCACGGTGTAAGTAAGAAGAACATATCGATCCTTCAACTCTAGCTTTATTCTTAACTGATCTTTTTGAATCACCCATGAACCTAGAAAATGATATCCATCATTTGTTAATATATATAATCATCGATCTAATTATTAATCTAAATGATATATATATATATATATATATTTAACTGACCTTTCAAACGGATACATCCATCTGTATTGGACAGGCTCGCCAAGTTTAGCTTCATATGCGAGATGAACAGGGAGATGCTCCATAGAAACAAAGAAATCAGGCGGAAATATTCTCTCCAACTTGCATAAGATAAATGGGATGTCTTGTTCCATTTTTGTAAGATCATCCGCTTTTAGTGTTGGAGAACACAAATTCTTAAAATATTGACTTATTTCAATGAGTGGATTCAAAACGTGTGTTGGCAACGAACTAAAGGCAATAGGAAGTAAGCACTCCATGAATACATGACAATCATGGCTCTTAATCCCATGTAACCTCCCATTATCCACATCGGAACATCTTGCTAAATTGGAAGAATAACCGTCTGGCATTTTCAACTCAGAAATCCACTGATAAACTGCTTTCGCTTGCTCCGTAGATAAAGTATAATTGCCGTTGGGTTTCAGTGTCCTGCCGTTAGCTTGCTGAACCAATAACAAATCCTTCCGCCTGCAGTAATGATCCACGTCCTTCATAGCCTTTTCATTGTCTTTCGTTTTACCTTTCACGTTCATAACAGTGTTAAATATGTTATCAAACAAATTCTTTTCAATATGCATTACATCGAGATTGTGTCTCAATAGATTATCTTTCCAATATGGAAGTTCCGAGAAAATACTTTTTTTCGTCCAATTATGCCATAGTCCATAACCATCTGGACGAGAAACAACACCAGCAACCACTTCCACAGGAGGGATATCCTTGACACTGTTCCAAACTTCTTCTGGTGTCAGCCTACGAGGAGGTTCACCTGTTTCAATGTTCCCCTTGATGAATGCTTATTTTGACTTTCTAAAAGGATGCTCGGTAGGTAAAAACCTACGGTGCGAGTCAAACCATGAGGATTTTCCTCCATATTTAAGAGTAAAAGCCTTTGTGTCAACCATGCAAATTGGATACGCCATCTTACCATGTGTCCCCCATCCAGACAACATTCCATACGCAGCAAAGTCATTAATTGTCCACATCAAAGCCGCCCTCATCATGAAATTTTGTCTTCGTGCTGCATCATAAGTTAAAACACCATTCCACAACCTTTTTAGGTCATCAATCAAAGGTTGCAAATATATGTCAATACCAGCTGTTGGATTAGTTGGCCCTATATTATAGCATTTAAAAACATGTACGGTTTAGACATACACATTTCAGGAGGTAGGTTGTATGGGGTAACAATAACTGGCCAACAAGAATATGGTGTTGCTAATGCTTGAATATATGGTGTGAAACCATCAGAGCATAAACCAAGCCGAACATTGCGTGGATCATTGGCAAAATCTGGATGAACACGATCAAAATGCATCCAAGCTTCACCATCAGATGGATGACGTAACTCACCAGAATTATTTCTATTTTCATAGTGCCACGCCATTTTACCCGCAGTTTCCATTGAAGTGAACATCCTCTTCAGTCTTGGTATAATCGACAAATAGAACATTGTTTTCCTTGAAACTGGTTTGCCTTTGCTTGTCCCTTTCCTGCTGACACGATACCGCGGCTCTTGACAAAACTTGCATTCCAGCAACTCTCCATCATTTATGCCAAACTCATTGTTATAATAGATCATGCAATCAGACACACAACAATCAATTCTTATAGATTTTAAACCAAGCTTCGATACCAATCTTTTAGCATCATAATAACTCTGCGGCAAAAGTCCTCTAACAGGGGTTGCATCCAACATCATTTTTGTCATGTATTCCATGCACAATTCCGCAACGTTAAATTGAGACTTAAGACCCAACAACCGAACACACATTGATAACTTAGAGTCTGTAGATCCTTCAAATAATGGTTTATTTGTCTCACTCGAAAACATATAAAACCTCTGAGCTTCCTCGTTTGGAACTTCTTCAGCATCATATTGTGGTTCTTCGAAATCCAAATTTACACCGACAACATCAGATATCATCCCCTGAACAACATCAAACGGCGGTTGATATCCGGTAGTCGTTGGAATATTACTACTTGATGTGGAAGCTACGACTGGACTTGATGCGAGACCTTGATCTACTTGGACAGAAACATTATCAGCCGCAGGAACTCCAGCTGCTACCTCGCCATGACGGGTCCATATCCAATAATTTGGCTTAAACCCATTATTGTACAAATGAAGTCGAATATCACCTTCCTTTTTTATAGATCGAAACACACAGATGGAGCAAGGACATCTAATTACACCTTGTCGCTCAAATTCTTTTTGACGCTTAGCAAAAAGAACAAATTCTTCGACTCCTTGTACAAAACGTCGTTTCAACCCAGTTCTTCCAGGAAATATTCTATCATACATCCAACTACGATCCATTTTTTTTGTGTACGTTCCTTAATTATAAATACAACATATATCACGTGTATTAGAACAATACACATTGGTATCGATATTTTTATGTTTGACCAAATATACAAATGGTAATATATTTTTAGTAACATTTTATTTTACTAATAAATTTACTTTTTTAACAATAATTGCAAATAACAAACAATTATTACAATCTAATTTATTTTATTTTTCGAATAATTTCTATAACATCAATAATTTTTACTAAAAAATAAACTATTACACAATAAATGAATTTTATTTTATTTTCATGAAAAATTCCAGCTAATAACATCAAATAATATTGAAATTTATTTATTTTATTACAAATAAATTTGTTAACTAACCGGTAGTGAAGAGAAGTGTCTGACTTGATGCTTCCCGGTGGACTCTTGTAAACAAAACTCCAAACTAGCAACTCCAACCAATTGCAAAACAAAAAATAACAAAAAAAATATTAAACAACACATATTTAAAAACTAAAGATTAACTAAAACAATCAAAACTCAGTTAAAAAGCATACCTTAAACAAAACTTAAGAGCAATCTCACAGAAAGAACACAAAAGCCTTCGAAAGGAGTGGATTGAGAGATTTGAGAGGAAAAGAGTGAGAGATTTGAGAGGAAAAGAGTGAGAGATTTTGGAGAAGAGAGTGAAGAGTGAGAGATTTTGGAGAAGAGAGTGAAGAGTGAGGGAAGCGGTTCGAATATAAAGGCAACACACCAACGGCTATCTCGCACAAATCTGCCGGTAATGGCCAGTACCGACGGATTCCATTGACTACCGACGGAATTCAGTCAACATCGCAACGGCTAAATGCAAACCGGCGGATTAGAGTGAAATACCGACGGATTTTCGTGATTACCGACGGATTTTCGTGCTTACCGGCGGATTCGAGTGAAATACCGGCGGATTTTCGGTGCTTACCGGCAGATTTTTAAATTTCAAAATTTAAAATTTATCCGCCGGAAATTCAGCTTATCGGCGGATTTTTCCTCTGGCTGTTACCGGCGGATTTTCTACGATTACCGGCAGATTATTTGAAAATACCGGCGGATTTTTTTAAAATTTTATTTTATAATTGCCGAAATTGTCCGCCGGTAATTGCAATTACCGGCGCATTGATTTTAAAATTTTCTCGTTAAAATGGTCCACCGGTAAGCACATAAAATCCACCGGTAATTTTTCAGATTTTAAAATCCGCCGGTAAGCAATGAAAAATCCGCCGGTAATTTACCGGGGGACCCAGGCCGCCGGTAACTCCCAAAATCCGCCGGTAATTTATCGGCGGATTTATTCCGCCGGAAATACCTTAAATTCTTGTAGTGGGTTTATGAAAGAAAGGGTTTGTGATGTGGCGAATGGTTAGAGGTTTATGAAAGAAAGAGGTTGTAAATGGGTGTTTGAGGGTTTGTGATGTGGCGAATGATTAGAGGTTTATGAAAGAAATAGGTTGTAAATGGGTGTTTGAGGGTTTATGAAAGGATCTCTTATGCGCTTCATGGCAAAATTTATCAGCTTCTTTTATTTTTTCCCAGGATTTTCAATCCTCTCTTTTTTTGAATTTCACTTTTTTGTGATTTTTCTTTCTCCTTTTTTTTTGGGCTGGGTGAGCTGATAAAAGTGATACACCATGTTTAGGTGTGGAATTGATCCTTGTCTAGGGTGACCGAAATTGTATAGGGTGACTGAAAGATTTTTTGATTTTTCGGCTCAAAGGGGTAGTAAAGAGGCTTTTTTGAGGATATGGGAAGATGACCAAACTTCATTTCAAATCATGACTGCTTATTTTCTCAAAACTTAACTTTAGGACAAATATTTATTTATTTTTATATATTTTCTTTTTCTTTATTTCTTTTTATATGCCTTAATTTTGGCTAAAGTGCTCCTGGGGTCCCTTATCTTTATTTAAAGTAACGATTTGGTCCTTTATCTTTTTTTTGTCCCAAATCAGTTCTTTATGTTTTAAATTTTTGACACATAAATCCTTTTCTGTCCCAAATCAGTCCTTTATGTTTCAAATTTTTAACACATAAATCCTTTTTTTTGACACATAAATCAGCACTGTTAACGGAAAAGGATTTATGTGTCAAAAATTTGAAAGATAAAGGACTTATTTGGGACAAAAAAAACATAAAGGACTAATTCGTTACTTTAAATAAAGATAAGGGACCCCGGGAGCACTTTAGCCCTTAATTTTTGCTTAGATTGCTCTTGAGAGTTTTCAACCTAACAGACTTTTTTGAATTTTTTTTTGTTTATTTTTTGTAAAGGACTTGCACCAAGGAATACAATATTGACAAGGTATTTTAGTGATCACAAATTTGCCCCAGTATGGAGGACCTAAAGTGTTATTTCATTAATGGGAACGAACCAAAAAGCCAACTATGTACTAATGTGGGGAATATGCACTTTATGGGCGGTCGGAGTGGGATTAGACTTGGACAGGGAACAAGGAAAGATGCGAGGATGGGGATACTAACTAACTCAAGCAAGAATAAAGACACATGTCACACAATTTCACTATACGAATGCTTCATAGAGGGTTAACATAATTAGAGACATGATAGAAGAAATTTTTGATGACACATTAGTTAGCAAAATAGACCATTTTGATCATTTACCATGGGGTGGATGAGATGCATTGGTTTGCTGACAAAAAAATGTGAATGAACTGCAAACAGTGAATAACTTCTTTTTGAAAATTGAGTGTCTTAAAACACCCTGAGTTCGCAACTAAGTTCGACCACGTTTGAAGATACGGGTATAAATAGATACGGGCTTGAAGAAGTCCCGGCTAGAGCATAAGGCGAAGAATGAGCAAATAAAAAGGCGCTAACCTCGGAAGTCGGAAGCTCGGTGTCACTGAACTTGATTGCGTGCTTTGACGATCTTGCGGAACCGAAAGGCTGAGACTCCTGCCACGCTATCTTGAGTCGGCAGTTCGGAAGAAGAAGATACTGAGTAACGATGTTAAGATCGGTGCTCAGAGCAGTTTGCAAAAAACCAGTGCAAATGAAGAAGGCTCCCACCCATATATATAGGGAACCAAGGGCCACGAATTGGGCCTAGGGCCTAAGCGACGCGTCCCATCACTAGCCTCTGTGACACGTGCGTGAAATGAAGCGCCATCATTACTCTAGTAACCTCTGAACGACGCGCCCCATCAATAACATTGATGTCAAGCGCTGGAATCAAAGCGTCGCCATAAAGAGAATACCTCGAGTCACCCGATTCTCCTTCAATGATCGTTCTGAGGCTAGGGGAAGACACTCAGGCTAAGTACATGCCTGACCTCGGGAGGTCGCCGCATATATTTGGCTCCCAAATTCAAGCTCGCGCAGAGCATTGTAAGCCCGGTATTGGGGACAAAATACTAACATGAATCTAAGCCTTTCCGAGCTTGGGGGAAAATACTAGCATGAGTATAAGCCCGGCCTCGGAAGCCCTGCCATGGTCTCTAAAACCAACATATCCAAACCGGACAACGAGGGTACGTCAAACCCGGACCAGGCATCAAGTCAGGCTCGCCCTAAGGCAACCCGACTTGGGGGGGCAACTGTTACGGATTGGCCTTTTTATATTTGTCACTAAGGCCCAATACCAAAGGCCAAATACATTAACCAGTGGTGGAGATCAAAGACCTAGATCCAATGGTTCACATTGGTCCCCTAAAACCTATAAATAAGCATTGAATACTTGCATTAAAGGTACACATTTCCCAATTCTCTTACTTGCAACTAATTCACTTGCTGACTTGAGCGTCGGAGTATCATTGCAGGTACCACTCCACCTCGGATCAGAGCATAACTCAGATTGACCAAGGACACTTCTACCAGCTATCTCGGATCGGATCAAGTATCCAAGATCGAATACAGGGCGGGAGATACGGTACAGATCAAGATTATTTTGTCTTTTACTTATTTACTTATAATAATAATAATCAGCGACCAACCAAAACTGTTGGACTTGTCAAAAAAAAACCAACACCGTTGGTCCAATGACTTAATCTACGCTGGGATACGAGAGATCAATCTGGTGCTCCCGTGTTCGATTTCCGCAGTGGACAAATTCGGTGTTGGTCAGTACGAAATTTGATCCTAAGTACAATTAGTTTTATGTCAAAAGCATCGAAATACTTCGTTGGTAAGGAGCAATAGTCCAAACAAAAAATAATAATGAGCAAAAGATTCACATTATAAATAATCAACAAAGATGTATTGAAGGAGATCGCGCCCCCGGCCCACTGACCCAACGATTCAATGAGTGGTATTATATTTTACTTCTCTAAATGGAAAACAAAAAAACCTTGGCAGTCTCTCTCAATTTTCCCTCATTCTTCTCTTGTTTCTAGATCACCATCAAAGGGGGTGATTTTAAATCAATTGTGGTCTAGAATCACTCTGAATCGTTTTTTTTGTCTTTTTTTATCGAAATAAGTGGTTATCACATAGATCTGGTTTCTATTTCGTTTTTTTAGATTTCGTCGGTTGTTTGGTGCGGCGTTTTGATTTTCCGTCTTGTTGTGGCATTTTTGATTTCCCGCCTGGTTACGGTGTTTGTTTGGCTCAGATCGGCAGATCAACTTCGACCTATTACAGATTCATCCAATGACTAGGGCCTCAAAGTTACAGATTTGGAGGCATGGGCAGTGGCGGACCCAGGACCCCGGGGTCAGGGGTGTCAAATTTTTTAAGGCCAGTGTCAAATGGGTGCAAAACTTGGTCTACTAGTATAATTTAAAATTTTCAGGGGGGTCAAAATTAAAATTTCAGGAGATTTTGGCTATTTATATAGAGTGTTAAGTGCAAAAAAAAAATTCCAGGGGGTTCAACTGAACCCCCTGGATGTGAGCCAGGTCCGCCACTGGGCATGGGTACTCCGGTGACTTTTATTTTGTTACATTTGTAGGCATTTTACTGCTGTTAACTTGGGTGCTGTGAGTTGGAAGCATGGGTATTCCGGTGACTTTATGTTTTTAACAATTATGAGTTTATACTATCATTGATGTAATCTATCAACTTGAATAAATATCCTTTAGTCAAAAAAATAAAATGAAAAACACGCACACTACTTTATAGAGATTTGTATCAAAAAAAATAGTTTATAGAGGAACTGGAAAATTTATTTCTCTAAATAAAATGAAAAATACTCACACCACTTTATAGAGATTTGGTCCAATGAGAAAGTTTGCAAGTTGCAATGGCTCCTAAATAATTGCCTTGTAGCTGGACACTTCTGACAATACAACGACAACGTACAACTTGCTTCAATTATTATTGACAAGCTTGCTTTTCTTGTGTGAGGTAGAGAAAGTTGAAATTTTGTGAATCATAAAATGGTCTTGGTTTGGTTTAGGAAAAGTTTTGGAAAGAACATGCCTTTTACTTTTCCATGTGTTCGACAAAATTCCCTAAACGTACATTAACACTTTTATCATTCACCCAGCACGTAAATTCCCTAAAAGTTTAATTTAATGTATACACATAAAAAAATTTGGGTGTTATACCTATATTTCTCTAAGCCGTAAATCACACAATTAAAATAAAATAATTTTTAAAACATGTCTTAATAATTATTTAGAATAAGTGGCATTACCACCCCACATGTTATTGAGTCCTAAACAATTTGTTATTTATAATAATAAAGTTTGTAATAAAAACTGTACAATTAAAGTTTAACAATTAACGATTACTATTATTAACTAGTAACATACCCGTGCATCCGCACGGGTTGATCGCGTTGTCTGGTATAGTTTGAATCAGATTGATTTCTAGAATTTAAATAATGTAAATCGAAGCTATGTTTGTAAGAGGTAGATAGACGAAGTTAAAGTAAGTTTTGTGGTTAGGATAAATAAAATTTCTCTTTTATTTTGGTAATAATGATATTTAAAAAAAGTTTCTTCATACTGTTAATTTTTGTTAATTAATGACATATTAGTATTAAATTGAATAGAAATGATGTAAATGAAACAGTTCCATAGAAATTTCAATGTCTCAAACTTAAAATACAAAAGCAGATATTAATAGTTGTTTAATGCTTTAAAACACAGTTAAATAGTCTGAACATTACCTCGTGAAAATAAAGACAAATTTAAAGTAGATAAAAATAGTTTCAAATATAAAATATATAAATATTAAAATCTAAAAATGTAAAAGTATCATTTAGAAACAATATGTGCATTTATCCCGTGTTTTTTATATATCAGTGTTGTTATCTTGTGTTTTTTAATATATCAGTGCGGCTATCCTGTGTTTTTATATATATCATTGAAGTTATCCCCGTGTTTTTATATATATCAGTGTCGTCATCCCGTGTTTTTTATGTATCAGTACAGTTATCTCATAGTTTCAATTGATTGTTTGAGTTGATTAGTAGATTATAGTAGATAGTTAAAGATAGATATTAGATTATCAATAAGAAATATTTATCCTGTATTTTTTAAAAATCAGTGACAATTATTTGTCCTTTTTTAGATATTAGTGACAATTTGTCACGTGTGTTTTAAATATTAATCAGTTTAAATAGTCATTAAGTCTTCTTGTTTTTTTAGATAGTAGGTTTATAGTAGTATTCAAAAATTATAATTATCAATGACAAATATTAATCCCGTGTTTTTTTATATATCACTACAGTTATCCCGTGTTTTTTTTATATATCATTGCAGTTTTCTCGTAGTTTCAATTGATTATTTTAGTTGATTAGTAGATTATAGTAGATAGTAAAAGTTAGATAGTAGATTATCAATGAGAAATATTTGTTTTAAATATTAATTATTAGTTTAAATAGCCATTAAGTCTTCTTGTTTTTTAGGTAGTAGGTTTGTAGTAGTAGTCTTCACAATTTTTAATTATCAATGACAAATATTAATCTCGTGTTTTTTTTTATATCAGTGCAGTTATCCCGTGTTTTTTATATATCAGTGCAGTTATCTCGTAGTTTCAATTGATTGTTTTAGTTGATTAGTAGATAATAATAGATAGTAAAAGAGAGATAGTAGATTGGTCAAAAAAAAAGAGATAGTAGATTATCAATAAGAAATATTTGTTTTAAATATTAATCAGTAGTTTAAATAGTCATTAAATCTTCTTGTTTTTTAGATAATAGTTTTATAGTAGTCTTCAAAAATTTTAATTATCAATTACAAATATTAATCATGTGTTTTTTTATATATTATTGCAGTTATCCTGCGTTTTTTTATATATCATTGCAGTTATCTCGTAGTTTCAATTGATTATTTGAGTTGATTAGTAGATTATATATAGTAGATAGTAAAAGATAGATAGTAGATTATCAATAAGAAATATTTATCCCGTGTTTTTTACAAATCAGTGACAATTATTTGTTCTTTTTTAGGTATTAGTGACAAATATTTGTCACGTGTGTTTAAATATTAATCAGTTTAAACAGTCACTAGGCCTTCTTGTTTTTTAGATAGTAGGTTTATAGTAGTTTTCAAAAATTATAATTATCAATGACAAATATTAATCTCGTGTTTTTTTTATATCAGTGCAGTTATCCCGTGTTTTTTATATAACATTGTTGTTATCTCGTAGTTTTAATTGATTATTTTAGTTGATTAGTAGATTATAGTAGATAGTAAAAGTTAGATAGTAGATTATCAATGAGAAATATTTGTTTTAAATATTAATCAGTAGTTTAAATAGTCATTACATCTTCTTGTTTTTTAGATAATAGGTTCATAGTATGCTTCAATAATTTTAATTATCAATTACAAATATTAATCCCGTGTTTTGTATATATCAGTGCAGTTATCCCGTGTTTTTTATATATCATTGCAGTTATCTCGTAGTTTCAATTGATTTTTTTAGTTGATTAGTAGATTATAGTAGGTTATCAATGAGAAATATTTGTTTTAAATATTAATCAGTAGTTTAATCCTATGTTTTTTATATATCAGTACAGTTATCCCATATTTTTTATATATATAATTGCAGTTATCTCGTAGTTTCAATTGATTATTTTAGTTGATTAGTAGATTATATTAGATAGTAAAAGATAAATATCAATAAGAGGTGATATTCGATTATCAATAAGAGTATAAACAAATTTCGGAGAGAAAAATTAAAATTTTAGTAGATTATAGTAGATAGTAAAAGATAGATAGTAGATTATCAATAAGAGTGTATAAATTTAGAAATTTAGTTAAAAAACTAAAGTATAATGATAATAGAAAGAGAAAAATTATTTATGGAAAAAGTAAAAGTAAAGTAAAAAGAAAAAAAAGGAAGAAAGAGAGTGTAAGAGAGAAGTGAAAAGGAGGAAAGAGAGTGTAAGAAGAGAGAGTAAAAAAAGGAAGAAATGGAGTGTAAAAAGGAAAAAGGAAGAAAGAGAGTGTAAGAGAAAAGTGAAAAAGAGAAAAGAGAGTGTAAAAAAAATAAAATGAAGAGAGGGTAATGACCTAAATACCCTTTGGAGTTATTATAGAGTGGCAAGGTGTCAAGTAAGTGTGAAGGCTTTTATGGGTAATTTAAGTGTGGTTTATTAGTATAAATAGATATTAGATTTTGAAAGAAGATCCAAATTACTTGTCAGGGTCCATGTTTAATTTTTCAGCTTTGTGTCTCCCATAAAAAAAACTTTTCAGCTTTTTATCACCTGTCATTATCAATAGTACCGAATGCATTGTTTTTGTTCGACTCAACTCAAAAAGTTTTTTTTTACCACAACTGGTTTTACCGGCAATATAGACAATGGTTTTGTCTTCCATTTTTGGGCAAAAAAACGATTTTGGTGTAAAAAAAAATTATATACCTAAATAATACACATTGTGGGTTATATACCAAAATAGGGCAAATTTTTTTTAGTGCAGAAGTCGCCCCCAAGGGGCGACGGGGGCGACTTCAGTACTAAGTTTTGCAAAAAAAATTTTAAAATCAGTTCAGAAGTCCCCCTCGGGGGGCGACTTCTGAACTGTGTTTTTTTATTTTTTTCAGAGCCACTGCCCCCCTGCCCCTACTGAGGAAGAACAACAACCACCACATCGGCATCAACATCCACGGCGTGTCCCCAAACCTCGACAGTGTGGAACTGGGTCTCATCTTCTTCGTTAATTTTTTTCTGTACCGTCTTTTTAAAATATCAGTGTGGAGCTGTCTTTAGTTTAATTTATCAATTATTGTAATTTTAAATTAACTAAGTTATTAATTTTAAGGTTTTAATCTTATGTGACATTTATTACATTTGGATCAATAATTTACTCTTTTGTCTTTAATAGTGCTTTGTGCAGATTGCACATTGTAAAGTGTGCATTGTGCAGAGTGCATAGTGCATAGTGCAGAGTGCACTATTACAGTGTGCATTGTGCATAATGCACTGTTAAAGTGTGCAGTGTGCAGAGTGCAGAGGTCTTAATTTCTTTAATGGTCTAGATTTTGCCGACACTATTTAACGGTCTAGATTTTGCCGACACTATTTAACGGCCTAGATTTTTCGTAAATATTAACGTAATTAAATTATAAATAGGTATAATAATTTTGATAAATTTATTTATAGTTTATTTAGGTATATTTATTTTAATATATAATAAAAGAAAAAAATAAAAAAACACAGTTCAGAAGTCCCCTTGGGGGGCGACTTCTGAACTGATTTTAAAAAAAAATTTGCAAAACTTAGTACCGAAGTCGCCCCCAGGGACGACTTCTGTACTAAAAAAAATTGCCCTATTTTGGTATATAACCCACAATATGTATTATTTAGGTATATAATTTTTTTTTTACCCCAAAATCGTTTTTTTGCCCCATTTTTGCATGGGACACAAATTCATCCACTTTTGACAGTACAACAACAATTTGCTTCAATTATTGACAAGCTTGCGTTTCTTGTGTGAGGTGGAAATTTTGTGAATAATAAAATGGTCTTGGTTTGGTTTAGGGAAAGTTTTGGAGAGAACATAACTTTTACCTTTCCACATGTTCGATAAAATCTCTTAAATTTACACTAACATTTTTATCATTCCCCGGCACATAATTGAATATATATATATATATATATTACTTACTAATTATTATTTTTAACTATACAAGGGGAGTCTGGTTAATTTAATGTACATACACATAAGAAAATTTGGGGTGTTATACCTATATCTCTCTAAGCCGCAAATTACACAATTTAAATAAAAGGCTTAAATATATGTTTGACTCCTGCAAATATGGTTATAATCCATTTAGGCTCCTCTAATTTTTTTTTTAAAATGACCATTGTAAATATTAAGCGTTTACAGTTAAGTCCATCTGTTAACTTTCTGTTAAAAAAGGGTGATCTGGCAAACGAATATGATGTCAGCAATGACGTCACTGCCACGTGTCACTATATTATTGGATCTTTGTGTCACGTGGCACTCACACACCACGTCATTAAATGATTTAATTAGGGTATCTTTCACCTGATTTAATTATCTAAAAAAATATGACTTTTTTTATGTTCAACATTAAATGAAGGATATTTTTAGTATGCTAACATTAAATAGAATCAAAAGTATCATCAATTATTGCTTGTATTTTTGTTATTGGAAAGGACTTAATTGGTGTACAGAATCTAGAGAGAATATTGTTATATAATTAATTGCATATTTTGTATTAGTATATAAAAATGCAATTAACCCTCTTGTATAAGCTTAAATTAATTATATTTTTAAATCTTTTGAGGGAGAGTTTACCACCCATTGTGGTCTTATCCGGCTTGAGGGATTAGTCTCTGCAGTTGCGCGCAGAGGATATCCGGTTCACACCAAAAAAATTAATTATGTAACTAATAAAATTTTTTGTTCCGACTATTGTTACCCACGGAGTGTCTCAACGCTTTCAGCGAAATATTAATCTCCGCTCGTGCTTAGGATCAAATTTCGTACAGGCCAACACTGAGTTTTTCCACGCGGTGATCAAACCTGGGAGCACCGGGTCGACCCTTGTCTCCCAAAGTAGATTAAGCCACTAGGCCAACAACGTTGGTTATATAATTAATAAATAATTATGTATCATACAATTGGTGTACAAATAATTATATAACATGCAATTAATGATATAATTAATTAGATAAATATTGTATAAGCTTATTTTTAATTACTAGTAGTTAATTAGTTGAATATAAGATTTTTTTTAATATAAACCGGGTATCCTCTGAGAGCGGCAAAACTCTCCCTCAAGAGATTTAACACTGTTGCATGCCCAATTCTGAATTCGAATCCAAAACTTTGGTTAAGCTGAAAGAGACCCTAAATCTCATGCTCTTGGGTTGAATATAAGCTTCTTATACAAGAAGCTGCTTCTTCTTCTTCGAATATAAGCTTTTTGTATAATAAGAAGAAGCTTATAAAGATGCATACTTTTAAATTAATTAGAGCATCCACAACGCAAGTTTCTTAAGAGACGTAAAAATTAAAAACCGAAACTTGGAGCGATCACGGTTGGAGTTCGCCAGTTGGACAACACCGTGGCGAACCAGTTGCGCATTTAAGCAACGAAATCGTAGAGGAAAAGTGGAATAAAAAAAGGAACTGGAAAATAACAACTTTCACAATCTTATTTCTAAATAAAAAATTCACTTTACAGTTTTAGAAACTGGGAAAAAACATACAAATAGACGTATGCTAAAATCTCAACTTTCATTCACAGAATTAACTTTCGTTTACAGAACCACCGATAGACAACTATAGGGAGAAGAGGAAAAATTATGAAACAAAGTAAATGATAACTCGAAGCCCTTCATCTCCTTCACCACTACATCCACCGATCTAGATCTGAGAGAAGAGGAAGAGCTAACCGCCGATCAAGAGCGACCACCGATGGATCATGAGCCACCACCATGGAAAATTCAAACAAAAACCGGAGCCACCACCACACATGGATGAAGAGGAGGAGAAGTTGTGATCAAAGGGTGTGAGGTGGAGACATGAGAGGGATTCAGATTAGTCCCGTGAGAGGGAGGGAGAGAGATGAGAGGTTCATGGGTGTTTTTGCCTTTTTGGGAAGAAGGTGGAGTTTAACATAGTGGGCGGAAGTGGAAGAGGAGAAGACGGTGACAAGAGAGAGAAAGAGAATAAATTTAATATTTTAATTTTCCTAAAAATCTATCTATGTATCTAATCTAATATCTAATAATAAAAGCATGTGTTAGCAAATTTACATATTTGGTGTTGATTCTCCCTTAACCAAGGGTCGGGGGTTCGATCCCCACCTTGGGTACGGAGCAGCGTTAAAACTCTGGGACAGCTCTCCTGCCCCTCGAGGCACCTCCAATGAGCGAGGGATTAGTCACTGCTGTCTGTGCGGTGATACCCAGGTTTACCCAAAAAATTTACATACTTTGGTGCAACTACCCTCATGACACCTATGCAACTTTAAGGGCAATTTTGGTATCTAATCTAATCTAATCTAATATATATATATATATATAATCTAATCTAATCTAATCTAATAAAAACAATATAATAAAAACATGTGTTAGCAAAATTACATATTTGGTGCAACTACCCTCATGACATCTATGCAACTTTAAGGGCAATTTTCGTAATTGGCAAAAAAATAGCAATCATTTATAAAGCAACCTGACATGACACTGACGCGACACTGATAAAAATTCCAAAAAAATAATAAAAACATGTGTTAGCAAAATTACATATTTGGTGCCACTACCCTCGTGACATCTATGCAACTTTAAGGGCAATTTTCGTAATTGGCAAAAAAAATAGCAATCATTTATAAATGGCAAAAAAAATGACACTGACGCGACACTGATAAAAATTCCAAAAAAAATTGCTATCAATTAAAACTACTAAAACCAACCAATTTAACCACTAATAATTGTCAAAACAATTTGTCCGCTATCAAGAATGTCAAAATAATTTACTATAATCTACTAAAACCAATCAATTTAACAACTAAGAATTGATAATAAAAAATTAATGACTACCAAAAATTCCAATAAATTATTTTAAATAATTTCATAATTAAATTAAAATGATTAATTTAATCTTAAATGATCTAGCATAAAAAAAAATATAAACAAGCGGCAATGGGAGCTGCAACGAGAGACTGCCAATGAGATCGGCAACGGGAGAGGCAAGAGAGAGCAGAGCGGCAACGAGAAGCGACAACAGGAGCGACAAAGGGGGTGCATATCGTATAAAAGATCTCATTTTCCTATTTCTGATTTTTACTCCATTATTAAGATTAGAAGAAGATTCTGACTTTTTTTTTTTAATTTTTTGCAACACGAGTTTTTAAAGCAAATTGAAATATAGGTTTTTTATCAAATTTTTCCTTTTTCTTTCATTAAATTTTACAATTTTCAAAGCATTTATTGGTTCATAGCAAATTATAACAAATACGATATCACCCGTGCGGATGCACAGGTAAAATATTAGTTTCACTAGTGGAAAAAAGACATTTAGTGTCGGTTAAATTGGACATTTAGCGTCGGTTATCGCCCGACGCTAAATTGCCTGATGCTAAATGTCATACATTTAGCGTCGGTTACTAAATGTCACATTTAGCGTCGGGTGTTCAGATAACTGATGCTAAATGTCCATTTCATCACTGTTTTTGCTGTCTGAAAATGACATTTAGCATCGTTTATTTGAAACAACCGATGCTAAATGTCCTGAAAGTGACATTTAGCATCGGTTGTTCCAAATAACCGATGCTAAAAGTCATTTTTGATAAAAAAAAATGACATTTAGCATCGGTTGTTTCAAACAACCGATGCTAAATGTCATTTTCTTGATAAAAAAAAGACATTTAGCATCGCTTGTTTGAAACAAGAGATGCTAAATGTCTAGTTTCTTTTTATATTTTCTTTATCATTTTGATATGAGTGTGTCTGCTAATTAAGACTTTGTTCAGACAAATGACATTAGAAGCATGGGAAGAGGCATAGTAAAAAATACCTTTAAGGGGTAAAATAAATAAATTTAAGAAGAAGATTACAACTACAAAGTAATTTCACATCCCAGTACTTTACAAAATAAATAAATTTCGTCCGAAAAAATAAAAGCAAAGTAGATATTCCATGATAGCTTCTTCTACCTCCAAAATTCCATCTGCCAGCTCAACTTGGAAGTAACACCTTCCTAACAAGGATCATAATCCTGTGAACCAAACAATTACAATTATATCATTTTCTGCTTAATTCTGCAGAAGATAATGTGATTGCATAATGATAGAAATGTACTTATTGTTAAATGTTACCTCCGATTTCTTCACTAATTCTTGACTAATAAATCCCCCTTCCACAGCTTTGTCAATGAATGTCAACAATGAGTTGAAGTATCCATCAACATTTACTAATCCAACCTGTCAAGTTGTGGAGTGTCAAAATCCAGTTAGGCTAATAATAGCACAGTGAAATTCAACAGAACAAAATGGTACACAAGTCAATTACCGGTTTGTCATGAATCCCAAGTTGAGCCCGGGTTATGACTTCAAGAAGCTCCTCTAGTGTCCCATAACCCCCTGCATCATGTAACTTGCATAAGTTTTCAAAACAATTTAATTTAATGTAAAAAACACATGATAGGCTAACCATGATTAAGATAATATATATTGATAAGAGGAAGTTTGAATTTATTTCAATAATAATAATTTGGAAAGTATGTTTCACTGTTTGAACTGTTTTATCTTTTACTTTTATATATTCCAATTAGAATATATATTCCAATTAGAAAACTTAAGTGTAGAGGCATAATAGCACAATTCAAAACAGCAAGCAAGAAGACATTCACCTTTAGAGCAAAGTAAGTTACTTCTTTCACAGTATTATAGCCACCCTTGGATAAGAG
This sequence comes from Astragalus membranaceus, assembly GCA_039519185.1. Classification (NCBI taxonomy): domain Eukaryota; kingdom Viridiplantae; phylum Streptophyta; class Magnoliopsida; order Fabales; family Fabaceae; genus Astragalus; species Astragalus membranaceus. Next base: position 132,806,229 of record CM076850.1, read on the forward strand.
CCTTGCAACAAGAGCCTGACCAGCTGCTCCTTGTGCATCTGCAAGGAGGGATACAGATAACCATACTTGCAACATGGAGAACCATTAGACGCATGGTCCATGGTATTATCATTCCCATTCTGCTCAAATGCCACCATCTGCAAAGAAATATAGGACATCAAACATCTGATTTGTCTGTAAGTTTTCCACTGGATGCATATTCTGGAGCTAGATATCTGAAAGCAACAATTGATAATTCATGAGCTTGATATATATACAGTTCCAAACAGATATGAACAAACTAATTTTCATTGAGAAGATAGAAAGAAGTTTGTTCATACCCAAAAGTTCCCATCACTCGAGTAGAAACATGAGTATTGACATCAGAAGCAATCTTCGCAAGACCAAAATCTGCAACCTGCCAATGGAAAACAATTCATACTAAATTAAACTAAAATTTCCACTTTACACCAAAAACATTTTACAACATTTTAAAGGGCGCACGCTCATCACCACTGCGAAAAACACCTTTTGAGGGATCATAATAAATAAATAACGGCGAGGAAGGCACATAAAAGAACATACCATTGCTTCAAACTTAAAATCCAGAAGGATGTTAGCAGCTTTAATATCACGGTGAATGATCTTAGGATGACCTAGACAAACCGAAAATTACAACAAGCGTTTAGGTTGAGAAAAACATTAGCTGAAGAAATCAAAGTCAAATGTAGAAAACATACAATCTTCATGAAGATATGCCAGTCCTTTAGCAGATCCTAAAGCAATGCGCAATCTTGTAGGCCAATTCATGGTAGGCCTTCCTTTTCCTGCAGTTCAAAGTTCAAACAACCATAAGACCACTTTTCCTTGAGAACACAAAACAAAGTGCTGAAAAATCTTACACTTGGAGCAAGGAGACCACCAAAAAGAATTATCCCGGAGATAAGGGAAAAACGTGTTGCATAATACTGTTTCAGGTTTACTGAAGTCTGCATATATAATATTTGTAATTAGTTACCATTTACCATTTGCTAAAGTGCTGAAAAATCTTACACTTGGAGTAAATTTTTCATGTCCATTAAGAACAATAACAAAATCACTGTGACTACATGAAACTTACCAAATGAGGCAAGAATGTAATGAATGATGGGAAGTTGGGAATGAAACTTACCATTAGTACATATGTCAGTCCCAATTAAATCCAGAGAAGTAGTATTTTGGAACAATAACAATTAGCCGCCAATTAAGCCATTGGCCAGGTCCTTATTTTAACCAAAACCAAAAGTTATTATGGTTAGTCCATAAAGGTAATATGACAATGCCAGTTTCTTACCAGGGACCATAAGAATGTTGACATTTCAAATGCATTCTGCAAGATAACAAAAGGGATGAATAGATGAAAAGAAGTGTATCTTCAATGAAAAGTAAAATTGAAATCTGAAATGTTACTTACCAAGAAGGATATTAATTGTATTAACCTCAACAGAAGCCTTGATTTTCCAAACCAAAAGAAGGATATTAATTGTATTAACCAACATTAGGACTTACAATTGCTGGGACAAAGGAAAGCCAAAAGTAAAATTTGCTTCCTGAATTCACCAAGTTAAAGCAGAATATTGTTCAAGTTGATTAAGATCATATGTGAAGTTCTGATCAACATGATTTTAAGCTTAATTTAGAAAAAATAGAAAACTTACCATGAAAATTTAGAAAAATGCAGCATATGGCATATATCCGGAGAAGCACACTGTCAAACAAGTGAAGATTAAGCTATCAAATTAATTGACATTGACAAGAATCAAAATGTTTTGATAGAGAATCTTTTAAACAATTCTGATTTTATACAAGTTGCACAGACTCAGCATTCCTTTATTCAATTTAGTTAGCAGTCTAATTTGTATAACATAACATTAACAGATTTACTATGTTAATTTGTTAAATAAACCTTACCTAACACCTAGGATGTCGTGAAATTCCTCATCCATGCTTCAGAGCATGTAGTTATGAAAATCATATGTTAGAGGAAGGTCATGATTCTGTAGAACACAGTAATGTCATCATTTCCAGATTCCTTTTGCACAATGAGAAAGCAGAGGGAAAGGGAATGCTTCTCCACTCATATTTCATGAGTCTTTTCCTTTCTTAACAGTTGTTTCTGGCACAAATCCTCTCTTTGTGATGTTTTTCTTTTACTTCTCCACCTTCTTAACTGCAAGGCGCCTTGATGTAGTCTACACAAAAAAGCAAATTCCATTTCTTATTTTCAAACAACATTAATAGATCAGATTAGATCAGATCCACAAGCTCAAATCAAATTACAAAAAAAATAGATCCGTAATCCATCTAAATAGTTCACAATCTACCTTAGAAACCAACAAATTCATGATCTAGCACTACTATAAATTCGCTAAATAGTGACCGATTTAGAGACTAGATATAATTAGTCACTATAGCGACCGATTTAGAGACCATTTTATAAGTTTTCCGATAGTTTTGGTTTAGCGACCGATTTTATGGTCACTGACGTTTGTGACTGATTTTTCGGTCGCTGGCCTTCCACCTAAAAAATTCGTTCACCCTTGTTTTTAACCAAAAAAATTATTTCCCACCATTTTTTTTAACAAAATTCGGTTCCCTCTTTTTCCTAAAAAAATTTTACTTCCCACTACCCTCTTTTTCCTCAAACAATTTTTTTTACTCCCACAACCCTCTTTTTCCTAAAATAAAGGAATCAGAATTAAAAACTAGAGCAAAAAAAGAGAATTAGAATTCCCACTAACTTAGGAATTCACGGTGATAGAAAAAAAATTGCTTCACCCTAACTTCTCGCTCATTCACGCCCAAATATTCTCAAATCTCAAAAAAAAAAAAAAATTCTCAAAAGAGAATTCTGGATCGTTCGCTCTCCCCTCATCCTTCTCGCTCGTTCATGCGTGGAATGGAAGACATCAGAGAATTATTTTCTCCTTTTTTTTTTGGAGGAAGGGGGTGTCTGATTGCTGTATTTTTCTTGTTTTTTTTTTCTTCCATTGGGACTAATTGTCTACTATTTTACATTTCTTCTTTCTGTCCTTTTTTGTTATGGAAAATTGTACAAAGTACATTTTAACATTGATTCTTTATCTTACATATGGAACTTAATGTTTATGTGTAGAAGATTTTGTGTCATCAAATTTCTGAATCTCAATGATCATGTTGAAGCTTATATGATTTCTTAAGACAGTTAAATACCTCTAATGCGATTCTTTTACAAGAAAAAGAAATAAATAATAGTTGGCTTTTCTCGTCAAATATACTTTCCTTTTAGTTTTGATCTATGAAGGAGCAACACAAACAAGGATATTGGACACGATATTGACACTAACACGAAGACAACATGTAACATCCCCTAATTACCTAAATTAATTTAATTAATTTGGCAAGAGGTTAAGTGAATTATTAGCTAAATGAAATATTTAGCACAAGAGGTTATCATGAAATGATTAGTTGGCAAGCATTGTTAAAATTAAGTGAGGCTTTAAATAGATGATTTATTATGCCTAAGTCCTAAGCTAATTTTATTGAGTTAAGTCACCTAGAGCTAATGGGGATCCTTAGGAGGAAAGTACCAGCTGAAGGGTAAATGGGTCTTTTCCCCAACCCACTTAAACCCCCCAGCTGAAACTCAAACAACCCAAAACACTTTGTGATATTGAAGCTGAAAAACAGAATAGAGGTAGAGAGGAGGAGGAGAGAACTCGAGAGAGAGAGTGGAGAAGAAAGAGAGGGATCCTACCTCAAAGTTCCTTGCATGTCCAATTTGAATCCATCACCCTCCACCATTTTCCTTCTTCTTCCCATTGACCCCATTGTCTAAGCAAACAACCACCCTATCTCCAAATCACCATTTTTGTCCATATGAAGCTCCAAGCTCCAAAAATGGAGTCTAATAGCTGAATACAGTTTGCATGTTCATTTTGGGAGCCACAAAGTGAGTAGCAACCCTCATAGGGTAGATTGGGAGTTGAAGTTCGAAGTGGTAGAGGCCAAGCTCTATCGGTTCAGTTTTTGGAGCGTTCGGAGTAGCGTGGAGTCAAGTCCGAAGCCGTTCGTGAGATTACTCCAACCGTGTCCTTTCGTTGATCCGTTGGTTACGTGATTGTCATCACGTTAGGTGAGTTCTGTAACAGCCCAGGTCCAACGCATTGGCCACCCCAGCACTATTACATCACGGTCTTCTCTACCCCCCTTGTAGAATTTTTGCCTTCCGTGGGAATCGAACCTTGCACCTTCCATAGAGAAGACCGTGATGTAATAGTGCTGGGGTGGCCAATGCGTTGGACCTGGGCTGTTACAAGTTCTATAACTCGCTTAGGGAATGTGTTTGTATTCTGAGTCTCCACATTTTCGAAAATTAAGTGTTGTGTGTTTTTAGTCTCGACGAGAAATGAATCGAAAACCGTTTTCTAAAACTGTGATTTTAAACGATAAGTGATGTGCGTGATTGTTGAAATGTGCTGGATTGGATTGAATGTCCTTGCTGTATTGTACTGCTATAATGTGTGTTTAAGTTTGGGTCTCGATCAGAAGAGAAATTGGAATCGGGACGGAATGGAATTTACTCATGAAAAGTCTGTTTTCTGGAAAACTAATGGAGACGCACGGATCATGTGCCTCTGTGCACGGGTCGTGCGCCCCCATCTGATGCTACACGAAATGAATTTTTAAACATGCACGGATCGTGCGCCTAGTCGCCCGGATCGTGCGTATCCTTCTGAAACTTTTACTCAACAACGCCCGGATCGTGCGCCTAGTCGCACGGGTCGTGCGTATCTTTCTGAAACTTTCTACAATTTTGTTCAATAGCGCACGGATCGTGCACCTACACGCACGGGTCGTGTGAGACCTTCTGATCCTCAAATTCAAAGTACCTTTTTATCCATTCCAAATGATTCCAATCCTCTTCTAATCCATTCCTCATGGTTCCCCAACAATGTAAAGATACTGATATCATGGAATTGAACATGTTTGATAGAAAACTTGTGTGTTATGAACGTAACGGAAAACCGTACTTAGAGAACGCGAGAGAACATATGTCAAGAAATGTTAACGGACCTTGAGTCCATTCATGTTAAGATAACGAACTTCAAGTTCATCATGTCATGTAAGCTAATTGATTGTAACTTGTAAGTATATAAAGACATAAAAACTCTCCATTCATGTAAACACAATTCAAGTTACTTTCCCTCGGGGAAAGGTAGATGGTATACCTTGTGTATATCGAGGGTGACGATTGTAACGCCCTAAAATAATTTAATTAAATTAATTAATTAAGTTATTTGAGGGATTACAAAATTATTTAAGTGGAATGATTAAATTGGATTTGTTTTATTTCAGGGGGTGTGATGAATTAAAAAGGGTGGTGTGAAAAATGGGCCCAAGCCACTTAAGTGACCCAAGCCCATTCCCATTTATCCTAAAACCTAAGAATTAGCTCTCATTATCAAGAAAGAAAGAAAGGCAGCGAAACTGAGAGTGAGAGGAGAAGTGGGTTGCGATTTCCAGCAAGAAGAAAAGAAGGGTTTTAATTCATCTTGGCTTTAGGTAAGTGCCTTTGATCCTTTTCCCTTCCATTTTTTTTCTTCTCTTCCAAGTGATGGTCTCAAACCCTTCTTTCTTTCATTGTTGCGATTCATCCATGGTTTGTGTTGCTGAATGCGATTTGCGAATAGAAGAGGAGGGAAAGGAGCTGCTGCCATTTCGTTCTTGAGGCTTAGGGGTGGCTGAGTTCTTCAATCACAAGGTTAGGGGGCTCTATTTATACTTATAATAATGCTTAAGTGGGATTGTTGTAGTGATAAAGGCTGAATTATGTGTTTTGTGAAATGATTGAACAATTTCTTAAGTTGGGTTGTTGTGGTGATATGGGCTGAATGGTTGTTTTTGGGAAATGATTGAATGACTGCTACTGTTGGAGTTGTCCTAGCCGAATTGTTGCTCTAGGGAAATTGAAATTGTTAAGTAATTAATAATGTGAATTGTTGTTCCATTTGAATTGCCACTGTTTGTAAATTCCAAGTCTTAAATAAATGAATTGGTAAATTGTTGTTTTAGTGAAATGGTTAAATAATTGTTTTAGTTGAATATAGTTGTTGAACAGGATAGCTACTGTTTTGGTTAATTTAGTGTGATAGGTTGAATTGTAGTTTAGTTGAATTATTGAGTAAATGGCTACTGTGGGTGGTTGTCTTAGTTGAGTTGTTGTTTCCTTGTGGTCTTAGTAAATTGTTGTGGTTATTTGAAATTGTTGAATAATTATCATTGTTGAATTGTGGCCCTATTTCGAATTGCCTCTGTTTTGTGATTCTAGTGAATTGTTAAGTAATTAATATTGTCGAATTGTTGTTCCATGCGAATTTGCCACTGTCTTGTTATCCTATGAATTGTTGTTTTTATGAAATTAATGAAGATAATTGTTCTGTTTGTTTGATTGGAAATAATGGTATAGTATATATGTTAAGGAAAATGGTGCACACTTGTTACTGTTAGTGAGATTGAAATTAGTTGTTAATGGTATAGTTAGGGATTGAAAATAATGGCCACTGTGGTGTTATTTTGATGAGCAAGTGAAATTGTAAAAAATTAGATTACTAGCCTAAGGATATAAAGCGGTGTGTACGGAGTTGTAATTAATTGGAGATGTGAAAGCGGTGAGGGACTCCGGTCCAAATCGGTGCGATAACCTTAAGACCTTTATGTTGATTGTATTAAGTTGAGAAATGCAAAGCGATGAGTTAATAATTATTATGGTTTATGTGTGGCGTTGTGGTGCATAGGCATAGTGTCGCATGACTCATGTTGCATAAAGCGGTGTGTCGGCTTCGGCCAAAGCGGTGCGGTGGCTTCGGCCAAAGCGGTGAGTGCCCTCCAGGCTAATAGCGGTGATGATGGATCCACATGCATGTTGAATTACATGCATTAGTCAAGCATTTGATGAGTTTATGGATGAATTATGAATATGATGATTGTTGTTGATAATGTGGTGAATTGTTATGAATTGGTGTTGCTGCTGCCTTCCTTACTATAACGCTTTTCTTAATCATTATTATTTGTGTAAAGAGACTCACCCTACTGCCTTTGTTGCTTCTTATGTCGGCAACTTGCAGGTAATCGAGAGTGAGGGCATCCTTATGCCTCTTTTCTAGTAGTGTGTCAGCTCTGATATGTAGCACCAGGGGAAGGGCGTAGTAGTACTTTTTTTGTGTCGTTTTGATGTATTGGATCGTTATATCGATGTATTGATACCATTCCGCTGTGTTGAGGCGATTTGATTTATGTGCTGTAAACTAAAACAGGTGTTGTGGGCCCGTCCCCAAACTATTCGTGCTATATATCGTGCTGTTGATTTTGGACTTTACGTCATTGATTATAATTAGAAGATTTTTATAAGTGTTGAAAATGTGACACCTTCTTCAATGATTATATTCTTTTCGAAAAAACTCTGATCTATATATTAAATAATAGTTAACTTAGAAGGGGGTGTTACATAGTGGTATCAGAGCTGAAGTTGGTCTGTCCGACCAAGTGTCTAGGTGTTATGTCTGTGGTATCTAATTATGTTTATTTGTGTAGAAATCTGATTCGATGGCGAGACGCGATGACGCTGCTTTGGCTGCTGCTCTGCAAGCCATAGCTCAAGCTGTTGGGAATCAGCACACGGCTGCTGATGCTAATGCTCGTAACTTAGCAACGTTCCAGAGGGAAAATCCACCCACCTTCAAGGGTCGGTATGACCCCGATGGAGCCTTGGCCTGGTTAAAGGAGATAGAGCGGATCTTCCGTGTCATGGAGTGTTCTGCTGCCCAGAAAGTGAAATTGGGAACTCATATGCTAGCAGAGGAAGCTGACGACTGGTGGTTGGGAATGCTGCGAAGATTGGAAAATGCTGGTGTGGAAGTTACTTGGGAAGTTTTCACAAGGGAGTTCAAGAGAAAGTACTACCCTGAGGATGTGCGAGCTAAGAAGGAAGTGGAATTTCTAGAGCTGAAGCAGGGAAATAAGACGGTAGCTGAGTATGCCGCCAAATTTGAGGAGTTAGCCAAATTCTGTCCTTACTATGCCAATGATGCCGATTCGGAGTTCTCCAAGTGTGTCAAATTTGAGAGTGGTCTGCGCCCTGATATAAAGAAAGTAATTGGGTATCAAGAGATTCGGGATTTTGCTAGATTGGTTGATAAGTGTAGGATCTATGAGGAAGACAGTAATGCTGCTTACAAGGCTGTGAAGGAAAATAGGAATTCTCAGTTTAGGGCAAAGCCCTATGATGTTGCTGGAAGTAAAGGTAAGTGGAAAGCAGGTTCTGGTCAGAAATCAAGTGGGGGAGGTGCCCCTTCGGACATTGTGTGTTATTCTTGTAAGAAGCCTGGTCATAAGAGTAATGAGTGCCCCGAGGCCAATTGTTTCAAGTGTGGTCAGAAGGGCCATAAAGCTGCTAACTGTGAAAAGAAAGGGATTGTTTGCTATAATTGTGAAGAAGTGGGGCATGTGAGTGCTAATTGTCCTAAACCCAAGAGGGAGAGAGCTAAAGGGAAAGTGTTTGCGCTGGCAGGATCCGAAGATGCTAACGAGATTAGAGGTACTTGCATTATTTATGGTATTCCTGTGATTGCTATAGTAGATACCGGTGCTACTCATTCTTTCATTGCTTCATTATGTGCTGAAAAATTGGGCCTTGAATTGTCTTCTATGATGAGGGAGATGGTTATTGACACTCCAGCTAAGGGGTCGGTAACTACCTCCCTAGTGTGTGCTAAGTGTCCTCTGTCAGTCTTCGGCAGAGATTTTCTTGTGAACCTTATTTGTTTGCCTTTGGAGGGATTGGACGTTATCCTTGGTATGGACTGGTTAGTTGATAACCATGTGCATATCAATTGCTTCGAGAGATCTGTGAGTTTCCTTGTCCCTGAGAAAGAAGAATCTGCCTTGCTGCCTGCTGGTCAATTGCGTAGGTTAATGAGAGAAGAAGTTCATCTATTTGCCTTGATGGCGTCTCTGTCTGTTGAAAGTCAAGATATCATTGAGGGGTTGAAGGTAGTGTGCGAATTTCCGGAAGTGTTCCCTGATGAGATTCCGAGTGTTCCGCCAGAGAGGGAGATTGAATTTGCTATTGATCTTGTGCCGGGTACGAGGCCTGTGTCTATGGCACCGTACCGGATGTCGGCGTCTGAATTATCTGAATTGAAGAGTCAGCTAGAGGAGTTACTTGAGAAGAAGTTCATAAGGCCTAGTGTGTCGCCTTGGGGAGCACCTGTATTGTTAGTGAAGAAGAAGGATGGAAGCATGAGGCTTTGCATGGACTATAGACAATTGAATAAAGTGACAATCAAAAACAGGTATCCGCTTCCGAGAATTGATGACTTGATGGATCAGTTGGTGGGTGCTAAGGTGTTTAGCAAGATCGACTTGAGGTCGGGTTATCACCAAATCAAGGTGAAGGATGATGACGTGCAGAAGACGGCTTTCAGAACTAGATATGGGCACTATGAATATTCTGTAATGCCGTTTGGTGTTACAAACGCACCCGGGGTGTTTATGGAGTACATGAACCGTACCTTCCATAGCTACTTGGATCGTTTTGTAGTGGTATTTATAGATGATATTCTGGTGTATTCCAAGACGGAAGAAGAGCACATAGAGCAATTGAGGTTAGTGCTAGAAGTATTGAAGGAAAAGAAGCTTTATGCAAAATTGTCAAAGTGCGAGTTCTGGTTGCATAAGGTGAGTTTTCTTGGCCATGTGATATCTGGTGACGGTATAGCTGTAGACCCAGCCAAGGTTGATGCTGTGTTACAGTGGGAGAGCCCAAAGTCAGTGACTGAGATAAGGAGTTTCTTGGGTTTAGCCGGTTACTACAGGAGGTTTATAGAGGGTTTCTCTAAGCTAGCCCTTCCGTTGACTCAATTGACGTGTAAGGGAAAGGCTTTTGTGTGGGATGCCCGGTGTGAAGAGAGCTTCAATGAGTTGAAGAAGAGGTTGACCACATCTCCTATTTTGGTATTGCCTGTTCCAGAGCAACCGTTTGTAGTGTATTGCGATGCTTCCAAGATGGGTTTAGGAGGTGTGCTGATGCAAGATGGTAAGGTAGTAGCCTATGCGTCTAGGCAGTTGAGAATTCACGAGAAGAACTACCCTACTCATGATTTGGAGCTTGCGGCAATTGTCTTTGCTTTGAAGATTTGGAGACACTATTTGTATGGTGCTAAGTTTGAGGTGTTCAGTGACCATAAGGGGTTGCAGTATTTATTTGATCAGAAAGAGCTGAATATGAGACAAAGGAGGTGGCTGGAATTATTGAAGGACTATGACTTTAGTTTGAACTACCATCCGGGGAAGGCTAATGTTGTAGCCGACGCTTTGAGTAGGAAGTCCCTTCATGTGTCTGCAATGATGGTGAAGGAGCTCGAATTGATTGAGCAGTTTCGGGATTTGAGTTTGGTCTGTGAAGTAACGCCTAAGAGTGTGAGACTGGGAATGTTGAAGATTCACAATGAATTTTTAGATGTTATTAGAGTGGCTCAGAAACAAGATATTAAGTTAGTTGAAGCGGCAGTTGGGATTGATCATTCCGAGAGTAAGGATTATGAGATAGATGCACAAGATGTGTTGAGGCACCGTGGAAGAATTTGTATTCCTGATGACGAAGAAATTAAGAAGGCAATCCTTGAAGAAGGCCATCGGAGTAAGTTGAGTATCCACCCAGGAGCCACAAAGATGTACCAAGATTTGAAGAAACTGTTTTGGTGGCCTGGCATGAAGCGAGAAGTAGCCCAATTCGTGTACGCTTGTTTGACATGTCAGAAATCTAAGGTAGAACATCAGAAGCCGGCAGGGTTGATGCAGCCATTGGATGTTCCGGAATGGAAGTGGGATGGTATCTCCATGGATTTTGTAACTGGGTTGCCGAGTACAGTTAGAGGATTTGATGCTATATGGGTGATTGTGGACAGGTTGACGAAATCTGCGCACTTTTTGCCGATTAATATGACTTATCCGGTTCCGAAGTTGGCAGATATTTATGTTAAGACTATTGTGAAGCTGCATGGTGTTCCTTTGAGTATCGTGTCCGATCGGGATCCTAGATTTACTTCTGAATTTTGGAAAAGCTTGCAAGGGGCCTTAGGTTCTAAATTGAGATTGAGTTCCGCTTATCATCCCCAGACAGACGGGCAGACGGAGAGAACTATCCAGTCACTAGAGGACTTGTTGAGAGCATGCGTTCTTGAACAAGGAGGTTCGTGGGATTCCCATTTGCCATTGATTGAATTCACCTATAATAATAGTTTTCATGCGAGTATTGGGATGGCGCCTTTCGAGGCATTGTATGGTAGGAGGTGCAGGACACCCTTGTGTTGGTATGAATCAGGGGAGAGTGTGGTATTAGGCCCTGAGATTGTGCGGGAGACTACGGAGAAGGTGAAGATGATTCGAGAGAAGATGAAAGCCTCGCAGAGTAGGCAGAAGAGCTATCATGATAAGAGAAGAAAGGATCTAGAGTTTCAAGCTGGTGACCATGTATTCTTGAGAGTCACTCCGGTGACAGGTGTGGGTCGTGCCTTGAAATCTAAGAAGCTAACCCCTCGTTTTATTGGCCCATACCAGATTTTGGAAAGAGTTGGGAAGGTTGCCTATCGGGTGGCATTGCCACCTAATTTGTCTAATCTGCACGACGTGTTCCATGTATCTCAGTTGCGGAAGTATGTACCTGATCCGTCGCACGTAATTCAAATGGATAATGTGGAGGTGAGGGAGAACCTCACCGTGGAGACTATGCCAGTTAGAATTGAAGACCGGGAGGTAAAGGTGTTAAGAGGCAAAGAGATCAATTTAGTGAAAGTGGTTTGGTTGGGAGCCGTGGGCGAGAGCATGACGTGGGAATTGGAAAGTAAGATGAAAGAAGCCTATCCAGAGTTATTTGATTCAGGTAATTTCGAGGACGAAATTCTCTAAGTGGGGGAGAGTTGTAACGCCCTAAAATAATTTAATTAAATTAATTAATTAAGTTATTTGAGGGATTACAAAATTATTTAAGTGGAATGATTAAATTGGATTTGTTTTATTTCAGGGGGTGTGATGAATTAAAAAGGGTGGTGTGAAAAATGGGCCCAAGCCACTTAAGTGACCCAAGCCCATTCCCATTTATCCTAAAACCTAAGAATTAGCTCTCATTATCAAGAAAGAAAGAAAGGCAGCGAAACTGAGAGTGAGAGGAGAAGTGGGTTGCGATTTCCAGCAAGAAGAAAATAAGGGTTTTAATTCATCTTGGCTTTAGGTAAGTGCCTTTGATCCTTTTCCCTTCCATTTTTTTTCTTCTCTTCCAAGTGATGGTCTCAAACCCTTCTTTCTTTCATTGTTGCGATTCATCCATGGTTTGTGTTGCTGAATGCGATTTGCGAATAGAAGAGGAGGGAAAGGAGCTGCTGCCATTTCGTTCTTGAGGCTTAGGGGTGGCTGAGTTCTTCAATCACAAGGTTAGGGGGCTCTATTTATACTTATAATAATGCTTAAGTGGGATTGTTGTAGTGATAAAGGCTGAATTATGTGTTTTGTGAAATGATTGAACAATTTCTTAAGTTGGGTTGTTGTGGTGATATGGGCTGAATGGTTGTTTTTGGGAAATGATTGAATGACTGCTACTGTTGGAGTTGTCCTAGCCGAATTGTTGCTCTAGGGAAATTGAAATTGTTAAGTAATTAATAATGTGAATTGTTGTTCCATTTGAATTGCCACTGTTTGTAAATTCCAAGTCTTAAATAAATGAATTGGTAAATTGTTGTTTTAGTGAAATGGTTAAATAATTGTTTTAGTTGAATATAGTTGTTGAACAGGATAGCTACTGTTTTGGTTAATTTAGTGTGATAGGTTGAATTGTAGTTTAGTTGAATTATTGAGTAAATGGCTACTGTGGGTGGTTGTCTTAGTTGAGTTGTTGTTTCCTTGTGGTCTTAGTAAATTGTTGTGGTTATTTGAAATTGTTGAATAATTATCATTGTTGAATTGTGGCCCTATTTCGAATTGCCTCTGTTTTGTGATTCTAGTGAATTGTTAAGTAATTAATATTGTCGAATTGTTGTTCCATGCGAATTTGCCACTGTCTTGTTATCCTATGAATTGTTGTTTTTATGAAATTAATGAAGATAATTGTTCTGTTTGTTTGATTGGAAATAATGGTATAGTATATATGTTAAGGAAAATGGTGCACACTTGTTACTGTTAGTGAGATTGAAATTAGTTGTTAATGGTATAGTTAGGGATTGAAAATAATGGCCACTGTGGTGTTATTTTGATGAGCAAGTGAAATTGTAAAAAATTAGATTACTAGCCTAAGGATATAAAGCGGTGTGTACGGAGTTGTAATTAATTGGAGATGTGAAAGCGGTGAGGGACTCCGGGTCCAAAGCGGTGCGATAACCTTAAGACCTTTATGTTGATTGTATTAAGTTGAGAAATGCAAAGCGATGAGTTAATAATTATTATGGTTTATGTGTGGCGTTGTGGTGCATAGGCATAGTGTCGCATGACTCATGTTGCATAAAGCGGTGTGTCGGCTTCGGCCAAAGCGGTGAGTGCCCTCCAGGCTAATAGCGGTGATGATGGATCCACATGCATGTTGCATTACATGCATTAGTCAAGCATTTGATGGGTTTATGGATGAATTATGAATATGATGATTGTTGTTGATAATGTGGTGAATTGTTATGAATTGGTGTTGCTGCTGCCTTCCTTACTATAACGCTTTTCTTAATCATTATTATTTGTGTAAAGAGACTCACCCTACTGCCTTTGTTGCTTCTTATGTCGGCAACTTGCAGGTAATCGAGAGTGAGGGCATCCTTATGCCTCTTTTCTAGTAGTGTGTCAGCTCTGATATGTAGCACCAGGGGAAGGGCGTAGTAGTACTTTTTTTGTGTCGTTTTGATGTATTGGATCGTTATATCGATGTATTGATACCATTCCGCTGTGTTGAGGCGATTTGATTTATGTGCTGTAAACTAAAACAGGTGTTGTGGGCCCGTCCCCAAACTATTCGTGCTATATATCGTGCTGTTGATTTTGGACTTTACGTCATTGATTATAATTAGAAGATTTTTATAAGTGTTGAAAATGTGACACCTTCTTCAATGATTATATTCTTTTCGAAAAAACTCTGATCTATATATTAAATAATAGTTAACTTAGAAGGGGGTGTTACATAGTGGTATCAGAGCTGAAGTTGGTCTGTCCGACCAAGTGTCTAGGTGTTATGTCTGTGGTATCTAATTATGTTTATTTGTGTAGAAATCTGATTCGATGGCGAGACGCGATGACGCTGCTTTGGCTGCTGCTCTGCAAGCCATAGCTCAAGCTGTTGGGAATCAGCACACGGCTGCTGATGCTAATGCTCGCAACTTAGCAACGTTCCAGAGGGAAAATCCACCCACCTTCAAGGGTCGGTATGACCCCGATGGAGCCTTGGCCTGGTTAAAGGAGATAGAGCGGATCTTCCGTGTCATGGAGTGTTCTGCTGCCCAGAAAGTGAAATTGGGAACTCATATGCTAGCAGAGGAAGCTGACGACTGGTGGTTGGGAATGCTGCGAAGATTGGAAAATGCTGGTGTGGAAGTTACTTGGGAAGTTTTCACAAAGGAGTTCAAGAGAAAGTACTACCCTGAGGATGTGCGAGCTAAGAAGGAAGTGGAATTTCTAGAGCTGAAGCAGGGAAATAAGACGGTAGCTGAGTATGCCGCCAAATTTGAGGAGTTAGCCAAATTCTGTCCTTACTATGCCAATGATGCCGATTCGGAGTTCTCCAAGTGTGTCAAATTTGAGAGTGGTCTGCGCCCTGATATAAAGAAAGCAATTGGGTATCAAGAGATTCGGGATTTTGCTAGATTGGTTGATAAGTGTAGGATCTATGAAGAAGACAGTAATGCTGCTTACAAGGCTGTGAAGGAAAATAGGAATTCTCAGTTTAGGGCAAAGCCCTATGATGTTGCTGGAAGTAAAGGTAAGTGGAAAGCAGGTTCTGGTCAGAAATCAAGTGGGGGAGGTGCCCCTTCGGACATTGTGTGTTATTCTTGTAAGAAGCCTGGTCATAAGAGTAATGAGTGCCCCGAGGCCAATTGTTTCAAGTGTGGTCAGAAGGGCCATAAAGCTGCTAACTGTGAAAAGAAGGGGATTGTTTGCTATAATTGTGAAGAAGTGGGGCATGTGAGTGCTAATTGTCCTAAACCCAAGAGGGAGAGAGCTAAAGGGAAAGTGTTTGCGCTGGCAGGATCCGAAGATGCTAACGAGATTAGAGGTACTTGCATTATTTATGGTATTCCTGTGATTGCTATAATAGATACCGGTGCTACTCATTCTTTCATTGCTTCATTATGTGCTGAAAAATTGGGCCTTGAATTGTCTTCTATGATGAGGGAGATGGTTATTGACACTCCAGCTAAGGGGTCGGTAACTACCTCCCTAGTGTGTGCTAAGTGTCCTCTGTCAGTCTTCGGCAGAGATTTTCTTGTGAACCTTATTTGTTTGCCTTTGGAGGGATTGGACGTTATCCTTGGTATGGACTGGTTAGTTGATAACCATGTGCATATCAATTGCTTCGAGAGATCTGTGAGTTTCCTTGTCCCTGAGGAAGAAGAATCTGCCTTGCTGCCTGCTAGTCAATTGCGTAGGTTAATGAGAGAAGAAGTTCATCTATTTGCCTTGATGGCGTCTCTGTCTGTTGAAAGTCAAGATATCATTGAGGGGTTGAAGGTAGTGTGCGAATTTCCGGAAGTGTTCCCTGATGAGATTCCGAGTGTTCCGCCAGAGAGGGAGATTGAATTTGCTATTGATCTTGTGCCGGGTACGAGGCCTGTGTCTATGGCACCGTACCGGATGTCGGCGTCTGAATTATCTGAATTGAAGAGTCAGCTAGAGGAGTTACTTGAGAAGAAGTTCATAAGGCCTAGTGTGTCGCCTTGGGGAGCACCTGTATTGTTAGTGAAGAAGAAGGATGGAAGCATGAGGCTTTGCGTGGACTATAGACAATTGAATAAAGTGACAATCAAAAACAGGTATCCGCTTCCGAGAATTGATGACTTGATGGATCAGTTGGTGGGTGCTAAGGTGTTTAGCAAGATCGACTTGAGGTCGGGTTATCACCAAATCAAGGTGAAGGATGATGACGTGCAGAAGACGGCTTTCAGAACTAGATATGGGCACTATGAATATTCTATAATGCCGTTTGGTGTTACAAACGCACCCGGGGTGTTTATGGAGTACATGAACCGTACCTTCCATAGCTACTTGGATCGTTTTGTAGTGGTATTTATAGATGATATTCCGGTGTATTCCAAGACGGAAGAAGAGCACACAGAGCAGTTGAGGTTAGTGCTAGAAGTATTGAAGGAAAAGAAGCTTTATGCAAAATTGTCAAAGTGCGAGTTCTGGTTGCATAAGGTGAGTTTTCTTGGCCATGTGATATCTGGTGACGGTATAGCTGTAGACCCAGCCAAGGTTGATGCTGTGTTACAGTGGGAGAGCCCAAAGTCAGTGACTGAGATAAGGAGTTTCTTGGGTTTAGCCGGTTACTACAGGAGGTTTATAGAGGGTTTCTCTAAGCTAGCCCTTCCGTTGACTCAATTGACGTGTAAGGGAAAGGCTTTTGTGTGGGATGCCCGGTGTGAAGAGAGCTTCAATGAGTTGAAGAAGAGGTTGACCACATCTCCTATTTTGGTATTGCCTGTTCCAGAGCAACCGTTTGTAGTGTATTGCGATGCTTCCAAGATGGGTTTAGGAGGTGTGCTGATGCAAGATGGTAAGGTAGTAGCCTATGCGTCTAGGCAGTTGAGAATTCACGAGAAGAACTACCCTACTCATGATTTGGAGCTTGCGGCAATTGTCTTTGCTTTGAAGATTTGGAGACACTATTTGTATGGTGCTAAGTTTGAGGTGTTCAGTGACCATAAGGGGTTGCAGTATTTATTTGATCAGAAAGAGCTGAATATGAGACAAAGGAGGTGGCTGGAATTATTGAAGGACTATGACTTTAGTTTGAACTACCATCCGGGGAAGGCTAATGTTGTAGCCGACGCTTTGAGTAGGAAGTCCCTTCATGTGTCTGCAATGATGGTGAAGGAGCTCGAATTGATTGAGCAGTTTCGGGATTTGAGTTTGGTCTGTGAAGTAACGCCTAAGAGTGTGAGACTGGGAATGTTGAAGATTCACAATGAATTTTTAGATGTTATTAGAGTGGCTCAGAAACAAGATATTAAGTTAGTTGAAGCGGCAGTTGGGATTGATCATTCCGAGAGTAAGGATTATGAGATAGATGCACAAGATGTGTTGAGGCACCGTGGAAGAATTTGTATTCCTGATGACGAAGAAATTAAGAAGGCAATCCTTGAAGAAGGCCATCGGAGTAAGTTGAGTATCCACCCAGGAGCCACAAAGATGTACCAAGATTTGAAGAAACTGTTTTGGTGGCCTGGCATGAAGCGAGAAGTAGCCCAATTCGTGTACGCTTGTTTGACATGTCAGAAATCTAAGGTAGAACATCAGAAGCCGGCAGGGTTGATGCAGCCATTGGATGTTCCGGAATGGAAGTGGGATGGTATCTCCATGGATTTTGTAACTGGGTTGCCGAGTACAGTTAGAGGATTTGATGCTATATGGGTGATTGTGGACAGGTTGACGAAATCTGCGCACTTTTTGCCGATTAATATGACTTATCCGGTTCCGAAGTTGGCAGATATTTATGTTAAGACTATTGTGAAGCTGCATGGTGTTCCTTTGAGTATCGTGTCCGATCGGGATCCTAGATTTACTTCTGAATTTTGGAAAAGCTTGCAAGGGGCCTTAGGTTCTAAATTGAGATTGAGTTCCGCTTATCATCCCCAGACAGACGGGCAGACGGAGAGAACTATCCAGTCACTAGAGGACTTGTTGAGAGCATGCGTTCTTGAACAAGGAGGTTCGTGGGATTCCCATTTGCCATTGATTGAATTCACCTATAATAATAGTTTTCATGCGAGTATTGGGATGGCGCCTTTCGAGGCATTGTATGGTAGGAGGTGCAGGACACCCTTGTGTTGGTATGAATCAGGGGAGAGTGTGGTATTAGGCCCTGAGATTGTGCGGGAGACTACGGAGAAGGTGAAGATGATTCGAGAGAAGATGAAAGCCTCGCAGAGTAGGCAGAAGAGCTATCATGATAAGAGAAGAAAGGATCTAGAGTTTCAAGCTGGTGACCATGTATTCTTGAGAGTCACTCCGGTGACAGGTGTGGGTCGTGCCTTGAAATCTAAGAAGCTAACCCCTCGTTTTATTGGCCCATACCAGATTTTGGAAAGAGTTGGGAAGGTTGCCTATCGGGTGGCATTGCCACCTAATTTGTCTAATCTGCACGACGTGTTCCATGTATCTCAGTTGCGGAAGTATGTACCTGATCCGTCGCACGTAATTCAAATGGATAATGTGGAGGTGAGGGAGAACCTCACCGTGGAGACTATGCCAGTTAGAATTGAAGACCGGGAGGTAAAGGTGTTAAGAGGCAAAGAGATCAATTTAGTGAAAGTGGTTTGGTTGGGAGCCGTGGGCGAGAGCATGACGTGGGAATTGGAAAGTAAGATGAAAGAAGCCTATCCAGAGTTATTTGATTCAGGTAATTTCGAGGACGAAATTCTCTAAGTGGGGGAGAGTTGTAACGCCCTAAAATAATTTAATTAAATTAATTAATTAAGTTATTTGAGGGATTACAAAATTATTTAAGTGGAATGATTAAATTGGATTTGTTTTATTTCAGGGGGTGTGATGAATTAAAAAGGGTGGTGTGAAAAATGGGCCCAAGCCACTTAAGTGACCCAAGCCCATTCCCATTTATCCTAAAACCTAAGAATTAGCTCTCATTATCAAGAAAGAAAGAAAGGCAGCGAAACTGAGAGTGAGAGGAGAAGTGGGTTGCGATTTCCAGCAAGAAGAAAATAAGGGTTTTAATTCATCTTGGCTTTAGGTAAGTGCCTTTGATCCTTTTCCCTTCCATTTTTTTTCTTCTCTTCCAAGTGATGGTCTCAAACCCTTCTTTCTTTCATTGTTGCGATTCATCCATGGTTTGTGTTGCTGAATGCGATTTGCGAATAGAAGAGGAGGGAAAGGAGCTGCTGCCATTTCGTTCTTGAGGCTTAGGGGTGGCTGAGTTCTTCAATCACAAGGTTAGGGGGCTCTATTTATACTTATAATAATGCTTAAGTGGGATTGTTGTAGTGATAAAGGCTGAATTATGTGTTTTGTGAAATGATTGAACAATTTCTTAAGTTGGGTTGTTGTGGTGATATGGGCTGAATGGTTGTTTTTGGGAAATGATTGAATGACTGCTACTGTTGGAGTTGTCCTAGCCGAATTGTTGCTCTAGGGAAATTGAAATTGTTAAGTAATTAATAATGTGAATTGTTGTTCCATTTGAATTGCCACTGTTTGTAAATTCCAAGTCTTAAATAAATGAATTGGTAAATTGTTGTTTTAGTGAAATGGTTAAATAATTGTTTTAGTTGAATATAGTTGTTGAACAGGATAGCTACTGTTTTGGTTAATTTAGTGTGATAGGTTGAATTGTAGTTTAGTTGAATTATTGAGTAAATGGCTACTGTGGGTGGTTGTCTTAGTTGAGTTGTTGTTTCCTTGTGGTCTTAGTAAATTGTTGTGGTTATTTGAAATTGTTGAATAATTATCATTGTTGAATTGTGGCCCTATTTCGAATTGCCTCTGTTTTGTGATTCTAGTGAATTGTTAAGTAATTAATATTGTCGAATTGTTGTTCCATGCGAATTTGCCACTGTCTTGTTATCCTATGAATTGTTGTTTTTATGAAATTAATGAAGATAATTGTTCTGTTTGTTTGATTGGAAATAATGGTATAGTATATATGTTAAGGAAAATGGTGCACACTTGTTACTGTTAGTGAGATTGAAATTAGTTGTTAATGGTATAGTTAGGGATTGAAAATAATGGCCACTGTGGTGTTATTTTGATGAGCAAGTGAAATTGTAAAAAATTAGATTACTAGCCTAAGGATATAAAGCGGTGTGTACGGAGTTGTAATTAATTGGAGATGTGAAAGCGGTGAGGGACTCCGGGTCCAAAGCGGTGCGATAACCTTAAGACCTTTATGTTGATTGTATTAAGTTGAGAAATGCAAAGCGATGAGTTAATAATTATTATGGTTTATGTGTGGCGTTGTGGTGCATAGGCATAGTGTCGCATGACTCATGTTGCATAAAGCGGTGTGTCGGCTTCGGCCAAAGCGGTGAGTGCCCTCCAGGCTAATAGCGGTGATGATGGATCCACATGCATGTTGCATTACATGCATTAGTCAAGCATTTGATGGGTTTATGGATGAATTATGAATATGATGATTGTTGTTGATAATGTGGTGAATTGTTATGAATTGGTGTTGCTGCTGCCTTCCTTACTATAACGCTTTTCTTAATCATTATTATTTGTGTAAAGAGACTCACCCTACTGCCTTTGTTGCTTCTTATGTCGGCAACTTGCAGGTAATCGAGAGTGAGGGCATCCTTATGCCTCTTTTCTAGTAGTGTGTCAGCTCTGATATGTAGCACCAGGGGAAGGGCGTAGTAGTACTTTTTTTGTGTCGTTTTGATGTATTGGATCGTTATATCGATGTATTGATACCATTCCGCTGTGTTGAGGCGATTTGATTTATGTGCTGTAAACTAAAACAGGTGTTGTGGGCCCGTCCCCAAACTATTCGTGCTATATATCGTGCTGTTGATTTTGGACTTTACGTCATTGATTATAATTAGAAGATTTTTATAAGTGTTGAAAATGTGACACCTTCTTCAATGATTATATTCTTTTCGAAAAAACTCTGATCTATATATTAAATAATAGTTAACTTAGAAGGGGGTGTTACATAGTGGTATCAGAGCTGAAGTTGGTCTGTCCGACCAAGTGTCTAGGTGTTATGTCTGTGGTATCTAATTATGTTTATTTGTGTAGAAATCTGATTCGATGGCGAGACGCGATGACGCTGCTTTGGCTGCTGCTCTGCAAGCCATAGCTCAAGCTGTTGGGAATCAGCACACGGCTGCTGATGCTAATGCTCGCAACTTAGCAACGTTCCAGAGGGAAAATCCACCCACCTTCAAGGGTCGGTATGACCCCGATGGAGCCTTGGCCTGGTTAAAGGAGATAGAGCGGATCTTCCGTGTCATGGAGTGTTCTGCTGCCCAGAAAGTGAAATTGGGAACTCATATGCTAGCAGAGGAAGCTGACGACTGGTGGTTGGGAATGCTGCGAAGATTGGAAAATGCTGGTGTGGAAGTTACTTGGGAAGTTTTCACAAAGGAGTTCAAGAGAAAGTACTACCCTGAGGATGTGCGAGCTAAGAAGGAAGTGGAATTTCTAGAGCTGAAGCAGGGAAATAAGACGGTAGCTGAGTATGCCGCCAAATTTGAGGAGTTAGCCAAATTCTGTCCTTACTATGCCAATGATGCCGATTCGGAGTTCTCCAAGTGTGTCAAATTTGAGAGTGGTCTGCGCCCTGATATAAAGAAAGCAATTGGGTATCAAGAGATTCGGGATTTTGCTAGATTGGTTGATAAGTGTAGGATCTATGAAGAAGACAGTAATGCTGCTTACAAGGCTGTGAAGGAAAATAGGAATTCTCAGTTTAGGGTAAAGCCCTATGATGTTGCTGGAAGTAAAGGTAAGTGGAAAGCAGGTTCTGGTCAGAAATCAAGTGGGGGAGGTGCCCCTTCGGACATTGTGTGTTATTCTTGTAAGAAGCCTGGTCATAAGAGTAATGAGTGCCCCGAGGCCAATTGTTTCAAGTGTGGTCAGAAGGGCCATAAAGCTGCTAACTGTGAAAAGAAGGGGATTGTTTGCTATAATTGTGAAGAAGTGGGGCATGTGAGTGCTAATTGTCCTAAACCCAAGAGGGAGAGAGCTAAAGGGAAAGTGTTTGCGCTGGCAGGATCCGAAGATGCTAACGAGATTAGAGGTACTTGCATTATTTATGGTATTCCTGTGATTGCTATAATAGATACCGGTGCTACTCATTCTTTCATTGCTTCATTATGTGCTGAAAAATTGGGCCTTGAATTGTCTTCTATGATGAGGGAGATGGTTATTGACACTCCAGCTAAGGGGTCGGTAACTACCTCCCTAGTGTGTGCTAAGTGTCCTCTGTCAGTCTTCGGCAGAGATTTTCTTGTGAACCTTATTTGTTTGCCTTTGGAGGGATTGGACGTTATCCTTGGTATGGACTGGTTAGTTGATAACCATGTGCATATCAATTGCTTCGAGAGATCTGTGAGTTTCCTTGTCCCTGAGGAAGAAGAATCTGCCTTGCTGCCTGCTAGTCAATTGCGTAGGTTAATGAGAGAAGAAGTTCATCTATTTGCCTTGATGGCGTCTCTGTCTGTTGAAAGTCAAGATATCATTGAGGGGTTGAAGGTAGTGTGCGAATTTCCGGAAGTGTTCCCTGATGAGATTCCGAGTGTTCCGCCAGAGAGGGAGATTGAATTTGCTATTGATCTTGTGCCGGGTACGAGGCCTGTGTCTATGGCACCGTACCGGATGTCGGCGTCTGAATTATCTGAATTGAAGAGTCAGCTAGAGGAGTTACTTGAGAAGAAGTTCATAAGGCCTAGTGTGTCGCCTTGGGGAGCACCTGTATTGTTAGTGAAGAAGAAGGATGGAAGCATGAGGCTTTGCGTGGACTATAGACAATTGAATAAAGTGACAATCAAAAACAGGTATCCGCTTCCGAGAATTGATGACTTGATGGATCAGTTGGTGGGTGCTAAGGTGTTTAGCAAGATCGACTTGAGGTCGGGTTATCACCAAATCAAGGTGAAGGATGATGACGTGCAGAAGACGGCTTTCAGAACTAGATATGGGCACTATGAATATTCTGTAATGCCGTTTGGTGTTACAAACGCACCCGGGGTGTTTATGGAGTACATGAACCGTACCTTCCATAGCTACTTGGATCGTTTTGTAGTGGTATTTATAGATGATATTCTGGTGTATTCCAAGACGGAAGAAGAGCACACAGAGCAGTTGAGGTTAGTGCTAGAAGTATTGAAGGAAAAGAAGCTTTATGCAAAATTGTCAAAGTGCGAGTTCTGGTTGCATAAGGTGAGTTTTCTTGGCCATGTGATATCTGGTGACGGTATAGCTGTAGACCCAGCCAAGGTTGATGCTGTGTTACAGTGGGAGAGCCCAAAGTCAGTGACTGAGATAAGGAGTTTCTTGGGTTTAGCCGGTTACTACAGGAGGTTTATAGAGGGTTTCTCTAAGCTAGCCCTTCCGTTGACTCAATTGACGTGTAAGGGAAAGGCTTTTGTGTGGGATGCCCGGTGTGAAGAGAGCTTCAATGAGTTGAAGAAGAGCTTTTGTGTGGGATGCCCGGTGCTACAAAGATTTTGATCACTTTTATTCGATCGATTATGACGTGGACATGGTGTTGTTACATTAGAGTGGCGGCGGTCCTAGAAGAAAAACATATGCCGCAAACACTTATCCTTTAGAATATAACTTTTTCAGGTACTTGGATAATTCCAACTGAATAGTTGTACTGTTCTGAGAGTCGCAAGTTTATATCTATATATTTTAATGATCCAAGTTAGAGTCATACTTAAGTGAAAAATCCCTTTCTGTATTGTTATTGATGTGTTTAATGATCCAGGTTTATATCTATATATTTTAAATAGGTAGGACGGCTCAGATGATCAATCCCTTTCTGTATTGATGTCCTTAGTATCAACCACAACTGAACAACACAGCATACCCGTGATCTCCTTAGTATCAAGAAAATTGTTATTGATGTTTTGGGGTTAGGCTGAGAGAAGTTGGTTCTTCCTTAGGAAAAGGTAGTTATAGTTTCTGCTTTTTTTACTTTCAAGGATCTATGTTCAACAATATTGCGAGTGGATGATTTGTTGTTGATGGAAAAAAACATTGTCATTACAACATGTAAATTGGAAAGGATATTACCACCAGGATTCTTTAACTCCATGGAGCATATACCTGTTCATCTGCCTTATGAAGCAAGGGTTGGGGATCCCATTCAATATCGTTGGATGTATCCATTTGAGAGGTAATTATTATTCAGTGTATGAGTTTGTCTTTCTTTTCTATTTGTAGTTAGTAGCTAACCACTACAAGAATTTCGCCCATTTCCGGCGGGGCATTTCCGGCGGATTAAATCCGCCAGTAAATTACCGACGGATTTTGGGCGTTACCGGCAGATTTAATCCCCCGGTAAATTACCGGCGGATTTTGAGGGTTACCGGCGGATTTTGAGCGTTACCGGCGGAATTGTTTTGCGTAAATTTATTTATTTTTTTTAAAAATAATCCGCCGGAAATGGCTATTACCGGCGGATTTTTAAAATTTTTTTTTATTATTTTTTTAAAAAAATCCGCCGGTAACGCACATTATTTTGTTCATATTATTTTGAGTCACATGTTCAATCATTGAGAAATAGAGTAGGTCGAAATGATGATGGAGGTCAAGTTGAGTTAGTTCAACAAACTTTGTCAATTTTCAATCAATCTGGTCGCTCAGCTGGAACCAGTAAGAGTCGATATTTGAGTGATAGGGAATTAGCAACTGCTCATTTACATATCCTACTAAATTGTGAAGAGGTTCAGCCATACCTAGAGTAAGTACACAAAATTGTACTTGATTTGTTAATTTTACATTGATTATAACATGTATAACATCACTATATATATATTATATTTGTTAGATACTTTGTGCAACATCTGGAAGCATCTAATCCAAACATGCGTCAAACAGATGTCGACATTAGGATCACGTCTGAATTTCCAAGTTGGTTTCAAACATATGTAAGTGTCTTACGATAGCAATTATGAAGCCGGTGTAATCCTATAGTTGCTGAGTATAACGAGTTTATATGTTTGTTGATAGGTACATGATCCAAAAAGCTTAGTACAAAATCAACATTTGCACCACTTAGCATGGGGTCCTAAAAGGAAGGTCTATACTTGGCCTATTCATTTTGTTAATGGTTTTAAGTTTCATACGGAGGAATGGAGTGTTGGTAAGAAAACTGTCAATTGTGGAGTTTGTGTTAAGGGTGGTGATGAAGGAGTTGATGAGAATTATTATTATGGTGCTATTAAGGAAATTATGCAAGTTTCATACCTTGGAGGACAAACTGAACAATTAGTTTTATTTAACTGTGAATGGTATGATGCTGTTGTCAATCGTGGTGTGAAGGTTCATCCCCAATATGGCATTGTGGAGGTTCATCATCGTAGAAGATATACAAACTATGATCCCTTCATATTTGCAGCAAATGCTATTCAGGTGTATTATGTACCTTACCCAGTTAAAATAAAAGAAAAGGTTGATTGGCGGGTTGTCATCAAAACCAAACCTAGAGGTACTGTCGATGATAGATATACATTAGAGGTTGCGTATCAAGATTCAACGATAACTAATGCGAGTTTTGCAATAAATGAAGAGCTACTTGGTGACTTGAGAGATGAAGGGCAATATTAGGAAGTAGAAATGAATGTTCAAGATGCAGAAGAAAATGGGGAGGAGGAGGAGGAGGAGGAGGAGGAGGAGGAGGAAGAGGAAGAGAATGGGGAGGAAATGGAGGGAGAGGATAAGGATGAGGGCGAGGACGAGGAAGAGGAAGAGGATGGGGAGGAGATGGAGGAAGAGGATAAGAATGAGGATGAGGAAGAGGAAGAGGATAGTGATGATGAAGATGAAAATGATGATGATTAGCTTGGAGATATATAGTATAGATTGTTATTCTTTGTTGGTTTCTTAGTATGTCGCGTTCTTAAAATTATGCAATCATTATCTACTATAATCTATTAATCAACTCAAATAATCTACTATCTATCTTTTACTATCTACTATAATCTACTAATCAACTCAAATAATCAATTGAAACTATGAGATAATTGCACCGATACATAAAAAAACACGGGATAACTACACTGATATATAAAAAAATACGATGATAACTGCAATGATATATATATATATATATATATATATATATATATATATATATATATAACACTGCACTGATATATAAAAAAATACGGGATAAATGTAGAGATTGTTTTTAAAAGATACTTTTACATTTTTAGATTTTAATATTTATCTACTTTTTTATTTGAAACTCCCTTTTTATCTACTTTAAATTTGTCTTTATTTTTATGGGCTAATATTCAGACTATTTAAATATATTTTAAGTTCATTCATAAAAAGAACATATGTGCGTATACACGAGTATCCTAATAGTTCCGTATTTATTTCCCGTTTTCCATGTTGCCTTAATCCGAAAAAGATAAACCCCACTTCAGATCTGCAACAACACCAGCTACCCACAGTCTCACCACGTATATTTTGTGGACAATATAGCGACACCAATCTCTCCTTTTTTGTGTTAAAAAAATCTCTACTTTTCTTTTTATCAATCAATGTGTTTGTTTGCAGTCCAATTGGTTCGGTACATGTGGACCGTACCAGTTCGGCACTCATCTATCATATTGTACCTCCTATCTATCTATCTCTCCTTTTTTGTGTTAAAAAAATCTCTATACTTCTTTTCTTTTTATCAATCATTGTGTTTGTTTGCAGTCCAATTGGTTCGGTCAAGGAGGGTAGTATGTTATAGGTTTACTCGTGGTCAGTTTGGTTTGGTTCGGTTGGTGGAACAAAAAAGGTGGGTCGAAACAAACCACGCGGTTGATTGAAAAAAACAAGTAGATCCGTTAAACATCAATTTTGCGCGGTTTTTGGTTTGCGATTTTGTATTGGATTGGTTCAGTTTTGAACACCCGGCCATATTTGAATCAACACATGCATAGACAATAATTTTAGTGTCCTTATTGAAAAAAATATCAACGTGCTTGTACCCACACTTTACCTGCGAAAATATAATTAATACTATAAAAATTACCATAATTCAATTAAAAAAGCGATCAATATTTGTTTTCAAATCTATTTAATAAAATATTACAAAATGATGTAGTTAGCAAAATAAAAACATATAGAATATTAGTAGTTAGGTATATGTTTAATGTATTTATTTTTTTAAAGTTGGATATACTTAAAATTGTAATAATAATAACTAATAATAAATAAAAAATATTAGTAGTTAAATTTGATATTTAATGAATAAATCATTTTATTTTATTTTAAATTTCTTATAATAAATTTGTAGTGTGTAAAAGATTCAAGGTACTCCAAAATTAAACTTTATAAAGTTACTCTACATCCTGATATTTAATTTGGATCCGATAAGACATGAGCATATAGTGGCTGTTGTAAGTTACAATTTAATAAAAATACGTGCTAACAAACAAATATTAACATGCCCAACACGCATTAGTTAATAAGAAGGCTAAATATATATTTTGGCCCTTTATCTTTGGGGTTGTGGTCACTTTGGCCCTTTATCTTTTTTTTTTCTCATTTTAGACCCTCATGTTTTTTGTGTGTGTCATTTTGGCCCCTGCCGTTATGTTTATGTTTTTTTAGGCAAATTTTTAAGGACGAAAATGAAATCAATTAAAAACATAAGGGCCCAAAATGAAATCAATTAAAAACATAAGGGACTAAAATGAAATCAATTAAAAACATAAGGGACCAAAATGATAACGGCAGGGGCCAAAATGACGCACACAAAAAACATGAGGGTCTAAAATGAGAAAAAAAAAAGATAAAGGGCCAAAGTGACCACAACCCCAAAGATAAAGGGCCAAAATATATATTTAGCCTAATAAGAATAACACTTAAGTTTATTTTAAAATACTTTTTTTGATCAAAAGTTTATTTTAAAATACTTTAATAAGTGATCAGTGCATAGCATTTTACTCTATATAAAACGTTGCTTAGGTTGGTGCTTATTATGTGAAACACGCTATCTCATAATTCTCATCAGAAACAGAAACAGAAACAATGGATATTCCTTCAATATTCTGGTGGATTGTAACAGCAATAGTAGCTATGATTCCCATATGGGCATTGCAGAAGCTGAATTGGTTGTGGATTAGGCCAAAGAGGTTGGAAAAGCTTCTTAGAGCGCAAGGTCTTCGAGGTGATTCGTATAAGCTGAAGTCAGATGCGACTCCAAAGCATATGTATATGCTGAAGATGCAATATGAAGCCAAATTCCAACCCCTTACTGCTCTCCCAGATCATGATGTTGCACCACATATCTTCACCCCTGTCCATCACACCGTTGACAAATATGGTACGTATTAATTAATTAATTAACTAACTAACATGATTCTAATATTTAAAAGCCTATATATTTTGAACAGTTAATTAATTGCTACGGATTACTCATATGCTGTGCAGGCAAGAATTCCTTTATATGGGAAGGTAGAACACCAAAGGTGATTATCACAGATCCAGAACAAATCAAAGAAATATTTAATAGGCCACAGGACTTCACAAAAGTCAAGTTCAACTCCATCGCTAAGTTTTTAACTGTTGGTCTGGTGAATTATAATGGTCAGAAATGGGCTAAAATGCGAAAGATTATTAACCCAGCATTCCACCTAGATAAATTGAAAGTAAGGTCCTTTTTTTTCACTTATCCGTGTATTTAGTGATCAAAGTCTATTTTTTTTTCCCTTTTGCTAAATTAATGTGATGTATTGCAGAATATGGTACCAGCGTTTCTTCAAAGCAGTCATGATATGATTAGCATGTGGAAGGAGATGTTGTCATCAGATGAATCATGTGAGATTGATGTTTGGCCTTTCCTTCAAAATTTAGCTCGAGATGCGATTTCTAGAACGTCATTTGGAAGTAGTTATGCAGAAGGAACAAAAATATTTGAACTTTTAAAGAGGCAAGGGGACATTGTAATTAAAACAAGGTATACTCTCATTCCAAAGAGATCGTTAGACGCACTTATTAAAATAGGAAGTTATTTTCTTACAAAAAAAAATAGGAAGTTTTGTAGTCCACCATTTACTGCAATACATCAAAGCAACAATAGGAATGGGTATGCTGTTGTTACTAGTACAGAGTATTAGTAGATTAACTAATCTACTAGTATGTTACTTCCCCTCGCTGTAATGCAATGTAAGATTTGAAATGATTTGTTGGGCCAGTAGGACCAGCGAGGGGAAGTGGACCAACGACGAGCAGGACAGCTGGCCTAGAGTTTTAACGCTGCTCCGTACCCAATGTGGGGATCGAACCCCAACCCTTAATGTGAAAGGGATTTATGGCTTAGTTTTTCGTTAGAAGTTAGTTTTACTTTCTACTAGTATGTTACTTGGAAACAATGTTTTAAAAATCGGACCGGACCGGACCGACCGGTTCAATTGGTTGAACCGGGAACCGGACCCCCGGCCGGTTGGTTCAACCCCATTTGAACCGCAGACCTATATTGAACCGCCCAGAACCGGATCTAACCAGGGAAGAACCGGGTTGAACCGCGGTTCAACCGCTTTGAACCGGAAACCAAACCGGATTGAACCGCCCGAAATACATTTTTTTATTTTTAAATTTACTTTTTTCTCCAAAATTTAATATTTTTTATTTAATAAATTACTCATCCGGTTCAACCATGGTTGAACCGGTTGAACCGATTGAACCATGAACCGGAGGCCTCGCCGGTTCGATCTCCGGTCCGGTTTTAAAAACATTGCTTGGAAATTCACAAGTTGTTCAATTCCCTCATTATTAATATCATTAGATATCTATTTCCAGCACTCTACCAAAAAGTACAACTACCAACAAGCTGATGGAGGAAATGGATACAGATATTTATGATTATGTTGATGGAATCATTAAAAAGCGAGAAACAATCATGAAAAATGGGAAAGCTACTACGTATGATGATTTACTAGACATACTTTTGGAATCAAATCACATTGAAATTGAAGGGCATAAAAAAAGCAATACTGCTGGAATGACCAAGGAAGAAGTAGTTAAGGAATGCAAGCATTTCTTCCTTGCGGGACAAGAGACCACTGCATCTTTATTAGTTTGGACAATGGTGTTATTGGCTAGGTATCCTGAATGGCAAGCTCGTGCAAGGCAAGAAGTTTTGCAAGTTTTTGGAAACCAAAATCCAAACTATAATGGATTAAGTCAACTTAAAATTGTATGTATATATATATATATATCACATTTTCATTTTGAACATTATTTTTTATCAACATTTTTTGGTGCTAACTCTTTGGTAATTATTTTTTGTCCCTAGGTGACCATGATTTTATATGAGGTTCTCAGGTTATATCCACCAACAATTTACCTAGTTCGAGCTGTTCAAAATAATTTGAAACTTGGAAACCTATCACTACCTGCGGGAATACAAGTTTCAATACCAATACATTTGGTTCACCTTGATTCTGATATTTGGGGTGATGATGCCAAGGAGTTTAAACCAGAAAGGTTCTCTGAAGGAATCGCAAAGGCCACGAAAGGCCAAGTTTCATTTTTCCCATTCGGATGGGGTCCTAGAATATGTATTGGCCAAAACTTCTCCTTAATGGAAGCCAAAATAGTACTCTCACTACTTCTTCAAAATTTCTCATTTCAGCTTTCTGCAGAATATAAGCACCTCCCCACTGCTGTCCTTAGTTTGCAGCCAAAACATGGGGCTCAATTCCATCTACACAAGTTGTGACATCAATCACATTAAGTTGTTGTAATGTGCCTCCATGAAGTTCAGATAGGATTTTACTGAATAATTTGTTATAGCTAGAAGGCCAAGTCTTTAAGGGATGTCATTTAAGTTGTTTTGTTGTGGTTTATTTTTAAGTGAAATCCTTCTAAGAAGATTATGTTTTGTTTTTCAGTTATGCTTCACCTCACACATTGAGCAATACCATGCTTGTAACTTTTGTGCTAGTTTTTTTTTTTACCGTGTTATTGATATGCAGTAATTTGTGTGCTAGTTATTATAACTTTATTCGTTTTTATCAGAAGAACTTTATTCTTCAATTTGTTTATATATCAACAAATTGGTATTAATGCAATTCTTTTTGATAGTTGGGTGCTTACCCATTTACTATATATCATGCTTGGGTTTAGAAAGTTGCTTAGACTCTAGAAACAAAGACTTCAAAGCTACAGAATCACAATGTCTCAACAAGGTGAAGAAGAGAGATCTAGACCAGGTTCCATTGGAGGATCAGTTAGAGGCGGCGGTCCAGGCTCACATCATGCACCTGAGGATGATCACAGAAATCAATTCATCAACATGGGACCAATAGGTATGATTAATGATAGAGATAGACCCATGAGGGATTATGCTATGTTTGATCATTAGAATATACAAATAAGTATAGAAAGACCTCATATTGATGTTGTGCATTTTGAATTTAAACCCATGATGTTCCAAATGTACAAACAATTGGTCAATTTGGTGGATCTCCTCATGAGGATCCCCATGAGCATTTAAAACAATTTTTAGAAGTATGTAGTAACTTTATCATTCCTGGTGTTAGTGAAGATGCATTTAAACTTAAGCTATTTCCATATTCTTTGAAAGATAAGGCTAAATCTTGGTTGAATTCATTAGAGCCTAATCCTATTCATTAATGTGATGAGGGACAAGGTCACCACAGAGTTACCAGAACTCTAACATGAAGCTTAGTCTAGCTAAAGACTATAAATCAAGCGCTTATGGGAGGCAACCCATGATTTTGTGGTAAGTTATTAGTTATTTTGTTCAAATTGATGTTTTCAAGTGTTTTGTAGGAACACAGGTTTTAGTGCAGCTGCACTGCATGCACCTGCACCACTCTATACTCACACTACAAAAAAAACACTGATTAGCGACGGACATTAGCGAGGGACTTGTTGTCCCTCGCAAAAACAGTGATTAGCGAGGGAATTAGCGAGGGCATAGAGCTGTCCCTCGCTAATGACTGCCCTCGCTAATTCCCTCGCTAACGTTAACTTTTCAGATGATGAGACAGTTCCCTCGCTAATTCCCTCGCAAATTTTTTTCTTTTTTCCTTTATATCCGTTTACACCCTCACTCTTCTTTCTCACTCACTCACTCACTCTTCACCATTCCTCTTCCCTTCCTCTTCCCCCTTCCACTTCCTCTCGCACCCTTCTTCTCTCTTCACTCTTCCACCACCACCACCACCACCACCATCATCACCACCTCCTCTCACACTCTTCTTCTCTCTTCACTCTTCCAACACCACCACCACCACATACCTCCTACCACTCTCACTCACTCTCTCTTACTCTTCACCACCACCAACCCACCACCCCACCACCACCACTCTCACTCTTTCTCTCTCTCTCGCTCTCTTCTCTCTTTCTCTCTCTCTCTCTCTCTCTCTCTCTCTCTCTCTCTCTCTCTCTCTCTCTCTCTCTCTCTCTCTCTCTCTCTCTCTTTCTCCCTTACTCTTCTCCTTCTCTCTACTCTAAACCACCCATCACCACCACCACCACCACACCACCACCACGCCACCACCACCACACATCACCACAAAATTAATAATATAATATAATATTCATTAATTAATATATATAAAAAAAACAAGCCATTCAGCACTGGACACGTGTCATTTTTTTTTTAAAACTGCAGTCATTAGCGAGGGAATTAGCGAGGGCAAAAGCCGTCGCTAATTCCTGCGCATTTACCAACCCCTGCAACTGAGTCCCATCACCTAAAAAGCTGCAGTCATTAGCGAGGGAACTAGCGACGGCATAGTCCCTCACTAATTAGCGAGGGATCCAACTTCCCTCGCTAATCCCATTTGCGAGGAGGGAATTAGCGAGGGAACCAGTCCCTCGCTAAGTCCCTCGCAAATGACCATTAGTGAGGGAATCAGGTCATTTTGCGAGGGAACTGTCCCTCGCTAATGACTACTTTTTTTGTAGTGTCAGTGCTCCTGCATCAACAATTCAAAATTCGCTTGGGTGAAAAGTCTTTCAAAAATGACCAGCGCATCTGTTGTAGTGCAAGCTAGTGCAGGAGCATCTGATGCATCTATAGCAAAGAAACCTGATGAACCAGAACTAACAACAGAGGTGGCTGGTGCAACTGCATCTAGTGTAGATGCACCAAAAGAGGAGGAGCCCAAGAAGAAGAAGCAGAAGGTCAAACACATTCCTGTGAGATCAAGCTCAAGGCTCAGGAGTGGAGCCAAAAAGTAAACTTTAATGTTGTTCAGTTATTTTTCTTAAGTACTTTGTTTAATGTGTTTGGTTTGTCCCACATGTACTAACCTCTCTCCCCATTTTGAACAAAATTCCTTTTTGAACTCAACTTAGAGCAGTGAGGATACTGCTCAACTTTAAGTTGGGGGGAGCACTTTATACTTTATCACTCTATGCATGTGTGTGTTTTAACTAGTTATGTGTGTTTGTTTTAAGTACTTATATATGCTTGTGTTAGTATCTGTTATAAATATGTGTTTGTTTGTCCATGTGAAATAGTTTTAATTAAATTTTAGTATTAGATGTACTCAATAAAGTAGTTTGAAATGCCTTAAACTGTTTTCAAAAAGTAGAAATTCCTTTTCAAAAACAGTAGGTGCATAAATTCTGTTGTAAGGTGCATCAAAATTGTTTCTATGTTCAAAGTAGGATTTGATAGTTTTGAAGCATGACCAGCTTAGATTCTTTTTCACAAACTTAGCCAAATGCATTCTTTGAACTGAATTTTAAATGATGAAAAAAGAAAAAGAAAAGAAGCATTGTTTTCCCCCAAATGACTAATTTTATTATTACTTTGACACATCAAAACTGAGTTTTGAAAAAACCTTGCTATTTGAAAAAACTATCTGATGCAAGAGGAATTTTGAGAAAGCCAAGGTCAAGGCTAAATTTTTACTAAAAATATAGAAGAGCATAAAGAATTAAGTTTGGGGGAGTTTCCATGAATACTAAGGCTGAGTATGAGAAACTTAGAGTAGTCAATGCCATAGGTTATCAAAAGATATTACAAAGTGTCAAATTGAATATAAATAGCTATATTGGCCTGGATCATAAAACTGCACCCGTTCCAAAGTGCATGAAAAAAAAAGTATGCATAAGGGGGTCAGTATATGCTACAAAGTCTTGAAAGTAGTCTCAGGGCAGCTGCACTCAAAGCTCCTGCACCATCAAAATATAGTGCACCTGCACTTCAGAAATGTGATGCACCTGCACCCACTGCATCTGCATCCAGAAAAACCACCTAAAATAGGAATAGTGCATTGACTCAACAGTTCTGAAATACTTATTCAAAGCCCTTTGTTGTGTTTAGAGCCTTCAAAGTCTTGAGGGTGTTGTTAGTCTAAGTATATATTTTGAAACATCTTTACTTTGACCAAACGTGATCTAAATTTTTCAAAAGCTAAAAGAAACTTTTTACTTAGTTTTGGAACTGATTGAAATCTCTGTGGGGCACACACTCACATAAATGAGTTTTAATAACTTTGGATGTTTGGGAATTCAAAGATACAAAGACAAAATTTTGTGAAAAATAAAGTTCATAAAAATGCATTATCTGAAAAATTATTCTTTGAAAAGATGTGAGCTGATCTGTTCTTCTTAATTATGAAAATCCTATTTGTGTTTTCTTTTTGTCATTACTTGAGGACAAGCAATGGTTTAAGTTTGGGGGTGTGATAACTCTATTTTATATAGAGTTAATTATACATCTAAACCAAAATAAATTGCTCAAATTCAAGTGACTTTAGTGTTAAATATAAGTCTATAAATAAAAGAACAACATTCTAAGTTTCAAAGAGGGTTATGTAATGATTTAAGCATTTTGTATATATATTAGTATGTTTGATGTGTTTGTTCAGTGCACCTGCAGTTGAGGCACCTGCACCAGAAAACAACAGTGCACCTGCACTTGATGCAACTGCACCAGATTAAGACAGTGCACCTGCACTTAATGCTCCTGCACTGAAAACAGATTTCAAATGCAAGAAGCACCACAAAATCATACCAATGCACCAGCCCTTCATTGATGACATCATGCTTAGTCATGGATCACATGGGGCACATGCAACTTGCAAATTTTGGCGCCTACCATAGAAGTTAGCTTTGAAGAGTCACTCACTTAGGGACACTTGGTCATCCATTAGTGGACCTCCATTTGTGTTTGAGTGTGCGATTCAATCTGCTGTCTGAAGTTCAGAAACTTAACCATAGTTAACTTCTCAAGTTAACTTAATCTCCAAGGAAGTCTCACTTTTTGAAAGCTATAAAAGGACCCTCACTTCTCAATTGTAAACACACCTCAAGATATCAACAAGATATCCTTAGAATTAGTTTTAGATAGTTTTTAAATTTCAGGAAGGTAAGGAAGGAATCGACAACTTCTTTCTTCACTTCCACGTAGTACTAGCTAACTGCAGGGAATCAGTGCACCTGTATTGCTTGGGAATTCATGCAAAGGAACTCCAACTTGTGTAACCTTTACCTTGTTGCTTTATTTTATGATTTCATTTATATAAACATGTTCTATTCGGTTTATATATGTCTTGCAATGTCTAACATGAGCTAAATTTCTTTAGTTGAGATGTTCTAACCTTATAATGATCGTTTAAGTAAGTTGTTGTGCTTTTATATGGTATATGCATTTTAGTTCTTGTGTAATACTTCTTTCAACACTTGCTTTAAGGTTGATCGCTTGAAATAAGTAGATTTGTAAAAGTAGTCATGATTTACAATTAAGAACGCAAAAACTAATGAGGGTGAGTGTTTTAATAAAGTCTTTGTTAACTTGTTTTAATAAAGAAACCTTTGTTAATTCCATGTTAAGTCCTATACATAGGATAACATAGTCCTTAGGGTGATTCAGTGGGTACTTAAGAGGCAGGAGTGAACTTATTTAGCATGCTTAGACATAGGAAACTTGTAATGAAACTCTGAAGAAAGTGACTGAAAACACATACTGATGCAGCTGCATCCAGTGCACCTGCACCACTTAAATGCACAAAACTCTTGAAAGTGACTTATTTGGTAAAGACATCTCAACTCTCATTCTCAACTGATTTCCTCTACATTCTATTACTTATTTGCATTCTGTTTACTTATCACCATCATCCCAATTTGTGAGTAGTATAGTTCACACTAATTTATACACTTTTTGTAACACCCCGGTATTTCTTTAACAAAGAAATACCTAAATATACAATTTGGTATAAATCAGAGTATAAAAATTCCTGTTCAGATATACATCTTTACAAGAAACAGCGGAAACTACAAAAATATAACATGATACAAGTTCGAGTCATAAGACCGAATACAGAGACTACATCAGAAGAATCCAAAACACAGATGGAAGATTTCATCTCCAACTTCTCCTCGAGCCTGACGACTAACTGTGCCGCCTGCTGTCCTTATAACCTGTTCTCTGTAAAAACAACAAATATGGATTGGGTGAGATAACATTATCTCAGTGAGTCCTACTGTGCCCCCTCACTAACACTCGGTTCAATTATTAAACCGTTACAACAAAAGCTGACATAACAATGTCTTATTTATTAATCGAAATGCCGACTGCACAACAATTGCTAATCCCGGCAATTCGTGAATTGAACTTAACATGATTTTATAGCTGACATAACAATGTCTTATTTATTAATAGAAATACCGACTGCACAACAATTGCTAATCCCGGCAATTCGTGAATTGAACTTAACATGATCCGGCTGCACAACAATTTGCTAATCCCGGTAACCATGTGTCTAACTTAGCACAAACCGACTGCACAACGCTTGCTAATCCCGGTAACCCATGAATTGACCACGCCAAGACGTATACAGGGCCTAGGGTGAGGGCTCATGACTTCCCTTCCTAGTATGCTACTTGTCGGGTCACCACCCAACGCGATACATATGACAATACATATCAAATCTCGAGAGTTAGATAATTTATATCTTTTCGATCACCAAAGGATCAATCACATAATAATTGGATAAACAATATCCATGTCGATCTATAACCCATTTAGAGGAATTTATAAATTAGACCTCCGGCATTATAATCATTTTCATTTGACATATATAAATATATATATATATATATATATTCAGTCAGTCCATAAGTCAGTGTACTCACACGCGTACTAGGGTTTCGGTTTTTCGATCAAATAGGCTTTCAAAGCTCTTTTTCAAAATCATGAGTGGAACAAGTTCGAAATATGGTTTTCAGTAAGGCAATTCCTTTTTAAATGATTGAGAAAGAGATTAGAAAAGTTTCGGGATCAAACGGAGCTTCGAAATGAGAAATCGGTAACAGAAACTCACGCACGGTCCGTGCCTAGGGGCGCACGACCCGTGCGTGATTTACCAGAATCACACAATCCAAACGAAAGGGGCGCATGGTCCGTGCCCAGGGGAGCACGGTCCGGGCGTCCCGTTTTATTTCCAATTAAGCCAACCCGAAGCAGGCGCGCGGTCCGTGCCCAGAGGCGCACGGTCCGTGCGACCTGTGTCTGTTACCGAATTGCGCCTATTTCTCAATTCTGCTTTCCGTTTCCGCCCGATTCGATTCCTAATATCAATCACTCCTGAAACTCAGAAAATTCCAGATATTATACAAACCATTTCATTTCAACTATTTAATCACAACTTCGCAAATTGTTCAACAATTCCATAGAAACCGTAAAAATGCGATATTTCTCAAAAACGGTTTTCGGTTCCAAAATCTTTCGAAAACAGAATAATGTCTTATGACTCAAAACCGATATATTTTCAAGACACATAAAAATATCCCTATCCGTGAGTAGAACTCACCGGTTTGACGAGTCCCTGAGAAGTCGCGTCCTCGCTCGAACAACCGGACCGTTAACCACTCGAACAATCCCCATAATCACAAACACGCTCCGAATGCCTCCGTAGCTGAACTCAACAACCAACACTCCTCTGGCTACTGACCTCCTCTCCGGTGGATAGAATTGACAACTCGCGCGACTTGACAACTCGAATCCCAAATCCGACGAATCACATTTCCAGCTTCTTCTTTCTGTTTTCCAGCAACAGGATTCAGTTTTGCCACAGGCATAACTTGGTCAATCTGTGACCAAAACTATCCAAACCGGTGCTCATTGTGAAGGTAATTTCGTCTACTTTTAGATGGTTAAGGATTCACACGCATGCATCCAGTGGTTTGGGAGATATCACCAAGACAAGGTGACTGGTCCAGGATAGTGCTTGATTCTAAAACCGTAACTTGGGGACATGATATCTCCTTCATTTCTCCATGAAATCATATGGTTCTTGTGCCCAAAATTAAGATCTTTGTGTCTAGTTTCCAGAGGGACAGGAATCACGACCATCGGAGTAGTGTGCAGGGAGGTACGATGAAAACAATGAAGGTGGGTAAAACGGTTTTACCCAGAATTTCTGATTAACTTGGATCATCAACCCAAATCAATTGCAACCACGAATTTGGGCTTCAATATTCTGTACCAGCAACATTACAACCTTCAGACACTTCCCAATCCACAAAATGTGTTCAGATGCACTTCTCCTCTAGCTCATAGTGAACATGCAAGGCTTCATGAGTGTCAAAACTCCATTTCTTCAAACTTGGGGCTTCTAATTTCGAAAATGGTACAAACTGGATGAGGGAGAGTCTGGTTCAGAAAGTAGGCTCAATGGGAAGAGCATAAAAAATGGAGTGGAGGGGAGGTGAGGATACTTACATGCATGAAGGCCTTGGTAAGCCCTCCACCTTCTTCTTCCACTTTCTCTCATGCCCCCTTCTCCTCCTTTCTTCTTAAATTTCTGTTTTGCTTTCTATTCTCTCTAAGTTCTGAAAATGAGGTGAAGAGGGGAGTTCAGCTAGGGTAAGAATAAGGGCTGAGGGTTAAATGGTGAGGAAATGACCATTTTGCCCTTGGCCCATCTATCC
Organism: Astragalus membranaceus; assembly: GCA_039519185.1. Lineage (NCBI taxonomy): Eukaryota > Viridiplantae > Streptophyta > Magnoliopsida > Fabales > Fabaceae > Astragalus > Astragalus membranaceus. Next base: position 132,845,076 of record CM076850.1, read on the forward strand.
AAGGTTTTTGGTATTAGAACCCCTAAAATCCTATGGTTTTCTACTCGGCAAAGGTTTCTCGACTACCTCTCTCTCGAGTTGCGATTAATCATTTCGTTCAATTGATAAATCTTCGATGTGAGGCGAAATGACGATTTTACCCTTCAGCTGAATTGTTCAATTAAATTATGACTAAGCCACAATTAAATGTAGAGTAGGATTTCTTTGGACTTTTCCTCGACTATTAATCCCCGAGACACGACCAATTATTCCCACAAATAATTACTCGGTCTTAGGCATCATAGTACGAGTCTTTAAAAATTAGGGATGTTACACTTTTAAGCTACAAGAGTTAATCCAATCCCTATGGGTTCGATCTTTTATACTACTTGTTTGTGACTGTGTATACTTGCACACTTTTTCAGCCACCATTGAACCCCACGCTCTGGGTTAAAATGTATCTTAAAGTGACCATTTGAACTTGTTGTGTGTTGAGGTTGGTATCTTGAGGAATTTTAAGATTGGGTAAAACTCTAATTAATACATTAAGAAAGTAGTGTTAAGTTGTGGAAGTTTGAGAATGTAAAACCTGTTGAAAAAACAAAATATAAGCAAAATAGGAAATTATAACAAATTAAAAGGACGAAACATACAGTTATCCATACACAATTCATAGGCATTGTCTTAAAGATGAAATCGAAATACTAAGAATTCATAATCCATTCCATAGACATTAAGTTAGAGAAATATAATCCAATACTATTTATTCTTGAATGAAGGACATTGTGGTAGGCCTGGTAAAAGCTCTTGAAAAGTTTGATAAACTTTTGCTTAAAATACATAGAAACAAAAGTTCAGACTAATAAGAAGGAAGAATATTGTGTTTCTTTCATGTGAGTGAGAGAGAGACAATCCTCTCACAAATTATAAGAATCCATTTCCACTTACCTCTCACAAATTATAAGAAACCAAAAGAATCCTTTAAAAGCGTTACGCATTTTCAATGAAGCAAAATCTAGGTACCCTAAGTAGTCACACAATGGTCCTCTTGGAACATCAGGAAGACTCACAGAGATGAGAGAAATGATTGAGCAGATGAAAAATGATTCACATGGATGCAAAGATACAATATGAAAATTAAGATAGATATCAACAATAAGACAATGAGTTATAAACAGAAGTCTTTCATTTAAGCCACTGTCCACTTTAACATGGACAGATACTGAAACATTACACAAGAGCTGAGTCGTTCTAAAATTACTTTTATTTAAGACATAGTTGCATCATATATCCTTATGGTGGATAATGAATTGAAGCCGAGTTAATCACACGGCCTAATTACTTTTATTTAAGCCATAGTTGGCTATGACACAAACAAACTAAAAGGTTACAATAGACACCCCACATAAGTCCTGAACACATGATTTCAGCATCTCATTTGTTTGATTTAGCCTTCTTCATGGAGACATTCTTGGACATTTTAGTGGTTGAAGCATTAGCCACACAATTAGGAGATGACTGATTGGACAGAGGAATGGCTTCAATTGAAGAGGTGCTATTAGCGCAAGTAGATTTGCTTGTTGGAGTTCCAGTAAGTTGAAGACCAGAAGCACCAATAACATCATTAGAAGCAACATCAACCAGGTTATTCTATATAGAGACAAAAGGAAAAAAAAACAAAATTCTGTTCCATTAGAAATAAGCTAACTAACATTCATAAACATAGATACTGAAGGTATTGAGAAACATACCAACGGGCTCTCAATTGCAGGTGGGTCAGTATATTCTCTAAAGAAAATATTATCTTCAATATTGACAGCCTAGAATTGAAAATTTATAAAGATGATCAGCAAAACACAAACCAATGAGCTGTTGAAATAAGTAATTGATGAGTTTGAAGAAAGAATTGAACAAACACACCTAGTGAAGTCAGAGATGCGGTCAATTAGATTCAGTTGATTAGAGACATGCGCATTGTTAACTCCCTATCATATGATGTAAGTTGTGCATTTTTAGGACCAATTGTGCAGGTTTTTCATTGTATCACAGTCATTATCTGGGGATTTAGTTTAGTTTTAGATAATTGTAGTAGGAAGTCCTGTTGTAAGCAATTCCTTCACTTTTGGAGCTAAATTGTACTTGAAGACCTCCAATTTGTGTGTTATCATTCGGCGAACCAGACACTTGCCCGGAGATGCAGCACAATTGGGAAGATTTGAGTTTCTGAGCAATTTCGCGTCGCGACCAGGAGGGTTCGCGTCGCGAAGGAAGCATAAAACAGGAGGATTGTTGATTCTGTGCAATATCGCGTCGCGATGGCTACGGGCCGCGTCGCGATGGACTTCAGAAAGTTAGGTTAAATATCAGTTTTCAGCGAATTGTTCAGGGACTTCGTCTAGAGAGTAGTGCTAGGGTTTGGAGCAGCAGCTGGGGGCGAATTTGGAGGCCTTCCTTCACCTTGGGAACAAGGGTTTGAAGGTTCTAATGGATCCTTACTTGTGTAATCTTCTCCTACTCTTGATTTCCACTCTTATGATGTTGTCTACTTAGTTTCTTTTGATTAGGGAGAGATGGCTCTTCCCAAAACTATCCTATGAATGCTTTGTTATGGTTAATACAATTAGTAGTTTGAATTATCATAAGTTTATGCCTCTGAGTTTAATGCTTTATAGTTACATATGATAATTATAATGATCTAGGTTATGTGATTGCATAGGAATATGGGTTGCATGCTGGATATGGGGTATTAGATCATGTACTTGTGATCACCATAGGAATATGGGGTTGGATGCATGAATTCTTTATTTCTTGAGTTTATTGCTTTACCGATTGGCATGATTCACCTAAGGAATTAGGGTAACTCAATTAGGTAAAAGGGGTTCTGAGGCAAGGAATTGCTCTTAACCTATTATAGTGAATTGAATCTGGTAGTTCAAACAACTAATCTGTAATTAGCTGAAGGTCATAGGATAGCGTAGGGAAGATGAATCAATCCTTAATCGCGTGTATCTTGCTTTATTTTCAAACACTATCTTGCATCTAATTTACAAAATCCCAAAAAGATTATCTTTCCGTTTCTACCACTAAGAATTAATAAACTTGCCTAATTGATAATAAAACGCAATCCCTATGGATACGACCGGTACTTATCGTTTAAATTATTACTTGCAACGAATTTGGGACACTTGCCAAATTGTTAACAAGTTTTTGGCGCCGTTGCCGGGGATTGTTGATTTCATTGTCAACAAGGCATTTGAGTTAATTCTTAGTTGTTTTATTTTATTTTATTTATTTCAGTATTTTATTTTTGTTTTATTTGTTTAGATACTTAATTATTGTGTTGGACTTGTTAACGGTTTTCTTTAGTGTTTCAGTGAACTGTGTAGCAAGGGCAAAGTTCGAAAGAATTGTTGTTTGTCCCGGAAAAAAAAAGAAGAAGAGAGAACCACATTGGAATGGAGTTCACGCTTCCCTCATTTCGCTGTATTTATTGTGGAGAACCCCATTTGAATGGCAATTGTGTGACAAACACTTATTGTTATTCTTGTGGCAAGGACCTTGTGTGTTGCGATTGTGAGGAAGAACGGACAACTGTGAAGCAGGAAAATCTCATGGGAAGGACCCCTTCTTGGTTGGAAGATTCTTTGATTCAGTTTATGCAAATGACCAAGACCATCTTCCAGCCCCAAGAGCAGGTGATGATAGAGTCCTCGCCACCCCCACTTTGCTGTAATTGTTGTGGAGAACCCCACTTGAATGGCAACGGTGTGACACCCACCTATTGCGATTCTTGTGGGGAGGATCTTGTGTACTGCAACTGTGAGGATGAGTGGGTAACTGTAACAGAAAGTTATTCCTGGTTAGCGGATATGAAACTACGTGAGTTAAGCAAAGACCAACCACATAACGCGCATTGTGATGTTTGTGGGAGGCAACATCTGAATGAAAATTGTAAGGAGTTTCATTCCACTACAAATGAAGAACCAGAAGAACATGCCTCAACAAAAGAAGAAGTTGGGGAGGACAAGAAAGATGAGGAAGAAGAAGAGCTTGAAATGGAGGATCATGTAGTTTGGAGAGAAGCTCAAAGCTCCCAATTTTGGGAAGGGGTGAAAATCCAACAAGCAAGAACCCAACAAAGCATGGTTCCTACTAATCTTTCAAGTAGCAAGGAAGATAGAAGTGAAGAGCTTGATAGATACTTGGACTCCTTCTATGCCTTGTTCATCATCCTTCACATTGAGAGGGTATGGAAACATCTGCAGCTATATTTCAAATTCATGATGTTCTTGCCCCAGAAGCGAAAGAAGAAGGACGATGTATTCTTTGTGTCATATCAGCCACCTTGATAGTTAGTGGCATTTCAAACGTCAAGCTAGTGACGTTAAAGAAGCGCTTAGTGGGAGGCAACCCACTGGTGAGCACCACTTCTCCTTCCCGTGAGCAGGAGGCTCACCCTATCATTATCAATTTTTATTATTTTGAGACATTGCTGCTGTGTTGAGTTTTGATTTCTGTTTTCATTCCCCTTTTGACTTATTTTGCACTTTGGTCTGTACTGAATGATTATAACTTACTCTGTGATATTGTACCACCGCCCTATTCTTTTTTTGTTAAAGCAGCTTCAATGATGATGAAGTGTGGCATTTGGCTTCGCATGTTTACGTTTTACCTGTTGAGCACTCGCACGTCAAGTTCTATCATCAAGTAATAGCAGTGGTCATGACAAAGGTTGTGGAAGTTCTTTATCATCTGTGAGCAGCATCTCTCAAGTTCCATCTCTACAATCCTAACTGTGAGGTTTGATTGCATTAGTCTGCAAAACTTGACTTTGTACTTAATTGACTTTGTGGAAGTTCTTTATATATTGTGTGTATTCCTTGCTTGCATTAGTCTGCAAAACTTGACTTTGTACTTAATTGTCTTGCATTTGATTTTCATACACACTGAGGCACTTCTGTTGGCACCCCTGAGCCTTTCAAACCACACCTAACTAATGTTTATCCTCTGCTAGCCCCTCTGAGCCTATAATTGAATTTTGTATGTTTTTTTTCTTCTGAAAATCATAGCCTAGTTAATTCTTAACTTGGAGTTAGGCAACAAAAGCTGTGAGAGTGGGGAAAAATTCTAAGTTTGGGGTTTCTCGTGGAATAGCAACATTCTAAGTTTGGGGTGGTATACAAGAGAAGGAACAAAGAAAAGAAATAGAAAAAGCAAATATATATATATATATAAAAAAAAGGAAAAAAAAATAAATAAAATCCTTCTCTAGTTTGTTGAATGCTTTGGGGAAAATGGGTGAGTAAGTGAATTGTGTGAAATTGACTGAGAGAGAGGTAGGCCTAACTCCAAGTGCAACCTACTTATCCAAAATTATCCACCCTTACCTAAGCCCCGCTATAACCCTTTAAGTCCTCAAAAAGTGTGTGTGCATTTCATTTGTATAGATTGATATAGAACTCTGTCAAGCCTATGAAACGATGATGCAGGTACTGTGAATTGAGTGAACACCCTAAACACCTCAAAGAGTGAAACACGAGTGAGATGTGTGCAAAAGAGAAAACTTGAGAATGTTGCCTGCTTATGATTCGGTATTTCCAATTCAGTTGTCCTGCCACTGTATTAGGTTGATGATGACAGTTGATGTGCTGATGTGTTTAAGGTTGGTGTATCATATGTAAGAGCTAAATAGAAAATCAGCCACAGTCTGAATTGAATGTTTGCTTGAGGACAAGCAAAAGTTTAAGTTTGGGGTTGTGTTAACTCCCTATCATATGATGTAAGTTGTGCATTTTTAGGACCAATTGTGCAGGTTTTTCATTGTATCACAGTCATTATCTGGGGATTTAGTTTAGTTTTAGATAATTGTAGTAGGAAGTCCTGTTGTAAGCAATTCCTTCACTTTTGGAGCTAAATTGTACTTGAAGACCTCCAATTTGTGTGTTATCATTCGGCGAACCAGACACTTGCCCGGAGATGCAGCACAATTGGGAAGATTTGAGTTTCTGAGCAATTTCGCGTCGCGACCAGGAGGGTTCGCGTCGCGAAGGAAGCATAAAACAGGAGGATTGTTGATTCTGTGCAATATCGCGTCGCGATGGCTACGGGCCGCGTCGCGATGGACTTCAGAAAGTTAGGTTAAATATCAGTTTTCAGCGAATTGTTCAGGGACTTCGTCTAGAGAGTAGTGCTAGGGTTTGGAGCAGCAGCTGGGGGCGAATTTGGAGGCCTTCCTTCACCTTGGGAACAAGGGTTTGAAGGTTCTAATGGATCCTTACTTGTGTAATCTTCTCCTACTCTTGATTTCCACTCTTATGATGTTGTCTACTTAGTTTCTTTTGATTAGGGAGAGATGGCTCTTCCCAAAACTATCCTATGAATGCTTTGTTATGGTTAATACAATTAGTAGTTTGAATTATCATAAGTCTATGCCTCTGAGTTTAATGCTTTATAGTTACATATGATAATTATAATGATCTAGGTTATGTGATTGCATAGGAATATGGGTTGCATGCTGGATATGGGGTATTAGATCATGTACTTGTGATCACCATAGGAATATGGGGTTGGATGCATGAATTCTTTATTTCTTGAGTTTATTGCTTTACCGATTGGCATGATTCGCCTAAGGAATTAGGGTAACTCAATTAGGTAAAAGGGGTTCTGAGGCAAGGAATTGCTCTTAACCTATCATAGTGAATTGAATCTGGTAGTTCAAACGACTAATCTGTAATTAGCTGAAGGTCATAGGATAGGGTAGGGAAGATGAATCAATCCTTAATCGCGTGTATCTTGCTTTATTTTCAAACACTATCTTGCATCTAATTTACAAAATCCCAAAAAGATTATCTTTCCGTTTCTACCGCTAAGAATTAATAAACTTGCCTAATTGATAATAAAACGCAATCCCTGTGGATACGACCGGTACTTACCGTTTAAATTATTACTTGCAACGAATTTGGTACACTTGCCAAATTGTTAACACGCATCATAATTATCACCATGCAGTCATGCACTGACTAAGAGGCCACAACAATTCCTTATAGTGTTTGGTCAAGATGTATGTAGAATTTACAAAGGCCTAAGAAAACAGGTAAGACAACAACAACAGACAGGAAGCAGTTTTGACTAACAGAAAGGAATCAGTAGAGTACCTAAAAATGAGACCAGTAGCCCTGTGATGAATGAAGTTGGAGTGTAAGAACTTTAGAAATTGAAAACAAATCCAAATTCAAATAATATTCACATTAGCATTTCTGCTCATTATTAGTAGATCAGTCAACAAAGCACCACATTTTATATGAAAGATGTTTTTGTCATGAAGGAAAGAGACCACAAATATAAAAAAGCAAAGCAATTTTTTAAACCTTCTTCCTTGTTGAAGCATCTATGGAAACTTCATACATAGTTTTTGGCCCTGAATTTTTACAATCTCATCAAAGTTTTGGGAAAAAGAAATGCATAAAATGTGTCATATACCCATCAAGTAAAACATAAACTTCTGAATAAGTCAGAGAAAATAAGAATTTCATCGCCTTAAAAACACTGTTGTTATAAAAATTAGGCTTAATTATCACTTACCCCCCTGCAAATATCACCATAATCCATTTACCCCCCTGCAAAAAAAAAAGTTTTAAAACAAACCTCGCAAATACAAAGTGGTTGCAGTTAGGTCCCTGCTGTTAAATTTTGTTAACAGCGTTAACTTACGCTGAGTTGGCATGAAACGTGGCAGTACACGTGTAAATATCACTCTCACTCTGAACACTGCCATCACTCTCCTCTAAACACTCACCTCTGGACATAGTTTTAAGAAACCAAAAGCAACATCTGTTACACCTATAGGGTTCTAATTAAAATAAATAACATTGTGAGATGAAGATAGACCAGAACACACTGGTGGTTACAAACACTGTGAAAGGTTAGTATATCAGATTTTAAAGTTCTATCGATATCAAGTAATACCAAATAGTTCCACATTTTCTTGACATAAATTATTTCACTTGATATAAACATCAAACGTAATTATACCACCAAAAATGTTAACCAAAACTGTCTTCACTTTAACATCACAAGACAATAACTCAAAACAAAATGCCTCAACCAACTGATTTAAATAATTATAATAAATATGAAGAAAAGCATCTTAAGGAGGAGATCAGTAAAGGCACTATCTTACCGTAAAATACCTTAAGGGTCTGTTTGGGCGTCAGAACGAGAGGGGAGGGGGAGGGGAAGGAAGGGGAGGGAAAACCCTCCCCTTGTTTGGATGTTATAATTTGTGAAAAAGAAGGGAAATGGAGGTCTTAATTTTAAATTGACTTTTTTACCCTTTCTTATTGGGGATCCTTTTTACTATTTTTTAGTGCTACTATTAAATTGGCCTTCTAAAATTAATTTTTAGTGCTACTATTAAATTATTCTTCTAAATTTAATTTTTAAGTGCTACTAAATTTAAATCGTGTTATTCAATACCTAAAAAATTTATATCCGTTAAAATTATATCAAAAAAATTCAATCCAATCCATCCAATTACAAAAAAGTTAATCCAATCCATCCATTTGCAATTTTTTATATTTATAAAAATATATCTATATATAATATTGTTAATATATATATATATATAATATTGTTAATATAATTATATATATAATATAAATAATATAATTATATATAATATTGTTAACTATATATATAATATAATTATATATATATATATATAATATAATATATAAATATATGTGGTGGTGGCAGGTGGCGGCTGGCGGCGAAGCTCCGGCGGCCGACGGTGGTTCCGGCGGCAGAGCTCCGGCGGTCGTCGGTGGTCCGGCGGTGGTGGATGGTGGCTGGTGGTGGTTCCCGTGGCCCTCCGGTGGTTGGTGGTGGGTGGTGGGAATTTTTGAGTTTAAGTGAGGGCAAAATTGTCATTTCATAACCAAAACCTCCTAAAACCCCCCAATTTGGGGGAATGCAAAATTGGACCAAGAGGAGGGGTTAGGAGGGTTTGACAAAACCCCCCAACACTTTCCCTAATTTTTTTAAACTCCCAAACAAATGGCTCTTTCTCCACAAGCCATCCCTTCCCCTCCCAACTCCTCCTCCCAAACATACCCTAAGTGAAATATAATATTACCATATACAATCTCAATTGCCACTGCATAACTGTATCATTAGAACAATCTCTTGTGCATATCAAAGCATCAGAGAAAGAAACTTAGCTAAAAACTACAATAAGCCACAAATCAAAATGACAGAAGCAATGCGGTATAGTGTGACTTTAATTTTACTTAAATAACAAATCCAGAACTTCGATAGAATCAACCACAGAACCACCAATCCTCCCTAAACCAAGCATAGTCATTTCATCAAACACCATGGCAGCAACACAAAGGGAGAGCAAAAGAATAAGAGTGAGGAAAGAAGAGGGGCACTCATACCTTCCGTCGTGAGCGTCGATTCGGTCACAGCAGGCGTCATTTGCACCGCCACATCTGAGCGCTGTTTGCACCGCCGTTCTCCTATCTCTCTCTCTCCGCAAAGCATCTCTTCCTCCACCATATTCTTCTTCATCTCTCCCCAATGTGGCTTTCTGTTTCTCGCTCCCTAACAAGTTCACAATGAGGAAGGAATCAATTAAGAGAGTAAACGCCGGAAAAACAAATCAAAAAAAATCAAACAATTGTGGGTGAATGAAGAAAGTAGAAACTAAATCCATAAAAAGATGGGTTTGGCTGCGGTGAGGCTGTGGGTTTTCACGGTAGTAAGGGACACATGGATTGAGTGCTCGAAAGAGTTATTGAGAGGAAAAGGAAGAGTGGGGGAAGTATTGCCTTCAACTTTGCAGCTATAGAACTCACAAGAGAACATGGGGCGGCACTGTGGCAGGATGGAGCAGTCAACATTTCAGTCTTTTATCAACAGCTTTGAGTGTAGCCAGAGCTAACCAGTTCTGACATTCTTACATAAACACTGTTAAAGTAGTAAAACAAAGCTGAAGAAGGGGAAAAAAGCACGGTTGCTCTCTATTGCTTCGCAAACAACAACCATGTTGCTCTCCATTCCTTGCCGACAAAAACTCAGCTGATGAAAATACACACATAGCAGGCTAGCAGCGTCCTATTGCAATGTTTTAAAACTCGGACTGGTGACCGACTCGGTGAAGGTACCGGGTCACTGGGTCAATGGTCGGACCGAGGGATCGACAGTTGAACCGCATGACCAAAACCGGGACCGGATGACTCGGACCCGGTCTCTATTTCGAGAATTTTCAATACCTATATAGTATATAATATAAATTTCGTCCCTGTAAAATTAATAACTATGTTTATTTTATATCTACTAAAATATAAAAAATTCCCAAATTTTCAGGACCTATATATTTCATACTTGTAAAACTTAATTTGCTAAAATTACACACCATGCCTATTTTATTTTTATTTGCTTGGTATATATTAAATAAATTTTAAAAGTTCATATCATGCTTCAATAAATATTTAGAACAAATTTCATAAATTAACAACTTACTATTAAATAAATCTTTAAAAAAATACTTAATATTAAATAAGTTTGTTGAAACATAATATTAATATTACAAGCTAATGCCATGAGGATGAGCGTACTTGACTTTTAGGAAAAGAGGTACCAATTATATATATTTGAAATAAATAATATCATCAATAAGATTGGTAGCCTCATGGTAGCGCTCAGTATTTGCTTTCAATAGGTCAGGGGTTCAAACCCGGCTAATGACATTTTGTTGAGGGTTTTTTTTAGTCTCTTTTGTTTTAAGTAGTTTATAAATAGTCCCACGTCGCATATGTTAGGAATCTGACCAGTGAGTTATGCAGAAGAATGTGATTCTGCAGAATGCACCAATGGAACAGTGCACCGAAAGCCAGCAAGAATGGAATTCTCCAGGAAACAGATTACAGATGGAAGAAAGTTACTTTAGTGTATTAAACAACAATAAGCGAACACTAACAAAGATTCAATTGAACACTAATTGTTCAATTGATTTCCAATTCAATCTATTTATCGCAAGAACCCTAATGGCCGAAATTTGGGAAAAACTTGCAAGAAATCACAAACACAGAGATTTGTTTACCCAGTTCGATTTCAAGATTGAAATCTACTCTGGGGGACGGAGCAATTGCTCTTGTCCATTATCATTGATCAATTTTGGAATTCCAAATGAGTATTACAACAATTGAGCTTATTCCCAAGTGTTTCCCCCCTCACTTCCCAAATCCCACAATTCCCAGTGATTCTCTCCTCTCCCCTGTGATCCTACTGTTAACTATCACAATACATCAGTCAAGCTTATATAGAGCAAGATACAAGATTGGCGCCATAACTGCATGAAAAACCGTAATAACAGAAACTGTTATTACTGTTATATCAGCAACTTGCTCAACCAACTGAAACTGATGTGGCTGAGAGAATATGCCACGCAGGATTCATTGATGACTAGGATGCACATTGGTAGTGCCACATAAGCAACAATCTCCACCTTGGCACTTCCAAAACAATCAACAACAATAGAACAAATCCCAAGCAAAAGCTCCACCCAAGCTCCACCTCAATTAGAACACACTTAGCAAGTTCAAGCAATGCTTGAACTTAGCTAATGGAACTACCTTTGTTATAAAGTCTGCAGGATTGTGAGCTGTAGGTATCTTCCTTATCTGCACTTTTCCTTCAGCAATTATGTCTTTGATCCAATGCAACCTTGTATCAATATGCTTTGTCCTCTCATGAAATGATTGGTTCTTGCATAGGTGGATTGCACTTTGGTTGTCACAATGCACATCCACACTATCTTGTTTAACACCTAGTTCATTCACAAGACCTTTCAACCATAGGGCTTCTTTTACACTGATCAGTGTATTTTAATGCACTCTTTATAGCTTTTCACTTGGTGATTTTAATTGTGCTTTGTGCCTAATATTTAAGTCTTAGCACGTTTCTAGACTTTGGGTCTTATTTAAGCAATATAATAATTTATTGATTAATTCTTGTGTTTTATTGCATATTGACCCCTGTCTACTCTGTCGACCATAACTTTGGCTGTGGTTATCCGACTAAGGCGTGCGAGTATGCGTTGGAAAGCTAAGGAGCAGAGATACAATTCTTCTGTTGAGCTCAAAACCAAATTCAGACGTCTTAAAGGCGAAAACTGCGAATTACCGAAGCAGTACTGTGTAAAACGGGTTTTGGGCCAAATATTAGTTTGTTAACGGGCTTTTATCCAATAACCCAGTTAGGGACTAGGTATTTTCGTTTTGTTCTCGTTAAATACACTTTTCAGAGCCGTCTTGACTCTCTTACTCATTCCTACTTTCAACTTTACGTTTTGTGCCCTAACCTCCATGGAAGCTTAATGCCCTAGATCAATCTATTGGTGAAGGGTGTTGCTGTAAGGATTTTGAGGTTCAGTGCTTAATATTTATTTCGTTTTTATGGTTTTAATTCTTTCTCTATCAAATTCATCTCTGTAATTCTTGCTGCAAATTCGGTTTGTGTTTTGCTTAATTACTCAAACTCTATGATTTGCTTATGTGATTCGTTTTATGATTCGGTTTTGCTTAATCACTTAATCATGATTCTGTTTTGCAACTTTCATTATACAAACTATTTTATCGCTTGTTTAATTTAGTTTGGATAGAAATTGATAGAGTCTATGGCGCTTGTTTATAGGATTGATAGAATTCAGTTATGATGTTAATTGTGATACTGGCACTTGTTCGCTATCACGATTGATTGAACACATTGTTTTGACGCTTGCTTTAAAACGGTGCGAATTCGTATGAACTGATTAACGCTTGTTTAGTTAGTTTATGATCAATCAAGAATTATCAAACTATGCACGAATCTTTATTTTAGAACCGATGATAAATCCAAGAAACGCATCCGAAACCAATGGATTGATTGTCTCTCTAAATTGTTGAACTCCCTTAAACACAAATTGTTTTCTTCAAAACCCCTTTTTATTGTTTATTTTGATTCTTGATTTTGGTAATTTCATTATTTAGAGATCCTCGAGAGACGACCAAGGTCTCTTACCTTGATACTATATTTACCTTTTATTAATTATTTTGACCCGCGTACGACCGCTGATCATACACCTTCTGTAACGCCTATGTATTCAGCTTCAGTGGTGGATAATGCTACCACATGCTGCAAGGATGCCTTCCAACTCACTGTTTTTCCAAACAATGTAAACACATACCCTGTGAGTGATCTTCTCTTGTCACGATCACCAGCAAAATCTGAGTCTACATACCCAACTACACCAGCAGAGTTACTACCTTCCTTTTGATAGCTCAAACCAAGTGTCAAACTACCCTTGAGGTACCTTAGGATATGCTTGACAGCACTCCAATGTTGTTGTCTCGGGTTAGCCAAATACCTGCTAACCAAGCTCAGACCATAAGCAAGATCTGGTCTAGTACAAACCATGGCATACATCAAACTGCCAACTGCACTGGCATACGGGATTCTCTCCATTTCCTTCTGTTCATACTCACTGCTAGGAGAGTCATCCTTGGACAGTTTGAATTGGGAACCAATAGGGATATTTGCTGGTTTAGCAGTATCCATATTGAACCTTTGAATGACCCTTAGTGAATATCCTTCTTGAGTAATGGTGAGATAATTCCCCTTAGGATTGTAGTTTATTTCCATGCCTAAGATCTTCCTTGCTTGCCCAAGGTCTTTCATTTCGAATTCTTTCCCTAGTAAAGCCTTGAGAGTGTCAATTTCCCTCTTTTCTTTACTAGCTAACAGCATATCATCTACATAGAGTAGAAGATAGATGTAATTTCCATTGCCTAGTCTTTTATAGTATACACAGCTATCATGATTGCTTCTCTTGTAGTTAATGTTCAACACATAGCTGTCAAATCGTTTGTACCATTGCCTAGGTGATTGTTTCAAACCATACAGAGATTTCTGCAGAAGACAGACCATGTTCTCCTTGCCTTTCTCTTCAAATCCCTTAGGTTGAGACATATAGATTTTCTCCTCCAGAACACCATGAAGAAATGCTGTTTTGACATCCATTTGTTCAAGGTGTAGGCCATGCTCAGCAACTGGAGCAAGTAATACTCTAATTGAAGTATGCTTCACAACTGGAGAGAAGATCTCATTGAAGTCCACCCCCTCTCTTTGAGTGTATCCTTTAGCAACCAACCTTGCTTTGAATCTTGGAGGATCCTTATCTGAATTCCCTTCCTTCTTCTTGTAAATCCACTTACACCCTACTATCTTTGTACCTGTAGGTTTCTTAACAAGTTTCCAAGTTTGGTTTTTCTCCAAGGACTTCATTTCATCTGTCATAGCTTCTAACCACTTGTTTCTTTCCTTTCCATTCATTGCTTGCTCAAAGGTATTAGGCTCATCATTTGTGAGACAAATGGAAGTGTTCAGTGCATATGCAGTCATAGACTCATGACCAAACCTGTCTGGAGGTCTGATCGTCCTTCTTACTCTGTCCCTGCTAAGCAAATAGTCCTGCATCTGATCACTATTCTGATCATGCTCCTCAAGCTCTTCACTTTCTGTACTTGAGTCTTCTTCATCTATTTGATTTGCAGGTAAGTCAGTATTGTTGTTTGTACCTTGATTCCTTTCTGCTGTAACTTCAACCTCCACCTCAATATCAGAACTTTGGTCAGCAGTATCTTTTTCAAGTGTTTCATCTCCATTTGTTTCATTAATCATCTTTGATTCATTGAAGACTACATCTCTACTGATTATACATTTCTTCTCATCAACTGACCAAATTCTATACCCCTTTACTCCTTGAGGATATCCCATGAATAAACCTCTCTTGGATCTAGGTTCAAGTTTGCCTTCATTCACATGAAAGAAAGCTGGACACCCAAATATCCTGAGATTTTGATACTCAGGTTTGGTTCCAGTCCAAGCTTCCTGAGGTGTTTTGAATTCTAAAGCAGTGGAGGGGCTTCTGTTTATCAAATAACAGGCTGTATTGATTGCCTCCCCCCAAAATGACTTAGGCAATTTAGCACAAGATAGCATACATCTTACCTTTTCAAGCAATGTCCTATTCAATCTCTCAGCAAGTCCATTTTGCTGTGGAGTATTCCTTACTGTGAGATTTCTATAGATTCCTTCTTCCTTACAATATTGATTGAATTCCTCATTACAAAATTCCAATCCATTGTTAGTTCTCAAAGCTTTAACTTTCAATCCACTTTGAGTCTCTACTCTTTTCTTCCACTCAACAAAAGTCTTGAATGCTTCATCTTTTGTCTTGAGTAGATAAATCCACACTTTCCTGCTCGAGTCATCAGTGAAAGAGATGAAGTATCTCTTTCCACCATGAGTTGGAACTTTAGCAGGACCCCAGAGATCAGAATGCACATAACCAAGTTTCTCTTGAGTCTTATGTGTTCCAGTAGAAAATCTCACTCTGGTTTGTTTTCCAAACACACAGTGTTCACAGAATTGAAGTTTATTAATTCTGTCACCACACAATGCTCCTTGCTTCTCTAATTCTTTCAAACCCTTCTCACTCATGTGGCCAAGTCTTTGATGCCACATGAGTGTTTTGTCAGTTGTTTTTGAAGCAACACATGCTTCTCCAGTCAGAGTTTTACCTTGAAGGACATAGAGACAGTTAGACTTCCTCACGCCTTTCATAACCACTCCTGATCCCTTTAGAATCTTAAGAGTGCTATCTTCACCTCTAAAACTGAAACCTGCTTTCTCAAGTGTGCCAAGTGAAATCAGTGATCTTTTGAGATCAGGGACATGTCTCACATTAGTTAACAGTTTGATTGTACCATCTGCCAATGCCAGCTTCACAGTACCAATCCCTTCTACTTTGCAAGCTTTGTTGTTTCCCATCTTGACCAGACCACCATCATAGAGCTTGTATTCAACAAACCAATCCTTCCTTGGACACATATGATATGAGCAACCCGAGTCCATTATCCAATCTTCATCATTTGATGTTGTAGCAGTGGAATTTGACTCAATTCTTTCTCTGTCAACAGCAACTAGAGCTTCACTGTCATGATCCTCATGTGAGCTTGAGGATTCACAGCATTCATCATCACCAGCAAACAACAATTCACAGCTATCATACCCATCAGAAGCAACCGAGGCATCACCAGCATCTTCCTTAGAGTTATTACCTTTCTTATTCTTTCTCTCAGGACAGTTCTTTTTGAAATGACCCTCTTTATGACAGATATAGCATTTATTGTTCTTGTTTCTGGACTTAGATCTACCTTTACCTTTCCCCTTTTCATTCCTGTTCTCACTCCTACTTCTAGCAACAAGACTCTCACCTTGATCATTACCTTTGATTTCACTTTTCTTGGACAATTCTTTTGACATTAATGCAACTTGTACTTCATCAAGACTTAAAGACTCCCTCCCATATACAAGAGTATCAGCAAAGGCATCATATGAACTATTCAATGATCTAATGAGCAGTAAGGCTTGATCCTCATCATCTACTTTCACATCAATGTTTTCTAAATCTAGAATTAGTTTATGGAATTCATCGATGTGGTCACCAATAGACGTACCTGGTTGCATCTTGAGTGTGTAGAGCTTTTGCTTGAGATACAATCTTGTGGCCAGTGACTTTGTCATGTACAGTGTCTCCAACTTTGTCCATACAGCAGCAGCGGTTTTCTCCTTGGAGATCTCTCTAAGGACTTTGTCACCTAGGCTCAAGATTATAGCACTATGTGCTTTGTTCATCAGATCCTTCTTCTCTTTGTCAGTCAATGTTTCTGGTAGTTTCCTTCCTCCATCAATCAATGCATCTTCCAGACCTTGTTGTACAAGTAAAGCATGCATCTTGATCTTCCATAATCCAAAATCATTCTTTCCCGTGAATTTCTCTATGTGGTACTTTGCCATTTCCATTTGACTCACCTTCCTAACAAGAATGCTCTTGATACCAGTTGTTAGGAATCTGACCAGTGAGTTATGCAGAAGAATGTGATTCTGCAGAATGCACCAATGGAACAGTGCACCGAAAGCCAGCAAGAATGGAATTCTCCAGGAAACAGATTACAGATGGAAGAAAGTTACTTTAGTGTATTAAACAACAATAAGCGAACACTAACAAAGATTCAATTGAACACTAATTGTTCAATTGATTTCCAATTCAATCTATTTATCGCAAGAACCCTAATGGCCGAAATTTGGGAAAAACTTGCAAGAAATCACAAACACAGAGATTTGTTTACCCAGTTCGATTTCAAGATTGAAATCTACTCTGGGGGACGGAGCAATTGCTCTTGTCCATTATCATTGATCAATTTTGGAATTCCAAATGAGTATTACAACAATTGAGCTTATTCCCAAGTGTTTCCCCCCTCACTTCCCAAATCCCACAATTCCCAGTGATTCTCTCCTCTCCCCTGTGATCCTACTGTTAACTATCACAATACATCAGTCAAGCTTATATAGAGCAAGATACAAGATTGGCGCCATAACTGCATGAAAAACCGTAATAACAGAAACTGTTATTACTGTTATATCAGCAACTTGCTCAACCAACTGAAACTGATGTGGCTGAGAGAATATGCCACGCTGGATTCATTGATGACTAGGATGCACATTGGTAGTGCCACATAAGCAACAGCATAGAATGAACGGAACAGGGAGGAGAATGAGATATAAAAGCATGGCATATAAAAGCAAGGCGTATGTCAATGGGAAACATACTTACCTAAATGGCAATCACTAGTGGGGGCATGTGTTCGCGCGGCCCCTCCCAATTACAGTTCAAAGATTCGATAAAAAAAAGTAAAATGCACAACCCGGTCCGGTTTGAGCCGGGTCACCGGTTTTTCCAAAAACCGGCCGAGTCACACCGGTTCCCACCGGTTTGCTGCATGGCTGATCTAAAACCTTGACCGGCTCGGTTACCCCCCCGGTTCCCGGTTCAACCGGGCCGAGCCGGTTTTTAAAACAGTGCCTATTGGTCGAAGCTTTGGCGCCAAAAACCAACTGGAGGATATATTTTACTAGCCCTTGTGGAACACAATTTTCTACAAAAAGAATTAGTCAACCTTACAGACACATATACAGACACAGCCAGCGTGGTGGTATTACTACTATCCCACTATACTTAAACACCGAAGTTTTTGAAATAAAACCCAAAATTTTACAGTTACTAGAAGATTGTTATGAAGAAAACCCACAAGCCTTTATTAAAAGAAAAAAGTATTTTGCAAAAATTGAATTATTAACCGATACACCTATTTGTGAAAAACCTATGATTTACACCAAAGAAGATGAGAAAGATTACGAAAATATTATAGAAAAACATTTGAAATATAAACTAATAAAAGAAACTAAGAGCGCATATAACTCAGCAAGTTTCTTGGTAAGAAATCATAATGAAGTAAAGAGAGGAGAACCAAGAATGGTTATCAATTATAAGCCTTTAAATAAAATTGTAAAAAATTATCCTTATCCCCTACCACGAAAAGATATGATTTATGAAAAGATAAAAAATGGAAAGATATTCTCGAAATTTGATTTGAAATCAGGTTTCTATCAAATATTATTAGAAGAATGCAGCAGAGAATGTATAGCCTTCAGCACCCTACAAGGAAGGTATGAATGGAACGTTCTACCCATGGGATTAAAAACCAGTCCAGGTATTTTTCAAGAAAGACTTGATAGGATCTTTAAAGACTGTTACGATTTTATTATTATTTATATTGATGACATTCTCATATACAGCAAAGATATTAAGGAACACAATAAACACTTATTTGTTTTTATCACAAGAGCTTACGAAAATGGTCTAGTTCTTAGTAAGAAAAAGGCCGAGATTGCAAAAGAAAAAATTGACTACCTAGGCTTAATTATAGATAAAGGAGTAATAGAGCTCCAGTCACATATTTCTGAAAAAATAATAGAATTTCCAGATCAACTAGAAAATGTTAAGCAAGTTCAATCCTTTTTAGGACATATTAATTACGCTTCTCAATTTATAAAAAACTGTGCAAAATTAAAAAATAAATTACAAGATAAAATTAAGAAAGGAAAGCCTTTTGAATGGACCGATGAAGACACTAACCAAGTCCAACAAATCAAGTAGAAGGTAAAAAATCTAGACAAACTACCTTTGCCTAAGGAAGAAGACGAGCTCTATATAGAAACAGACGCTTCTGATAAATATTGGGGAGCAGTATTAAGAAGACAAGGTGATGATATTATCCTTAGATACACCTCAGGAACTTTTAAAGGAGCTGAGCTCAACTATGATATAAACGAAAAGGAAGTTCTAGCGGTTATAAACACGATAGAATCTTTCAAAATATGGTTAGCAAGAAAAGATTTCATTATCAAAACCGACAATACCTAAGTAAAAGCCTTTTTAGAAAACAAAATCAAAGATAATATTGTCAACCGAAGAAGAATCAGATGGCAAATGAAAGTAAGTCCATTTACTTTTAAAGTAATATATATAAAAGGAATTAACAATTGTTTTGCAGATCAATTGTCCAGACCAAATGGATGATCAAAATCAATTCCAAGATGACCAAAAGAAGGTTATATCCGACAAGCTTGACGAAATCAACCATCAATTTCATTTGATGGCCTCCAAAGTAGATGAATATTTTGTCAAGATTGACTCCAAGATGGAAAGTTTTTCCGAATATTTTATAAATACCAAGAAGGAAATACTTAAGGTACTTGATTTATGTCAATACCCAGTATCTCCCAAACAAAAACCAATTGAAAAACCAAGTTCCAGTTTTTTGGAAAACGAAAAAAGAGAACCAAGAAAGCTAAAGTTTGTTAGCTCTTTCAAAGACAAGCTGGTGAATTCACCTGCCAGAGAACCAGTTGATAAATTCAAAGAAATTTATCAAAGCCTGGTCAACTATATTTACAAAGGAAACCCAAGAGACCTTGAGAATTATATTATTGAATATAAAGGCATTTATCCAAGAATTCTAATAATTTTAGATGATTGGGAGGATATCACCCTTCTCACTGATCTATTAAGGTTCGGTTTTATTGACTCAATTTATATCGAACCAAAAAATGATTTATCCAAGTTAAAACACTTCCCAGAACCTATCATTTTGGGAATCCAAGGATATATAAGAGGTGTCAACCCCAAGAGAACAATCTTTGTCAAGATATATACTGCAAGTCCAGATCAAGAAGGAGATGCCGTGTACTTTGTAAAAATAGGCACCCTTAATGACGAAGAAATAAGCGCCCAAGAATACACTACGAAAGATGCAACGCCAATAATCGATGAAGAATGGATTACCGAAAGAAGAGCACTTGGATTTCATGTGCTATTAATGGTAATGAAGCAAACCTATGATCAAGGCAAGTTCTGGAGTTATTCCATGACTGAAAAAGCCATAGTAATATGCAAAAAAGATAAAAACCAACAACCAGGAATACTAAGAACCCTACAATTATTCACACAAAAGATTGAGAAGAATAATTTCCAAGGACAAAAAGAAACTCATCAAAATTTCTGCAAGATAGTCAAGGCAAGTGGGGACCACAAGTGCCATTATTGCAGAGACAAGATATAAAGCAGAAGATGATTGACGAAGACAAGAAGATGGCCGACAAAAAATTAAAACCCATGTGAAGAAAGCAGAAAAGCAAAATGGCCGACAAGAAAAGTAACTCCACGACAAAAGTGGATTCTATTCAGAAGATAAAAAGTAACCAGAGTTAAGTAACCCAAGTTACTTTTATAGTATGGTTAATAAGTGTAAGGGTCTATATAAACCCACTCTCCTTTCTTTTCATGATCATCGAATGTACAAACCTCTCTATGCATTGTAATATGTGTGCCATGTTCTAAATAAACTTTAGTTTCTGAAATCTTTTAAAGCCTAGTTCTTCCCTCAAGTTTACTTAGTCAAATAGGGACTTGATATATCAAAACGAGAGTCGTGAGTCGAATCTATTTCCCCCAGAGCGACGGAGAGCCCGAGGTCCATTTTGTTCCGCCATTTCATAGCCGGGTAGGCGTTTTTAAGGCGTGTGTTGGACGGCAAGCTTATATCCTCTAAAGGAAGCGAGGTAAGGCCCATTTTTAACTCTCAAGATATATCTTTGTTGTTACTTTGAGTAAGGAACCTCTGTAAACGGAAAAAACTTTGCTTAAAAAGAAAGTAAGAAATATTTTCTTAAAATGAGTTCAGTAACGTCTTCTGAGTTTAATAGCTACATAGATGAGTACCAAGAAGATAACAATATGCATCACATAGACAATATAGATTATGAAGAATACATGAATGAAATTAATGGAGTAAATGAAGAAGAAGAAAATATACAGGAAGATCTAGACAACGAAATAGAAGAACCTCCTATTCCCTCTTTTAGTTTAGAGCAAGCCTTTAAAAACTTAGATTTAAGAGAAGAAGAAACTGTTTTTATAAACCCAGTTAATTTAAGGTATGGAACCAAAGGAGTAAAAGAATATAATGCTATTATAGATTTCATATCTATAATAATAGAAAGTATAAAAAGAGTAAATGAAAGCGAAGAAGAAGTTTATGAATTAATAAAAGCAAGATTAGAAATGATAAAAAGAATCGTAAAAGTAGCAGACGAACACGCAGCTATAAAAAATAAGTCTATTTATCCAATAACTTATGAGTTTAATGATGAACGAGTATTAAGGGTATCAAAGCTAGATAGATCAAGAACATTAAACGATAACATATATGAAAGCTATGATAGACTACAAGGTTTTTCTGATCTAAAACAAGAAGCCATATTAAACGGATACGATACGATTGAATTTTGTATTAAAGAATTTTTTGAATTAAAAATTGTTGCAGAATGCTACAAAATACAGATAGAGAATTGGATAGAGTACAAATTGAACATATTAAAAGGATCGGAAAAAGAAATTTTAGAACAGATATACACTATTGTACAAGGTTTAAAATTATGAATCGTATTCAGATTCTAAGCACGAAAATAGAAACCCTAGAGAGAAAACAGAGTACACAAGTTTTCATGAAATTAATAAACCCAGATAAATTAGATTCCATAAATGAACAGTTACAGATCATTAAAAAACAATTAGAAATAACAAACATACTTCTAAATAAAGAACATATTAATAGAAAATTCGAGCAAGTAATAGGAAAACCCCCTTAAGAAGATAATAGACAAAAAGAAATAATAAAATTAATTAAAGAAAACGAGCATAAGATGTCACCTACAATATTAGGTTTATATGACTGGACAGAAAAAGAAGAAACAAGTAAAATAATTGAAAAGGAAAAGGAGCCAATAGAAACTGAGGTAAAAGTAAACATAGAATCATACCTAGATCTAAAAAACGATAGTGACTATGAAGATGACATAGTTAAAAGATTAAAGTCCTTAGATATAAAAGATGAATCAGTAGATGTGAAACCAGTTACCCCTGTTGTAGTATCTACACCCAAGAATGAAGAAGGAAGTAGCAGTGAGGTGAGATGGATAAAAGATCCAAATTGGATAGATAGCATGATATCTGATGACAATGAATGGAGAGCCGAAGAGGCCGAACAAATAAACCCTAGAAGAAAGTATATTGATAGAA
Source organism: Astragalus membranaceus (assembly GCA_039519185.1). NCBI lineage: Eukaryota > Viridiplantae > Streptophyta > Magnoliopsida > Fabales > Fabaceae > Astragalus > Astragalus membranaceus. Next base: position 132,867,640 of record CM076850.1, read on the forward strand.
GACAGTATTTTATGAAAAAGGATGATTCAGTGACTATGAAATACACCCCTTATAATAAAGAACCACAAGCCTTAAATCCAACAGGAGTTTACCTAGACTTAGACTGCGTAGAGAATAAAGAAAAAATGTTAAGTCTATGGATTAAAGAAAATGGCGCTGTAGCGAATAAAGATGGAATGACCAAAGAACAAACAATAGATTTTATGAGAAGAACTATGAGAGGAAGTGTAGAGAGATATATAGAAAGTATCTCAGAAACATATGAAGGAATAAAAGCTAGTTCCAGTAATTCAACGATCTTTATTAGTAATCTAGAGAAACTAATAAGGTTAGAATTCTTAGGCCAAGCTATAGAAAGTGGAGTACAAGAAAGATGGGAATTAGAAAGACAAGAAGCTATACGCGGGATGATTAATATTAATATCTGCGACATGTGTTATTTTGATCAATATACTTGCGAATTCAGTGAGTTATTTTATAGAGCAAGACTATCTTCGACAGTTGTTGATTATAATTTTTATAGCAAATTATATTATGAAAAGCTACCAGAACCTTTTAAGACGAAGATAATAAATGACTTTGGAAATCAAAACCTAGAAAATCCCTCATTAGGAGCAAGAATTTGGTTCGCCAATAAAATGATTACAAAATATTGTTTACAAGCAAAAAGTCAAAAACATAAACTCATAAGTTATTGGATAAATAGACTTATTTTTTATAGCTGCGTGTTCGTCTGCTACTTTTACGATTCTTTTTATCATTTCTAATCTTGCTTTTATTAATTCATAAACTTCTTCTTCGCTTTCATTTACTCTTTTTTCAACTTTCTATTATTATAGATATGAAATTTATAATAGCATTATATTCTTTTACTCCTTTGGTTCCATACCTTAAATTAACTGGGTTTATAAAAACAGTTTCTTCTTCTCTTAAATCTAAGTTTTTAAAGACTTGCTCTAAACTAAAAGAGGGAATAGGAGGTTCTTCTATTTCGTTGTCTAGATCTTCCTGTATATTTTCTTCTTCTTCATTTACTCCATTAATTTCATTCATGTATTCTTCATAATCTATATTGTCTATGTGATGCATATTGTTATCTTCTTGGTACTCATCTATGTAGCTATTAAACTCAGAAGACGTTACTGAACTCATTTTAAGAAAATATTTCTTACTTTCTTTTTAAGCAAAGTTTTTTCCGTTTACAGAGGTTCCTTACTCAAAGTAACAACAAAGATATATCTTGAGAGTTAAAAATGGGCCTTACCTCGCTTCCTTTAGAGGATATAAGCTTGCCGTCCAACACACGCCTTAAAAACGCCTACCCGGCTATGAAATGGCGGAACAAAATGGACCTCGGGCTCTCCGTCGCTCTGGGGGAAATAGATTCGACTCACGACTCTCGTTTTGATATATCAAGTCCCTATTTGACTAAGTAAACTTGAGGGAAGAACTAGGCTTTAAAAGATTTCAGAAACTAAAGTTTATTTAGAACATGGCACACATATTACAATGCATAGAGAGGTTTGTACATTCGATGATCATGAAAAGAAAGGAGAGTGGGTTTATATAGACCCTTACACTTATTAACCATACTATAAAAGTAATTTGGGTTACTTAACTCTAGTTACTTTTTATCTTCTGAATAGAATCCACTTTTGTCGTGGAGTTACTTTTCTTGTCGGCCATTTTGCTTTTCTGCTTTCTTCACATGGGTTTTAATTTTTTGTCGGCCATCTTCTTGTCTTCGTCAATCATCTTCTGCTTTATATCTTGTCTCTGCAATAATGGCACTTGTGGTCCCCACTTGCCTTGACTATCTTGCAGAAATTTTGATGAGTTTCTTTTTGTCTTTGGAAATTATTCTTCTCAATCTTTTGTGTGAATAATTGTAGGGTTCTTAGTATTCCTGGTTGTTGGTTTTTATCTTTTTTGCATATTACTATGGCTTTTTCAGTCATGGAATAACTCCAGAACTTGCCTTGATCATAGGTTTGCTTCATTACCATTAATAGCACATGAAATCCAAGTGCTCTTCTTTCGGTAATCCATTCTTCATCGATTATTGGCGTTGCATCTTTCGTAGTGTATTCTTGGGCGCTTATTTCTTCGTCATTAAGGGTGCCTATTTTTACAAAGTACACGGCATCTCCTTCTTGATCTGGACTTGCGGTATATATCTTGACAAAGATTGTTCTCTTGGGGTTGACACCTCTTATATATCCTTGGATTCCCAAAATGATAGGTTCTGGGAAGTGTTTTAACTTGGATAAATCATTTTTTGGTTCGATATAAATTGAGTCAATAAACCGAACCTTAATAGATCAGTGAGAAGGGTGATATCCTCCCAAGCATCTAAAATTATTAGAATTCTTGGATAAATGCCTTTATATTCAATAATATAATTCTCAAGGTCTCTTGGGTTTCCTTTGTAAATATAGTTGACCAGGCTTTGATAAATTTCTTTGAATTTATCAACTGGTTCTCTGGCAGGTGAATTCACCAGCTTGTCTTTGAAAGAGCTAACAAACTTTAGCTTTCTTGGTTCTCTTTTTTCGTTTTCCAAAAAACTGGAACTTGGTTTTTCAATTGGTTTTTGTTTGGGAGATACTGGGTATTGACATAAATCAAGTACCTTAAGTATTTCCTTCTTGGTATTTATAAAATATTCGGAAAAACTTTCCATCTTGGAGTCAATCTTGACAAAATATTCATCTACTTTGGAGGCCATCAAATGAAATTGATGGTTGATTTCGTCAAGCTTGTCGGATATAACCTTCTTTTGGTCATCTTGGAATTGATTTTGATCATCCATTTGGTCTGGACAATTGATCTGCAAAACAATTATTAATTCCTTTTATATATATTACTTTAAAAGTAAATGGACTTACTTTCATTTGCCATCTGATTCTTCTTCGGTTGACAATATTATCTTTGATTTTGTTTTCTAAAAAGGCTTTTACTTGGGTATTGTCGGTTTTGATAATGAAATCTTTTCTTGCTAACCATATTTTGAAAGATTCTATCGTGTTTATAACCGCTAGAACTTCCTTTTCGTTTATATCATAGTTGAGCTCAGCTCCTTTAAAAGTTCCTGAGGTGTATCTAAGGATAATATCATCACCTTGTCTTCTTAATACTGCTCCCCAATATTTATCAGAAGCGTCTGTTTCTATATAGAGCTCGTCTTCTTCCTTAGGCAAAGGTAGTTTGTCTAAATTTTTTACCTTCTGCTTGATTTGTTGGACTTGGTTAGTGTCTTCATCGGTCCATTCAAAAGGCTTTCCTTTCTTAATTTTATCTTGTAATTTATTTTTTAGTTTTGCACAGTTTTTTATAAATTGAGAAGCGTAATTAATATGTCCTAAAAAGGATTGAACTTGCTTAACATTTTCTAGTTGATCTGGAAATTCTATTATTTTTTCAGAAATATGTGACTGGAGCTCTATTACTCCTTTATCTATAATTAAGCCTAGGTAGTCAATTTTTTCTTTTGCAATCTCGGCCTTTTTCTTACTAAGAACTAGACCATTTTCGTAAGCTCTTGTGATAAAAACAAATAAGTGTTTATTGTGTTCCTTAATATCTTTGTTGTATATGAGAATGTCATCAATATAAATAATAATAAAATCGTAACAGTCTTTAAAGATCCTATCAAGTCTTTCTTGAAAAATACCTGGACTGGTTTTTAATCCCATGGGTAGAACGTTCCATTCATACCTTCCTTGTGGGGTGCTGAAGGCTGTACATTCTCTGCTGCCTTCTTCTAATAATATTTGATAGAAACCTGATTTCAAATCAAATTTCGAGAATATCTTTCCATTTTTTATCTTTTCATAAATCATATCTTTTCGTGGTAGGGGATAAGGATAATTTTTTACAATTTTATTTAAAGGCTTATAATTGATAACCATTCTTGGTTCTCCTCTCTTTACTTCATTATGATTTCTTACCAAGAAACTTGCTGAGTTATATGCGCTCTTAGTTTCTTTTATTAGTTTATATTTCAAATGTTTTTCTATAATATTTTCGTAATCTTTCTCATCTTCTTTGGTGTAAATCATAGGTTTTTCACAAATAGGTGTATCGGTTAATAATTCAATTTTTGCAAAATACTTTTTTCTTTTAATAAAGGCTTGTGGGTTTTCTTCATAACAATCTTCTAGTAACTGTAAAATTTTGGGTTTTATTTCAAAAACTTCGGTATTTAAGTATAGTGGGATAGTAGTAATACCACCACGCTGGCTGTGTCTGTATATGTGTCTGTAAGGTTGACTAATTCTTTTTGTAGAAAATTGTGTTCCACAAGGGCTAGTAAAATATATCTTTGTTTCATTTACCATATAAGGTAAATTTCTATCTATAAAATCTTGTCCTATAAGCAGATCATAAACAATATTGGGGTAATAGTAGATTTTATCAAATCTAACTTTTAGCTCACCAATAATGATCCAAATATCTGTATATCCTTGATTAAAAATAGACTCCTTATTATGTATGTCTCTTCCCTTTATAGATTGTATCTCTTTTTTATTGCTAAAAAGATGACTAGTTAGACTAATACCTGAACCTGAATCGATTAGGGAATGATAGATTTTCTTTTCATGAATCACTTCGATAACTATTAGGTTCTTCTTTTGATTTATCTTTTTACACTCGACTAACGGTAATTGTTTTTCCATTATAAACTATTTCAATATTTTTATCTTTAATTGTATAATCTTCGAAACAACTTAGGAAATCCATTCCTAAAAGAAATTCGGTACTAACACTATCCTCAACTTCAATGGATAGGGGTATTTCATATTCTTTTATAATCAGAGTGATATCAACCTTATGGGTTATGTGTCTCTTATTATTATAGTAATCTAAATAGTAATATTTATTGTCTAACTCTTTAATAGGTAGACCTTGAACCAAATCTATAGTTATATGACTAGTACATGCTCATGTATCTATTAGACATCTAATGGGGTTTTTTCCTAATTTTATTCCTATTTCTATGTAATACTGGGAATATCCAATTCCCTTTTTCTCTGTTAGGTCTAGACTTCTTCTAGACGACTCTAGAATAGTTTTTCCTTTATGTTGAGTTCTCGAGGACTCACATCTTTTGATAATAGCTAAATCCTTATTTCCTATTATCTCAGAGAATCTTTCGGTTTCTTTGGCTATTTCATCAGTTCTTATTTCATCTATATAGGTTAATTGTTCTGGGTTTAATATTTTTGGGGGAATCCAATCTATGACTCCATCAAATATGTTTTTAAAACTTATTTTATCTGGTTTGAACTTCATAGTATGATGGCTGGGACTAATGCCAAAGATAGTTCTATATGTTATAGAATAACAATGGCTCCCTTTTGGCATTTCGAAATTATCCAATTTTTGATATAACACTATTGCCTTATCTAAATTTTTATCATTAATAGAGATACTAAAATTGGGCTCATATTCAAATAAAATTTTTCCATAGTATAAATTACCCATCACAGCACCAAATAATGCATCTTGAACATTATGCATGATTCTTTCATCTATTAAATATGCTGCTACAGGTGAATCTAATTTCTCTTGAAAGTATCCTTTTATCATGACTTGAACCTTTATCAAATCTATTACCTTCATAGATTTTTTCTTTTCTCTTCCTAAATTATTTAGAGCTGAATTTATTATATCTCTAGTGATTAGAGGGATTCTTCCTTTTCTCTTGGCAGTCCCTATTTCCACACTAGATTCGTGGATTTTCTGAATTCTAACAGTTCTCCCTATATACTTTCCATATTTTTCCAGTAGATTTCTTGTAGGCTCTATGTCTAAGTCCATTCTCTTGATTTCTTCTAATTTTTCAAACTCTTGAACATTAGAGAAATCAATCTTGTTTTCATCAATTTCTTCAAAGTCTCTATTCATCATCACTCGAACTCCCTGAGTTTATACTAACACTATAAATGCTATAGTCCGATTCTATATCGGATTCTATGGGTTCATAACCATGGCTATCTATTATTTCTAATACTTTGATATTCTGAGTATTACGTTTTGGACATTGATTTGCATAGTGTCCTTCTTCTTTACATAGAAAACAAGTGCAGCTTTTTACTGACTTATTTTTATATTTTTTATTATCATATTTTTTATACTTACTATGTTTTTCTCTTTTAAACCATTTCTTCTTGAAATTTCTCTTGTATGGCTTATCTCCTGTTTTAAACCTATGCCTAGATTTTCTAAACTTCCAATGTTTATCTTTTCTTTTATACCTTTTTGTATTATAACAGCCATATTGGCCTATTTGATTATTCTTTGGGCAACAAAGACTCCTTTTCTGATACCTATAAATTTGTTTTTGACTTTTTGCTTGTAAACAATATTCTGTAATCATTTTATTGGCGAACCAAATTCTTGCTCCTAATGAGGGATTTTCTAGGTTTTGATTTCCAAAGTCATTTATTATCTTCGTCTTAAAAGGTTCTGGTAGCTTTTCATAATATAATTTGCTATAAAAATTATAATCAACAACTGTCGAAGATAGTCTTGCTCTATAAAATAACTCACTGAATTCGCAAGTATATTGATCAAAATAACACATGTCGCAGATATTAATATTAATCATTCCGCGTATAGCTTCTTGTCTTTCTAATTCCCATCTTTCTTGTACTCCACTTTCTATAGCTTGGCCTAAGAATTCTAACCTTATTAGTTTCTCTAGATTACTAATAAAGATCGTTGAATTACTGGAACTAGCTTTTATTCCTTCATATGTTTCTGAGATACTTTCTATATATCTCTCTACACTTCCTCTCATAGTTCTTCTCATAAAATCTATTGTTTGTTCTTTGGTCATTCCATCTTTATTCGCTACAGCGCCATTTTCTTTAATCCATAGACTTAACATTTTTTCTTTATTCTCTACGCAGTCTAAGTCTAGGTAAACTCCTGTTGGATTTAAGGCTTGTGGTTCTTTATTATAAGGGGTGTATTTCATAGTCACTGAATCATCCTTTTTCATATCTAAGGACTTTAATCTTTTAACTATGTCATCTTCATAGTCACTATCGTTTTTTAGATCTAGGTATGATTCTATGTTTACTTTTACCTCAGTTTCTATTGGCTCCTTTTCCTTTTCAATTATTTTACTTGTTTCTTCTTTTTCTGTCCAGTCATATAAACCTAATATTGTAGGTGACATCTTATGCTCGTTTTCTTTAATTAATTTTATTATTTCTTTTTGTCTATTATCTTCTTCAGGGGGTTTTCCTATTACTTGCTCGATTTTTCTATTAATATGTTCTTTATTTAGAAGTATGTTTGTTATTTCTAATTGTTTTTTAATGATCTGTAACTGTTCATTTATGGAATCTAATTTATCTGGGTTTATTAATTTCATGAAAACTTGTGTACTCTGTTTTCTCTCTAGGGTTTCTATTTCCGTGCTTAGAATCTGAATACGATTCATAATTTTAAACCTTGTACAATAGTGTATATCTGTTCTAAAATTTTTTTTTCTGATCCTTTTAATATGTTCAATTTGTACTCTATCCAATTCTCTATCTGTATTTTGTAGCATGCTGACGTGGAGACTACCACGGGATTTATATATATATATATATATATATATATATATATATATATATATATATATATATATATATATATATATATATATATATATACATACATATTAACCCTTCTTCTTCCTCTTATTAGAAAAATCTACCTCAGCTTCCCGTTTAAGGTTCCATATATTATTTAGCGTGTGTACTCTTTTTAGGTGCCTGCTTATTATATATTGATTGAACATTTGTCCCAGCCGACAATTCGGGAATTTTTTTTTCTTTAATCCTATAATTATTATATCTTGATTTCTTGTTACTTATGTTTGATAAAGTTTTGGTCTATTGCATTTTCTTTTATTTATTTATTTATTTATTTTTGAATATTGCATTTTCTTTTTATTATCTAAGTGAATATTTGATTGCTGTATTCATTGCAATCATTTCGGCGGATTTTTAAAAAAAATATTAAACTTTTTTTTAAAAAAAATTCACCGAAAATGCCAAAAATCCGTCGGAAAGTCTATTTTTTCGGCCGGAAATGCCAAATTTTCACCGTAACTATACTGGCGGAAAAATTCCGCCTGAAAAACACGTTTCTCTTGTGGTGAACCTCCACCTGAGTGTTTGTGTGGTGCAAAATGTGTTGTTCGAACTATGAAGAAAGATACCCCCAAACAAGGGAATGAAGTTCTAGGACTGTAGGTATTTCGTGGTAAGATTAATGGTTATTGGACCCTCTATTTCGCCATTGTTGCAGATCTGGGTTTTCTGTTGATGCACTTTTGTTTCGTTTTAGTCCTCTATGTTTTTGTTTGGTTTCATTTTCGTCCCTCTCAGTATTTATTTTGTTTCAATTTGGTCCCTCTTAGTTTCTTTGCCCTTTTGGCTAGGGCAAATAAAACACTTGGTGTAGCCAAAAGGACTAAATCTACTAGAGCTGCTGAATCTTCATCCATGAATGCAACTTCTACTGGTGTTACTACTACTGTCCAAAGAAAAAGTTTTAGGCCTAAACTTCAAACATGGAAGAGGCGGTGAATTTGAGATGGAGTTTTATAATGCTTATGTGTTACTTTATGTTATTTGTAAGAATGTTGTATTTTTGATGTGGATGTTTTGTGGTTTTAATCATCTTTTTGTTGTTTAATTGGCTGGATGTTGTTTATTAATAACCAATAGACTTGATGACAGAACATATTTGGTCACTTTTGATTAACATTAAGTTGGTAAGGTATGTTGCATATTGGTCATTCATATTTATTATTTGGTTTCACTCTAGTCCTCTATCTTTTTTAGTAGTTTCAATTTGGTCCCTCATATTTAATACTGTAACACGCAAAGTAATTTATAATTACTTTGAGTTCAAAGAGGCTTGAGTTTTCAATTTATTGTTGATTTTATGTGCTTAGTGGATTAATTTCCTTAAATGATTGATTTGTTTAGTTATTAGTGGACATGAAATTATTGGATGATTTATTATGTTGTGATGCATTAGTCAATGTGGGGATTATTAGAGTGAGAGTAGAACCCCATTTGAACATTTAGAGCTTCAATTAAGTTGCTTTCACTTTTTTACCCAAAAATTTCCCTTTTGACCTTCATTTAAACCCACTCTAAGTCACACGAGCTGAATAAGGAGCACACACACACACACACCCCCATAAACACATTTTTAGAAACTTTAGAAAAGGGGATTAGTGAGTTAGAATTAGTAACTTCCATTAGTTTGCAAACCTCGTTTAGTTTGTCCTAATTTAGCTACACAGAATTTGCTAAAATACTCTTCATTAAACTCACATATATACACCATATCAGCTGAAAACAAAACAACACAACACACTCACTCTCCTTCATTTTCAGAAATTGAAATGAAAAACACACACACACCCACACTTGAGAGAGAAAGAGAACTCGAAGGGGAGAAAGAGGGAGAGCCATGGTTGTTCATCTCCTTCCTTCCATTGGAAACTTGTCATTCAACTACATTTCTCATCATCACCTCACTTCTCTTCTTCTCCATTTCGCAAACCACACCCAAAACCAAAACCCCAAATTTGTCCAAAGTTTCAACCATCATGAAACCATGAAAACCCCATTTGCATGTCCAGTTTTTAAACTCTAGAGGACAATAGGAGCTGTGCTAGGACCAACATTCTACTCCCTTGGGTTGGTGAAGCTCACATTTTGCAACTTGAGGGCTTGGGGATTTCGATTGAGGTGGCTAGTAGGGTGCTTGGTGATTGTTCTTCTCATTTCGCTTGAATTCTCTTGATAATCTCTTGGAGCAAGTGAGTCTTTTACCCTTTTCTTTAAATTTCAAGTTTGAACTTCGATTTTAGATCATTAGAGGTTTAATTTTCTGAATGCATGATGTTGGACTGGTTTGGTTGCTGGAAAAACTTTGTTTTGAGTTGAAAGGATATATGGATTTAAGCTACTCTAATTGTTGATGATTCTAAGACTTTGATTGTGTTTGTACTTGAGTTAGTGGAACATGATTGTTGTTGATTTTGAAGTTTAATCACAGGGTAATTGAAGTATTTGAGTTTAGTGAGGTATTGGGGTGGAATTGGAACCAAAAGGAATGAGAATTTGGTGAAAAATCAGTTTTTCTGCAGTGATGCGAAAACCACACCGAAAATGGCACGGACCGTGCGCCTATCAGGTGCAGATTTTCAATTGAGTTTTTTTTTAATTCCTTTGGTTACCAATCACACTCCAAGTCCTTCTGTAACCCAGATAACTCTGATTATCATAGGATTAGACCCTTGTATGGCTTGTTTAATTGTCTAAGTTCATTTTCAATGATTGTAATGAGTTCGGAGGTCCACTACAAGAAATACTGGAATTACGGGCTGTTTATTTCCGGCGGAATTAATCCGTCTATACGGTTCCGGCGGATTTTAAGTAGTTAGTGGCGGATTTTTTCCCACGAAAGATTTTCGGCGGAATGTGTGGATTTTCCGGCGGTTTAATTTCCACCGGTATCTTTCCGGCGGTTTCGAGTGAGTTACTGACGGAATATTCCGCCGCAAAGGGTTTTCAAAAAAAGAAAACTTAAAATCGACGGTAACGAATATTACCGCCGGAAACGTGAAGAAAACCGCCGGAAATAACAGACCAAAAAAACCGCCGGAAACGTGTAATTACCAGCGGTTTTGAAAATTCGAATTTCAAATTAATTTCCGCCCGAAACAGATAAATCCGCCGGAAACGTGTAGCCGTTGGCCAAATTTTGAATTTCAAAATAATCCGCCGGAAACGTGTAATTACCGGCGATTTTTTAAAATTCGGTAAAAAACTAATTTCTGCCGGAAACTGCCCAATTCCGGCGGAAATTTCTAGCCGTTGGTGGGAAAATTTTAAATTTCAAACAGATTCCGCCGGAAATGGTTTAAAACCCTCGGAAATGTATCCTTTAACCGAATTATAAATAAGACCCTCTATTCCCAATTCATTCATCTTCCCCATTCCGAATTTCTTCATTCACTCATCTTTCATCTTCCCCATTCCTTCATCTCACCCATTTCAAATTACTTCATCCCCATTCACTCATCTTTCATCTTCCCCATTCCTTCATCTCATCAATTCTGAATACTTCACCTCCATTCATTCATCTTTCATCTTCCCCATTCCTTCATCTCACCAATTCCGAATTTCTTCATCCTCATTCACTCATCTTTCATTTTTTTTCTTCTCTCATTCATTCTCCTTACATACTCTCATTTTCTCTTCCATACACTTATTAACTCCCATATTCTTTTCTTCCATTCCAAAATTTTTCACGGTATATTCGTTGGAGGGACTCGAAGAATATAATTCGGATCAAGCCGAGACTCATCTTCAATTCTGGTTAGTTATTTAGTTGTTTCTTATTAGATATTGTAGTGACATGTTAATATTATTGTCTTTTATTTAATAATTTAAATATTTAATTTTCACTGGTTTAAAAAAAAAAACATTTTTCGGTTATTTGAATTTTTATAAAAAAAATTATTATATATTACTAATTACCAGCAGTTTTTTAGAAAAAATAGTAATATATTTACCGGCGGTTTTTTTATTACCGGCGGTTTTTGAATCTCAAAAAATTTCCTGCGGTTTTGTCTTTTACCGGCGGTTTTTTTAATAAAAAAATAATATCTTTACCGGCGTTTTTTCGTAATTACCGGCGGTTTTTTTTAATAAACGAAAAACGTTTCCGGCGGTTTTTCTATGTTACCGGCGCTTTTCGAATAAAACATAATAAATTAATCAAATCTTTACCGGCGGATTTGTTGTAGTTTCCGTCGGTAATTTCCGGCGGTTTGTTTCGCCGGTAATTTCCGGCGGAAATTCCGCCGGAAAATATTACCTACGGACGTTTTTCCGGCGGGTTTCCGGCGGATTTTTTTCGTCGGTACCGTGACATTACCTACGGATTTGGTACGTTACCGGCGGAAAAAATCCATCGGTAAATCCTTGTTTTCTTGTAGTGGTCGCGGTTTGACAGTCTTGTGTCGAGTTAATTTCTTTTCAAAAACATGTGTGCGAGAACTACTTAGTACCTATATAAGTACATCATAAATGAACTAATGAATGGATGTTGTACTTTGGGCTGTGTCGTGAACTGTCTCAAGGCCCAAGAGGTTTTAGGCTAAGGTTTCGCTCAATTGCATGTTGAGTGCGGGTTCCCCATAGTGTACGTCGTAGCTTTTATATTATGTAAGTCTAAGGCGTTAGGGGGATGCATCATAGGTAAAATAATAAAAGATATTTGGAACGTAGTATGGTAAGGGAGTCGCAAAAGAACCCACTGAGATTATGCAATCTCACCTCTCATTGTTGTTGTTTTTTAGATAAGCAGGGTTAAAGTCAACGAAGGATATGGCAAGGAAATGATCCAAATTTATGAAGTACCTTGAAGTTAGACGCGTAGCATATTATTTTTGTGCTAAGTCTCATGTGATGAGAATTATCTATTAGGATATAAGTACTTATGTATTCGTAACTTGGATTAAGGTGTGAGTCGACTCCGATAGGTCCTTTGAACTCAATAATGTTTTAAGTATTGAACAAGATTTATTTTAGGCTAAATAGCACTTTTGGTCCTTTATGTTTGCTCTAGGTTTCACTTTGGTCCTTTATCTTTTTTTTGGTCTGTTTTGGTCCCTCATGTTTCATTTTTGTTTCATTTTGGTCCCTGACGTTAGTTTTGGTTGACGAACGCCACACTGGCAGTTAACTGCTGACGTGGCGTCTCATATTCATTAAATGACGTGGCAAAAATATATTATTTAATTGTAAATGAAATTACACATAAGCAAAGGCCTGTTTCCACATTAAAATCACTGTTTCCAGATAAAGCTGCGACCATCAAACATCAAACATTGAATCACTGTTCATTGAAACCTCACAGCTTCTTCTCTTTCAAAAAAGTGAAACCTCACAACTTCCGAATCTGGGGATAATGAAGAACATTCATCGCAAATGATAACCTTCAAAATAAAATTTAACACATCGTTTCTTCCAAAATAAATTTAGCACGTCGTTTCTTCCGAAATCGTTTCTGATGTTTGTGTTGCTGGAAATTCGGATCTGCGTTTGATGTTTGAGAACCCATACCCACAAAAGATCTGGAACCCATGAACAAAACCCAAATCTGGAAAAATGCAATCACTTGCTCAACGAAGAACAAAACCCAAATCTGGAAAAATGCAATCACAAAACAAAACGAAGAACCCATATCTGGGTTCTCTGTTGATGCTCATTTGTTTCATTTTAGTCCTCTCTGTTTTTCTTTGGTTTCATTTTGGTCCCTCTCATTGTTTGTGTTGTTTCATTTTGGTCCCTTTCAGATCTGGAAAAACTAAACAATCAGAATCTTCATCCTCATCACGTTTGCAGGTACAAATCTAGAAATGCAATCTGGGCATTCAGTGAAGAAAAACATATTTAAACGAAGGAACGATTTCGAATCGTTGTTCTTTGTTGAAGAGAAACATATTTAAACCAAGGAACGATCAGAATCTTCATCCTCTTCAATCGTTGTTCTTCGTTTGTTCTTCGTTGTTCTTCGTTGTTCTTGATATGATTGGGGATACGTTTGTTCTTGATATTGACAGTTCTTCGTTTAATTCAACAAAAAGAACAATCGTTGTTCTCCGTTTGGGTTCTTTTTGTTGAAGAAAGATTGGGGATACGATTGTGTTGTTGAAGAAGAAGAAGAAGAAAGATTGGGGATAGGATTGTTGAAGAAGATTGTGTTGTTGTTGAATGCTTCCCAGATCTCTTCCCCCTTTTTTTTTATTTTGATGTTTTTAGTTTTTGTTAAATAATATTAATTTTGTCACGCCATTTAATAAAAATGGACGCCACGTCAGCATTTAACTGCCAACGTGGCGTCCGTTAACAAAAACTAACGTCAGGGACCAAAATGAAACATGAGGGACCAAAACGGACCAAAAAAAAGATAAAGGACCAAAGTGAAACCTAGAGCAAACATAAAGGACCAAAAGTGCTATTTAGCCTTTATTTTATGAAAGTCCTATTGTTGTGAGTCTTTAATATTGTTTTTGTTAATCCAAATTATGAATGCGTACTCTGAAAGATCAAAAGGTAGTATTCTGGATTTTATCCCCGGTTAAAAATCTAGGATGTTACAAATACAACAATTATGTGATACATGTGCAAAGATTTGAAACACGACTTTCACATAATTCAAAATATCGTTTTAAACATTGCCCAAATCTACATGGAATAGAAACACAACTTAGACGGAATTCAAACACAATTTCACATAATTACCCAAATCTAAAGTTACACCATTACACAGATTTTCCAGATTTGACGATTAGCATTACATAAGCTACCACCAAAAGGAAAATACTATACAATGCAATTTTCAACAAATATTTTGTGGACTCTCCATCCTTATTCATCTCCTTAATAGTCTTTCTAAGTTCAACTATCTCCATTCCTTTTTGAACACAATCTGCACATTCAGTCTCTACATGTTGTGTGTTTGCTCGTGTCTCTGCCCATTGTGTCTCTACACAGTGTGTTTGTCTTCGTATCTGAGGAGGCCATGGATCTGAAGTCCATTTCATAAATGAGCATCCAGAATGATCATCTTTAGTCTGTGCAAACAAACAAACATCAAACTCAGAATTGAATATTTAAAAGAAACTGAGAGGGACCAAATTGAAACAAAATAAATACTGCGAGAGATCAAAATGAAACCAAACAAAAACACAGAGGACTAAAACGAAACAAAACGTGCTTCAACTGAAAACTCAGATCTGCAATAATGGTGAAATAGAGGGTCCAACGACCATTAATCTTACCGCGAAATACCTACAGCCCGAGAACTTGCTTCCCTTGTTTGGGGTATCTTTCTTCACAATTCGAACAACACATTTTTCCCCACACAAACACTCTAGTGGAGGTAGAGGTTGGGTAGATGGACCAAATGATGGGTAGCTATTCGAATTGGAAGATGCCATTGATTCAGTGAGGAAGACGATGAAGATGACAGTTTTCAATTTAGGGTTTACCTGACTCAAATGGGGGTGATGTGGTGGAGAAGATGAAGATGAGGTTTTGAGTTTATGGTGTTCTTCGCTGTTCTTCAAATTTTCTGATTTCCTTTTGATTCTCAGATTTTGATTTTGATTTAAAAGTGTTTAGTTATTGTCATATCCTAATTTTGTCCGATCAATTAAAATCCAAAAAAAGCTCGTATTCTCGTTGCGTCACGTATCGCTTTAGACGCGTGTGTCTCTGGCACTCTCATGTAACGCTTTGTTTGATGCTCGTTTTATTTTATATTGCTATTGTTATTTATTTAGCCTATCGTCACCGGTGAAAAATAATAATAAAACGATAAATAAAGAACCTAATAGTCAAATTTTCTTTTCTTGTCATATAACATAGTTTTTTTACATATGTGAACCAAAAAAGCAAAATAATACAAAAAATAATACAAAAATACAAAAAACCAAAAAATGTAAAATCAAAAGAAGAGAGGGGCGTAGCATGCTGGCTGCTTGCCCTAGGGCTGTCCTTTTGATCCCCTTTTCTTGCCCTTGTCCTTCCTTTGACTGTCCTTAGCACCCTAAAATTGCTCCAGCTGTTGTCCTTTTTATTCCCTCAAAGATGCTGTCCTTTTGATACCATCTTTTTGCCCTAATTGTTGACTACCCTCAGCACCCCATCCACCTATAAAAACAGCAACAGTAGCCCACAATTGGGAGGAGAAGACAGTGACTGGAAAAACACAAAAAACACAGACACAAATATTCAGAAATCACCACAAAGATTGGGTTCTCACGTTGATACCCTAATCATCAAAAACACCTAAATTCCATAGCAAATGGAGGCAGCAGAGGCAAGTAGCAGCTGTTAACAACAGAACATTAAAGGCTCAGAAACGAAAGCAACCTTTTTTGAAGAGCTAGCAACTTAGGTTGATTCTCAAACCCTTTTTTTTTATGCATACCAAGTTGTGTTTTCCTTTCATTTAATCATAGGACATGCTTTAGTTCAAATCTGTACGCATATTTTTAGAAAAAAAAAGAGTTTGGAATAGGGTATTAGAGGACATAGAGTAAGGAAACGGATGTGAGGGTGAAGGAGAGGATTAGGATACAGCGAGGAGAAAAAGGGAGAGAAAGGAAAGGAGTTATACCTCTGGGCACCGTTTATGGTGGTCGCTGCCGTAGCCACGCCATGCATCACCATACCCCACCTTTAACAAAGCCCACGGTCATAACACCAAACCACCATCAACAACCTCTCCCAACCACTGCCGCCTCACCCTCACTTCGCAAACCGAACCCCTCTCAGCCACCGTAAACCACCGCAACCACTGAACCACCAAACGATGGCCACCCTAACCCCAAACCACCATCGACAACCGCTTCCAACCTCCGTGAGCCTTCCCCCTGCCGTACGTCACCATAAAACACCCCCACGACCATCTCCGTCCCTTCGCCTCCGACCACCTTCGCCTCACCACTGTTCGCCGGTCTCTCCGTCTCTCTTCGCATCTCACCCCCTTCGTTTTCCCTCTCACCGTCGTCGGTACCTCCACGGATCCCCACCGTGGTTGCGTTCCTTCCGTCGACATCGTCCAACCACCAACCACACCATGGCCACCGCTGTCCTCTTCACCAGTACCACCATCCGTCCCTCTCTTTCCCTTTGCGCCCTCCCCCTTCTTCTCTCCTTCCTTTTCGTTCCTCTCATTTCTCTCTCTCTCTCTGCTGAAAATGGTGGTGCGGTTTTGAAAAAAGCTGAAGATTGGGGTGAGAGGCACACGACGCCGTGAGAAAGAGAAGAACGAAGAGGTTGAGGGTGAGAGAGAGTTGCGGCGGTAGGGAACGTTTTTTTTTAGGGTTTCAAGCATTAGGTTAATTTTATATATGGGTCTGGTTTTTAGTTTGTTTTTTGTTTTAATTAAAATAAAAAGGCTAAATTATAGTTTTGGTCCCCCTATTTTCAAAAATTCAGACAATTGGCCCCCTATTTTAAAACTCAGACATTTGGTCCCCTAATTTTAAAAAATCAAATACATTTAGTCTAAAGAGGGACCAAATGTCTTTGATTTTTTAAAATTGGGGGACCAAATGTCTTTGATTTTTTAAAATTGAGGGACCAAATGTCTTTGATTATTAGCCATAAAAAACTGAAAATTCCTCTTGGGACTAAATGTCTTTGATTTTTTAAAATAGGGGGACCAAATGTCTGAGTTTTAAAATAGGGGGACCAAATGTCTGAATTTTTGAAAATAGGGGGACCATAACTATAAATTAGCCAATAAAAAACCCTCATATTGCTATCTGAACCTCCCTCAGTTCATTATACACCCCTCCTGTTTTAGAAGCCCAATTCGCGGGCCAGTTCTGAAATGCACAAACTGGGCTGCTTTTCGCACCCCTCATTCTATTGTTAGCACCTTCCTTTTCTTTTGAGTTTGTTTTTTGTGAATACTAATTACACCCTTTATTTTATGCCTTATTCCTTATCCATTTTTGTTATTCTACTTTTTCCTTATCTTCTTTCTCTCTAATAAGTCATCAAATATTACTCCTCATCCTTTTTTTGTAAACATTAATTATTTTGCATCACATCTTTTCATGGTTCTAACTCACTTTTTTACCCCACTCTTTTACTTTCACTAAATAATGAGTACAACTCATCCTCACCCATTTTACAAACTAACGAGTCCAACTCGTTTACACACAATCCCAACCCATTTTAAAAATCATGTTTCCAAGCAAACATCTTCAAATAATCAAGCACTCAACCACACATTGGTGATTTGCAGTGGTCACTCTGAGCCTAGCTTGTTTGACCATTAATAACAGCTTTAGTCTTCCAACGAGCTACGAGTGATGGCCACTCTGAGTTTTACTTGTTTGGTCGTTACGAATACCTCTCCCAATTTCAAAAAAAATAATTAAAAAACACCAAACACACAAACTTTTTCTACCAAGAACTATGTGTGATTTGATTCTCTACCAGGAGATACATAGGAACGGCGGGGCGGACGACCTCTGTCAATTGCATTAATAAAAAACCTTTTTTTTCTTTTAATTCATTTCTCTCATTTTTCTTAAAAAGTACAAAAAATAACTAACCGTTTAGTGAGTTTTTTTTAAATTATTATTATAAGGGTAAAAACATTAGTTTTGAATTAATAAATGTTTGCACATTTAGTTAAAAGGTAACTTCCTTAGGAAGGATGTCGTAGGGTGCTAATACCTTCCCTACGCATAAACGACTCCCGAGCCTAAAACTGGTCCGCAAAACCCCCTTATCTACTCAATAGAGATTTTCCAATGTTTGCCCTTAAACTAAACTTTGGTGGCGGCTTCATTTTTGAACCTTCGGGGAATCCTCACTTGGATTTTTCGGTCGCTACAGTTATTTTGTTTATTTAAGTTTTGTTTTTCGAAAATTTAAAAAACTAAATTGCTTGTGTAAAATGATTTTGAATTAAATAATATATTTATTTGCCACCTCATTTAATAAATGACACGTCATACATTAACTTAAGACGCCACGTTAGCAGAAATGCCAGCGCGGCGTTCGTTAGTTTCAAGTGACGGCAGAGACCAAAATGAAACAAAAATGAAAGATAAGGGATCAAAACGGACCAAAAAAAAGATAAATGACCAAAATGAAATCTAAAGCAAAGACATTTAGTCCCAAGAGGAATTTTTTCGCGGGACGAATTCGTCACTGACAATTTTTTCGAGACACATTGGTCCCTGATAATTCCAAAACGAGACACGTTAGTCCCTCCATCCATATAACCGTTACCAGCTCACTAAACGTCTCCCACGTGGCACGTTAAGTGCCACGTTGTCACATTAGATGCCACAGATGCGTTTATTTTCGACCAAATTCGTCCCTGAAATTACAAATTTAAAAAAGGGACGAATCAGTCCCTGACAATTTTTGGGACAAATTCGTCCCTGAGTCACAAGTGAGTGGTATCTGGTATTCAAAACCAGAAAACCATTTTAGACACAGAGATAGAGAGCAGAGAGAGAAAGCGCAGAAGAAGAAGAAGAGACGATGTGGGTTGAAGAAGAGGACGCCATGGGTTGAAGACGACGTTGACACGCCGCTGGCCGTAGGAGGCGGTGGCTCTCCACTACATTTCGCAAAGGTTAGGTTTTTATCATTTTATTTGTGGCTCTCTACCATTTTGTTGACACACCGTTGATTTCGTTTCTTCTACCATTTTCTTCGTGGCTCTCTACCATTTTGTTTCCCTATTTTGAGGATAACACTACCATTTTGTTTCCCTATTTTGAGGATAACACTGATCCACATGCACACTAAGGAAAGATGAAAACCCTAACACCGATCCACATAACACTGATCCCCATTCTTGTAATCAATAATCAAACTACCAATGAACGAATAGAAATCAAAATATAAAATGGAAATAAAAATGACACACAAATCATGAATCAACACGAAAAATAGTGAACAAAACCTACCTTTTGGTCGTTCTTTTTCTCTCAGGTGCGTCCTTCTCTCCTTCAATAGCAGAAAAATGGTTTCTGGTTTCAGAAACCACAATTTTAAGGTTGAAGATCACTCAGGGACAAATTTGTCCCAAAAATTGTCATGGACTAATTCATCCTTTTTTAAATTTGTAATTTCAAGGACGAATTTAGCCCAAAATAAATGCATCTGTGGCATCTTACGTGACAACGTGACACTTAACGTGCCACGTAGGAGACGTTTAGTGAGCTGGTAACGACTAAATGGATGGAGGGACTAACATGTCTCATTTTGAAATTGTAAGGACTAATGTATCTCGAAAAATTGTCAAAGACGAATTCATTCCGCAAAAAAATTGTCGGGACGAATTTGGGTCTTTACTCTTAGAAAACGAAGACACTTTCCGCAATTAGTCCATTAATTAGCATGGTAAGTGTCGTTGGAAGAGCACAGGAAAAACGTCTCGTCGTTTTGGTGACACTCCGAGATTAGCCATTTCGCTCCGTGAAAGGAAGAACGAAGTGCTCCTCTTCGCTCACCACAGTTAAATTCAAATAGATCTCGTCGTCTGTCTCATAATTTGGTTCGGAGAATGTCAGAGCGAGACAGAGGTTGGGATTCTCACCTCCGAACGCTCTCTATCAGTGCAAGAGACTCCAACATCGCCAACGATCCCGCTTCCGATCCCTCTCTCCTTCAATCCGTAAACTTTTTCGATTCCCATTCCAACATGTTTCCCTCTTTCTCTTTCTTTCTCTTTATATAATATTATTATTGTTGTTGTTGATTAGGTGAAGAGGCTCTATGAATTATGCAAGGCCGAGAATTCAGAGGACTTGATAGCTAGGGTTTATCCTCAGATTAACAAGATTTTCCAGCGCGCTGTCGCTTCCCTTTCTCAATCCCGAACCTCCAATGGTCTTCTTTTACTCGTATGCCGCTTTTTTTTTCTTATAAATAATTTTCTCCTAATGTTTGCTCTGTCTTCAATTAATTTCAATTCAATTCAGTGCTATCTTATTTGGTTCTCAGGCAATTCTTCAGTTTTATGTAGACTTTGGGGAGGTTGTTCTTCATGATGCTGATCCTAGTCTTAGGACCTTTTTTCGTTGCTGCTTGAGCAGGTAATTGTGAGTGTGTGAGTGTGTGTAGCTTATTAGATAGTTCTTTTAAGTTCTTATTCTGATCTTGCATAGCTTTTTCTCTCGTGTCTCTTTTAATCTTTACCCAATCCTTTGTAAATAACAATGCTACTGAGAATGAATGGGGAGAAACAGAAAGGAAAGAGATAGGTGTGAAGGGGCCATCTTATTCTGATCTTGCATAGCTTTATTACATGCTTGAAATCAAAGGTTAAGGGTTAAAATTTAAAGGGACAGGTTTTTCTTGGAATTGATTTGACAGATATGTTGTTCTGAATATGTGAAACACTTGTTGGTCTTACTTGCAAAAACTCAAACAAAATGCATAATGCATTTTAATATGAATTGTAATTGTAATTTGTGATGGAAGATTGCGGAACATGTCATAGAAATCAAAAACTTGAAAATACTCGCAAGAATCTAAATTATCTTTACCGATTCTGTACTTAAACTGGAGTTGGATTACAAGGCTCGATCAAACATGGTGATAGTCAGCAGATTAGAATTTCAATATCTCAGATGGAAGAAATGTGATACTGCACGTCAGTGGAAGACTGTGAATACCAAATAAATAAATAGGAAAATATTTTTGTTGTCTCATGACGCCGATACTGAGAGGCGAGAGCAGGAGAGGTGTGAGCCAAAGCTCAGGGAGTCTTGATGATTTATTGAGCTATGAGAATCTGGAAAGTTTAGCCTACTCAGTCCCAATCAGGGTTCTGTTTACCCCTAAAATTGTGTAAAAGGTTATTCAAATTGAATTTTTACCATCTATTTCCTGACTAGAAAAACAGTAATTAAAAATGGAAATTTCAATTTTATGACTGAAAAGTTTATCCCCAATAGTACTCCTATACTAATCACTCACTAAGAAAGGAATGTTTTAATTGTTTTTCCCCTTACCTCCACCTACTCTCATTTGAGGTGCTGGTCACTTCTAGTTTTTGTTGCCTCCGAATGTTGTATTTATCATTATATAAAATTATCTGTGTCCTGCTTCAGGGAGTTTGCTGATCCTGTTGTTGCAGAAGCAATGCTTGAATTTCTCATTATCAACAAGAAGAAGCTTTTAACTTCCTTCCCTAACTTATTGCCTCAGGTATAACCTATGCTCTGCTGCACTGGCTATTATTAAAAATGCAGCATGCAATAAAATAAAGAAGTTTAATAATTAATACAGGAAAAGATTTGCTTATAATGTTAAGTATTTTGTTTAATCAGGTACTCTTAGGTATTAAATATTCAGGGCGATGGAAAATTAAAACGTCGCTGATGGATTGTATTGTCCCGGCTTTAGGTTGGGTTCCAACTGCCATATGTTTCTGTTTGACCTCTTATAAAACATGTTTATGACAGGAGAGGCACCCCTAAGGCTGCTGTCTTGGCAGTTATGTTGCTGTACTGGCAGTAATTATATGTGTTAGTATGTATAAACAGTTTGGTGTATTGGTTATTGTTAATAAGCAGTTAGGGGAGTAGTTATCGTGATTGGGTGTGTTAGAATAAATAGGAAAACTACTTGCATTAGCAGTTATTCAAAAATTGTGATTGGTTTTTTGTTAGGGAGAGACTAGAGACTCTCGAGATTCTCTAGATTGGGGGGGTTGTATTTTCTGCAGTTTGTGTGTAATTGGTACTCAAATTCTGATTCTGTTTCAATTAATAAAGACAGAATTCAGTCAATATAATCTGTTTTGGAATCAGTTTCTATAATTCTATCAGTTTCACTCTGGAAATTGGGAATTTTTAGAATCTAGCGTGAAGTATGAATCTGATATCAAAGTGCAATGAAATTAAGTTTAACCATTTTTGAGAATCTAACCTGGATCTCGCCTTTTATACCAGCTAGTTAAAAGCCTGTCCAATGAACAATTTCTTCATCCGACCAAATTTTATTGCCTTTAAATTATTATTTATTAAATAGTTACTTTAGTGTGTGTATACGTTAGTGGAGCATGACGGGATTTGTATCCGGGAGGTCTCGGGTTCAAATCCCCACTAGTCCCCTTGGGGTGAGGTAAATGTAATTACCTTCATAAGTGCTCAAAGAGCCTGAAGGTTTTCCCTGCCTTGGACTGAGGCATCATCCCCTCACCCTAAAATTTCATGTACCAAAAAATATATATACACATCTAAATGCATATTATACAATATACATTTAAACATTACTTTGATAACATTTATTTTCTTCAGAAAAATAATGCACAAAAACTTATGAATCTATAAAGGGATTTAATTTGAATCCTACTTGTAGATAATAGATATTAGGGGCTAAGTAGTTTGAATTTGGTATGCTGATATTACAGGATAAGTAGGAAAAGGAAACTGAGATAGACATTTATTTGAATTTGAATTCAAAAAACGAGAAGAAAAATAAAATGAGATGCCTCGCAGAGGTTTTTTTAGAAGGCCTTGCAGTTTCTAGCGAGAGTTTAATGAGTGACTGTCTCGTGTTCAAATTTGAGGACTTTCATTTGAGATATAGTGGTGGAGGCGGATAATGACAGCACATTTTTATCTATAACCTCTAATTATTATTCTTTTGGCAGTTTTTTCCATTGTTGTTAAAGCTGATAGCTTGGAATGGTGAAAGGTGCGTACCTTTTATCTTGGGCTAAATACTTTTCTCTGCCATATTCTGAAACAGTTAATGTAATCAATAGCCGATCATGTGCTCTATCTCGTGTTTCCAAAACTTAAAATGCACAAGGCTTATTAATTTTTATTTTAATTTTTTGCTTTTTCAAGCATTTTATGCTTTAAATCTAAAGATGAAAAGAATTGGTATCAGCAAGGGTGACAAAACTTTAGACTAACCTCTTGTACAAGGTTGGTTAAATATTGAAAAGGAAACCTGTTTAATTGCCTGGAGAGCATCAGGTGTGCCCCAGGTCACGGACCAGCTTTTGATGACTGGTTTTAGCAGATGTGAAGGCTGTGTTGTCTATGTACACTTTTGTGCGTAGTTTGGAACTTGCGTATATGGATGTGTGTGTATATGATTATACGTCTTTTCTTTGGTGAGAAGATTTTGGATAAGTTAGCCTATGAGGGACTGAATAGCTTTCCTTATTGAGGTTTTATTTGTTCTCTTTTGTTTGTATTTTCATTTTTAGGGGAATATTTTTTCTTTGTATTTTATTGCATTAATCTTCTTTTTATCTAATTGCGTTTATCTTCTTTTTGTCTTATTGAAATTCTTCAATTAAAAAAAAAGGAAAAAAATGCTTCTCTACTCTCTAGCTTACCAAAACTTTGTATTTGAACCGACTTTTCACTTACCATCTATTAGGACCTAATTTCCTTAATTCTGAGGCTGTTTTCTTTTGAACCAGGCTTAGTATTTTCATTTATTTAAGGTCCTAATTCCTCATACCAACAGTTGACCTGTTTTCTTACCTAACATGAATCTTCATTGAACCAAAAAAGGAGCCTGAAATGAAACAGAACATAGATATTTCACAGGACTTACATTTTGTGGAATTATGGTGTAAGTGTATTCCTAATAGATACGTGATACTGCATTAATATTTTTTTTTTATCTACTCTTGCAGATTAGAGAAACTAATTTTGAAAGCCTTTCCCGGATTTATGTCACCTGGGTCATTCCTTCCGTTGTTTCCATCTTTACTAGACTTGCCGAGTAAGTTAAAGTTATATGACCATTTATGCCTTGCTTACCTTTTCGTTTTTATACGAAAGATCAGTATATTTTATTATATATGAAAAATATTGAGTGAAAACCAGTTTGGTCCTTGAAGTTGTAGGCATTGAGCAATTTGACCCTTAAAATTGACAAAATTCTAAAATGGTTTCAGAAATTTAAAATCTGTGATCAAATTAGTTCTTTCCGGTCTGTCAATTTAGTTCTTCAAGGTATGTTATTGAGATCACGATTTTAGTTGTAAAATCACACGATGTTACGAGTTTGATCACACGATGCAAATCGCATTTTGGATAGGATTATAGAATCGTAGGTAGAATTGTAGAAGCACTATGTGATGGAGCTGGGTCAGGTTTGCACGACCCAGTTGCCTTAGTTGTGGTTTGCGTTTGCCGTAGTTGCAGTAACTTTGGTGCCTTCATTGCAGCTTCCCGCATCTTCATCGTGCTTGTGTCAGGACTCGGGGTGTGTTTAGACTTTAGTCCCACATTGCCTAAATATGCAGCTTGAGTAGTGCTTATTGGGTTTGAGTAGTTCTCACCTTACAAGCTGGTTTTGTGGGGTTGCGTTAGGCTCTAAACCTACAACTATTTATCCATTGGTGTTTATACTCTTATGATTTTTCTTTTTTCTAAATTTGGAGCTAGTTTGGATAAATTTCTCAACAAGCACTTATGGAGAAAGAAATAATAAAAGAATCTTGCAATAATTGAGTTTTTTAAACAGAGCCTTTCGTACAAGTTGAAATGAGCTTCTATATCACAATTTTCTTCAGAAGCTGTCATTTTAAATACCAATAAACTTATAAGTACTTTTACAGACGTGAAGAATCATAAACTTGTTTTAATTGAAAGGCTCTCGTGGATAAGAAGCCAATCCTACCTTGGTCTACATGACAAGCTTATCTAACTTCTAACTTTTTAGGACATTTGCCTTTGCAATATTCACAGCGAGTCTATCAGGGCCATGGCTCTGTGCAGAAAAGTAAAATAAGGAACCATGGGCCGTTCATTGTACTGAATAAAATTCACTTAGGAAAAGTAGATAGCTACTGCAGATGCCACTTGTGTTAAGCTTGAGGATCTCAGGATATACCACTACTGATAGTCCTATTTTCGTATTATCTCCTTAAGAATAACTTTATTAATTCAACATTTTCATGTCCGTCTTTTACTAGTTTTGGTAGTGGCATTGGAGAAGGTGGAAAAGAGCTCTGGACCACTAATTGGAAGCAGCATAGCTTCCATTCAGAAAAATACTGCTCCTAAGGTTATCTTTGATTGTTTGAATTTGAGTGGAGTCTAGCTACAGTTGCATTAGTGCACACTAAAAGTGAATTTAGTTATTTCTAATGTAGATGCTACTTGCCCTTATGGATGAAGCATATACTGGTTCATTTATAGAAGATGGTGGAGGAGATTCTGAATCTGAGGAAAGCAGTGCTATGGATGTGACTGATCCATTGTTCCTTGAGCTCTTAAAGGATGAAAATGATGGCATCGCTGTATGTTTACCTTTCATCTAGTTAGTCAAACATTCATTGACTCAATTTGTTTTGGTTCTTACTTTAAATGTCAAAATTCAAGTTGTTGAGCGATTTTTTCTCAGCCATCATGTTTACCCTACGTGAACGGTCACTTAGTTCAAAAGATTGTAAAATTTTAACCATTGCTGATAAGTTATAACTAATACAACTTTCTAGTTTCTACACTTAGAAAGGTTATCTACACCTGCTAATAATGAGAGTCCTCTTTCATGAAGATCAGAGACTCACTAAACTCCTATACAATCATCCACGACATCTCTTAATTTTTATTCTTCTCATTTTCCAAATGTGAGTTTAAATGGTAGTTAATCCCCATATTGAATTGAAATTAAATTCCTAATTTTTTTTGATAAGCAAATGTTAGTGGGGGTGGGGGAATGTTAGTTTCCGGGGTTTGAACCCTGGACCTCCTTCATGTCTCTCTCTCTCTCTCTCTCTCTCTCTCTCTCTCTCTCTCTCTCTCTCTCTATATATATATATATATATAGGGGGCTGCTAATTTACACCCACTCAAAATATAGGTGTACATTAGCAAGCCAACACCTTTTCATTTGGACTAAAAACCCAACAATCTCTTTTAAAACTATTTAAATGTGAGGGGGTATTAATGTATTTTACTTTTTAATTTCTCTCTCTCTCCTATTAATCCCATTAATGGTACTGTCGTCTCTTTTCTTTGTTTGTAGTACTGTCGTCTCTTTTCTTTGTTTGTAGTACTGTCGTCTCTTATTCTTGCGTTCCTCTCACAAAAATGGAGTCACCTCTTCTGTACTTTTTCTCTTCTATCAGGCTTTTGCTTATGCTAAATTTTTTTACTAGAATTTCTTTCTTCAACTTACTTCCTATTTTCCATCTCCTGCAACCTCAAAGTGATTCCCCGGTGATATTTCCAACCTCTTCAAGGTTTCATCGCCACTCAAATGAGATAAGGGCTTCCGATGTGTAAAATTGAAAAGTAAAAATTTGGTAAGAAAAAATTTCAATCCTTATATCCAATTCAGATAGTAGTACTGCACAATGTAATACTGTGGGCAAGGGAAAAGATTTCAATGTAATGTCGGTGCAATCGGTGCTATCTTGAAAATGGAAAAAGTAGTACTGGTTGGAAACTAGAGAGAGAGAGAGAGGGAATACTAACGTATATTTATTTATTTAGTTTTTAAAAAATGTGAAATATAAAATTACACTATTATCCATCATTAAAAGTTGTATTGAAAAAGAGGAAGTGTGGTTTTTTTGTCTAAATGAAAAGGTGTTGGCTTGCTAATGTACACCTTCTATATTTTGAGTGGGTGTAAATTAGCAGCCCCCATAGATATATATGACTAAGTTATGCACGAATAGGATATTTGTTTACTAAATAACAATTTTAACATCAAAATTTTATTGAAAGAAAAGTAAACTGTGCTCGTGCCACCAACTAGTTCAAGCTAAGTTATGTGTTACTCCAAATTTGTTTGATATTATAACTCCATAACAGTTTCAGCTTTTTTCTTTTCACAATTCAGTTTCAGATGAGAATCATCTTCTCTAGTTTTATCATTGAAAGTTAAGCTTCACTTAGAATATTCAAGTAAATTTTATTTCATGTCAGGAACGTCCCTGGTCATCTCCAGTGATGACCACAATGTTACAGGCTGCAATCAATAATCCTTACTCTGATAAGCTGAAAGCAGTACTCCACATGGCACCTCGTCTTCTTGATGCGTACTTCTCCATAGCATTCCAAGATATGAATGATTGTAAGTTTTGTTTATTCATTCTGTCATTCTCAATGTTTGTTTGACTTGGCTTTACTGGAGTATCTTGAGAATTTTATTATGGGGATATTTTCATGACCTGGTCGTGTTTGCAGTTTTTGCCTCAATTGTTTTATACCCTTTCAGCTTTGATCTGTGCGTTGATTCCCCTGCTTATGTCAAGATTCGCAACAATATTTCCAGACAAAATATTTTCTTACGAGGTATTAACATTTTTTTTTGACAAAATATTTTCTTATGAGGTATTAACTTAAATCTTGTAAAATATCAATGTGTCAGAATTGCTTTTGAGAACTGGTATTTGAAAATGCATGTAGCTATGCTATTAATAATATCAATAGCAAATTCTTAACCATTTAAGTGTGAAATAACATTTCATTAAGACACCCATCACTCTGCACTTTAAAACTTTTTACCTGTTACGGTAAAACGAAAAACAGATACTGATTTTTCTAGGTAGAGCACAACACACTCACACATCACTCTGCAGTTTAAAACTTTTACCTGTTGCAGAGAAATGAAAATAGATGAAGTTCCTTCTAGGAACAACAAAAAGAAGGAAAAGCAGACAAAAGGTAGCAGATGTCATTTAGTACAAATTAAAGGCATCAAAAGGCATGCCTAAGGCATTGAGGTGAGGTGCAAACATCTCGTGCCGCCCTAGGAGTGCCTTTAGGTTCAGGCAAGGCACAGCCTTAGCATCTTATGGATATTAGTATAAAAATTTATAAATATGTCTGAAAAGCCGTACCTCTATGCCCCGCCCAAGGAGAATGACATTTGTAGGTCTTTGGGACTCTTAGCATAAAGCGGTGGTATTGTAAATTGAGAGTATGGAACATGGTAATCTTCTATTTAACTATGAGTGTTAACTGTGGTATGCTTGAGTAACCTGCCTCAAGACAACCTTAGGGAGACCTTTGACTAACTTGATATTATTATAAATTCCGACTTTTACTTTTTGGTTTTGTGAATTAAGTTATTGTTTCTTACTCATTGCTTTGTTTCCTAAGTTCTGCTGTGCTTTTAGGTTCACAAGCGGCTTTTGGAGTTTATGCTCTCTACATTTCAGCGCTCCCCAAACTTCATTGCTCTTTTAAAGGTATTTTCTGACAATATTCTGCTTTAATTTATGATTTACACCACATGTACTTCAACTTACGGATCTACCTGATATATCATATTTAAGACAAATAGTGAGATCCATAAGATTTGTGAACTAAAAGATTGTGCTATGTCACAATATAATTATTTTTGACAAAGGTCTCAACTCTTGACTATCTAGTTATAGAAACCCTCATGCCATGTCAAGAACCAACCTTTCTAAACTCAGGCTCACGTATGACTTTATGTCTAAACGTCTCATGAATTTATTGCAGAAACCTATAATGGACAGACTTGGAGAAGCTTATGACAGCCTAGACAAGGTTAGTCAGGAACTATTGTAACTATAACGTAGTAGTGGTTAAATAATCTTGGATTGAAAATTCATTGAATTTTCTCTAGACAGAATTGGCATTGCAGTTATGTTGGGCCATTGGAGAGCATGGTGGTGGTGGTGGATCTCACAAAGACGAAGCCCGTGAGCTTTTTGAGAGTTTAGAACTACTTCTGTATGAGAACCTTTCCTCAAGGTATGAAGTAGCATATACCTTACTTCTTCCAGTTCTGAAAATATCTAGTGGATAATTGCTTGATAACTTTTCTACTTTGTTTACTTGGAAGTCGTCTGGGCATGGCGCAGGAAGTATCCCTTAGTTCTGATAAGGATACCTACAGAAAGTCATCACAGTCCAGGCTTTTATGTTTTGTTGTAACAGCCATAGCAAAGCTTGCTACACATCATCGAGAATTACTACCAAGAGCACGTGTATCCTTGGGCAAGGTATCTTTGATTCAGAGCAAAGCATAAGAGGTCATCAATGTAATTAATTTTCTAATTAAGGATCTGCTTTTCAGGTGGTTCGGTCTCGAATTTCAGATACGCGAGTATGGAGGCGTGCATGTGATTTTCTGGGTTTGATGAAAGACCCAGCTATATGTTCATCCATATTGGGGCCTTCACGATCTTCACAAGGTACCACACAGAAAATTGGCAGCATAAACTGGAATGAAGGTGCAACAAAGATGATCGCACATATTCCATTTTACATTCTAGGGGAACAAGAAGGTGATGGATACTTCACTCCATTTCCACTATTCATTTATCTCCATTACCTCATTTACCTGGACACACTCATATTAGAGAGTACATACGGAAAAGATTACATTTTATTTCCCCACTCTTTTGCACACATGTGGTTTTACTTGTACCAATCCGAATTTTGGTGCTTGAGATATACTGGTGGATCATTTTCCTCCCTTTTGTGGAAATGTAAACTTACTTTTGAATTACTTTCTTATTGCAGGACCACCTTTTCATGATTTCTCTTTCTCAGACATCCTTTCAAGAAGATGAGGAAGTTATGATTGTGCTAGGTCTTTTTGTTTCCTCCATGTGTCTACCTTGCTATTGTAATTTTTATATTATTACCATTTTTTGATCTGCACAGCAATTAAACCTTCCCGTAAATAAGCATGTTATTTTTTTTTGGTCTGTGTAAGAAGTTGCAAGTCCCACCTGAAACTCACACACACAACTGCTAGGTCTCTGGTTCGAACTCGGGTGATGATATTCAGGGATTTGTAAGACTTGAAGAAAGTTAATTCTACCCATTTTTGCAAAATCAAGACTATGACTTGGGGTAACTATTCACACCCCCTTTTGCCAATACACCCTGATGAGTTTATTTATCTTTTTATCCAAAATACCCAACTTCCTGAGTGTGTCTATTTCGTTGGGACACTTTAATACGTATGAAACTTTCCTTTTGGAACACGTTACCTGCAAGTTAACATCTTAACATATGAAATGCACTCCGTAAATGAACTGTACAAATTCACAACTTCCAGGATTTTTAACGAATGTTAAAAAATGAAGCTACTGCATGCTTTTCACATAAATATCCAAGTTTCTTAGAGCAACTAAGCAGTAGTGAACCAAACCAGTTTCTTATTTTAGTTGACGTTTATAGTTTCTCTGTTGGAGAGAGTCTAGCTGGCACAATGAGTGCTTTAAAATTACTTGCCATAAACTATACAAGCAATGTTAACCATTACTGGCTCAATTATCTACTGAGTTGTATTTTTTAGTTCAGCACAACCCAAAATACTAGTCCGACACGGCTCAGCCCAACTTTTTAATAAAAGAAACCAAAAAAAGTGTTTAAAAAACATAAAAAGCAGGTTCAGTCTAGTCAACGAGCCAACTAGGCTGGGCCAAAATGTCCCAGTTCTTTTCTGAATCTCTATTTAGCCAATCCATCCTAGAACACTGAGTCATCAAACCAGTCCATTGGCAGGGCCAAAATTAACATCTGTAACACTTATATATGTAGAAATGTTTTTTAACATTAGAATGATTTTATATTAATTATTATTTTTCTCATTAGAATCTGGGTACACTGAAATTGAGCGTATAGTCTGACCTAGAGTACTAAGAAATTCCTTAGTAATTATTACTAAATGGGCATAATAGTCATTTTCCTATCAATGAAAAAATTCGGTAACCACACAAATACTAAATTGTGGTTAGTATGTACTAACCATTGGATTGTAGTATAATGGTTAGTAGCATATACTAACCACAAAAACACTAAATTGTGGTTAGTACTTAGTACGTACTAACCATTGGAGTGTTGTATAATAGTCACCAAAAAATTTAGTAATTATTACTAATGAATTCCTTAGTATCATAAGTCTTTTGCCATTTTATACGGTGTTACGAACTTGAAATTTTGTGTTCAAATATCAGTGCTCATATATGCAATAAAACAAGAGATCATATGGAGACGACACATAAAAATTGCAACTAATATTACGACCAAAACCTATTTGATCCTATTATTATTATTATTATTATTATTATTATTATTATTATTATTATTATTATTATTATTATTATTATTACTACTAATATTATTATAATAGTACATTCCAAAGATACTATTCTAATTTTGTTCCAGTATGTCAAGAAGTGTCATATTCACATTTTTAACTTATTGAAATGTCTTTTAAATATGGACAAAGTTGTAATGGCACACATATATGGGCCAAAACATATAATATTTAATATAAAAAAGAGGTCGAAACAAATCTTAATTATTTTTTTATAAATTTATATTCAGAACTTATTTTTATAGACAAGTGACCTAAACAAATGGAAACCAAAGAGTGCTTTTAACTTCAGATGAAGAGTTTTGCTGCTTATGTGGTCCTACTTAACTTCAGATGTAGCTGTTGGTTATGGGTTAACCTCAAATAGACGACAAGGGGATAAATTTAGATAAATGGCTATAGATTAAAATCATGGTACATCTTTTTTTTTTATATATTCAAATCACAGTACATATGATATAAATAACCTATGATTTATTCCTTTGCATGTAATTTTCTTTGAAGTAATTTAAGGATGAGAATACGTAACTCAATTTAACTAAAAGAACAAATAAACACGATATGAATTTGACAAAATTAATCATGGAAATTAGAGATGACCAGAATAAGGATGAGAATTTGAGTGAAAACAACAGAACTAATATCCAAAACCAAAGAATGACAGAATATAGGAGTTACTGCTTGTTGAGGAGGAACCAACTGAATTGTATAGTAATGTAGACATTTAATTTAGTTGCAACAATACTTGGTTTTACTAACTAGCTAGTTCAGAAGATGTGGCTAAGGAATGAGGTCCCTTTGGGACTTTGAATCCATCCAAAGAGACCAAGACAAATAAAAGTAGATACGCAATCAGTGAATGTACGTACTACTTGAAGGTCATAATTACTGAAAGTGAAGGCTTTTATTACATGCATCCGATTATTTCCTTCGTCTCTGTCTCATTCTCTATACCACATATTTTAACCAGATGAAAACGCATCCATTATTTCATACTCTCTAAATAAATGAAATGAAACAAAACAACAAAACTGTTCTCTTTACACAATACATGACTTAGCTTCAGGTCGGTCCGGTTGATACGGATAGATACGGTTCATATTTCACAAGAACATAAGTTTGAATTTTGGTGTCTATTTCAGAATCTCTATTAAAGCAGTGTGAAATATGGTTTTAATAAATATATATATATATATATATATATATATATATATATATATATATATATATATATATATATATATATATATATATATATATATATATATATAAGTCTCACCCAACTAACCCTAAATTTTTGTTAGAAAAAACACTTTCAAATTCAAGTGAGTGTGTGTGAGTGATATATAACTTCATGTTGAGTATTACAAATAGATTAAGTGATAGTGAGAACTGTTGGGAATTGAAGTGTGCGTGGGTAGTATCACATTGACTAAAAATGAACTAAATAAAAGATATACAAGAGGAATAATCTATATACCATTGTCTTAAGGTTTTGGGTGGAGATTTACTATTCAAGTTTTTGGTCGTAACAATGAAATTCTTCTCAAATAACACCTAACTTTATTACTTAATAGTAGGCACGTAGGCTCTATAGTGGGTCACTCAATATACATATACGGCTTCCTGCCTGCCAACCTTGCAGTATTTGTGGCAAAAAAACAATGGTACAATTCATTAAGTCTCATTCACAAATATCTTCAATACCTCTATATAGGGAATTAGTAATTGGAGGTAGTAAAAGTTAAAATCCCTTTACCTAGTTAGGATAAACGATCAACTAAGTCTATTACTGTTATATCTGTCAAGTTGAGCGTTGAAATTGTATCAACTAATTTGAAATCTCAGTCATTTATAACATTTTTTATTATTTTCTACGATCAATTTGGTTGATAAACTGGTGAGGAGCTTAGTTGATTTCTTACCCTAGAAGTCACCAAAAGTTAATGTGAAAATATGAATGATGCATAGTTGTAGACATTAGACATAATGGTTGGTATCATGGGCTTTCTATAAATAAAGTTATGAATGAATCAACATCTTTTGTGGACCTAGATTATCCCTTGGATGACAATTGCAAATGCTAGTAGTATAAAGAAGAAAGTGACCAATCTTGAGCTACATTTAAAGCTCTGTTTGTTTCTTGGGAAAGTCATTTTAATACCTCATTTTTCATCATGACCCATGTGATGTTCAGCTCCAACTCATTCATTGTGATTTCAATTAGTAGTTAGTATATATGGTTACGAATCACTGTGTTCAGGTAAGTACTACAAAGTATAGCAGAACCAATATACTTCAGTTCAGTTAATTAACCATGTAACATTTCAATTCCTGGTTCTCCTAGCTAGCTAGTTAATTAGCTTATTTAAATATAAAAATTAATACTCTACTCCTGGTCATGACAAACTCTGTTCATGATGAGAAGCAAATCTTTCACTGCAATTGGAGAGGAAAAAACACACTACATAAAGGCCAAACAAGAAGCCAAGATTGGTGCCGAGTTCTTTTAATTCTATTTTGCAATTTACTTTTACACTATAGTGATAGTCCTCTAATTTTTTTGTCAAGTTAATCATTTATGTTTGTAAATGTCTGGACCTTTAGACCTAACTCCACTTTTAAAAAATAACCAAATTGATATACAAATTCTCGCAGTTTTCTCAATAAAATCATGTAATTATTGAGGTTTTTGATCGTAACGTTTAGACCTAATCTCGTTGTAAAAAAAACAGCTGAATTGAAATACAAAATTCAGTCAGTTTTCTCAATGAAACAGTATAATTATTGAGAGGTTGTGACTTGTGATCGAGCTAGATTCATTTTAGAAAAATATGAAAAATAAATGACAAAATAGATTGAAAATGAGGTTAGATCTAATGGTTTAAACCTTTACGTGAGGTAGGATGGGAAATCAGGCATGTATTTGGGGCTGAGACATTTTAAAAGGTGAAATGACTAAAATGCCCCCAGCTCCAAATCCTCACCAAATTCTTTGTTTAAGCCCTTAATTCATAGTTTAGATACTAATATCTTTTAGTCCTACAGTTTTATCCTCTAATGTTGTATCCTCGACTACCCCATATCCGAGTCATGACTTATTATTTCATACGAAATATCAATTACTCGTAATATCCATAGTTTCAGTATTTTAAAAAATTAGGGATGTTACAATAGGACTCACTGAGATAATGTTTATCTCACCCCTTATAATTGTGGTTTATACAGAGAAACAGGGAAAGGCAAAGGTGAAGAAGCACGGCTAGACGGTGTGCCTTATGGAGTTATTGAATATTCTGTCTTATGATTATGTCATTTTTCCCTTTGTTGTCTTTGTAGTTCCGATTGTATAACTATTACTCGCTAACAGTTGTAAATCGTTTCCGCTACTTATGTTTTGGATATTGAACACCATATTGTAAAAGTTTATAAGTCAGGACACTTAAGTACTTTATGTTAAGTTAATGGAATTGAAGTGACTGTTTGGATGTTTATTCAAGAAAAATTTTAGTTGTGTTCAATATTTTAAACAGGAAGTCAACTCTGATGCATGCCATGCTGTGTATCTTAGTGTTTCTCGGTGTTAGAAATACTGGGGTGTTATATGATGTATTTGGATATATGATTTTTATTTTGATTTTTTTTTAAATAAAAATTCGTCAAAGGTTATGTAATGTTAGAGTTTTAAATACTCTTAATACTTGATATTAATAAATAATTTGTGGTTTTTTAAAAAATACTAGAAGTAACGTGCATTGGCAAAAATGGTTTCTGTGAACATGAAAATACTCATACCTGAATTGCTAGGACACAGCCATGCATGCAATCTACGGTGAAGCTACTTCAGAAAACGAAAACCATCCAATTCATCACTTTAAATTGAAGAGGGGATCGACAAAAATGAAATACTGGACCATTGACACATGCAAATTTTCTAAAATTATATCTTATATATCCTCCCATTTTTGTTTAGGACAAAACACCAGACCCATCCCACATACCTTTCGTAGCCTTTTTATACCCATTTCTGATCAGTGTAAGCATTGTAAAGGTTACACCAGAGAGACAATGACCATATGTGGTTTATAATATGTATTCAGTCTTACTTTTATCTCTCTTCTCGACACTTCTTGGTTTATTATAAGTGTGAACCAGAATAGTCACTAATACATAAAAATTTATTATAAGTTTTAACAAAATTAAATACATAATTGGTTTAACAAATATTAACAAAGATGTCCAGTTTTTTATTTAAATTTGACTTTATCCATAAGAACGATGTAATATTATTTGTCAGTTTTGGAATATGAAATTGCAAAAGAATCCTTAATAGTGACAGTCCTATGCTTTTAAGCAGACAACTAATGATGGGATGGGGTATGTTATGCCTACCAAATGTCGCCTACATAGCATAATACCTTTGTAATTATTATTGTAAGCAAACTTATCAACCCTGTCTCTTTTTAGCCTTTTGACGACTTCCAATTTGTCCTCAAAATCCAAATTGGCCTACATACTCGTGGGGATATTCTATGGGTAATAAGCAGTCATTTTGGTCTTTAAAAATATAACTCGCTATTATTTTAGGCTCTGATTTCAAAAAAATTATAAATTAATCCTCAAATGTCTAATCCTTTAGTCACTTTGGTCCCCACTGTTAACTCTGTCTATTTTACTTATGTGGTACACTTTTTACCAAATTAGATATGCCTACGTGGTATGCTCACTTGAGTCACACTAACCCACTTTGCAACACACGTCATAGAGACCATTTTAGCACTAATCAGAGACCAAAATGACAATAAACAATATAAGTTTTATATATATATATAAAAAAATTCTCTCACTTAATTTCTCCCCTCTTAAAGCATTACTTTGAAGGAACTTTTATTAAATTAAACTAGATAGATAAAAGTGTTGCCAAAAGGCAAATACATGTTGATCACGTAGAGATTTGATGATGACATAAAACAATAAAAACATCATGTCCTAGAATAATAATGGTCAGCCATGACAAGGCTATAAACCTAAGTGGTACCCAAATTATGGGCGACTAGTATAAGTCATTAGAATGTGAGACAACATATTTCCTTAATTAGTTGGTTGTAAACTCGTATGAAAGAATCGATTAACTAGAGGTTGATGAGCATTAATGTCATGTCATGGAGTAGTTAGTTGAGGCCACTACATAGTAGGGTCCCTACTAACATGACTTTTGAAGAAATTGTTCCTAGAATTAGGTCAAAAATGCCTTTTGTATTTTCCCTTTCAAAGATGTCATCTAATCAAGGATTTTGGTCATAAGTTAGAGAAATGGCTCTTTCACAATATAATTATCCATGTCAAGACTAATAAACATCACATGCTTGGCCTACCCGTTGCTTTATAACATGCTTGCCAGCATCCATGTGTGTGAAGAACCATCTAGTTTATTACCATATAGCACACCTAGCTATTACAAATGGATCACCAATTTGTTTTCTTTATTAAAAAAGTTTTCGTTATTAAAAAAGATTTAATTTGTATATATTGTTTTGACAATAATTTGTATATATTTATCATTGTATAAATATTTTATACCATCAACTATATAAATTGTCAGGTCATTAAAAAAAGTGTGTCAATTCATCATTATTTTATATATCTATCACCTATAGTACTATGAATTGTGATTAATTAGTTACCAGTGAAACAAAAATTGCAATGCAAAAATGGGTAACAATTAAACTCTATTAAAAAGCTTTAATTTACTCTTTTAACCCTTTTTTAGGGATATTTTTTTTTGCTTTAAAAAAAAATATCCCTCAAAAAACATGCGCACCTATACGATAATGACAGAAATTAATCCTTAAAAATAAGAAAATTGTAGGAGAAGTCTTCTCTCTAATTGAATTATTAGAACATCACCAACAATGGTCAACCCAACCTTAAACCATTTTCAATGATTCCTCTATTGCTACGTCAATTTTAAACTATATTTGTTTATTTCAATGGTGATCTACTCCAACAATTGAGATGCTTAACATTTATATAATCTCTTTCTATTTGTTCAGTATAATTATATTTCACCATGTTGCAAACATATAAAAAATAATTCCTATTAAATATAATTAGACCGTGTAAAACTTATATGCAGTCAATAGGGTTGGAAATGAGTCGAACAGGGTCGAACTTGGTTCAGCTCGATTAGGCTCGAAAAGAATTGGTTCAGCTCGTAGCTCAACGTGAACTTCTTTCAGCTCGAACTCAACTCAGCTCAAGCTCGCAAGCAGCTCGGTTAAGTTCGTAAGCTCGACTCGCATGAATAAAAATTAAAAATTATTTTCCCTTTTTTCCTTTTTTGTAAAAAAAAAGCCAAAAAACTCAAGATATTTGACATTAATTTTAAATTAACAATTTACAAATATTTTTAGATAACATAGTTACCCAATTAAAAATATAAATATAACATTTCTTGTTTACTTATTTCATGAGTTTAATAAAAAAATCTGACAAGCATAATAATATAATTTCAAATTTGTATAATAATATAACTAGTGTCAAATAAATTGCACCGATCAATAAACAAAGAATTTACTATGTGTATGTGTGATTATTGAGTTCTCGAGTTGTACAAGTTCTCAAGTTCAGCTCAATTTCCAACTCAAACTCAGCTCATTTGGTTCACGAACCAACTTCAACGAGCTACTTATCGAGTCAAGTTTTGAACTATATTCGAGTTGGTTCGGTTCCCTGCCAGCCCTAACAGTCACTATGTACTTGTTTTTCGCATTTCTATTTTATTTTTTCTTCAGCATAATTAGTAGTTGATCCAGGAAATTTTGATGATGGAGGCAAATAATAATCAAACATTTTATTAGGAAAAGATATTATAAATATTCATAAAATAAATATTCTCACAATAGAAAATTAGGAATAGATATTCAAGCAAATACAATAAATAGAGACTTAATTAATTTGAAAAAAAATGAAAAGTATCAATTTGGGGGTGACCTCTATTTTTTATGGGGGAAAAATATTTTTATTAAGCACATGACTAAGCAAATTATTTTCATCTCATGGGGGGCAAATGCCCCATTCCTTAATGCATGGATCTGCCACTGAGCATAATTACGTGTGGAGTTAACTGCACTAACCTCTTTATATAGTTACTTGTGTTTCTTTTAGCTAAAAAAATATTCGTTCATTCAAACTGATATATTAAATTGATAACAACACAAATTCAAAATTGCTAAAACAGTAAAAGATGAATCTGCGAACAAACTCACAACACCTAAGTTAGTAACATAAAACGATAAATTCCTATAAATGTGACAAAATCAAAGTCACCAAAAAACACATGCCTCCAGATCTGTAACACTGATGCCCAAGTCATTGATTAAATAGTTGTGGATATATAGAAGCTGATATTTCAATCGGAATCAAGTGAACGTCGCAACAATACAGGAAACCAAACAACGTCGCACCAAGACGTCGAACTAAACAACACCGCTCTCAAATGAAGAAATCAAGGAAAAAAACAAAAAAAAAGATTTATGTGGAAATCACCTACTTAGATAAAAAGAGAGAAAAAACTATACAGAGGGGGTGATAACAAGTCAAAAATATGACCAAAAACAACCCCTCTCTGGTATATGGACAGAAAGAAAGAGACCGTAGAGAGAAAAGTGAGAGAAACAACAACTAGCGTTTTTTGACAACCTTATACAAAATTGTAGTTTTGATCATTTATCTTAATTTATATTTTCACTTTCGTCCTCTACTTTTTTGTGTCAAGTTAGTCATGGCCGTAACTTAGTGACATTCTGTTGTGCGAAAAGGTGATGTGCAAGTATACACAATCGCAACAAGTAATATAATGATAAGTAAAGTTCGTTCCCACAGGGATTGGAATTAATCTAAGAAGTTTAAGTGATTAGAAGCTTAGTGAAAAGAATTAAGTAACAAGTAAAGGTAAAGAGTTGTAAACATTATAAGTTGTGATAAAACAGTATTAAAGTTGAAGTAGTTAAAGGTGAGTTGGATAGCTCAGTAGTTGTGTAAATTCCCAAGAGTAATGTTCAAATAATATTTAGACGCTGTAGCGTTAAGCGCTGTAGCGCTTCAGAATCCGTAGACGCTGTAGCGCTTTGGTGGCGTGCCTTTCAGTCACTTTCGTCAGGGTTATGTTACAAACTCCTATGTCTAGGCTCTAAATAAGTTTTACCCCTGTATATTAAGCTCTTACAACATTTGCCTTATGAACTATTACTCCCCTATGTCTAGAGTTAAGTAGTGCTTCCTTTAAATGTCTTTAAAGGGTTTTCATTCATATCATTCATTGAGTTCTCTTTGTGAACCATGTCTGTACCTACAAAGTTACCTTGTTTTAGTTGATCATTCCCAAACCAAGATTGAAAGCATTATGACACAAGGAATAAAACACAAACATCATAATATTATACAAAAGTTACTCAAGGTTCATTACACACCAAGAACAATCCAACTACAACAAATTAAGTTAGCTCATCACAAGTTCCATCAACATAATACAACTAAAGAGTATGTATTACCGTATGAAGACAAGAGAAGAGTGGTTGCAAAAGATACACTTCAATGATCCCAATTAGCATACAAAGGATGAAGTTGAGGCGTGAGCAAAACCTTGGATGAAGACTAGAAAACTATGCTAAAAAGTAAAAGCTTAAAGGTAGTATAACAATGGAGAAAAGCTACTATGTCATAAGAAGTTCTTCCTCCAAGTTACAACTACTTGTTGTCTACGTATGTTACTTACTAATGAAGCAATCTTAATTAATCTAAAAAACTAACTAAGTCTTAATAGAATAATTATATAGCATGATGATCATAAGACTTAGATATTATCCTTAAAGTACTTTACAAAAAGTGCTAATGATGGAATACACCAACTATCACATGGGTTCCATTTAGGAGGCGCCAAGTGTAATTTAGCATCCACTTGAAAGTCAAAATATCCAGCTGAGAGGAAGAGATAAGGGTGGTGACTCATCTTGTCCTCAAGTGGTCACACAAATATCTCACTAATCAGCCGTCATATAACGCTGTAGCGTCTCCTTGATAGCATACCGCTGCAGCGCTAAAGCAAAACATCAAACATATTCACAAAGGCATTAATTATGCCCAAGGTTTAGGGAATTGACTTATAACCTATATTTATTCTAATATCCATATATTCACATATTGAAGCACTAGAATTACTTGAGAAGTAAGCTTTGACTTAAGTATTAGGAGCATAAATAACCTATATAAAATAGAGTTATCACACCCCCAAACTTAAACCATTGCTTGTCCCCAAGTAATGACACTTGAACAAGACAAACTGATCATATAACTAGCTGCAGCTTTTAAATTAAACAGAATTTATGCATAAGCTAATTCTTATCATTATGGTCCAGAATTCAAATAGAATCATTACTGCTCAGTTGTGAGTGTGTGATATCAAAGCTTAACTTAGTTCCTAGTTAATTTCAGAATTTCTCTAAGGTTTTGGGAAGAATGGATTTCTTTTGGGTTAGACAAAGAATGTTTTCAAAAAGAAGAGTGGGATAACAATTTCACAGAAGATCTGAGGGGCTTTAAAGCACAGCAAAGGGCTTTAATTAGGCCTTTTTCAGAATATTGGTCTGTGCATAAACTTTTGGTCTGGTGATCAAACGATGTAGCGCTTCAAAGTCCGTAGACGCTGTAGCGCTGAATTTAATGATCAAAACTAGATGCTATCTTCATTACTGAGCTCCTTCTTTGCATTTTCTTTTCATGCTTTTTGGAACAGCTCAGCAATTTATTTAAGATATTTTGCAACTTTTTACAAGACCACATTCATTTTTTATTTTTCATTTTTCAAAGACCAATTTATCATCTTTTGTTCCTAGCCTTAACATAACCGATGCTCCCCCAAACTTAGCTTCAAAACAACTCTCAATTTTTAATGAAAACTTGACTAACCCTTGGTTATCCTAGACTAACTTTATCCTTAGATTACCCCTAGCTAACTAGGTTCTTCACTAAGCTTGGATTTTGTGTAAAAGCAGCAATAAGACCATTTCATTGTTTACACAAGGCTGCTTTACTCAAAAATTCTTATTTGCTTTAGCTTTTGCTTACTAAAAAATTTAAAACATGCAGCTAATCATATTTCCTATTCAAGCATACAAAATATACAAAATATGCAACACATGCAAAACATGGCATAATTAATTATACTTAATATTTAAAAACATAATTGTACTTAATTTAAAACATTATTAACCATAAGGTCCTCCCCCAGAATTTAAATTCGGCAGTGTCCTCACTGCTTGATGGACAACAAAAGGGAGAGGCCTTAGAACAACAAAAAACAAAGTTCAAAGAACATAACCGGCATGAGAAGCCAACAAGTCTTGCCTTATTAGGCCTTCTTGAGCCTCTTACTGGCTCTTGAAGGGGCTGGGGCTCCTTTGGTTGCCTTTTTCTTCCTTGGCTGAGGTGGAGTAGTCTTTTCTGCCGCTACAGCGGTTGGTGGCGCTGTAGCGCTTGCTTCCTGCACTGCTGCCGCTGCAGCGTCTGATTCCTGCTCTTCTTCTTCACTCTCAAATTCTTCTTCAGTATCACTCTCCTCACCTGATGATTCCTCATCCTCCTGCTTCTCCATCTCTTTCATGACTGCAATGGTTTCTTCTTCATCTTCCTCACTTATGTTTTCAATGTCATAAGAATCCAAACTTTCCTCCTCTACTACAGCTTTTTGCACTTTCTTTGCTGGACTAGGCTTTGCTTTCTTTGCTGGACTAGTCACAACTTTTTTTCTTTTGTCCTAACTCCCTTTTTCTCTTGTTTTTCAACTGGCTCTTCCTCCAGTAGCCAATCAGGGAATTGAGGAGGGGAAATGGATGTCTTTCCTTTGGATATCTGGGCATACATTTCTTTTTCCCAATCTAATTTTTCCTTTACAAATTTGCAGAGAACCTGCTGCTT
Source organism: Astragalus membranaceus (assembly GCA_039519185.1). Taxonomy (NCBI): domain Eukaryota; kingdom Viridiplantae; phylum Streptophyta; class Magnoliopsida; order Fabales; family Fabaceae; genus Astragalus; species Astragalus membranaceus. Next base: position 132,910,281 of record CM076850.1, read on the forward strand.
CAGCTCTAAGCGCTGTAGCGCTACAGAGTCAGAAGACGCTGCAGCGGCAGGTTTCTGCTTAACTTTAAAAATACAAGGAAATGCCCCAAGAGGGGATCTTCTTTCTTCTTTCATTTCAACCTCTACATCAGCTTCCAAACATAGCTCAGTAATCAAACAAGGAAAATACAAATTACCTCCCTTTTTAACTCTGCACTTCTCTATCTCCCTTGCTATCAATCTACCCACGTCTATATTTTCTCCAGCCATTATTGCATCAATAACGATGAGCCTCTACCTTTCCACAAATGTTGTGTGAGATGTAGGCAGCAGAGAGTGTTTGATGAAACTATACCACAGATTGGCTTCCTCACACAAATAGGCTTTTTTAATTTTGTATTCAGCCCCAAATTTATCCCAAGTTGCTCCTTCCACACAAATCCTTCTTCTAACAGCCTCCATCTCTTCATCTCCCCAGTTCAGAACTTTTATTTCCAACGCCTTTCCATGATAGCCCAAATGGAAAATATCATTGATTGTTCTGGAGTTGAAATTTACAGTTTCACCTCTTACCAGTGAGTGTGTTTGAGGCTTTCCTTCCTTAGGCTCTTCAATGCCAGCGTAGAACTCCCTTACCAAAGACGTCATGTATTCCTTACGATGTTTAATGAAGTTCTCCCATCCGAGCGCTGTGACAGCGGTTGAGAAAGCTTCAGGAGCGCTGTCTGTCTTGAACCCCCTTTCAGCTATGAAGTCCATCTTCCAAAACCTCTGAGGATCTGGAGTTGCTTTGGCCATGGTGGTTTTGACAGGGTTGGATGGTTCTGGTTTTCTAGTAGCTCCCTTGCCAGATCGTTTTAGGGCAGCTTGCTTTTTGGTCATGGTTGGTTAAGAGCTTGCGTATTTGTTTTTGGTTGTTGGGAAATGTTGGTGTGCGTTGGGACGAAGGAAGAAGAAAGGATGCAGGGTATGAGTGGTGAGTGGTAACGGTTGAGAGGAGTTTCAGAGAGCAAGGAAAGAGAAAGAAAGAGAAAATGGTGGCGTGGGGAGTTGTAGATATTAAAGTGACGGTTTGTGAGTGAAGTGGGAGAGAGAAAAAGAAACTGTTGATTTGACAAGTGCAGGTGAGTAGGTGCACGTGCAGCTCAGGCTAGGATAAGAGTGCAGTGCCAGCTCATGCTAAGCAAGATTTTTATTTTTTTGTTTGACCACACCTATTTCTGATGTAACAACAACCGCTACAGCGCTTTTGATACAAATAACCACTACAGCGCTTATTCAATTTTCCTGAAAAGAAGAATAAACATACAAACAGAAAATTTATTAAAATCCTTGGGGTGCCTCCCAAGAGCGATTGCTTTAAAGTCTGCAGCCAGACTTTCTCTTTCAAATTAGAGATCTTTAAGCTCAATTGTGGTTTTGTCTCTTACCACATTTTCACCAAAATATTGTTTAATCCTTTGGCCATTCACTTTGAAGGTGGTATTGGTTGCTGTATCATAGAGGTCCACAGCTCCATGGCTGTATATTTTTATCAATTGAAAAGGGCCTGACCACCTAGATTTTAACTTTCCAGGAAACAATCTTAGCCTGGAGTTGTAAAGCAATACCTTTCCTCCTTCAGTGAGATCCCTTTTTATCAATTTTTGATCATGCCACATTTTGGTTTTTTCTTTATAAATTGCTGCATTCTCATAGGAAAAATGCCTAAGTTCTTCCAATTCATTTAGTTGCAACAATCTAGCATCTCCTGCTTTCTTGTAGTCAAAATTGAGTTTTTTTAGAGCCCAATGGGCCTTGTGCTGAAGTTCAATTGGTAGGTGACAGGATTTCCCATAAACCAACCTATAGGGAGACATCCCTAAAGGTGTTTTATAAGCTGTTCTGTAGGCCCATAAAGCATCATCTAGATGTATTGACCATTCTTTCCTTGAAGGCCCTACCATCTTTTCCAACATTCTTTTTATTTCTCTGTTTGACAATTCAGTTTGACCACTAGTTTGTGGATGATAAGCAGTTGCTATTTTATGTTTGACTCCATATTTAGCCAATAGGGTCTCAATTAATTTATTACAAAAATGAGATCCCTCATCACTTATGATGGCTCTAGGAGTTCCAAAACGAGTGAAAATGTTCTTCAATAAAAATTTGCTCACAGACCTTGCATCATTGTTGGGTAGAGCAACAGCTTCTACCCATTTTGAAACATAGTCTACTGCTACTAAAATGTATAGGTTTCCATGAGAAGGGGGAAAAGGTCCCATGAAATCCATTCCCCAAACATCAAAGAGTTCAACCTCTAGAATGTTTGTTAAAGGCATTTCATGTTTGTTTGAAATATTCCCTGTTCTTTGGCACCTATCACATTTTTTTACAAAGTCTTGAGCATCTTTAAAAAGTGAAAGCCAAAAGTAGCCAGATTGCAATACCTTTGCAGCAGTTCTAATACCACCAAAATGCCCACCACATGGTGCAGAATGGCAGTGCTGTAGCCCTTGAATTTGTTCTTCCTCTGCTAGGCATCTCCTCATTAACTGGTCTTGACACTTCTTGTATAGAAAAGGTTCATCCCAATAGTATTGTTTCATTGTGTGGAAGAACATTCTCCTTTGCTGATAAGTCATCTCAGTAGGTACCACCTTGCTAACCAAAAAATTCACTATGTCAGCATACCAAGGTGTTGCAGGTTCATCTGCTACAGCGTCAAGTGTTGTTACACTGGCTGCTACAGCGGTTGATGATTCAGCAGTTATTGTCAATAGCTGCTCATCTGGAAAGTATTCTTTGATCTCCCCACCTGCTGTACCTGCAATGTCTCTTTCCAATCTAGACAGATGATCAGCAACTTGGTTCTCCACTCCTTTTTTATCCCTTATTTCTAAATCAAATTCTTGGAGTAGGAGAACCCACCTAATTAGCCTAGGCTTTGCATCTTTCTTTGTTATCAAATATTTAATGGCTAAATGGTCAGTAAAGACAATTACTTTGGTGCCAACCAAATATGACCTAAATTTGTCAAATGCAAAGACTACAGCTAATAGTTCTTTCTCAGTGACTGTGTAATTCAATTGGGCTTCTATAAGTGTTTTGCTAGCATAATATATAGAGTGGAAAATTTTATCATACCTTTGCCCAAGCACAGCTCCAATGGCAAAGTCACTAGCATCACACATAAGCTCAAAAGGCTTACTCCAGTCAGGAGCTATAATAACTGGTGCTGTTATTAAAGCTCTCTTCAATTTATCAAAGGCTAACATGCATGGCTCATCAAATATGAAGGGGTTATCATGCTGTAATAGTTGACACAGAGGTTTGGAGATTTTTGAAAAATATTTTATGAATCTCCTATAGAATCCAGCATGCCCCAAAAAGCTTCTTATACCTTTGATGTTGGTTGGAGGAGATAGCTTCTCAATGACCTCTATTTTAGCCTTATCCACTTCCAATCCTTTTTTGGATATCTTATGCCCCAAAACTATACCTTCTTGCACCATAAAATGGCATTTCTCCCAGTTTAGCACAAGGTTAGTTTCTCCCAGTTTAGCACAAAGTTGGATAGGCATAGATGGAATGTTTCTCCAAACACAGAAATCATCCATGAAGACTTCCATGGATCTTTCTATGTAATCAGAGAAAATTGCCATCATACACCTTTGAAAAGTGGCAGGTGTATTACACAGGCCAAATGGCATCCTTCTAAAAGCAAATGTGCCATATGGACAAGTGAATGTAGTCTTTTGCTGATCTTCAGGCAATATTGCAATCTGGTTATAACCTGAATAACCATCAAGAAAGCAATAAAATTCTTTACCTGCTAGCCTGTCCAGCATCTGGTCAATGAAAGGCAATGGGAAATGGTCCTTTCTTGTTGCTTTATTCAACCTCCTGTAATCCATGCATATTCTCCAGCCTGTTATTTTTCTGGTTGGAAGCAGCTCATTCATCTCATTAGTTATTACTGTTACCCCTCCCTTCTTTGGCACACACTGCACAGGACTAACCCATGCACTGTCAGATATGGGGTATACAATACCTGCATCCAACCACTTAATGATTTCCTTCTTCACCACCTCTTTCATAATTGGGTTCAACCTCCTCTGCCCTTCATTGCAATTTTTAGAATCTTCTTCTAATACTATTTTGTGCATACAAATGGTTGGGCTGATACCTTTAACATCTGACATCTGCCAACCAATTGCTTTTTTATGCCGCTGCAGCGTCTGAATCAGATCCTGTTCCTGCTTTTCAGAAAGGTCAGAAGCAATTATAACAGGCAAAGTACTATTGTTACATAGATAAACATATTTGAGGTGTGAAGGCAACTCCTTAAGTTCCAGAGTTGGTGGCTGTTCAGTGGAGGGGAGATCCTTTCTCATATCTGAATTCTCCTGCTCCAAAGATTCATATTTCTTAGCCCAAATTTCTTTGACTGTCTGCTCCTCCTCTTCTGCAGCTTCTGCATCAGACCCTGTATCTTCATTGCTGTCCAGTAGTTGCCTCAGATGATCTGTGCTCTTCTGGAAGTGATCCTGAACTACTTTGTCAATAGCAGATACAAAGGAGCACTCTTCAATGTTGGGACCTGGAAATTTCATAGCATTGAGGATGTTGAACTTGACTTCTTGGTCACTGACCCTCATGATCAATTCTCCTCTCTGCACATCTATCAAAGTTCTTCCAGTGGCCAAGAATGGCCTTCCCAGTATGATGGGTACTTCTTTATCTGCATCAAAATCCAAGATTACAAAATCGACAGGAAATACAAATTTTTCTACCTTTATTAGAACATCTTCTAAGATTCCTTCTGGATATGCAAGAGTTCTATCAGCTAGATGCAGTGTAAGTGAGGTAGGTCTGGCAATTCCCACTCCTAGCTGTGTGTATATGGACTTGGGCATAAGATTTATGCTGGCTCCCAAATCACATAGAGCACGTCCAGAGTAAAAATTTCCAATTGAGCATGGTATGGTAAAACTGCCAGGATCCTTTGATTTGGGTGGGAGCTTGTTCTGCATCAACATGCTGCACTCCCCAGTCATTGCTACTGTTTCAAATTCCCCAAGTCTCCTCCTCTTAGTAAGCACATCCTTCATAAACTTTGCATAGTTGGGCATTTGTTGGAGAGCCTCCACCAAAGGGACATTAATGTGAAACTGTTTAAGGACTTCTAGGAATTTGTTAAATTGCTTGTCTTCATGAGCCTTTCGAAGTCTCTGAGGATATGGAGGATCTGGATATGTTGGGATAATTTTGGGTGGTGGTGGAGTTTTTTCAACAACAGGCGCTGCAGCATTAGGTTCAGGCGCTGTAGCGCTTGTTGCAGGTTCTTTTTGTTTTTCAGATTTTTTGTTTTTTTCATCATCTGAAACAGTTGATGATCCTATCAAATCTCTCCCACTCCTTAAAGATATAGCTTTCACATGCTCCTTCCCTGTAGTACTTGAAGTTGAAGCTTCTGTAGTGGATGGTAATGATCCACTAATTCTTTGGGAAAGGACATTAGCCATCTGCCCCATCTGTACTTCTAGATTTTTAATGGAAGCTTCATGAGTTTTCAGAGTTGTCTTACAATCACTCAAAATCTTTTCATCAATCCTTCCAATGAATTATCTATGACAGGGGCATTCTGACTTTGGTAGTTCTGAACAGGGAATCCTGGTAGATTTGCTGGAGCACTATAATTAGGTGTTGTTGCATTGTTGGCTCCCCATCTGAAATTGGGGTGGTTCTTCCAACCAGGATTATATGTATTTGAATAGGGATTATTGTTTTTATTGAAACCCACAAAGTTCACAGAGACAGGATTACCAGGACATTCTTCATACAAATGCTCTCCTCCACAATATACACAGCTTACTGACCCTGGAGAGGCTTGCTCAATAACAGCTACTGTGGGTTCACGTGCCGCTGAAGCGTTTGATGTACTCATAGATTTTATCATGTTAGTGAGAGAGGCAACCTGTGCAGATAGAGCAGAAACTTCACTTATTTCATGCACACCAGCTACCTTCTTCTGCTGAGCTAACCTTTCTGTAGGCCATTGATAACTATTTGTGGCAATATCATCAATCAGCTCACATGCCTCATTATAGGAGGTTCTCAACAACACACCTCCTGAAGAAGCATCTAACATTTGTCTGGTTGTTGGATCTAGTCCATTGTAGAAGGTTTCCATTTGGATAATCACAGGTATACCATGATGAGGGCACTTTCTTAACAGCTCCTTCCATCTCTCCCATGCTTCAAACAGTGTTTCAGCATCTTTTTGTCTGAATGCAGTAACCTCATTCCTCATTCTTGCATTCTTACTTGGAGGAAAATATTTTGCTAAGAATTTCTCAGCCATTTCATTCCAAGTATGGATAGAGTTAGGCTCTAGAGAAGTTAACCAGGCCTTTGCTCCCACAGGGAAAAGGTGATGTGCAAGTATACACAATCGCAACAAGTAATATAATGATAAGTAAAGTTCGTTCCCACAGGGATTGGAATTAATCTAAGAAGTTTAAGTGATTAGAAGCTTAGTGAAAAGAATTAAGTAACAAGTAAAGGTAAAGAGTTGTAAACATTATAAGTTGTGATAAAACAGTATTAAAGTTGAAGTAGTTAAAGGTGAGTTGGATAGCTCAGTAGTTGTGTAAATTCCCAAGAGTAATGTTCAAATAATATTTAGACGCTGTAGTGTTAAGCGCTGTAGCGCTTCAGAATCCGTAGACGCTGTAGCGCTTTGGTGGCGTGCCTTTCAGTCACTTTCGTCAGGGTTATGTTACAAGACTCCTATGTCTAGGCTCTAAATAAGTTTTACCCCTGTATATTAAGCTCTTACAACATTTGCCTTATGAACTACTACTCCCCTATGTCTAGAGTTAAGTAGTGCTTCCTTTAAATGTCTTTAAAGGTTTTTCATTCATATCATTCCTTGAGTTCTCTTTGTGAACCATGTCTGTACCCACAAAGTTACCTTGTTTTAGTTGATCATTCCCAAACCAAGATTGAAAGCATTATGACACAAGGAATAAAACACAAACATCATAATATTATACAAAAGTTACTCAAGGTTCATTACACACCAAGAACAATCCAACTACAACAAAGTTAGCTCATCACAAGTTCCATCAACATAATACAACTAAAGAGTATGTATTACCGTATGAAGACAAGAGGAGAGTGGTTGCAAAAGATACACTCCAATGATCCCAAGTAGCATACAAAGGATGAAGTTGAGGCGTGAGCAAAACCTTGGATGAAGACTAGAAAACTATGCTAAAAAGTAAAAGCTTAAAGGTAGTATAACAATGGAGAAAAGCTACTATGTCATAAGAAGTTCTTCCTCCAAGTTACAACTACTAGTTGTCTACGTATGCTACTTACTAATGAAGCAATCTTAATTAATCTAAAAAACTAACTAAGTCTTAATAGAATAATTATATATCATGATGATCATAAGACTTAGATATTATCCTTAAAGTACTTTACAAAAAGTGTTAATGATGGAATACACCAACTATCACATGGGTTCCATTTAGGAGGCGCCAAGTGTAATTTAGCATCCACTTGAAAGTCAAAATATCCAGCTGAGAGGAAGAGATAAGGGTGGTGACTCATCATGTCCTCAAGTGGTCACACAAATATCTCACTGATCGGCCGTCATATAACGCTGTAGCGTCTCCTTGATAGCATACCGCTGCAGTGCTAAAGCAAAACATCAAACATATTCACAAAGGCATTAATTATGCCCAAGGTTTAGGGAATTGACTTATAACCTATATTTATTCTAATATCCATATATTCACATATTGAAGCACTAGAATTACTTGAGAAGTAAGCTTTGACTTAAGTATTAGGAGCATAAATAACCTATATAAAATAGAGTTATCACATTCTGCTGGAACAAAAGAAAGAAAGAAGTGGAGAAGAAAGGAAGGAGAAGGGAGGCGAAAGAGAGGGGAGGAAAGGAGGCCATCATCACCATCATCCTTGGTTGCATGTAAGTGCTCTTTTCATCCCTCCCTTCGATTTTTCGAGCTCTACCTAATGAACCAAACCTCAGCTCCCCATTCCTCTCCTAACTCAACTTACCATTTTTGACACTTGAAGCTCCAAAGTGAAACAATGGAGTTTTGAGCTCTATAGAGCTTTGCATGTTCAGCTGGAGATAGGAGGAAGGTGGAACTGAACTCACTTTCTGTTTGAAAGGAGGATTTGGTGTATTGGGGTTGCTGAATTCAGAATTGGAGCAGTGAATAGTAGAATTTGTCTTAGAACCGGTTTGGGAACGTTACGGGGATTGTTCGAGCGCCTTTGTTGTTATTCTGAAATTGTTGGCAAAATCTGTGCATCGCTTAAATTTGATTTTCGAAAGATTTTCGAGTCGAAAACCGTTTTTCGGAGAAATTAATATTTATCGGTTTCTACAAAATATATGCATTCTATACGAATTTTGATTGAATGTTTGGACTGGATTTGCTGGATATATTATCTGTTTTGAGGTTGGAATTTGACCGGAATTCAGATTGGACGCGAACGGAGAAGCGGAACGAGAGAATCAGATTGAATTTCAGAAACAGAACAGGACGCACGGGGCGTGCGCCCCTGGGCACCAACCGTGCGCACACTTCGCAGATGGCCATTTAATTTGGCACATCACACACGGGTCATGCGCCCCTAGGGCACGGACCGTGCGTGTGGTTCTGTTTCCGGGTGCAAATTTCTCGTTTCGTCGCTCCTTTCGATTCCAAACCTCTTCTAATCTTCTTCCCAACAAATTGTGATGATATTGCCCTAATAAAATCAATGTTTTGAGTGTGTTCAACTTGATTTTAAGAAAATGGTTTTGAAGGTTATAATTGTTCAAAAAACCGAAAAGTAGACCGCGTGTGAGTTCACGTTTTGAATAACAAACCGGATTATATGTCCAATTTTGTACTGTGATTATAACGCCGGATGACTTGTATATTATTCATCAAAACGGGTTATAGACAATGTTAGATATATATATATATATAAATATATTGAATATGAAAGTCGGCCCAATGCGGGTGTGATATATAGATTATATCAAGTTGGGTGACGACCCAACGAATAGCATACTAGGAAGGGAAGGTCATGAGCCCTCAGCCTAGGCCCGGACAACGTTATGGAATGGACTAATGTGGGTTCATCGAGATTGTGGCTGTTGCACGGTCGATGGTTTGCTAAGTTAAGAACACGATTCGCTGGGATTGTGGCTGTTGCACGGTCGATGTTTCGATTATTAAGCCTGTAATTGTATAGTAACTTACAAGGCATAGAAACAAATAATTAGCGCATTAGATACCGGGATTATGGCTGTTGCACGGTCGGTAAATGGCTAAGTATATATTTGAGCAAGTACTTTATAAACTTAACTATGTTGCAATGGTTTTATAAATGAACCGAATGATAGTGAGGGGGCACGGTAGAACTCACTGAGATATGTTATCTCACCCTATCATTATTGTGGTTTTTACAGAGAAACAGGGGAAGCGAAAGACAAGGCGACACGAGTAGGTGACGCGCTTACGGAGATGCAAGAGACTCGTAGTCTTGATGTTTTTCGATTGTTCTTCTTTTATTGTCTCTGTTTTGGTTATGTAACTTATACTTGATATGAGTTGTATGAACCCCTTTTATTTCACTGTTTATGGTATTGAACAATTGGGTCTGTAGTCCTTTTGAGTTGTGAAAACAGTGAACCTTTATGGAATTTAAGACGGATGACTCTGAGGTATTATGTTATATTGTCGGAAAAATTTTGTACGTTCAATATCTAAGCAGGGATTGTGTCCTCTGATTATTGCTAAGCTGTGCATTTCAATGTATCTACACGTTAGAAATATTGGGGTGTTACAATTGGTATCAGAGCAATTCGACCTAGTCGGACTTAGTATTAGTTTAGGGTTGAGTTGATTCCTTGTTAGTCCTTGTTATAATTATACTTGTGATGCTAAGAGACATTGAGCCTAATCAACTCAATACTTGGTGCATCATAAGCGGAATTATGACAGGATGATCAAGACGTAATCCTCAACGAAGACCGGAATCTCCAACCGGTGCATCCTCAAGCAAGGTGACATGTCGGTAGAATAATACATCGCTAAGTTTGAGAAGTTGTCTCAGTTTTACCAAGCGGTCAAGTATGCCCCGAATGAGGAATGGAGGATGCAGATGTATAAGATGGGCCTTCGTGCTTATATGATTCAGGGTCTCAGCTCTTATACTCTCACCAATTATGCTGCCTTAGAGCAACCAGCCTATGTCGCCGAGGATAATCTCAAAGAGAATACTGGGAAGGAAAGAAGGTGGTTGAATTATCAACTCCGAATGCAAAGTCCTAAGATAATTTCTTCAAAGGAAAAGCAGGTGCAGTTCTTCGATTCTTCAAAGGTCAGAAGATGTTCTAACTATGGAAAGCATCACAGTGGTGGAACATTCCCTGGCTGCAACTGATAGTGTTACTTCCTTTACTTCAGCCAGCCAATCTCTATTTCAAGGTGCGGAAGCTTTTGTTGGATTGGATTTATCGTCTCTCCAGGTTGTTAATGAATTCTTAGATGTTTTTCCTGAGGAAGATTCCTCTTTACCTCCGGATCGAGAGGTAGAGTTCTCTAGAGATTTGGTGCCGGGTACAGGGCCAATATCTATAGCACCTTACAGAATGTCTCCTCTTGAACTAAAGGAACTAAAATCCCAACTTGAGGAATTAATTTCCAAGAAGTTTATTCGACCGAGTGCTTCTCCATGGGGTGTTCCAGTATTGCTAGTCAATGAACGACGGAAGCATGAGATTATGTATTGACTATCGTCAATTGAATAAAATTACCATCAATAATAAGTATCCGTTACCAAGGATAGATGATTTGCTTGATCAAATTCGAGGCGCTGCAATATTCTCCAAGATTGATCTAAGGTCGGGATATCATCAAATCAAAGTAAGAGCCTTAGATATTCCGAAAACCACTTTCCGTACTCGGTATGGACACTACGAGTTAGTAGTGATGCCTTTCGGACTAACTAATGCTCCAGCGGTATTCATGGACTACATGAATCGAGTTTTTCACTCCTACTTGGATCAGTTTGTGGTTGTCTTCATAGATGATATTTTAGTGTATTCAAAGACAATTGAGGAGCATGCTCAACATCTCCGCTTTGTTTTGAGTGTACTCCGAGAAAAGAAACTATATGCAAAGCCGTCGAAGTGTGACTTTTGGATGTCAGAAATAAAGTTCTTGGGTCACGTGGTTTCCCAAGAGGGAGTGGCGGTCGATCCTAGCAAAGTGGAAGTTGTGTTGAATTGGGAGCGACCAACTTCAGTTACGGAAGTAAGAAGCTTCTTGGGATTAGCAGGCTATTATAGAAGATTTATCCAAGGTTTCTCACAGTTAGTCCGCCCACTCACCCGGTTAACTCGCAAGGACCAGTCGTTTACATGGGATGCTGATTGTGAGGAATGTTTCCTCGAATTGAAAGAGCGGTTGTGTAACGCCCCAAAATAGTTAATTAATTATTAGGAATTAAGTGGTAGAAAATATTAGGGTATTAATATATTACTTTATATGGGCTTGTGTTAAGGTGAGAATTAGTAAAATTGGGGGTGTGGAGAGAAGCCCATGGTCTAGTCGAATTTTATGAAGCATTATAAGTAAGTGATATTAGGTTGGGGTTTGCTCATTAGAACAGAAAAAGAAATAAGGATTAGAAGAGGGCTTAAGGTGAGGCGACGGCTAGAGCTAGAGGAGAGGAAAATCAAAGAGTTTCAACTTCAATCCAAGGTAAGGGTGGGGTTCTAACTCTATAATAGGGTATATGAAGGGCTTTATGTAGGGAATTAGGGGATCCTATGTTTGTTTAATAAGTGATTCTATTTGTTTAATCTTTGAAAATCTATTGATGATATTCGAAATTATTGTTGGTGAATGATCCTATATGTTGATCTATTTTTTATGGTTGGCTCTATTGTCTAAAATATTATTGTTGATTGGATCTATTATTTGAACTATTATTGATGATTGAATCCATGTTTATCTCTTGAAAACTATGGTTAATGTTTGAATCTATGTGTTGGTGTTGGAAACGATCTGGGTATAGGTTCGGTTATACAGTAACTGGGAACAATCTAGTGGTCCAAAAATTATGTGGTTTACCTTTTCAGAAACTATACTTAATGCTTGTTAATTTGGCACTAGTTTGGTTGCATTTGGAGTTGTATATCTCGTGTTACAGGTTGACTTCTGCTCCAATCCTGATTCTTTCGGATCCGTCCCTGGGATTTCAAATTTACAGTGACGCCTCTGGGAATGGTTTAGGATGTGTTCTTATGCAGAACCAGCAGGTTGTAGCCTATGCATCCCGACAACTGAAGACTCATGAACGGATTTACCCAACTCATGACTTAGAGTTGGCAGCTATTGTGTTTGCGCTAAAAATTTGGAGACATTACCTTTATGGTTCTCGTTTCGAAGTTTTTAGTCATCACAAGAGCTTAAAATATTTGTTTGATCAGAAGGAGCTGAATAATAGACAGAGAAGGTGGATTGAATTTCTGAAGGATTATGATTTCGAATTGAAGTATCATCCCGGAAAAGCTAATGTAGTGGCAGATGCATTAAGCAGGAAGTCTCTCCACACCGCAGAGTTAATGGTTTATGAGATGGCACCGTACTTTATGGGAGAAACTGAAGAACTCCTTTGTGTTGGTGGGAAATTGGTGAAGATAAATTTTTGGGACCCGATATGGTTCGTGAAACTACCGAGAAGATTAGACTGATTCAGGAAAGAATGAAGGTTGCTCAGAGTCGGCAAAAGAGCTATGCTGACAATCGGAGGAGACCATTGGAATTTGAAGTTGGTGATCATGTGTTCTTAAGAGTTTCTCCAACCATAGGTACCGGTAGAGCGTTGCGAGCAAAGAAGCTTAGTCATCGATATGTTGGACCATTCCAAATCATCGAGCGCATTGGACCAGTTGCCTATCATCTAGCCTTGCCTCCAGCCTTATCAAACCTTCACGATGTCTTCCATGTCTCCCAATTGAGGAAGTATGATCCCGATCCGAATCAGGCGCTGAGTATTGACGCGATTGATCTCCGACCGGATCTATCATTCCAACCTTATCCTAGCTATGTTCTGGAACGTGGTGAAAGAACGCCGCGGACAAGGAAAATTCCCATTGTCAAAGTGGTCTGGGATGGCTTCTCAACCGAAGAGGCTACCTGGGAGTTGGAAGATGACATGCGGACGCGATATCCATATCTTTTCGATTGAGGTACGTCTTTTCAATTTTGAGGACAAAATTTTAAAAGTTGGGGTGATTGTAACATCCCTAATTTTTTAAAATACTGAAACTATGGATATTACGAGTAATTTATATTTCGTGTGAAGTAATAAGTCATGACTCGGATATGGGGTAGTCGAGGATACAACATTAGAGGATAAAACCGTAGGACTAAAAGATATTAGTATCTAAACTATGGATTACGGGCTTAAACAAAGAATTTGGTGAGGATTTGGAGCTAGGGGCATTTTAGTCATTTCACCTTTTAAAATGTCTCAGCCCCAAATATATGCCTGATTTTCCATCCTACCTCACTTAGTGACATTCTGCTGGAACAAAAGAAAGAAAGAAGTGGAGAAAAAAGGAAGGAGAAGGGAGGCGAAAGAGAGGGGAGGAAAGGAGGCCATCATCACCATCATCCTTGGTTGCATGTAAGTGATATATAGAGCTTTGCATGTTCAGCTGGAGCTAGGAGGAAGGTGGAACTGAACTCACTTTCTGTTTGAAAGGAGGATTTGGTGTATTGGGGTTGCTGATTTCGGAATTAGAGCAGTGAATAGTAGAGTTGCTGTCTTAGAACCGGTTTGGGAACGTTACAGGGATTGTTCGAGCGGCTTTGATCGATAGTTCGAGTGAGGAAGCGATTTCTCGAGGGATTCGTCAAATCGGTGAGTTTTACTCACGATTAGGGCTTTGTTGTTATTCTGAAATTGTTGGCAAAATCTGTGCATCGCTTAAATTTGATTTTCGAAAGATTTTCGAGTCGAAAACCGTTTTTCGGAGAAATTAATATTTTTCGGTTTCTACAAAATATATGCATTCTATACGAATTTTGATTGAATGTTTGGACTGGATTTGCTGGATATATTATCTGTTTTGAGGTTGGAATTTGATCAGAATTCGGATTGGACGCGAACGGAGAAGCGAAACGAGAGAATCAGATTGAATTTCAGAAACAGAACAGGACGCACGGTTCGTGCGCCCCTGGGCACCAACCGTGCGCCCACTTCGCAGATGGCCATTTAATTTGGCACATCACGCACGGGTCGTGCGCCCCTAGGGCACGGAACAGACCGTGCGTGTGGTTCTGTTTCCGGGTGCAAATTTCTCGTTTCGTCGCTCCATTCGATTCCAAACCTCTTCTAATCTTCTTCCCAACAAATTGTGATGATATTGCCCTAATAAAATCAATGTTTTGAGTGTGTTCAACTTGATTTTGAGAAAAGGGTTTTGAAGGTTATAATTGTTCAAAAAACCGAAAACTAGACCGCGTGTGAATTCACGTTTTAAATAACAAACCGAATTATATGTCCAATTTTGTACTGTGATTATAACGCCGGATGACTTGTATATTATTCATCAAAACGGGTTATAGACAATGTTATATATATATATTGAATATGAAAGTCGGCCCAATGCAGGTGTGATATATAGATTATATCAAGTTAGGTGACGCCCAATGAATAGCATACTAGGAAGGGAAGGTCATGAGCCCTCACCCTAGGCCCGGACAACGTTATGGAATGTACTAACGTGGGTTCATCGAGATTGTGGTTGTTGCACGGTCGATGGTTTGCTAAGTTAAGAACACGATTCACCAGGATTGTGGCTGTTGCACGGTCGGTGTTTCGATTATTAAGCTTGTAATTGTATAGTAACTTACAAGGCTTAGAAACAAATAATTAGCGCATTAGATACCGGGATTGTGGTTGTTGCACGGTCGGTAAATGGCTAAGTATATATTTGAGCAAGTAGTTTATAAACTTAACTATGTTGCAATGGTTTTATAAATGAACCGAGTGATAGTGAGGGGGAACGGTAGAACTCACTGAGATATGTTATGTCACCCTATCATTATTGTGGTTTTTATAGAGAAACAGGGGAAGCGAAAGACAAGGCGACACGAGTAGGTGACGCGCTTACGTAGATGCAAGCGACTCGTAGTCTTGATGTTTTCCGATCGTTCTTCTTTTATTGTCTCTGTTTTGGTTATGTAACTTTTACTTGATATGAGTTGTATGAACCCCTTTTATTTCACTGTTTATGGTATTGAACAATTGGGTCCGTATTCCTTTTGAGTTGTGAAAACAGTGAACCTTTATGGAATTTAAGACGGATGACTCCGAGATATTATGTTATATTGTCGGAAAAAGTTTGTACGTTCAATATCTAAGCAGAGATTGTGTCCTCTGATTATTGCTAAGCTGTGCATTTCAATGTATCTACACGTTAGAAATAATGGGGTGTTACACCTATCGAGACCCTTTACTAACACTAGCGGTTCATTATGCTTTGTTTTAATCGTAGCCCAGTTCAGCAGCTACCGTTTTAATCGTAGCCCAGTTCAGCAGCTACCAAGATCAAGTGAGGCCCAGTCTAGCAGCTACCCACTAATCTTATTTTTATTCTAGCACAACACCGAAGATCCTGCAGTTTTAGTCCCCCGGTGAACCCAATCCACTTTCACTAGTGGGCAGACAAAGAAGGGGCCTAGGTTTTGGGCTCATGACTTCCCTCCCCTAGCGTGCTATACATAGAGGTCGTCACCTCAATTAATGTCTTTTCATTAATTATCATACCTTGAATTATATCAAGTCCTTTCATTTATCGTACCTTGATCCTTTCATCAAGTAGTTATTTAGTGGTTACCAAAAACCTCAATGAACATTTAGTCTATAGTATTAACATATACTTGTGTATTCTCACTCGTGAACCCTAATCGTTTATCATTCATTTAACACAATAAGGAATTCACATCAATCATCATACCAACGCTTTTTCCACGATTTACGATTTATTTATCATTACATAGGGTTGGGGAAGGGATTGGAATGGACTTGGAACCAATTGGTATGACTTAAATGTGTTTTTAAAAGAGGGTAACAAAAGCGGACGCACGGTCTGTGCTTAGGAGGCGCACGGTCCATGCTCCCTGTAAAATTTTCTCAGCATGTTGCTCCGAACGGGACGTATGGTCCGTGCTTAAGGGGCGCACGGTCCGTGCTCCCTGTAAAAATTTTTCAGCATGTTGCTGCGAACAAGACGCATTTAAGGGGCGCACAGTCCGTGCTCCCTGTGCAGAAATAATATTTACACTACATTTTGACCGTTTCGTAATTCCGATCAATTCCAAAATCTGTCCCGATCGATTCCCGAACATAACAACACATCAATTTGGCACCAAACAGCATTCATAATCAATCCAATCAATCACACAATAATCACACACTTAGCCATTCAAACGCAATCTTTGTGAAAACGGTTTTAAGCGAACTTTTTGAAACGAAAAATAGTTTTACTCAGTTCAGGAACATATATACATTCATTTTCGAAATAAGCAAAACCCTAAGCGAGTATAGAACTCACCCGAAGTGATGAAAATCACACAATGACAACTACAGAGCTCTCAAACCGAACAAACAACTCGAACTATCCCCGTAATGCTCTTCAATTCGAACTTGAACTACCCAAAATGCTCCAACAGCTACTCAACTGACTGAAATTACAATGTGGCTCTTGGAGGTGTTCTAACAACTGAATATCATGTATCAACTCTCACATGCAAGCTCTCCAAAAACTCAGTTTTTCCAAGTTGAGCTTGAGATGCTCATGAATGGCGAAATGAGATGGAAAGGGTTGTTGGGGATAATGTTCGTATCAGAATGTAGAGGAGGGTGAGCTGGTCACAATGGTGCTAAGAAGTGTGACATGCATGGAGTTTTGCTCTCTCCCTCCTTCTCTTCTCTTCGTCGCGTCGCCCTCTCTCTCTCTCTCTTCTCTATTCAGATTTTCTTTTCTCTCTTTTTTCTGGTTTTTCAACAAATAAGCATATGGGAGTGAGTGTTGTTGTTTTTGCTGTTTTAACGAGAGTGTGGGTCAGCTTGGATAATCAAGTGAGCTGAGTGAATAAAAGAGGTAGAAATGGCAGCTTTACCCTTCAGCTATGTTACTCACTTAATTCTATTTCTAACTCAACAATCACTCAATAATTCATATATTTAGCATAATTAGAAACAAGCACACAATATATCATTTAATCAATGATATACTATTTCATAGTAAATAAATTATGCTAATTAATTAAACATGACTTCTTGCTAATTTCGAGTAACGAAATTAGTCAAATTGGAGATGTTACACATCATCTCCTCAAATAAATATTAAAATACTATACTTTTTACATTAGGTATCGTATATATTTAGTTCAATCTTTTGAAAACCGAACCGAACACTGAATCGGTGAGCCCTCTGGGTCATGTTCAACCGCTTAAAAGCACTCAAACCCAGATAAAACCGTTTTGAACCGCTAAAATAACCGAACCATATAAGGTGTCGGGTCATGGTTTAATCGGATCAACCGCTCCGATTGATTCGGTTTTTTAAACACTGATTTAGCTAGAGTATCTCACTTTGAAAGTGAGATAGCAGTGGTATTTTTCTTTCTTTACTTTAATTTTACTTAGTGTGTTTTTAGGTATTTTAGGTTATCGAAAAATTTGAAGTGTTTAAATATGCCAAATCCAATCCTAAATAAGTGGTTTAGACAAAAAAAATTAATTTTTCCATTAAATATGAAAAATAATAAAGTGGATTGCGCAATATTTTCATTATTTTTTAATAATGAAAAAATATATATTAAAAAAGAGATTGTACAAAGAAAACTCTAACTCAAATACTTACGCGAATATAAAAAATTCAAAATAGAATTAACTGATTTAAATATATGTTTTGTCCTCGTAAATATGGTCTTTTTTAGGCTTAGTCTCTATAAAAAATTATTTTTCGTCCTAGCGAATATACAACAATTGTCCTTGTTATTTTAGAATGACTAAAATCAAATATTTTAAATATTACAATGTCCAATTTCAATATAAACAAATTTGACCGGGACTAAAACAGAATAAGGACTAAAAGCAAAATATTGTATATTTGTAAGGACAAAAATGCAAAGAAATATTTATAGAGACTAATAAAAACTCATAGAAGTGATATTTAAAGAGACGAAACATATGTTTAAACTAAACTAATTATGTATCTGAGTGAAAAGAGGCTACAAAATCATTTTATTATATGTACGAGGAAAGTTGAAATGTTGGTTTGGTAGGTGAGTCCAATCTGAAACTAAAACAAGGTGACAGCTTTTTATGAGAAAGAGATTAAAAAAAATAATCATAATTAATTACAACTTCACAAAGTAGGTTTTGTGGTTCCACTTACATTCACAGAAGAGAGAATGGATATTATTAAATAGGATCCATATATTGTGACGTACCAATTTTGACAGGCCATGACGAAAAATAAATAATTATAAAGCAACATCAGCAATACGGCAATACCAAACATGTTCTTAAACGAATGGACTACAGCAAACGCCAAGCTCATCAATCATTAATTTTAATTCTTTACATGACCATCCCTTCTTTTCTTAGTACACTTTTATTGTTTATGGCTTAACAAGTCAATAAACCTCGATACATCATTCCATCCAACGATCAACCTATATACCCAACATTAAAACTGAGGTTTATCCATGAGGCCGCTACAATTGGTTGTTAGGTTAGATATTTTTTGTGTGATTATTCATGTTAGAATTCGAAATCTCCATTGAGTATGTGAGTTTATGAGTAGTATGTATTACTTGATGTGCGGACAAAAAAGTTGAAACACGGAGGAAACCTAAAGTTAGCGCAAAAATATATAAAAGGTTAGACATTAACTAACCATTGAAAAATTGTTAGAATTAATAAATTTTAAGTAATTCTTTTTGTTGGTACAAGAAAATCCGTTAAGAGAACTCCCTTAATTAAGCTAATTCAATGTGTAAAGATTTTTCTTATATATAGATTCGAGAATGACTTTGCCGAGTCAACATTTTCAAACTTTTTTTGTGTAAGTCGGATATCTTTTGCGCGCAATATGTCAAGACTAATCTCTCAAGCAGGAAATGATCTCAATAGGCGGCAAAACTCTCTCTCAAGAGTTTTATATTTCCTGGATTCAAACTCAGGACCTTGATTAAGCTGAAAGAGACCTGAACCATCTTATCCAAACGCTCTTGAGTGTTTTCAAACTTCTATAGGATTAATAACTAAATGTAATTGTCAAAAAAAATAGTAATTAAATGAGTACGTAATTAAATTAAAACCTTTGGTGTGAGTGACTCTCATTAATTCCGTCCTCAATAGTATCCCGCTGTATATGTTCTCTTTTTTCAAGGCCGACAAGATTGTTATTCAAGAGCTTGTTAAGATTCAGAGGGACTTCCTGTGGGGTGGTAGTAGAGAGGGTCGTCATGTGTATTGGGTGTCTTGGGACAAGGTTTGCAGACCCAAGAACGATGGTGGTTTTGGAGTGAAGAATCTTGAAGCATTCAATTTGGCTCTCTTGAGCAAGTGGAAGTGGAGATGTATTAACGACAGTAGTGCAAGTTGGGGGGCAGCTGCTTTCTCATAGATATGGGGATTTGAGGCATACTTTCACAGAGGCTATTTCGCCTAGAGGGGGTGGGTACTAAGGATTCGTTATGGTGGGGGGACTTATTACTTTTTGAAGTAGGAAATCCTTCGCAGAATGGTGCCTTTGAATTTGCGCTTAGGCCTATGTTGAGGAAGGGGAATTGGATTTTTTTTTTGGAATCATAAGACTAGTAATGACACTTTTAAGGATCTTTTTTCGAGTCTTTTTGAAGTGGCAAAGCTTAAACATGGTAGCATTTTGGAGCATGGGTATTTGCATGACAACATCTGGTGTTGGAATATATCTTGATTGGAGTCGTGACTTGTCAGTGGAGGAGAGGGTTGATATGTGGCAACTTTCTATTCCCACTAATGTGGGAGTATTTGGGTGGAGATTGTTCTTGGGAAAGCTTTGAACTTGCGATTTTCTTATTTCTAAGGGCATCATTAATGACCCTCATGAGGCGTGTTTCCCCTTTTGTTTTGAGCAGGATGAGTCGATTTCCCATTTATTTTTCTTGTGTAGGTGTTCCAGGTTAGTTTGGATTGCAATTCAGAATTGGTCGGGAATGGCGATTGCAGATACTCTAGAAGGTGTCGAGCATTTCCGGACTCATGGCTTGCAATTGGAATAAAAAAAGGCGTGCAGATTGAAATATATGATATGGATGGTTGTTTGTTGGTGTATTTGGTTCCATCGTAACCATATTCTTTTCAGATGTCATGTTTTTAATCCGCAGGTGGTTGTTAATCATGTTAAATCTATAACATGGACCTGATTCATAAGTATAGAATGCCGCAATTCTACTTTTAAGTTCTATGACTGGTGGGGTAATCCTTTGGTTTGTATGAACTCGGTGTAACTGGTTTATTGCCTCTTTCTTCCTGGGGTTCTCTTTTTACTCCTTACATCTTTTTTCCATGAAATTTTGGCCTAATAAGGTTTTAATGAGGCCCCTTATTTATATATATATATATATATATATATATATATATATATATATATATATATATATATAACGGTTGGGGTACCTGCTTGCACCCTCTTTAATATAATATTTTCGCTTATAAAAAAACTACGCCATAAAGAAGCCCTTCTTGCCAAATCTCTTTTGGCGGCATATACTCCCCAAAGGTGAAACCCCCATCCTAATTTTAACTCCTCTAACTTCCATGACCCATCTAAGATTCCAAAATCGTCACACATACTACTCATCATATTCTTTTTGACATAAGTCAGCATATTTTTTTTTGGAAATTCTCAATTAAGTTGGCATTATTTGTCATATGCATTTAACTTTGCATTTCAATTGTCCCAGAGAATATAGATACTATCTCACATGACGAGTTTAAGGGGTGACCCTAAAAAAAAAGTAAAAGAAAAAGACGCTCAGTTCAAACCTCTCGAAAACTATTATTTTGTCTTTCTCTAATAATTAACTACTAACATTTGGTTATAAAAAAACTTTGCATATCAATTAGTATCAGCCAAATAATAAGCGAGACTTCAAACAAAAATGTTGATAGAGACAATTAAAAGAATTTTACAAATATATTTTTTTTTTTTACAGAAAAAAGATATTCATTCATTTAAATTGAGACATTACATTGAAGATAACACGTATTCAGCATTGTTGAAAAAGAAAAGGATAAATCTGTGAACAAACTCACAACACCCAAGTTAATAGCATAAAACGGCAAAATGTCTACAAATGTGACAAAATAAAAATCACTAGAGTACCTATGCCTCCAGATCTGTAACTTTGAGGTCCTACATTGGTTGAATCTGCAGTAAATTGAAGTTGATTTGTCGATCTGAACTAAACGAACAATGCAACAAGACGAGAAATCTAAGACGCCGCACCAAGACGACAAACAACAATCTCAGTGGACGAAATCAACAAAAAAAATATGAAATATTAAAGCTTGATCTATGTGGCAACCACTTATTTAGATGAAAAAGATGGAAAAACGATCTAGAGATCGGGACAAAAACTAGCCTAAAACCACCCCTATGATGGGTGAGCAAGAAAGAAGAAATAAATAGTGAGAAAATTGAGAGTCGGCTAGGGTTTTAGGGAAATATAATAATACAAATATATTTAGTTGATAGAAAAAAGTTTAACAATATTAATCAGCCATAGTAGATTATTAATTTAAGTGTATATAATAAAGAAAGAGTGCCAACCAGCAATGAATATTTGTTGAACTATATATGCATTGTTTGGGATACTTTGCCTCTTTAGAGCTGGCCACCAAACCCCACTAATATTCACATCCATCCATCTTCTCTTCTATACCCCCAACCCAATGACTTCCGTGAGTAAAGATCCTTCATCTAATGATATTTCTAATGAGGAGAGTGGCTGGACAACGTACTTTGAAGACTTCTTTAACAACAATAATATTGATGATAATAACCAGCACAAGTCTTCTTTGTCTTTATCTCGTGTTGCTAGCTCCTCTTCCCTTGTCTCTGATGCCACTTCTTTGATAGAGAAAAACGTAGCTCATATTGTTGAGGATGAGGAGGAGGTTTCTGTTAATAAAAATGGTAAGGAATCTAGCTTCAAGAAGAGAAAGAATATCACTGATGATGCTTTGGAAGACACTGCAACTTCTCCTCTAAATAGTCCCAAGGTTAAATTCAATTTTCTACTTCTCCTTTTCTTGTTTTTCCATTACCTTTTATTTCTTTCTAATAAATGTTTTATGTTTATTAAAAATTATTTAGTAATACTATATATTTAATATATCGTTCTTTAATTTATCCATGCTATTTTTAGGTTTTGTATGCGAACCAGCAGTTTGACAGGCCCAAACAGACAGAAGTGGGAACCTTTTCTCAGGTTTAAACGAATTCTCACATAAATATAATCAAATATATATAATGTTTCCTTCTTCTTTTTTCCCAAAGGAAATTCTTCTCTCTTTTTTTTATAAAAGCAAATGTTGGTTGTTAATTAGTTATGAGCGGAGGAAATGTTAGTTTTCGAGTTTGAATTCTCTGAACTTCATGAATGTATTCTTTCGGTGTCTCTTAATTCACCAACCAAGTTACTTTCTTGGGACTTTTTCTTTGAAAAAGGAAGAAAAATGCATAAAATTTACATATAATTTAAAATCAAAATAATCTTCGTTTCTTTTATTTCCACTTTTACATGTACACCTTTCCCACTACAGAAATGAAATTCTAGTCCCCTAGCTATTAGTTCAGTGGTATATAAGTATATATAATAGTACTCTTTCACATGGTCACATGCATGTTTGGGTATGAAAGTGTATATATGATTTATGATATATGCATTTCCAACTAACAAGTTGTGCCATTCTGTTATTTTGTCTCTGTAGGAGAATGGGAATACCTCTGGAGTCTGGACAAAAAGAATTGAGTTTTATTGGGAGGGATAGTGACTCCACAGAAAGAGGCCTTTGTGTAGTTCCTATGTCAATGGTAGTAGCTAACCATATAGTATGATTAATTTTATGTTAAACTATTCCCCCAAAGTGGTAGAGTGGTAGACCAGTAGAGCTAGGATGATCTATTTATTCCCCTCAAAAACTTATGCTATTTTTGTCAACAAAAAAAAAGACATAGGCTGTTAGGTGATGATCAGTTATATATGAATTGTTTTATATTATATATTCATGTAACATGAGCATCTTTTTTTGTGACCAGCATCTCTTTTTTTCTATAACATGTAACATAAGCATCTCTAGCTAGCTAGATTTGTGGATAAAGATAATTAAAATTTCATAAACTTGTTGTAAATACACATTTTAATATAGTACTGTGTTTGCTTCTGATGTGAAGAGAGTTGATTTTCATTGAATATTGATTTTATAAAATTGATTTTGCTAAAAGTGAGTTGATCAATGTAATGTGATTTATGTTTGGATACATTCAAGCAAAAAGTGATTTTATTTATGTTGTTTGGATAGTGTTGGTCAAAATTATGAAAGTCGACAAATTTTAAAGAAAGAAACAAAGATAAATATAATAAAGAACAATTACAGAATTGGAAATGGATCCCCTACCGTTAACTTTAGCAGCAGTCCCAATCTCAGCCGTAGAATTATGATCTCATGGTTTAGATTTAAAGCTGTATTTTATATCAGTTTTTTAGAAATTAAATCATAATCATCCGATGTATCTTATGGCTAGTATTAATGAATATTGAATCATTTTTATTTTCACTGTTCCCTATATATTATTTCTCTCCAGTAGTAGTACAATACAAGTTTTACGCTGAAATAGTACTGATGGATCATGTCTACATATAGGACATATTCTGCAGGGAAGCACAGAGACGAAGCATAGAATAAATAGAAAGGTGGGTAGATGAATAAAAGCAAAGCAAAAGACTATCATTTTTACTCCGACAGAAAATGCAGGATGAATAATCATTTAATCAGCATATTCAGATTGAATATCTCTTGCAAACATCAATCCATCGATTAAAGCTGCAAAGGGGTTTTTTGTTACTTCCCACCAACGAATTTAATGCATTTGTTAGTTATCAACTTTGAAGGATAGTTCTTTCTTTAATTAGTAGCAGCATAATGGATAGGCATGCACGATCCAGAAGCAGTAACCAGGGAAAAATAGATAAATCTATAAGGAGTTCAAAAACCAAAATATTAATTGTGACTCTTTTTGTATCAACTTCAACACTTTAACAACTTCTTGTATATAGCTTCTAATGCTCAATTTTTCAGGTGCTCCTTCAACTAAGTTTTCATAAACATCTATAAAGTTTATATGAATTATTTTCATTAGTAAAGAGTCATAAAATTATTTGATTTGATAAACTAGATCTATATATTAGAAACTAATTCAAATTATATATAATATATGGCCATGTTAGTAAAAGGAACCAAACCAGTGTCATTGTGGGCATTGACAAATCCAGAATTTTTGTTAAGTGGGGGCAAGGAAGGGCAAGATAGTTTATAATATGTTTTAAAAAATATTATAAAATTTTACAATATGTATAAGTTGATAAATCCACCAAATTTGATGTTTTGTATCACGGTATTGGAGAAGGGATACAAAATGGATAAATAGTCATTTTGGCCCTTCAATGTGTGAGGTACCCGTCACTATAGTTTCTAATTGTGTCTAAATGTCAAAAAGTGTGTCTTCTATTTATAATTTTTGTGATTATAATAACATACGAAAGACACATTTGAGGATCAATTTGTATAATGCAAGATACTTTCAAGAACCCTTAAAGAAAGACACATTCCGTAATGTTTTTGTAATTATGATACATCGAAGGACAATATAAAGTGATATCATCTCACACTTTCCACAACCAAAACGAATATTTATATGATAAAGAAATAAATTAGTACCAATTCAATCTCTTATTTATCTTTTAACTTTTGACATTTTTCTAACGCAACAAATTAAAGAGGAGTCACTAGTGGAAAAAATGGCTTTAAAGTCGGATATTTTGGGCTTTTAAAGCCGGATCCTAATCCGACTTCGATCGAGTCGACTTTGAAAGTCTGAAATTTTAAAGTCGAATGGGAATCCGACTTTAAAAGCCAGTTTTTAAGTCGGATAGTTGCTTTTATCTGACTTTATAAGATTTACTATAATGTGCTAATGGCCTCTCTGGAACCCCTTTAAAGTCGGATTAAGAAACATATCCGACTTTAAAATCCTGTTTTTAAATCGGATATAACGCGTATATATCCGACTTTAAAAGTACTTTTTTTTTGTTTTTGGGTTTTAATTATTTTTTTGCTTCACCCTTCATATAACCATTTCCTGCACCTGCACATACTTTAAAGGCAACTAAAGTACTACATTTTCAGCTAGGCAAGAGGGACACATACACAGGTAATTAAACTACTTTACTTAAATATATAGAGTTAAACTCTTAAATTTCATACCAAAATATACGTAAATACTACACTTCCATCAATTCAAAAAAAACAAGTACACGAATTCTTTATATTCTAATAATATTTCAAAATGTATGATAATGCACTACATTCACTAAAGTTGATTTCTTCTTTCTTCCTTTCCAACTGGCTTACGCTCCTCCGCATACAACCTTAGAAAGAATTCAGCCCAAACCTGTCTAATGTCCTTAAATTCTTCAGATGTGAATGGATCAGTTGAATTGAATACCTAAAACAATAAAAGATAAATAATAACCATGAGTTAATCTAATATCTACTCAATAATAATTATCTAGTAGAGGTTATCCCTTCGTAATGTCCAACTTTTATCTAGTAGAGGTTATCCCTTCGTAATGTCCCTTGGTTGGGTAATGACCAACAGAAACAGAAATCCCACCTAATGTAGAGGTTATCCCTTCGTAACAGTCCAACTTTTATAAAGCTCCCACTACGACAGGGTCCAATCAAGCCCAACCCGTTAAGAAGAAAATATTTTACTCTAACAATTACCTTGAAGATTCCAGCCTTCTCACCAGCAATTTCTCCAAGAGTGTTCTCTGTTAAACAGAATCCATCAGACATTGTTAAGGCCAAAGGGTTAAACAAATCAGACACTGTGCAACATGATGTTCAACCATATTCTGATCATGTTATAATAACAGTTATTTTAGGTTTATTTTTCTCCTTTATTTTTCTAGGAAGATAAATTGCAGCACAGTCAAATCATTCTCAATGTGAGCTTTATTGATTATCAATTATGGGAAGATAGTTAAAGATTCTGATATGTAACTGGAAATCTTACTCGGGTGCATGATAACCAAAGGTTCCAAGGACACGGGTGGAATGAAGACGTGCAGCCATGTCTGGAGCCTGAGTTGCATACTAAATTCCAAACATGCTATAAAACATTGGAACAAAGAAAGGGAAACCTTCAAGGCTTTTCCAAATGCTTGAAGAGCATCAACAATCAGTCCATCTACCCCTGGACCTGAAAGACATAAAACAAGAAGTTTAAATATTGAATTCTTTTAATCAATTTTAAGTCAATCACATACTAGGGTAAATTTCAGAGCATCTCTACCTGGCAAGTTAATAACTTGGGAAATTTCAGAGCATCTCAACCAGGCAACTGAATGGATTGGAACACACAAGCCACATCATAAATAGATGATCAAACAATCACAAACATAACAAGTCACAAACAGACAATGACACAAACATATACCTGTGTGCCAAGAGCTTTTAGTAAGTTTCCACGCTCCTTCAGACAATTAGTGTTACCCTAAGATGCATTATTTGTAAGTTGTAACAGTGTTAAGGTAATTATTGTAAAACATGTTAATTCGTTCTTAGCTTACCCTGCCTAGAATTCCGGGCATGAAAACTTTGTGTTTAACTCCTTTTTCAGCTATGCAATTCCAGCGAAGTATAATTTTACCATTATATAAGCAAAATAGAAGGTTATGGAACAGCCCACTATAAGAACATGGATACCTTATTGTATTGTTCTTGCAGAGAACTGTCAGCACCTTCTGATCCAGAACCAATGGCTTTTGCATTGCATTGCCAAAATGTGCAAGAAGGATCAGTGTAATATCTGATTTGCAGCAATAAACTAAATTGAACTTATCATCTAGTGACTGAAGTAATAGAGCCTAGGACCACAAAAAAAAGCCGATGTTGTGCATATATTGTCTGTATAAAAATAGTCTGCTGGTTTGCTACAATGAACTGATTTCATGAAGAAACTAAAGATCAATATACATTTTTCTGAGAGTTGAACAGCAATGTAGACAGCTGAACCACACAATTAAAAAATGTACTTACTCCACAAATCAATGGCAAGACTTAAGAGAAGGAGGTTCATTGCTGAACCTAAAAAGCCATTCTCTTTAAACCATAAAAGGAATGATAATAAAAGTGAAGTACTACATGACTATGAAATAATTGCAAAGAACATCATTGTCTGTTTGAGAAAGGAAAAATGAATGTAATAGAAAGAAGGGAATATGTGACAAGTGAAGGCAATATGTTATCCTCCAAGGAACCAGATGAAACAAAAAGGAGAAAAAATACAGAGAAGGAATTCTTAAAAACCTAAACAATTAATCAAATCGAGATTCGGTAAGTGGTTACTCATTAACCACTCTTTGCACATAAATAACCAGAAAAATTGTAATTTATCCTGAAATATTTTTGTTCAGAATTTTTTTTTCTTTAACATTCACTGGCAAGTGGCACCCCAGAAAAGTAAAAGCACAAGATACAAGAGGAACAACAGCACTGATTCAAAAAAGATTACCAACATTATAGATTCAGGCAAAGAACATATACTTACAAACTAGGTCCATTCTCATCATGGCCAGCAATGAGGAGAGACACTCCAAATGGTCGAGACTGTCAGAGAAAAATGAAAAGGCATGTGTTAGAATGCATACACAATGGCCACTGGCTATAGGATAGTATTTTGTACAAAAGGAAAAAGTTAATTGACACAAGCAACTGAACTAATCTGAACATTATACAAAAAGCACCTCATGCAATGAATTTTTCTGATTAATGTCATATATTCATCAATCGATGTAAGTTTAGGACATTTGTGCATCCCAAAGTTTTAAAGTAATATGAACTCTGTCTATGTCTCTGATCAACATTCAACAAGTGCAATATACAACGCATTGATATTTCTATTAATATTTTTGTGATTATAAACAATTTAGCAAGAAATGGTCGCAACAAGTTCGGGCCTTAAACAAAGCATCATAAGCAAGTGGACACAAATACACATGAATATGAAAGCTAAGAAGTTCCTTATCATGGATTCTTCATCACCTTCCCCAAAACGCAAGGCTAGGTCACAAAGAGCTTGGGTTGTGGACTATACAGTCATTGGTTCACCATAAGAGAACCTATGATTCTGTGAAAAACAAACTAATATATATCAAATTGACAAGTGAAGGCAATATGTTATCCTCCAAGGAACCAGATGAAACAAAAAGGAGAAAAAATACAGAGAAGGAATTCTTAAACACCTAAACAATTAATCAAATACACTACCAATGCTTTAAGGTTACAATCAAATGCAACAACACAACTACAAATGCCACAAATGCTAAACTTTTTTCAAATTAGAAAGTAAGAGAAATTAGAAAACCAGAACAAATAAAGAAGAAGTGGTTTACCTTTCAGAACCATAAGAAAGAGAACAGCAGAGGAAGATGGAAGCGACGACGGCGGAGAGAACGGCGAAGGAAGATGGAAACTTGGCCGAGAGAGCAAGGAGAAGAGAGATGGAGACGAGAGAGATGGAGACGAGAGAGATGGAAATGGGGTTTAGGGTTTCAAACGTGAATGAGTGTGAAACTACGCGAAGTGAAGCCTGAAGGACTCGGTCCTTGTTTTCTTTTTTTGGTAACCTAGAGTTTCAGTATTTTTTTAATCAAAAAAAATTACACATATAAAGACGGATGTAATTTTTCATCCGACTTCGAAGATAAGCGCCATAAATTTTTTCTCAGGTTTATTACAAAATTGCCACCGCGCCCGTATTTTAAGTCGGATATTTTGGCATCCGACTTAAAAATTCCCATTCTTTTCCTGTTTTTTCACTAGTGAGTGCAATGACATTAGCTAGTATGGAAGGTAGACATCCCAACCAGGTTAATTGGCACCTCTGCCTCCACCAATCATCTACAACACACCCTAAATTTATTAATTAAAAAAATAAAAAAAGAAACAAGCAAGGGGGACAACAACCAAAACCCTTGCAACAAATGAAAATACAACAATCTAGGGAAATTTGTACTATGGTAATCCACACTATTCCTAAAGAAATCATCAGCAATAAAACGAGGGATGATAGACAACCAAATAGATCCTTAAATTTGAACACCTCTGAAAGCAAGTTTATCATTTGAACTTTGAAAGATATTAATATCCCTCTAAAGCAATATCATGTGAATATAAGAAATAGAACCAAAAACAGCAAAGAGAGGCTTCTAGATTATCTATGACATTACAAGCATACTTTCATATGAAGTCTTCTCCAAAAACTGTAAGACAAATCTTGAAGCTCTATCCAAGATTCTGCAATAAAAACAAAATCAGGTCCAAGAGTATATAAGACAAAAAAAATTAGATCTAATCTGGATGGCGGAGTGTGCTGGTCACCATGATCCATGTTTCTAAAGTTCGGATTCTCTAACGAGTTTTGATCTGGCCAAAGTTTATCTGTCCCTAGGCGTGTTGACCGTGCCCGGTTGTCTAGGCACATTAGAATAGCCCATGGCTTTGCAATATCCAATGTTATGTCCAATGTTTTGGCATCCATTGCAAAATTTTGGTAGCCTCTCATGCATTAAAAAAGCAAATGTTTCCCTTTCTGCCAAAATTTGGTTATAGAATTTTCCTTTAAGATCAACATCCATCAAAACTCTTGCAAAATGACCAAAAAAATTGATCTTCTGCAAGTTTACTAGTGGCATCATTTAGGCAAATAGGATTACCAACACTACTAGCTATAGAAAATAGAATTATTGGCCGCCAATATTCATGGGCAATGCCTGTAATTCTTACCCAACATTGAACATTGGTTTGCTTTTGGAATTCTGGATTAAAATTTGGAGTCCAAGAAAAGAGTTTTAAAAGTTCAGGATTAAGGTTCCAAGAATTTACTGACCTGACACTCTGCATAGCCTCTACGGAGGAGAAAGAAAATTGAAAATATCCACTTCCCAAAGTTGTAAGGCCCCATTTACCAATTGGATGCCAACTTGAGATAATTTTGTTTGTAAATCACTAACCTTTAGTGGTTTTGAGCCTTTTGGTTGGATAATTCTGCCGTGGAGGTGCACTACAAAAAAAACACTGATTAGCGACGGACATTAGCGAGGGACTTGTTGTCCCTCGCAAAAACAGTCATTAGCGAGGGAATTAGCGACGGCATAGAGCTGTCAATTTTTTTGTCATTAGCGAGGGAACTGTCCCTCGCTAATGACTGCCCTCGCTAATTCCCTCGCTAAATTTTGCTTTTTCAGATGATGGGACTCAGCGCAGGGGTTGGAAAAGGTGCAGAAATTAGCGAGGGACAGTTCCCTCGCTAATTCCCTCGCTAACGTTAACTTTTCAGATGATGAGACAGTTCCCTCGCAAATTCCCTCGCAAATTTTTTTCTTTTTTCCTTTATATCCGTTTACACCCTCACTCTTCTTTCTCACTCACTCACTCACTCACTCTTCACCATTCCTCTTCCCCCTTCCACTTCCTCTCACACCCTTCTTCTCTCTTCACTCTTCCAACACCACCACCACCACCACCATCACCACCTCCTCTCACACTCTTCTTCTCTCTTCACTCTTCCAATACCACCACCACCACCACATACCTCCTACCACTCTCACTCACTCTCTCTTACTCTTCACCACCACCACCAACCCACCACCCCACCACCACCACTCTCACTCTTCTCTCTCTCTCTCTCTCTCTCTCTCTCTCTCTCTCTCTCTCTCTCTCTCTCTCTCTCTCTCTCTCTCTCTCTCTCTCTCTCTCTCTCTCTCTCTCTCTCTCTCTTTCTCCCTTACTCTTCTCCTTCTCTCTACTCTAAACCACCCATCACCACCACCACGCCACCACCACCACCACACCACCACCACACATCACCACAAAATTAATAATATAATATAATATTAATTAATTAATATATATAAAAAAACAAGCCATTCAGCACTGGACACGTGTCATTTTTTTTTGAAAACTGCAGTCATTAGCGAGGGAATTAGCGAGGGAAAAAGCCGTCGCTAATTCCTGCGCATTTACCAACCCCTGCAACTGAGTCTCATCACCTGAAAAGCTGCAGTCATTAGCGAGGGAACTAGCGACGGCATAGTCCCTCGCTAATCCCATTTGCGAGGAGGGAATTAGCGAGGGAACCAGTCCCTCGCTAAGTCCCTCGCAAATGACCATTAGTGAGGGAATCAGGTCATTTTGCGAGGGAACTGTCCCTCGCTAATGACTTGTTTTTTTGTAGCGGTGATTCTTGTAGCTTTCTAAGCCAACAAGATATCTTCCTCTGGAATCTCTACTGATATTGCTTCTCCTTTTATACAGGGCCTTTGGAAGCTCACTATTGGGGATATCACAAGCATTTGAAACTGCTTGCGCAAAAGTTTTGCGTTGTGGAGACAAAAAAGTGGAATTCTGAAGCTGTGGTGCCCCTCCTTGGGAGTATGTAGGCTTGCTGGCAGTCTTGTTGATTGTGTGTGGCGAAGAGGCCGTGCAATTCCAATTGCATACTATATCAGTAGCCATTGATGCATCTCATTGTTGAAAATTGTATGTTGTTATATCAATGCATTAAAGAATGGAAATCTTGAAAGAGTCTTGGAGACTCTCATCATGAAAACTGTATGCATTTACCATCGCATGTATGTCCATCTCGTCCAATTCATTTCTACCTTCCTTTGTTATGAAATTGAACTGGAGTGGATCTCGAGAGGTAATCAAAATTGATAGGGGCAGCGACTAGTATCACTCTTACCAAACCTTGAGTTTAATTGAAGGAGAAAGAGCTGAGAAAACAGAGCGATTTGGCGAGTGCTCACTGCGCACTTAAAAATGTGCTAACTTTTGACATTCATTTTATAAAAAACTTGTCTTATGGGGCAACATCTATTTTTTACGGGGGAAAATATTTATTTTATTAAGCACATACATATCAAAATCTATTTTTTTTTAATTAATGCTCTTAAAAGTTAAAATTTTCTCCCTAAAATTACAATGTTGTATATCTTTTTTATCATTTTCAAGGGCGGAGCTTCCTTAGCGCCTAGGTGGGCCACATCCCTCCGTAAAAAAGGTTCACGTATGAAATTACTAATATACCCCTAATTTTTTAAAAATAATTACTAAATATGTATAAGTTTTCTACACATGTAAACAATGCAATAGCGTGGTGTTTGGATCTCCTGCCTTGTGGGTGTGCTAGCTACCGTGTTCGATTCTTGTTGGCACCACTTCATTTGTTTTGTCTTCTTATTCTTATTTTAGAATGTTGAAACATAGAAACGCATAAAATAAACATTAAGTAGCTATATTTGTTTTTTTTTGTCTTCTTATTCTCACTCTGAATTCTCTCACCCCTTTTATTTTACTCACTCTTTCATCTCATATTTTTCACTTTTTTTTCCTTCATGTACCTTGAAACTTTACTCATCAAAGATGCTAGAAAAACTACTTTTCTACCCAAATTTTTTTTTGACAAAGATTAGAGTTTTCAAAAACGTTCTTCAATACACCCACAAGGGATGCCACATTTTCACCGTTAAACATCACACGCCAATAATAAAATTTCACCATTAAAATAGTGCGACACATAGCACGTCATAACATCACCACGCAGCGGAATAAAAATCAAGGTTCAATTGAATAATCATAACATCACCGTAAAACTACAGAAATTAAATAATAGAGACAATTAATAAAAACTAGCGTTCATCCCCCCGAGTGCTACGTATCAGAGTGACGACACCGACTCAACTAGCGAAGGTAGAGATGTCTTCACTCGCAATCACCTGCACGTTACCAACATAGGGGTAACATTCAAACAGAAGGGGTGAGATATCTAACATTATAATAGCATATATGATAGGCAATATACTAGAGTTACGACAACTATATCAACCGCTTCACAACAACATCAAATTATAAATCACCAAGAATTATCACCAACATCATGAGTAAGTGTATGAGATGCAACCCACACCAACGGGTATATGCATGTGGTACCAATCATCACCAATAACATAGCCAATAAGGGCAACATCACATGTATGAGCATCACCATCATCACCTATAGCTCCAAGGCCGAAGCCTTCATCACCAAAATAATGCATATGCAATATATGCGACACCATGAACAATGCACCAGGGACAACTAACAACAACAAACATTTAATTGACACAACATCACCAATATCAATAAGTGGTCATAGACCCATCACCTATCACCTTAGCCAACAAAATCGGCACATCACCTGTTATATCATCACCAATAACACCAATCATCACCAATAACACCTACACCTATAGGACAGTCTAACAACTTGACCAACTATCACCGACCCCAAAGACACCAATAAATTTCCCACATCAACGACAACATCAATTTTACAACACCGGGGACAACGACAATTTACGACACCAGGAACAGTACCAATTTACAACAAACGGCGGCATTTGTTTACAGCAAACAGCCACGATAGCCTTTAAAAACAGGAACTCAAAATGGAGACAGCAACCATGATTTTCCAGGAAACAGCAACATAAAAACGGAGACAGCAACCATGATTTTCTAGGAAAACAGCAACATAAAAATGGAGACAGCAACAGTGAATTTTCAGAAAAACAGCAACATCAAAATGGAGACAACAACAGTGAATTTTCAGAAAAACAGCAACATCAAAATGGAGACAGCAACAGTGAATTTTCAGAAAAACAGCAACATCATTTTTAGAAAAACAGCAACATTTGTTTACTGTGACAGCAACATCATTTTTGGAAAAACAGCAACATTTGTTTACTGTGACAGTAACATCATTTTTGGAAAAACAGCAACATTTGTTTACTGTGACAGCAACATCATTTTTGGAAAAACAGCAACATTTGTTTTACTGTGACAGCAACATCATTTTAGAAAAACAGCAACATTTGTTAGACATGGCAGGAACTGGCGCCCAGCAACAGGGCGCCAAGAGACAACAGCAACCAACCAGAAACTGGCGCCCAGCAACAGGGCGCCTAGCAGGCAACAGCAACAACAGAAACTGGTGCCCAGCAACAGGGCGCCTAGTGCAACAGCAACACAGCAGGATCTGGCGCCCAGCAACAGGGCGCCTAGTGCGACAGCAACCAAAACAGAAACTGGCGCCCAACAACAGGGCGCCTAGCACAACAACAACACAAACTGACATGGCGCCCAGGAGCAGGGCGCCTAGCACAACAGAAGCAACAACAGACGTGGCGCCCAGCAACAGGGCGCCTAGCACACCAACAGCAGCAACAGAATTGGCGCCCAGCAACAGGGCGCCTGGCACAACAGGCAACACAACAGACTTGGCGCCCAGCAACAGGGCGCTTGGGGCAACAGCCAAAACAGCAACAATATGACACCAGCACAGGGCGCCTAGGGCGCCGGTTTCAGCAGTCACACAGGGACTGGGCGCCTAGGGCACCACTTTCAGCACAACATCCAGCACTGGGCGCCTAGGGCGCCACTTCCAGCAACAACACAGAGCCACTACTGGGCGCCTAGGGCGCCACATTCAGCAACGGGAACAACACTGGCTCGGCGCCCAGCAACAGGGCGCCTTCAGCAGGAACAAAACATGACACAGCCACGGCGCCCAGGAGCAGGGCGCCATTTCCAGCAACCAAAACAACAACACCAAATCGCACCAAACACCAAACACCAAATTTTCACCATGATCAATCACCAAACACCAATTTCAATCAACATGAGTACATTCAAACATCACTAAATCAACATCAACAAGATCAAAGAGGCATCATAGGTCCTATCTCCCACATAACCCCCATCATACACCCTATTATAAAGTAGAACCCACCCTTACCTTAGGTTTGCCGAATACGTGATCCTCCTGTTAGACTATCTGATAACCTTAGAGGGGGGTGAATAAGGTTATTTGCAAAACTTGAGTTCTTTTTCGGTTTTCAAAAACTTTTGCAATGTTTGTTTAAATCAAATGCGGAATCTGAGATTTAAACTTATATGATGCAGGCAGATCAGGCACTATGCACTATTACGCTATTATTAGAGTAGGATAGACAGATATTATAAGCAGCGTAATAACAACAATAAACAGATCAGCGCAGTGATAGTATAATTATAAACAGATATAAACAGTAAATAAAGTAAAGAGAGAGGGATAGAGATACACCAGGAATTTTACGAGGTTCGGGATAAAAGCCCTACGTCCTCGGCCTCCGGCTTTGCAACCTTTGGACTTTGCTGATAACCACTATATGAAGAACCAATGTTTTACAAACAATCAACTTCAAATAGCAAATCTCAATTCCCCTGAATTGAGAACCCGAGCTCCCCGCTAAGGATTTCAACCGCTTCAATCTCCTGATTGAACGACCCAAGAGCACCTCCCAGGATTTCACTACCGCTTCAATCTTCCCCGATTGAACGACCCAAGATCACCTCCCATGATTTCAAACCAACTCAATCTCCTGATTGAGAGACCCAAGAAAACTTCCCAGGATTTCAAACCAACTCAATCTCCTGATTGAGAGACCCAAGAACAAATCCCAGGATTTCAGAGTGACCCCACAAATAGAGTAACGTATACAAACAGAGATCTATGATCCAATCACCTCAGATATAATGACAGTATAGTGACTAAGAGATGAGTGATATGGAAAATAGAAAATGATATGAAGGTTGAAGCTCTGTTTTCTCTCTTTCTCAGATTTAGAAGATGTATGTGAGAAGTAGAGAGGTTTAGAAAAATGTGGTGTGTGGTGTGATTGAAATGTGAATCGCACCTGCCTATTTATAGGCTTTAGAAAAATATAGGTTTCATAAATGTGACTTAAGAATCGATTCATGAGTGATGTTAAAATATAGTATAATCGATTCTTTATTTTTAGAAAACATAGGAATCGATTCCTTGGCTTTTGGAAATATGTAGGAATCGATTTTCAGGACATCCTGAATAGGGTAGGAATCGATTCTTACTTTGTTTAAAATGAGAAGGAATCGATTCATAGCCTATAGGATTGCTTGAAAATCGATTTCATAGTCTTTTGGAAATAGAAGGAAATCGATTCTTACCTTTGGCTTATGAATAGGTGTGAATCGATTCTTTGTTTCAAACATAGGATAAGGAAATCGATTTCAACCTTTAAAATAGGATTAGGAAATCGATTTCATGATTTAGAAAATGATAGAAATCGATTTCTAGCTTTCCACAAAATTATTTTTAGGTTTAGGGCTTTGCCATGCATGCATAAGATATTTTCCAAGGCTTGCCATGCATGCATAACATATTTTCAAAAACCTAATTTTGATGCATGATGCATGTTTTCAAAAGTCATCTCTCAGCTATTTAAACTGTCATAGACCTTAAGTGATAGGACCTTACACTGTGTCCTAAAGAAAGCGGAAAAACAAATAGGTCTTGAACTGCTGAGGTGGCTTCTTCTTCAAGCTGCTCCACTTTAATATTTCCTGCTCTTTGATTCATGTCCTGTACTTTATTTTGTCCCTGCACTTTTATACACTGCAACCATTAGTAGACTAAATGTAATTTGTTATCATACAAAACAAAGAGTGTTTGTCCTTGGTTCAACAAACTCCCCCTTTTTGATGATAACAAATTACATTATGCATAGGGAGACCATAATAGAGAAACAATGGCAGAAGCTCTCCCTAAGCATAAGCATAACAAAATTAAGTAGTATGACAGCAGGATAGCATCAATTATTTTCTCCCCCATTAAATAATAACATGCATATTCTCTCCCTTAACATGCATATTCTCTCCCTTTTGCATACAATTTCTCCCCCTTTGTTTTCATCAAAAAGGAGGTGGGGTGAATACATACAACATAAGCACTTTATAAACTTGCATAATAAATAAGCAGCATTGCATAGCATATGATATATCAAAAACAGTAGTTCATGCTATGCTCCCCCTTACTTGGTGATCCCCCTTAATAATTTTAGAATGCAAGACTTTAGCAAAAAGAGGGTGGATCATCATGGTTTTAACTTACTTCATACCAGGCCACCAAAACAACTTCTTCAGGTCTTGATACATCTTTGTAGCTCCCGGATGAATACTTAACTTACTTCTGTGACTCTCTTCAAGAATGGCTCTCTTCATGTCTGCATCATCAGGAATGCAAATCCTACCACGGAACCTCAACACACCCTGGGAATCCAACCTGAAATCCTCATTCTCAGATTGATCAATCCCGACCGTCAAGTCTACCAGTTTAACATCTGATTTCTGGGCTTCTCTGATGCTGTTCAGAAAATCATTATCAATCTTCAACATCCCTAACTTAACACTCTGAGGTGTCACTTCACAAACCAGACTCATATCTCTGAATTCCTCTATCAGTTCTAACTCCTTAACCATCATTGCCGACATATGCAAAGTCTTCCGGCTCAAAGCATCAGCCACGACATTAGCTTTGCCTGGGTGATAGTTCAGACCGAAATCATAGTCCTTCAACAACTCCAACCATCGACGCTGCCTCATATTCAACTCCTTCTGGTCAAACAAATATTTCAAGCTCTTATGGTCACTAAACACCTCAAATCTAGAACCATAGAGATAGTGCCTCCAAACCTTCAGCACAAAGACCACTGCAGCTAGTTCTAAGTCATGCGTAGGATAATTCTTCTCATGAACCCTTAACTGTCTCGACGCATACGCAATAACTTTCCCACCTTGCATGAGCACACCACCTAGACCCATCTTCGAAGCATCACAATATACCACAAACGACTCTTCCGGATTGGGCAACGTCAAGACAGGAGACGTTGTCAATCTCTTCTTCAATTCCCCGAAACTTTCTTCACAACGGGCGTCCCAAACGAAAGCCTTTCCTTTGCAGGTTAACTGAGTTAACGGAAGTGCTAACTTGGAAAAACCTTCAATGAATCTTCTATAATAGCTGGCCAATCCCAAAAAGCTTCTAATTTCAGTAGCCGACTTCGGAGCTTCCCAATTCAACACTGCTTCTACTTTCGACGGATCCACCGCAATCCCACTACCAGAAATGACATGACCGAGAAAACTCACTTCCTTCAACCAGAACTCACACTTTGACAACTTCGCATACAGCTTCTTCTCCTTCAGTACCTCCAATACTAACCTCAGATGCTCGGCGTGCTCTTCCTCTGATTTAGAGTAAATCAGAATGTCGTCAATGAACACCACCACAAACCGATCTAAGTAAGTATGAAATATACGATTCATATATTCCATAAATACTCCGGGTGCGTTGGTAACACCGAACGGCATCACCAAATACTCATAATGACCATAACGGGTTCTGAAGGCCGTCTTCTAAATATCTTCGTCCTTCACCTTGATCTGATGATAACCCGACCTCAAATCAATCTTACTGAATACTTGAGCACCCACCAACTGATCCATCAAATCGTCTATCCTCGGAAGTGGATACTTGTTCTTAATTGTGACCTTATTCAACTGCCGATAATCCACACACAGTCTCATACTACCATCCTTCTTCTTCACTAACAACACAGGAGCTCCCCACGGCGATACACTCGGCCTCACAAACTTCTTCTCGAGCAGATCCTCAAGTTGCTTCTTCAATTCAGACAATTCGGATGCGGACATCCTGTACGGTGCCATAGAAACAGGTCTGGTACCAGGTACAAGATCAATAGAGAACTCAACTTCCCTCTCTGGCGGTACACTTGGAATCTCATCAGGGAAAACATCAGGAAACTCGCGCACCACCTGCAACTCTTCAATGATAGCTTGATTCTCAACAGACAACGACGCCATCAGCGAGAATAACTGAACTCCTTCCTTCATCAACTTCCGCAACTGACTAGCGGATAACAGACCAGACTTCTCTCCTTCAAAACTCACCGACTTGCTACGACAATTAATATGGACGTGGTTATGCTCTAACCAGTCCATACCCAAGATTACATCCAATCCGCTCAACGGCAAACAAACAAAATCCACAACAAAGTCTCTGTCGAAGATCGACAAGGGACACTGAGAACACACCAGAGAAGTAGTTACCGACCCCTTAGCTGGAGTGTCGACAACCATCTCTCCATTCATAGCAGACAATACAAGACCCAATTTCTTACAACAATCAGCAGCAATAAAGCAATGAGTAGCACCAGTATCAACAATAGATTTTAGAGGAGTACCATTAATAAAGCACGTACCTCTAATAAGTCCATCATCCTCAGTAGGCTCTTCACCTGCTAAAGCGAACACTTTTCCACTGGACCTTTCTTTCTTCGGCTTCGGACACTGCGTACTAATGTGCCCTCCTTCACCACAGTTGTAGCAGACCACCTTCTTACGCTCACACTCAGCCACCACGTGACCCTCCTTACCACAACGGTAACACTTCTTCACTTCAGTTTTGCACACGTTACTCTTGTGACTAGCTTTGCCACATTTGTAACATACAATGCTAGTAGGAGCATCTCCCCCACTAGTCTTCTTGCCAACAGCAGCTTTCTGTTTACCCTTACCAGCAGGAACATCATACGGCTTACCACGACTTTGAAACCTGCTCCTCTTCTCATTCATAATCTTGTAGTGAGCATTGTTGTCTTCCTCATAAATTTTGCAGCTATCAATCAAGTCGGAGAAAACAGAGATCTTCTGGTAACCAATCGCCTTCTTAATCTCAGGACGCAGCCCATTCTCAAACTTAATGCACTTGGAAAACTCAGCAGTAGCCTCACTATAATGCGGATAAAACTTTGCTAATTCCACGAACTTAGCAGCATACTCAGTCACGGACATATTCCCTTGTTTCAGCTCCAGGAACTCAATCTCTTTCTTACCTCGAACATCCTCCGGATAATATTTTCTCATAAACTCTCTGCGGAACACAGCCCAAGTGATCTCTTCATTTGCAGTCTCCAATCTCTGCCTAACCTCTAACCACTAGTCATCGGCCTCCTCTGCCAGCATATGCGTACCATAACGGACCTTCTGTGCTGGAGTGCAGCCCATCACACGAAAGATCCTCTCCATCTCTTTCAACCAAGCTAAAGCCCCATCGGGATCATACCTGCCCTTGAAGGTAGGCGGATTCTCTCTCTGAAAGGTAGCCAAACTACTAGACCCAACATTCTCACCAGCATTCTGTTGACCCTCCACGGCCTGAGCCATAGCAGCCAACGCAGCAGCAATAGCAGCATCGTTCCTTCCAGCCATCTCAACTTATCACTACAATCATAAGCAACAGTTAGAACTAATTGACAATACTTGATCGTCAATGACACAATAACTTGACAACTTGGCCGGACAGACCGAAACTGCTCTGATACCACTAATGTAACACCCCTTTTCTACCCGGAATTTTTTTGACAAAGATCAGAGTTTTCAAAAACGTTCTTCAATACACCCACAAGGGATGCCACATTTTCACCGTTAAACATCACACGCCAATAATAAAATTTCACCATTAAAATAGTGCGACACATAGCACGTCATAACATCACCACGCAGCGGAATAAAAATCAAGGTTCAATTGAATAATCATAACATCACCGTAAAACTACAGAAATTAAATAATAGAGACAATTAATAAAAACTAGCGTTCATCCCCCCGAGTGCTACGTATCAGAGTGACGACACCGACTCAACTAGCGAAGGTAGACATGCCTTCACTCGCAATCACCTGCACGTTACCAACATAGGGGTAACATTCAAACAGAATGGGTGAGATATCTAACATTATAATAGCATATATGATAGGCAATATGCTAGAGTTACAACAACTATATCAACCGCTTCACAACAACATCAAATTATAAATCACCAAGAATTATCACCAACATCATGAGTGAGTGTATGAGATGCAACTCACACCAACGGGTATATGCATGTGGTACCAATCATCACCAATAACATCGCCAATAAGGGCAACATCACCTGTATGAGCATCACCATCATCACTTATAGCTCCAAGGCCGAAGCCTTCATCACCAAAATAATGCATATGCAATATATGCGACACCATGAACAATGCACCAGAGACAACTAACAACAACAGACATTTAATTGACACAACATCACCAATATCAATAAGTGGTCATAGACCCATCACCTATCACCTTAGCCAACAAAATCGGCACATCACCTGTTATATCATCACCAATAACACCAATCATCACCAATAACACCTACACCTATAGGACAGTCTAACAACTTGACCAACAATCACCGACCCCAAAGACACCAATAAATTTCCCACATCAGCGGCAACATCAATTTTACAACACCGGGGACAACGACAATTTACGACACCAGGAACGGTACCAATTTACAACAAACGGCGGCATTTGTTTACAGCAAACAGCCACGATAGCCTTTAAAAACAGCAACTCAAAATGGAGACAGCAACCATGATTTTCCAGGAAACAGCAACATAAAAACGGAGACAGTAACCATGATTTTCCAGGAAAACGGCAACATAAAAATGGAGACAGCAACAGTGAATTTTCAAAAAAACAGCAACATCAAAATGGAGACAGCAACAGTGAATTTTCAGAAAAACAGCAACATCATTTTTAGAAAAACAGCAACATTTGTTTACTGTGACAGCAACATCATTTTTGGAAAAACAACAACATTTGTTTACTGTGACAGCAACATCATTTTTGGAAAAACAGCAACATTTGTTTACTGTGACAGCAACATCATTTTTGGAAAAACAGCAACATTTGTTTTACTGTGACAGCAACATCATTTTAGAAAAACAGCAACATTTGTTAGACATGGCAGGAACTGGCGCCCAGCAACAGGGCGCCAAGAGACAACAGCAACCAACCAGAAACTGGCGCCCAGCAACAGGGCGCCTAGCAGGCAACAGCAACAACAGAAACTGGTGCCCAGCAACAAGGCGCCTAGTGAGACAGCAACCAAAACAGAAACTGGCGCCCAGCAACAGCGTGCCTAGCACAACAACAACACAAACTGATATGGCGCCCAGGAGCAGGGCTAGGACTGGGCGCCTAGGGCGCCACTTTCAGCACAACATCCAGCACTGGGCGCCTAGGGCGCCACTTCCAGCAACAACACAGAGCCACTACTGGGCGCCTAGGGCGCCACATTCAGCAACGGGAACAACACTGGCTCGGCGCCCAGCAACAGGGCGCCTTCAGCAGGAACAAAACATGACACAGCCACGGCGCCCAGGAGCAGGGGGCCATTTCCAGCAACCAAAACAACAACACCAAATCGCACCAAACACCAAACACCAAATTTTCACCATGATCAATCACCAAACACCAATTTCAATCAACATGAGTACATTCAAACATCACTAAATCAACATCAACAAGATCAAAGAGGCATCATAGGTCCTATCTCCCACATAACCCCCATCATACACCCTATTATAAAGTAGAACCCACCCTTACCTTAGGTTTGCCGAATACGTGATCCTCCTGCACGAAGACTCCAAAGAACCACAGCAACAAAGCTCCTCCCTTCTTTCGCCTTGGTTTCGCGCCGTTTCCTCTCCTCTTCGCAAATCTCTTTTTCTTTCTTTTCTCCAAGAATGCGCAAAATGATTCCTAATCCTAGCTAGTGCTCTCCTTCATGCGCCTAGGCCCTTGGGCTCTTGGATCACGGGCCCCCG
Source organism: Astragalus membranaceus (assembly GCA_039519185.1). NCBI lineage: Eukaryota > Viridiplantae > Streptophyta > Magnoliopsida > Fabales > Fabaceae > Astragalus > Astragalus membranaceus. Next base: position 132,953,327 of record CM076850.1, read on the forward strand.
TCTACTACTCAGCTAATTACTAAACACCACTCCCTAATTTTAATAAAACATCATTTTATTAATTATTAAATATGACTATACTAATAAAATACCTAAATAATTTAATTAAATAAATAATTAAATTATTTGGGCGTTACAGAATCTAAATTACTTTTTTAGTCATTTAATTTTGTTTAAAATCAATTTTTAATTTATATTTATCTGTTTTAATTGTATTTGCGCCACCATTGCTTTTACACGACCTTCCCTCTTTCCTCTCTCTGTCTCTATCGTACGCGTAACCTTCTTCTTCCTCTCAACCCCTCTCACGCTCATTATTTAATATTTGTTCCTTATTGTTGCCGGTCTCTACCTTGTTGTTCCTCGTCTGTCTTGCTTCTCATCACTGCTAATGCGTTTGATTTTCTCTGCATCGTCATCTCATCACCACTACGAGTTTATTTCATTCCTGTGAATTTTTGAAAATAAGTTTTTGCGTTCATGCGTTTCTGCATCTTTCATGCGTTCGAATTTCCATGTACCTTTTATTAGCGGCTCACTCAAGATATTTTTAGTCAAGCTCTCACGTGTAGTTTGGTGTGTGCATATATATCCTATGTTGCTCAATATTGTATTGATTTCTGCAACACATCAATTAGTAAGAGTGGTTTGCCTGAACATACACTTCCAACGCATACTAAACTGCTTGACTAGTTCGATTAATAGTGTTCTATCAAATGATTTCTATATAAAAAACACTGTACTATTTGAATATATTATTTATTATTATTATTAGTTAGGTGCCTAGTCCCTTTCTATAATCATCGTTATCCAACAAATCGTAAACGTACAAATCTGAAAACCATGCATTGCAGAGTAGGGATATCGAGCTCTTCTCTCTGTCATTTATCGTATGTTGAAATTATTAAATTTTATATTCAAAAATAATATAATTAAAAGTTTGTTAAGGAGTAAAGTTTCTCAAATAATGCAAACCAAACATGCACTTATGCAGTTATGCCCATCTAGCATCTTTAATTGATTCTTTCTATCTCTATTATTTAAGTTTGGAGATATTCATAAGATAGCAGTTCCAATAATTAAGTTCTCGTTTCCTTTTTCTATATTAGCCAGGTTTTAACCGACGTCCAACAAACTCTCTCCTAATAATAATACGAGGGATTGGAGAATAGGATAGCAATATATATATATATATATATATATATATATATATATATATTATATTTTTATAGATAAATCTCTAATCAATCAATCCTTGCTTATCAAAAAAATAAATATTTTTATAGATAAAAATATATAAAAACTATCCCGTTGTATTGGTAGGTAACAACCCCGTGTTTTAATTATGAGTATTTCCAACCAAGCAAAGCATGAAGTAGGAAAAGTGAATGCAACATATTAAAGGAAATTTGGCCAAACTACTCTGATTATAAATATGTAACTAACTCTGTAAGGTGTAGGTAGCTAGTTTAGTAATTTCAAAAAATGATTAGAAACTTCCATGTGGAAATTTTGGCATCATGCAATAAGTCTGTCATATATGGCCCTCATTTAGTAGTGCCGTTTCGAAGGACCAAACAAAGCATGAGACGCCCCTATAAAATGTATGCCTGATAATAATGTTTGAGGGAATGACTCTGTGATCCGATTTTTTTATAAGCAAATGTTAGACGATGGTCGGGAAATGTTAGTTTCAAGGGTTTGAAAACTGGACCTCATTCCTGCAATTCCTTCATGTCTCTTAGCTCGCCAACTGAACTACATTCCTGGGCTCTGTGATCCGATTTTAATTGCGTGTTACAAGTTTGGAATTACTTAAGATGACAATTTGGCTCATATATTCTATGTATCCACAAAAAGTACTTAAAATATTAAGCAAAGTACTTATTCGATCAACAAGAGTTGATCTGAGTGGTAACTGGGCTCGGATTCCATCCCAATATTTCGGGTTCGAATTTTAGGTGTGACAAAAACTCTATTGAAAGAGAACTATAAGGACCGGCAAAACTAGGTATACACTAGTACTTAACCTCATAATGTATCCACAAACTTTAACTTCAAGGGGATCGAGGTCCTGGGTTCAAACCCCCACTAATCCCCTTGGAGTAGGTAAATGTAATAATTACCTTCGTAATTGTAAGTTCTTTGGGGCGTCATCCTCTCACCTTAAAATTTTTGTAACAAAAAAATAGTATCCACACAAACTTTTTTTGACAGGAAGTATCCACAAAACTTAGATGAGCATTTAATCAAAAAAACTTAGATGAGCATAATAAGTGCATCCATGGATACATCATATAGAGATCTTGATATTGTCCCAGATTTCTTGCATAGCTATTAGCATTAGCAACCGCAGAAGGGGCAAAATCTTGCAGAGGACATTCTTGTTTGATGCTTTTATTTTCATTTCCATGGTCAAGAGAATTAATCAATGCATTGATAAATTTGTAATCTAAAATTTTGACAGGCTTATTTAAAATGTATGTTTTGACTTTTACACAAACAATTTACTGAAACGAAGTTTGAGTTTGGTTTTAAAAAAAATTGTTCTGAGATTGCCTAGCAAGAATAACCTGAAGTTCACCCAAAGTGAAAATAAACTACTGAATGCGCATCCGGGGAATCGAACCCCGGTCAGTACCGTGGGAGGGTACTATGATACCACTACACTAGATGCGCTTTTGTGTTCCATTGACAGTAAAGGTGAATTAAGAAACAAGCCGAAGATATTTGAGTGTTAAATCAGGCATACTAAAGATGCAATTCATAGATGCTTAAGAGAAGAGGAAATGAGGTGGTTTTATATTCTTTTAAATGAAGAAAAAAGTATGAAAACGTGTGTTATTATCTTGTTTGGTTGAGAAGAAAACTGCGTGTGTATTAAATAACATTTTTAATCTAGTATTAGAAACAAAAATAGCCAATGAAAGTTGGCTCAGTTGATAAGGAGTTGGTTCATTCTTCCACAAGAGTGTGAGTTCAACTCCCACTAAAAAAGAAACAAAAATAGGAACACAAGGATGTTGATTGTATGCACAAGGATGTTGATTGTATGCATTCAAGTGTATATATCTCTCTCCTCTTTCATTTTATTTTTTAATTTTTTTAAGACAAAATAATTGAAAAGCCATGATTGTAAAGTGAATGCATCAAACAACTCATTTTTAGTTGACTGCAGTGACCACAGTGGATCAAGGTCCAAACACAAGCCACGAGTGAAGCAAATTAGCACTATCGACTCTCAAAGCAACAAAAAAGAAGGAACACAATCAAATTTTACTACTAACATTAAGACTTAAACCAAACTTTACAAATGATATCACTACTTGCTAGCCTCCTAAATTGTAACTCGAATGAAGTCTATTAAGTTAGCCACCGTAAGCAAGTCAGACTAGAGCCTAAAAAAAAAACTTTTCCTACTTGTAATGAGGCCTCAAAATGTTGTTATAAAAACCTATGAGTGTAACCAATACTGTTGGTCCAGTGACGTAAATTACCCTAAGACACATGAGATCATCCCGAATTCGATTCCCGCAGTAGACAAACTAGATGTTGGGAAGTGCAAAGTTTTCTCCTAAGCACGAACAGAGATTAGTCTTTCGTTGAAAGCGTTGGGACACTCTCTGAGTAGCCAACAATGATCTGAACCAAAAAAGACATATGAAGGTGTTAGGTCAGCCCTGAGTTAGACTCAACAATTTTTTTTTTGAAACACAAATCAATTACTAATTTCACACCGTAGAAAATCACCCCATAATTCTCACCCACATTAGAAAAAGCTTTGTCACTCTTACTATTAATTTTGACCGAATCTAGTTTAAGAGGACACCAAGCAATAAAATAAACCCTCGGTAATGACCTTGCATCTTATTCCCAGAGAGATACGTTATTTTGAACAAATAACCATTACCGTTCAATATGGTTTTTGGTCGACTTAAATAAAACGGCAAATAAACACAATACACGCTATCAAACAGACACACCCGAGTTCGAACTTGAGTTATTCCCCCTATCGCAAAAATACCAACGCAACCAGTAGTGAGAGTTATTGCTCAACATATATTTAGCGATTATGATTATTTTGTTTAAATTTTAAATAAAACAACTATAAAAAAGGTGAAGTCAGGCTCATTCTATTTATGTTGACTTTTCACTCCAATAGTTAAAATCTTCACATGCGTGAGTGATTTAATATTATTTTTACCCACTGTAGTAATGTAAAATGAGCAATCTAGTATCATAGAGATCCATCTATAAACCTCATTTACTTCTTTCGGGTAAATAAATTCTATATTGAATTTTAATTCAAACTGTTGTATTAACTACTATAAACAAAGTAGACATTTATTTTTTCTCGGGAAGCTTCTCCATCAACTCTGGTATCACCTCAAACAGATCTCCTACGAGTCCATAATCAGCTACCTGCAGTTCAGCATATCGGATTAGGCAGAACTTTTTTTTGGGATTGTTGGTGGCAAATAAAGTAGAAGCTGCACTTGAATAAAAACCTTCCTGAGTTAAAACCATAGAGCCTTTACCTGAAATATAGGAGCATCAGCATCATTGTTCACGGCAACAATGACCTTGGAATCCCTCATCCCAGCCAAGTGTTGAATAGCTCCAGATACACCAAAAGCCATATAGAGTTCAGGAGCAACAATCTTTCCAGTTTGCCCAACCTAATATCAAATTTCCAAACAGGAAACATGGACATGAGAATATAACCATGGCGTAAACACGAAGTACACATGTAGTCAAGGATATAAAAAGAATGAGACTTCATCCATCTTTTCCTTCAGCTATATTTTTGTATGTTATGTTCAGGGGATAGTTAACTTTTATTTGAAAGGAAGTAAAGTTGATACCTGAAGTTCATTAGGAACAAATCCTGCATCAACAGCAGCGCGAGTGGCACCAACTGAGCAAAGGAGAATGAAGTTAGCAGATTTGACTTAATTCGCAAACAAATATACCATGAAACTGATGATAATGGTGAAACGCACTATCATGTCTCAAGGCATGGACGTAGATATTAAAAGATCTTCCATGCCACCAAGGAGTTTAATTCAGGCTTCAGGGACCATATTGTGCATCCAACAAAGCAAAAAATAACAAATCTCTGGCTATAGAAATAAGTATCATATTCATAACAGCAAAAATTAAAAATAATACCAGCAGCACCAAGTTTCTCGGCTAGATCTTCTATCAACTTAAATTTCTCAGCACTCTTTAGTGCACGGCCACCGGTAACTACAATTCTTGCATTCCCAAGATCTGGTCGTTCATCGTCCTGAGTAGTTTGAGATATATACCTTGACTTGCCCAGATCTACCAAAAAAAAAAGAAAGAATTTCCATTAAGTTTGCCATAGGCAATTGTTCAAATATTCAAGCCAAAGGGTGATAAATGACCAAATCAATGTAAATGACTGGGGAAAATTATCCCTGATATGTTGATCCATCACTCTTGGTTGCATCTAACCAGGATCTATAGTCAATGGATAAATAAGGACAAGAAGCATTTCCTACTTGTCTTTTTCAATTTTCCCAAAAATAAAATGTCCATGCACCAGAAAAAGAAAAACAACAGACCTTCATCAAAGGTTGAAAGGTCAACCTGAGATATTGAAGCCTTATTAGATTTTGAGTCAACTGACTTCTGGGAAGCAGGAAAAGATGTGGATCTAATTGTTAATATACAAGGATTGGCACCAGTATATCGGACGGTACAAAGGGCATTTCCAGCATATATTGGCCTGTATGAAATTAAAATAGTACTTTCAGCCAAACGAAGAACCCAGCATTTATATTTCATAAGCAGGCTCATAATGAATAACTCAAACACAAGAGGCAAGGCATGCTGCATTGCAAAAACCATAAAATAAAAATATAAAAAAGACATCCCTATTCCCTCCTTTGTTCACCATCTTTTCAACTCTATAAATATTCCCTATCACATGCAAACTCGTTCATTTTAATACTATGCCATTAGCCAAGGATTGATAAGATAAGACAGCGATGAAGATTAAATAATGCATCTGCTGCACTTTTAGCAGTAAGGCTCTCAAAGCCTTGAAAATGCAAAGACGTCAAAAGCTTGATTATATAGATTGAGTGTTGCAATGCAAAAATAACATAGTATGTCTCCTTCACAACAATAGCTTAATCACTAAACAGGCAATAACTTACATCATACAAGACAACAATACTCATCAGAGGGTCTTGTCAAATAGGCTAACAACCCAGAGCATGGAATTCACATAGTAAAAATAACAACTAAATGTTCAGAGAAGTAGAATATTGGTCAGCAGTAGCACCAATCCATGAGAGATCTAACAAGTGACCAATGCCAAATTGTGCGATAGACTGATTCATTTTTATTAAGACAAACAGATAGAACGCCAAAAAAATATAGGTCTCACAAAAGTTAATGCACCTTACAAAAGTATTAGAATCAGAAATCCTGGTAACATCAGTAAGTGGAGAAACATCTAAAAGGGCAGCAGCGCGTGGCATGACATTTTTCCCAAAAGAATTTGAAGCAGCAATTATATGAGAGTAACCACCTTTCTGCTGAACCAATTGGACCAGTTTAGCCCAGGGTTCTGCCAGAGGGCTCTTGAATGTCTCCGAATCCGCCACCAGCACCTAGACCACAAGTAACACACCCACACCAACTATCAAACTCCCAAATTTCAATCTTCCTTTCCAACATATATCTTCCCACAGACACAAAATGTGCACCCCTTTCTCAATTAAACGTTTCCAATTTATTTTCCTCTTTTAACTATTTGAAGTTCAAAACAAATGGCTCAATGCATTATTAAGACATGAAATGCCACTCAATTTTAGCACATGAGCAATAATATCCATTAGCTAACATCAAACATGGCAGCTACTTGTTTTTCATTTAAAAGGCTAAATTCAAGAACTCATGATAAAGGAAATTCAAGAAATAAATTGTAACATCCCTAATTTTTTTAAAAATAACATTTTTATAAGCGAACTTTATATAATCGCTAATCGAAGGAATTAACAATTCGGAATTCGGGAACGGACGAGTCGAGAAATTTTATGCCGAGTAATTAACCGTAGAATTAGTGGGGGTTTTGACCTAAAAACCTTGAGTTAATGAACTAAGGGCATTATGGTCTTTTCCCAACCATAACACCCTCAGCCCATACACCCTCCAACTGAACCCATCTCTCATAAACACAATTGAAAATCAGAAATGGAAAGAAGAAGAGAAAAGAGAGGAAAGGGAGGAGAGAGTTGCGAATAAGAGAGGGAGGGAGAGCTTGATCAAGTCTTGATGCATGTGCTTGCTTCTTCCTTCATCAAGATCAGAATTTCATCCTCTTTCTTCTGGTAGCATTCTTGCAAGCTGGATCATTCTCATCTCCTCTCTACCATTTTCGGCCACTCAAGCTCCACATGGAAGAAATGGAGTCTTTGCTCACTTGATGCCTTGCATGTGCACTTAGAGTTAGAAGAGAGGTACATCTGAACCCACTTTATGAATTAGAAGTGTTTTGAAGGTTGTAATGTTGCTGGTACAGAAGGTGGAAGCTCAAATTCAAAATGGCAAGTGGTTGAAGATGGTGTGATCAAGCTAATTAGAAATTCTGGGTAAAACCCGTTTTACCTACCTTCGGTAATTACGTCGTATCTCCCTGTGCACGACTCCGATGATCGTGAGTCTTGTCCCTCTGGAAACTAGACACAAAGATCTTCATTTTGGGCACAAGAAACGCATGATTTCATTGAGAAATGAGAGAGATATCATGCTCACAATGTTCGGATTAAGAATCAGCCACTGTTCCGAAGCAGTTCTCTTGTTTTGTTAATATCTCCCAAACTACTGGTTGCATGCAAGTGAATCTTTCTCCATCAGAGAGTAGACAAAATTCTCTTCACAATGGGCACTGATTTTAAGGACTTTGGTCACGTATTGACCTCGCTATGCTCATTGCAAATTGACGGTTTGTTGCTGGAAGTAGCTGGAGCGGATTCGGGAAGATTCGTGGGATCGCCGTTCGTCCGAGTTCGCGAAGCTTCGGCGTTGGGAGCGATTGTCATCGCCAGAAGGTGAGTTCTGTACTCACTAGGGAAATTATCATGTGTTCTGGTTGAGTCTCGCGTTTTAAAAGAAATTGGCGACAAGCCGCTTTGCGAAAACCCGTTTTAAATACCGAGTTATGTTGTTGTTTGATTGAGATCGAGTTTGATATTTATGTTTGTTATGATGAGTGATATATGGAGTGTTTGGCTGGATGATATTCTGTTATTAAAGGTTGATAAGTTAGGTTTCGATCGGGAAAAGATTTGGACACGAGACAGAGTCAAAAACAGCACGAAATGGCCATTTTACAGGACAGTGCATCAGGCACGGATCGTGTGCCCTGGCACACGGATCGTGCGGATCCTTCTGATGCTTTCTGTAAAATTTCCATTTCGCGCACGGATCGTGCGCCTTTAAGCACGGGTCGTGCGTATCTGTCTGACCCATATTTTTAAAAGGTGTCCAAACGCTTCCTAATTGATTCCAAACCTATCCTAATCCCTTCCCAATGTTATGAAATGATAAAATAACCGCAATTCGTTGGAATTGCTTAAGTTTAATGATAACAACCTCATGTCATGATTGAATGATTATTGACGGCCCAATGCGGGTATACGGAACGTGTTATGGATTTGATTGTCATACTATGATTGTGATTGATATATTGTGCTGGACTGATTGGATTAGTAACGTGATCGGTTAGGTTAGTAAACCTTAGTAAGCCGTGTGAGATCACCTAATAGTAAGATTATGTTAGTACAAGACTAAGTTAAGTGCAAGTTCACTGTTAAGCGTAAGCTCATTGGTTATTGCTCATCGTTCACTGTTCACTGCTCATTGTTCATGGTATATATTATATACATCATTTCTGGGGTGACGACCCTGTTCATAGATTAGCGTACTAGTGGGAGAGGAAGTCATGAGCCTTATCCCCTAGGCCCGTTACATTGTTGTCCCTAAGGTAGTAGAAATGGCCGGGGACTGGGTTTGCCGGAATCTTTAAAATAAGACCCGGTGATATGCTAAGAATCATTGTCATTGTGTGTGCCTTGTGTGTCGCTTGGAAGGGCCACGAGTACACGTTGTATGTTCCCCGTAGTCGACTTAAGGGCTACGATTCATAAAATCAAGCATAATTGAACCGAGAGAGTTAGTAAGGGGTCTCGATAGAACTCACTGAGACAAGTTGTCTCACCCAATCCATTGTTGTTGTTTTTCAGTTAAGCAGGGAAAGTTGAAGACCGTGAGGCACGGCTATGGAGACGCTTGAAGAATTGCTGACGACATTCCTTTTGTCATGTTATGTATCTTTGTATTTCAGTTTCCTTTGTATCTCTGTATATTTGTATTCGGTACCTTAGATATACGGTTGTACGACTTATGTCATGAAGTTGTAAATCGCTTCCGCAGACTTTCGGTTTTGAGTATTGAACACTAGTTTGAGTTATGTGAGGACCGACTTTGATTATATTATGTTCAGATATGTAAGTGCGTTAGATGAGTTTCATCGAAGTGTAGAATGTGTTCAATATTTTAAAAGGAAAGTCACTCTGATGTATGCCAGTAGTGCATTTCGGTAGTTTCTACAAGTTAGAAATTATCGGGGTGTTACATAAATTAAGTAACTAAAGAGCAGGTAAAGAATCACTACGGATTATTTATCATAAATAACATATTTCAACAAGAATTGGATAATAAACGAAAAAGAAGGTGGTGAGTTACATACCTGAGAGATAGAAGGGTGGGAGGAAGCAGCGTGTGAAGCAGCTTGATGGAGAGAAGGACCAGAGCCAGCCAAGAGAAGAGAAACGGAAGAGTCCTTATGAGGAAGACACGTGGCGGCCATAAGTGCAGAGAGAGAAGGGGATTTGATGGCACCACCTTCGTGCTCCGCAACAACAAGCGTGCTACCCTACATCGAATTCGAATTCAACAACAACGGTCTAGTGAAGTGAAGAAAGAAACGAATCGGAAAGTGTGAGAGAGGAAATGAATTATTACGTGTCGAGAAGAGGAGATGGAGGAGGAGCGAAGAGGTGTGGGGAACAAAACTTGGCGTTTCTTAATTGCTCCGATGATCACTCGAATCGCCATTGGCTCCGATGATACTGGTTGGTGGTGGTGATTTTCTTAACGTTGATGTAAAAACTCGGTGCCGTATCGGGGTGACCAGTTGCATATGCTGAATGCTGCTGATTCAGCTTAGGTGAGGATTGTGATGATAATGATAAGAACAAAAACGACCGATGACAATGACGGTGACGTGTTCTTGTGTTTAATAATCTACTATTTCCCATTCGCTGGTGGTAGCTGCTATGCCATTGTGCCCCGTCTGCGTGTGTTAGTCGCCTTGTTTCAACTTTCAACTGGCCACTTTACATTCTCAGTATGGATCAAATGAATGCGGGTGCAAGTTCGATTTTTTTTCCTAATTACTTTAAATAAAATGATAAATAAATACCACGCACACTCGAATTCATGAATCAACGTTCCGATGTCATTGGAATTGTCGAGGCAAACTAGCAATGAGGGACGGTGCAAATTCGATTTGAATTCATTTTCTCTTATTTTATTTAGTTTACCTTTTTTTTACAGGAAGTTTAACTATAACGAAATAGTAGATTTTTAAATTGGTCATTCAACTATCAATTTCTCTCAAATTTAGTCATAAACTATGTTAAATGATTAAAGAGTTCCTAAATTTTTCTCCAAGGAGTCGGGTTAGTCCCTCTATGAAAGTGGCTCACATTGACGGAGAGACTAATTTGATGGATGAAGGAAAATGTTGAGGACTTTTTAATCAATTTAAATAGTTTAGAGAATAAATTAGAGAGGATAACAATTGAGGCATCAGATTGAGAGTTTACTCTATAGTGCAATGTCGTTGTAAATTTTGGTACTCTAACGATTAATTATAATTATGGAATGAATAGATATGAGTTAAATTGATATGCGGATAATGTGTAACCGTTTTTATGTGGTTAATCAATAAGAAATGATATTAAGTGTAACTTTCAAGAAAAATAGAATAAAAGTCAAATATTTTTATGGTGTATTAATTTATGACTGTTTGACGTTATAAAATATATGTACATTGTCGTTGTATACTAATTAAATTCATAACTTACTTATGAATAAATGACATGACAATTTATAATTAGTTGATACTAGAAAACAATTATACACTAGCTAACGGTGCATGTAAATAATTGTCAAAAACGATGCATGTAAATAAAATCATTTTTTTCATATCAATATCATATCATCAATTGCGATGTCGAGGAAAAATTGCGAGGTTGTATTTTTAAAGAGATGAGATCTTTATAGTTGAAGACATTCTTACTCATGTAAATCATAATTTTATTGAGTTTTTTTTTCTACTTAGATTAAATGACAAATAAATACTACACACTACCACTGAGCTAGCACCTCAAGTGTCTGTGGAACTTTTATTTAGTTTATGAATAAAATATACTAGTATGTATTGAGTTAATTAATAAAAAATTTCATTTAGTCCATTCCTATTAACAGAATTGTTGTACCATTTGAAATGTATGTTATCCATGGCAAAAACCATCCAAAAGATTGTTCCTTTTCAAATTTGACAAAAACTGCACACAGTGGCGGACCTGACATGTAACTAGGGGGTTCAGTTGAACCCCCTGGAATTTTTTTTTTGCACTAAACACCCTATATAAATAGCCTAAATCTCCTGAAATTTTAATTTTGACACCCCTGAAAATTTGAAATTGTACTAGTAGACCAAGTTTTGCACCCATTTGACACCGGTCTTAAAAAATTTGACACCCCTGACCTCAGGGTCCTGGGTCCGCCACTGACTGCACATAGCGCAAAATAGAGTAAAATATGTTTTGCTAGTTTCAATCATTGGTTGTCCTGCTACTACAATACCAATATATATGTTTTATGCATTATACTTTTTGGTTGAGTTGTGCGTGAATTATTGAAAGTCTGAAAAGTTTCAACTTTTTAGATATAATTGATAGCGGACTACCCATGTAATCGACAACATAGAAAACACAGTATGGGACAAATTAACTATCCAACAATGGCTGCACTAAAAGTGTGATCACTAGTAAAAAGATATGCAACTTATAAAGAGATGATTGCCAATTAGCTTCACCATCTAGATCATTCAATAAAATCAATGAGCTAAATCACACCAAAATAGCACCTCAACTTGTAAAATAGACAGTTTGAATTAGTAACTCACCATATGAACTAAGTTCAAATGCAACAAATCAGATGGAAATGCTTAACCCTGGGAGATCACGGTCAAAGTAGATGATTAGTCATGTGAGAAAAGGAGTATCAAAGTTGCAACATGGATACTCAAATGAAGTGTCCATAAATATATATCCATATAAATGCGTTCTCTGTGATGATTGATGAGCTGTCCACACAGAAAGGGTCCACTTGAAACATTTGCTGCTTTGAATAAAGAAAGAAGCTAGTTAATGGAGGGATTAACTTTTACTGTCCAAACTACTTTTGTTTCCTACATCTGTTACCTAGTTAATGGCTATGGAAAACATTTATTCTTATAAGAATAACATTAGATCCACATAGAGAAAATGGGACAGAAAAAGCGTAAACATGTAATTATATGTCTAAATCATATCAGTTTGTATCATTTAGAAGATATAAAAACATGAGGAAGAGAATAATTGAAACCCGTTTGTGTCTTAATGAGTACATTATTAATTCAAATCCAAGAAGAAAAGAATAATTTAAAAAGCAAATTAACCTTGTATAGTAATGAGTACATTACTGACTAAAATTCAAGAAGGAAGGAATAACTGAAAAAGCAACTGCCATAATTGTATCACTAGTACAATCTCCTGTGCATATCAAAGCATCAAAGTGCAGCGAAAGAAACTTAAGGACTTTTGGTTCTCTCGCAAAGAGTATATAAATCTAATAGCAAAAGGAAATTAAATCTGCAAAATTTAGTCATTGTGTTACCTCAGTGTCCATATTTGTGTTCATTCTATGAAGATCTTTATTGACTACTGTTGAAGTTTTCTACAAAATCTATACAAAACGAATAAGTATTCAGCCATGATCGAAGAATTCCTAAACCATAAATACCCAAAAAACAGAAAAGGAAATATAATCTTCACATTTGAGTGTATGCATCACAAAACAAATTAGTCGGTGATCATTGAAGTCTTTATCTTTGGCCTTCGGAATCAGATCCTCCCACATGTACAAAAAACACAAATTTCAAACAACAACCTAGATTTGATATCATCATCCAAATGCAAAAATAAAATAAAATATAAAGATTAGTTTCTCAATAATTCTCAAATTTACACTCAGCTAAAGCAAGCCTAAAGGGCAACAAACAAATAAATGCAAACAGATAAAGGCTTCTACAACTGTTGAGAATCATTGTTGAAATTCTAAGCAACCAGTCAAAGGATAGTTATCACCGTTTATCATAATAAAAGAGGTAATCAGAATACAAAGTCCCATGATTACCCAAAAGATTCAAAAAATTAGGCAAAAAATGCAAAGTCTCGTGAAAAATAATAGCTATTATGAAAATCAAAACATCCAAGCAGGATTAATCAAAGATTCAGAAAAGAGTTTTACCAACGAACTTTGAATACACGAAAAAAAAATCAATAGCAAATATAAATAAAAAAAATGAATCAATCAGCTACCTTTAGAATCAATTCTCCATGTCTCATCATCTCCCACTACAACAAAATCTTGAAAAAAGAACGCACCTTTTTGAAGCGCCTCTTACTGAGCACTTCCAAACTAGAACACGGAACGACATTCAGGGGCGCTTTACACACGAGCCCCCCCAATTCTAGAACACAGAGCCACCATCAGGGGCGCTTCCCACACGAGCGCCCCCAATTCTAGAACACGGAGCCACCATCAGAGGCGCTTCCCACACAAGCGCCCCCAATTCTAGAACACGGAGCCACCATCAGAGGCGCTTCCCACACGAGTGCCTCAAATTCCTAGTTTTCTTTTAATTCTTTTTTCTCCCGTTGCAGACAGTACTCCCTCTTTCCCTCTTTCCCTCTCTCACGTCCACCTTCCACACTTACACATTCCTCAACATTCTAATTTCTCACTCTCTCCACCATCTCTACTTCCACACTCACACATTTCACAACGTTCTCACTCTCACTCTCACTGAACGTTCTCACTCTCGCAAACCCAGAACCCAGAAACCCTCTCACCCTCTCAACGTTCTCTCAACCGAATCCCTAAATTTCTACCATTTTCAGTTTGAACGAGTTCGCGACGACATAAAGAAGCTTCGAACAAGTAACGATTCTGAGAAACAACTCTGGAAATGGATTCCGTTAAACAAGCGAGGCTCATTTCATTTTGTTTGTTGTGAGCATTGAGCAAACAAGAACTTGGTACGAATCAGGTTTGTGAACATTACCACTCCGTGTTAGGGATTTCGTTTTCTTTTTTGTGTTAAATTTTGTATTTTCATATAACCACATTGAGATTCTGAATAGGTTAGGGCAAGAACAATTTTTGGGTAATAAGTAGCAGATAGTTTACTGAAATGGTATCATGTTGAAATTTCACTGAGCTGTTTAATTTGCACTATTACAAATTTCATAACAGCTAAGTTTAGAGTTTAGATTGTATAGGAGTGCAAAATTATACTATGTATTTAGCCTAATTGTCCTAACAACTCTACGCTTTTTAAAGTAGTTGGTTTGAGAATTAGTAGTAGTTTTATTATGATTATTCAGATTACACATGAATGAATTAGTCTTACGGATACAAGGATAGGCATGAGTGAATTAGTCTTGTGTATAAGTGGTAGTACTTCAGTTCAAATAAATTCTCTATTTTCACTTAAGAGTCAAAGGGTTAAGTTACAAATAAATTCTCTGTTTTCACTTAAGAGTCGAAGGGTTAAGTTACAATGTTTTGATTCTATCTGGTTTATGTTTCTGAATACAATTTGTGGGAATCAAAATTGAATATCTATGCGGATTGTTTGTTACAATGTGTGGTGAATGAAACTAGCAAAGTAAAATTGAATATGCCTAAATCGAATATGCAAATTGTTTGTTAGGTTTTGCGAGTTTGTTTTGCCAGAGCTTCGCGTTCATTGTTCGAGTTCATCTTGGTTCGAGAGTTTGTTGTAATTCGAGTTCGCATCTGGTTGGAGAGTTCGTTCGAGTTCATTGTTGCTTCCACTTGTTCAGGTAATTTAAGTTTTCTTATCAGGAATTTATAATAAATTTCGGTCTAATATGGATAGAAAGTGAATGTCTGCCAATCGTCTGTCGAAAGAATATGCCGATGGAGTGGAATATTTTGTGAACTTTGTTGTTCGACGTTTAGGAACTTCTAGTAAGTTCAAGTGTCCTTGTTTAAGTTGTTGTTACGCCAATCGAGTTACTATGGTTGAGTTGGAAAGACATTTAAAGGCCAACGGAATCGGTCAAAGTTATATTTGTTGAACAATGCACGGTGAGGAAAGAGGTGAACCTTCAAATATGGATAATAGTACTCAGAGATGTGATCCGGTTGATTATCCTGAAACACATACATTTGATGGCGACCAATTTGAAGAGATGGCAAAGGCGGTTGAAGACGATCATAATGATTGTCCTCAAATGTTTGAGAAGTTGATAACCGACGCGGAGACCCCGTTGTATGCGGGCTGTAACACCCTAATATTTCTATCAAGTAGAAATGCTAAGATGCACGAAATGGCGTACATCAGAGTAATATTTCCTGTTTAGATATTGAACACAACTAAAATTTTTCTCGATGATTAACATCAACAGTCTTACATTCCATAACTTAATTAAAAACCGTATAGGTTCCATGTCTGACAATAACCTTATAACCTAGTGTTCAATACCATCACAAGAAAAAGCGGAAACGATTACATAACTTAAATAAATTCAAGTCATACTATCGAGTTACAAAGACAACAAGGGAACTCAATATCAAAGATAAAAGAACCAAGTCTTCTAACTTCTCCTCTAGCACGTCACCTACTCGTGCCTCGTCGCTTTCTTCTTTCCCTGTTTCTCTGTAAAACAACAACATATAATGGGTGAGATAAACATTATCTCAGTGAGTCCTACCGTAACCCCTCACAATAACTCTCGGTCCTTTTATTTCTTTTTCTTTAATCGTAGTCCATAAAGGGCCCACGTGCATATGTCTTTTCCTTTCATGTCATAGTACATCTCCGGAAAAAGCTCTGCATTTGCCTTCGAACCTCTCCACTAGCTTACACTAGCTTCAAACTTTCGAGGTATAGGTTCTGGGGCTCATGACTTCCCCTCCCCTAGTATACTAATCTACTGGGTCGTCACCCATCCTTTTGATATAATTTATATATCCACCCGCATTGGGCCGTCTATTGTATTCAATATAATTTATATATATAAACCTTAATAATCTTTGATGAAAAGATTTATTCATCCCTTTTCATTCCATGTCATTCATGTTAATACCTAAACATAAATTTGATGAACATATAGTTCCACAACCTTAAACATAACCCATGTCCTCTCGCGTGTACTACTTTACGGTTTTTGAAACAATTATGACTTCCAAAAACAATTCATTTTAAACCTTGCAATCATGTTCAAAAACAGAGTATCAATGGTTCCATAACATGTGGGATGGTTGGGAAGAAGATTAGAAGAGGTTTGGAATCGAAAGGATCGACGAAACGAATTTTGGTAACCGGGAACAGAAAAACTGGCACGACCCGTGCCATACCTAGCACGACTCGTGCTGCCTGGAAATGTAATTCTAGTCAACCAGAAAGGTTGGCACGACCCGTGCTAAGGGTGGCACGACTCGTGCTGCCTGTAGCAGAATCACAATTCGCTTATTTCGTTTCGCTTCGCTTTTCCTATAGCGTCCAATCCGTAACCCAATCTTAATCCAACTTAAACACAGTCAATATTCCAGTCCAAACAAGTAACATCAATCAATTCCACAACAATCACACGACACATATTCATTAAGTCGTTAAAACGACACCGAAACGAGACATTTTCGAAAACACATTTCTCGACTCGAATTTCATAAAAACGATATTGCACATAAGGTTCAAGCAACTAGCAACAATCGAAACTCAAATATTAAAATCCCTAAGCGAGTAGAACTCGCCGGTTTGACGAACTCGCGAGAAATCACGTCCTCACACCGAACTTGTCCGATACTCGAAACTGAACTTCTACCACTTCCAAATTCGACACTCAACCTCTTGGAGCTACTGAAATCACCTCCAAATTCAACCTAAACACAATATGGCTTTATCAATTTGATGAAAATCACTTCTAAGGCTTCCAATGGTACATGCAATGCTTCAAGGTGCTCAAAGCTCCATTTTTTCCCTTTGAGCTTCCAAAATTCGAAAATGGTAGATGGACAAAGAGGGTGAATCAGATGATGAAATTGGTATCAAAGGAAAGAGAAAAGAAAATGGAGAAGATTGGTACCAATTTTTCTTGCATGCACCAAGTATGATGGAGAATCTCTCTTCTTCTCTCTCTTCTCCCCTTTGCCCTCCTCTCTCCCTCACTCTAAGCTTTCTGAACTTTTTCTGGTTTCTGAGTTGAATGAAGTTGGTTCAGCTGGGTAAGGCTTTAAGTGGATGGGAAATGACCAAAATGCCCTCCACTTAACCCTTCACCTTAATCTACCCTTAAATAACCACTAACTCATAATTAACTTCTAAAAATTGTGATTGTGGTTTTATGGAGTTAAGGAGTATGCTTTTGTGTTGAGTAATTTGGGTCAGGGTTCGAAAGATATGGAAATGACCAAAATACCCTTGGTCCCCTAATCCTCACATAATTCTATTTCTACCTCAAAACGACCACGTAATTCATACTATTAGCAACTAAATGTTGCTTTCACGCTTTTAACATGTCCATGACTCGAATTATTATTTCATCGAATAGAAATTCGCTAGTTAATTTCATAAAACGAAATTAACTGAAATTAGGGATGTTACACGGGCTGTACTGAATTCACAAAGTTATTGGCTGTGATAAAGCTATATCACTTGAAAACTTGCCACAGATGGACGGATAAGAGCTTTACGGAATTACTCGCACTATTGAAAGATATGTTGCCGGAAGACAATGTGCTCCCTTCTCGGACGTATGATGCAAAACAAATGTTAGGCACCATTGGTTTGAACTATGAGAAGATACATGCTTGTCCGAATGATTGTATTTTATTTTGGAATGAACATGCATTGATAAAGTCGTGCCCTAAATGTAATGCATCGCGGTATAAGAAGAAAGAATCTGCTCCAGAAAAGGTATTGTGGTATTTTCCCATAATTCCTCGATTTAGGCGTATGTACCGTAGTTCGGAAGATGCAAAACAGCTGACTTGGCATGACGATGAAAGGATTAAAGATGGCATGCTACGACACCCGATGGATTCTCCGCAGTGGAAAAAGATTGATATTGATTATCCTGATTTTGGGCATGAACCAAGAAACCTACGCCTTGCATTGTCTGCCGATGGATTTAACCCGCACAGTATCCAGAGTAGCTCCCACAGTACATGGCCTGTGATTTTGGCGATTTATAACTTACCTCATTGGCTTTGCATGAAACGCGAGTATATGATGTTGTCTTTGTTAATTTCTGGCCCCAAACAACCAGGAAATGATATTGACGTATACTTGGCTCCTTTAATAGAACACTTGAAGCAAATGTGGGAGATTGGGGTAGAGGTGTATGATGGATTCAAAGAAGAAAGTTTCATTCTAAAAGCTATGATTTTTGGCACCATTAATGACAGTAACAAAGGTCAGTGTGCATGTCTTATATGTGAAGATAATACAGATTGGATGTGATTGGAACATGGTAAGAAGAATATATATCTTGGCCATCGGAGATTTTTGCCTCCAACTCATCAATATCGGGTGTGGAGAAAGGCATTCAATGGGAATTCAGAAACTTGTAAAGCTCCCCCGCCTTTGACCGGTGGACAACTATTTGAAAAGGTGAAAGATTTGAACATTAAGTTTGGGAAGCCTTTTGCAGGAGAGCTTGCCAAACAAGGGTGGAAGAAAAAGTCGGTTTTCTTTGAGTTGCCTTATTGGAAGTCATTACACGTAAGACATTTCATTGATGTGATGCATGTTGAAAAAAATGTATTCGAAAGTGTCATTGGTACCTTACTCAACATGCCGGGGAAGACTAAAGATACCATCAACACAAGGTTGGATTTGATTAGTATGGGGTTGAGACCCGAATTGGGTCCAAGAAAGAAGGGTACACGTACATATCTACCTCCCGCAGCTCATACTCTATCTAGAAAGGAGAAAACCGTCTTTTGTAAGTTTCTTCATGGAGTTAAAGTTCCAGAGGGGTACTCTTCAAACATTACGAACCTTGTATCGATGAAAGACCTCAAGTTAAAGTCTCTAAAGTCTCATGATTGTCATGTTCTCATGCAGAATTTGCTACCCATTGGTATACGATCCATTATTCCCAACAAAAAAGTGCGTCAGGCCATAACTAAACTTTGTTTTTTCTTTAAGGCGATTTGTAGTAGAGTGATTGACCCTGGAAAGTTGCCAGTTTTGGAAAGATCAATTACTGTCACTTTATGTGAGTGTAGCGACCGAAAAATCCGGGCGAGGATTCCTCGAAGGTTCAAGAATGAAGCCGCCACCAAAGTTTAGTTTAAGGGCAAATATTGGAAAATCCCTTTTGGAATGGATAAGGGTCCTTGAGACCAGATTAGGGTCCGGGAGTCGGTTATGCACGGGGAAGGTGTTAGCACCCCACGACATCCTTCCTAAGGAAGGTTACCTGCTAATTAGTTGTAGGAAAAAAAATGTTAATTTTGAAAATGTTAATTTTTACCCTTTTATTGAAAGAAAAATACTTAATAAAAAGTTTTAGTTTTTTGTGCTTGACAGGAGTGGGCCCCTGCTCCTACGTATCTCCAGGTGCGATGGAGAAATCAAAGCTACGTAGTTCCTGGTAGAAAATGTTTGTTGGTTGGTGTCTTTTAATATAGGGGTTTTAGGACTGTGTGATTTGTGTTGAAGGACCACTGGGGGTCTGAAGGAGCGCTGGGGCTCTGATGGGCCGCTGAGGGCTGAAGGAGCGCTGGGACTCTGAAGGACCACAGTTCACTTATCCTAAAACGATGACTAACCCGGCCGTACGACCGGCTTAATCCCCTATTTTGAAAACAAGATTTTTTGATTTTTGAAATGAAAGAGATGTGTTTGTATTTTTTTTAATTTAGAAATTATTTATTTTAAATAGGGATTTTAGGACCTGATCCGTAACGGTTCATTAGTGGCCTAAAAAGCAGACTAACCCGACTGTACAGTCGACTTAATCCCCTATTTATAACTTGTGGTTTTTTGTAAAAAAGAATTAAGAAAGAAAGATAATGGAAATTGTTTATTTTTGCGCTTGACAGGGGCGTGAATATTTGTGTGTTTGAACGTTTTTTAATTAATATTTTGATAAAAAATGGTTTTTGGCGAGTAGTGAAAAATAAGTAAGGAAAAGTAATCACAAAATCAAAATAGGTTGTAAAACAGTAATACAAAAGGTACGACTAGCAGTGGAGGTGCTGTGTTGTTAAAAGGGGTGTAAACAGAAAAGGCCCAGTTCGCTTTTTGTGTGCTGGCCCTCGTAACAAAAAGGCTTAGGCAAAAAAAACTTGGGCAGGGGGTGTATGAAGTAAACGCAGGGGTCATATTAGTAATCTGAAATAAATAAAAAATTGAAAAAAGATTTTATATTAAAATAGAAGGGTTATATAAAGAAAGTAAAGGGTTTTCAGAACCCTAATTCACCCCACACTTGTCTCAGCGCCGCACAGCCAACAAAAAAAGGGAGAGAGAGGGAAACCTGCGTGTGAGAGGGAGAAGGGGACTTACGGAGGGAGAGCGGAGGAGAGAAGGCGAGAGCCACGGTGAGGGATGAGTGAGAACATTTCAGAGATGGAGGGAGAAGAGGGGGACGGCGTGACTGAGATGAAGACCACACCGGAGGCTCGCGCGTTGATGGCGACGGCGGAGGGAGGCTTTTGACCGGCCGTTTCGTGGCTGGTGACAATGGTGAAGACGAACGGTGGCGATTGTGGTGGTGATGAGAAACGCGAAGGTGGTTGAAGGTGACAGAGGTGGTCGGATGTGGGTGAGATTCACGGTGGTCGTGACGGTGAGGCTATGGTAGTGACGGTTCGTAGAGGGAGGTGTGTGGCCGTGAGGGTTGTTGATGGTGGGTTCTGTTGGTGGAGGTTCACGGCGGCGTTTTGGCCGTGAGTGGAAAACGACGCGACGAAAGTTGAAGGCTTGCTCACGGAGGACGGCGACAGTGCCTACGGAGGTCCAGGACAAACGGCCACCGTCAACGGTGGCCGGAACTTCAGGTAATCAGAATCTGAGGGTGAGCTCTACATTTTCTTTTGTTTTTGTTTTCGGTTCTCCTCCCTACTCGCGCTCTGGTTCTCACAGATCTTCCTTTTTTTTCAGATTTCGTTGTATGGGTTTGTTGGCTACGGTGGTCGACGGCGGTGTGGTGGTTTGTTGGATGGTGATACGGAGGTGGTTTCGGTTTGTCTGGTGGTTGACGGAGGCAGTGGTGCGCTGCGGTGGTTGTTTGGTGTTTTGGGTGGTTACGGCTTTGTTATTGGTGGTTCTGGCCATGAGGGGGTGGCTTTGGGTGGTCACGGTGGTGACCACCACATGGAGGCAGGAGCTTACGGTTCCTCTTTTTTTTGCCTTTCTTTATTGATTTCTTAAGTTTTGGTCTCGGTTTCTGTTCCTCTTTACTGTTCATTATTGCTGGGCTTTTATAGGTGAATTGGTGAGGACAGCAATTAGGGGTGATGAGGTGAGGATAGAAAGGACAGCAGCTGGCTGGCAATTTTTGGGTGCAAGGACAGCATAATTTGAATGGGCAAAGGACAATAGCTGGCATGGAGGAAGGACAGTCAAAGGAAGGACAAAGAATCAAATGGCAGCCAAGGAGAAACCCTAGCTAGGGCAAACCTGCCCCCTTTTGATTATTTTTTTGAATTTTGTATTTTAATTTTTTGTACTATTTACATCTTTTTGCTTTTTTGTTTATATGTGTAAAAAGACTTGATTATGTAATAAAAGGGATTTTGGCTATTCAGCTTTTGCTTAATTTTATATTTATTTATATTTTTTATATTTTATGAAATAGAGCAATATATCAACAAAAACGAGTATCGAAATAAACGTCACACGTTGACTGTTAAAGACACGCGATGCACGATTAAAACGACGAGAATAAAAACCTTTTTGGATTTTTCAATCAGTCGGACAAAATTAGGGTATGACAGTGAGCTTGAGATGTTTTTTACGCCTTCTTTCTTTGACATAATGATTCATTTAACAGTTCATCTGGTTAGAGAGACACAATTGTGTGACCCATGTTACATGAGATGGATGTACCCGTTTGAGCGATACATGAAGATATTAAAAGGATATGTTAAAAACAGATCACGACCCGAGGGTTGCATTGTTGAGCGCTGCATAGTTGAAGAATCTATTGAGTTCTCCACTGGCTATCTATCTAGTGTTGAATATTCAGTTGGGCTGCCAAGGGTGCGTCACACAGGAAGCGTTGGTAAATGGATGAAAGAAAGAAAATAGTGATGGTATCTAGGAAAGAACTAGAGCAAGCACACTTATATGTTCTGCACAATGATAGTCAGGTTGATTCATATGTTGCCAAACACATGGAGATTCTTAGGAGTGATCACCCAACTAAAAGTCAAGTTTGGTTAAAAAAAGAGCACAATCGGAGTTCATATTGTGGCTAAAAGATCACATTGATATTGAGTTTGTTTCGAATCCTACCTCGATTTCAGAAAGATTGAGATAGTTAGCAAAAGGTCCAAATATACATGTTTTCTCTTACACTAGTTATCTACAAAACGGGTACACGTTCTATACAAAATCCCATGATGATCAGAGTAAAATGCAAAATAGTGGGGTGACTCTTGTAGCTGAATCTATGCATACATCAAGTGCCAAAGACAGAAATCCCATTTACGCGAATATGTCATACTTCGGTGTCATTGAACACATATGGGAGTTGGATTACAATATGTTTTGGGAGCCCGTGTTCCAATGTAATTGGGTTGACAATAATAATGGTGTACAGATGGATGACTCAGGTTTCAGGTTTCATGCAGGTGAATCTCAACAAGTTAGGGTATAAAGATGAACATTTTATTTTAGCCTCGAAAGCCCAACAAGTGTTTTATGGCACTGATCCAGTTGATATCAATTGGTGCACTGTTTTATTGACAAACAAAAAATTATTGGTGAATGACATTAGTGATCAAGCACACGAAGATGTTGATATTGAGGATGACCCTTTCTTCGGGACATCACAACCAATAATAGGGGAAAGTACTTCTAAAGAGGATATTTTGTATGTTAGAAATGATCATAACGATGGAATTACGTTTCGTCGAAAACAGAGTACCAAGAAGCGAAAAGCAAAATATCATACAAATAAACAAGTAGCTAGTAACATTAGATCGAGGAAAAGGAAAAGGTAATATATCATGCGTGTTTCTTTTTTATTCATTTTTCATATTGTAAAAATTAACTTACTTTATCATGATTATAAAATAACATTTAGCCTAATAACAATGATTATAATTTTTTGCAGGTGAGATGACTTCCCACAGTGATGATAGTGCACATGACTGTGGTCATGAGAGTGAACATCAGCCCCAAAAAAAGTTCACTCGCCGTGGAATGACAGTTAAGAAGAATATCATCAATCAGGGGAGCAAAGGGCTTCCTAAACTTACAGTAAGATACTTACTAATTAACTAACTTTATTACATACTTTTAACTGTTTGTTATCTAATTTACACAAGTAATAATGCAAGTCGAATGGAATGCTAAAGACCAACCGATTGGTGAAAATGGTAGAGAGTTGCAAAGCTTCATTGGTGCCAGAGCAAGGCAGGATATACCAATTACAATCACAAGTTGGAATAATAAAAAGAATGCCTTTTTGGAGAAATTTAAAGAGGAGCTATGGCATTTGATACAGGTATGGGTCTTATTTTGACTATGCAGTTATTTTATAATTAAATATGTAAGCATATTTATAATCATTTTGTTGAATGTAAGAAGAAATACTTTGATGTGGATGACTCTCGAAAAGACTATTATCTTAAGAAAGCTGGAAAGGCGCACAAAAGATTCAGATCAACTCTAACAAGTTGGGTGAGAGATGAAGAGGGGAACATCAGAAACCGTCCTCCACCACGATATGATGGGATTATAACATCGGAGGATTGGAGTGCATTTGTATCTTCACGCGAAGATGAGGAATTCCAGGTTTGTACAATTACTTATCATGCAGATACCTATATTTGACAATTATAAAGTATTAATGTAAAAAGATTTGTCTTTATAGAGATTAAGCAATGAAAATCGCGAGAGAGCGGCAAGTCCTGAATACCCTTATAGAGCCGGTGTTAAGGGTTATCACGAGATTGAAGAACAATTGGTAGGCACATTATCTTTTATTTATTAAATTAATCTTCTGATTTATTTACTAATAAATGCCATTATCTTTTATTTATTAGGCACATTATCTTTTATTTATCATACTTACAATTTTTTGAGACACCTCTCTCGTTTTTGGGTTGTCAATGACACCATCTTTGTTTTATCGGGCTTCTAACCACAAAACATGTCGGTCAATAGATTCCTGCGTAGGATCTTTTCCGGTCTCCCGCAGCTATTAAAATTTACCATTTAAAAGCTGCGGGAGACCGGAAAAGATCCTACGCAGGAATCTATTGACCGACATGTTTTGTGGTTAGAAGCCCGATAAAACAAAGATGGTGTCATTGACAACCCAAAAACGAGAGAGGTGTCTCAAAAAATTGTAAGTATGATAAAATTAATTTTTTTTATAATGTTTATATTACTTATAATGTCTATTAATAATGTCTAATAATTTTTGTGAATCAGGAATCCATATCACAATCAGTATCACAAGGAGAGATTACTGATTGTGATGGTCCGAATGACATCCTTGGTCGTGCATTGGCAATTGAAGAGTATTCAGGTCGTCTCCGGGGTTTGGCATTTCTCCAACCAGTTTTTGGGGTTCAAAGAGGCAAAAAAACAAGAGACACAAGAAGGTAGAGAAAGAAAACGGTTGGAAGCCATGGTATTGATGCTACGGGAAGAACTTAATGAATTAAAAGATAATTGGGGTCCAAGGACTGATGATGTACCATCTCCTAACCCAAATAGCTTCAGAGATAGTTGCAATATTGCATCCAATGAAGTAATTATTGTTGGTCCGTCTTTTTATTTTTTACATTTTACATTAACTTATAGATATTAATATTTGTAGATATTAATATTTGGTTATTTGGTTATTATTTAATTTAGGGTAACAATAACAATTGTGAATTATATATATCAAACTCGCTTACGTTGGTCGCAAAGGGCTTTGTTTGTAACAATGAGGACTCCACCTTCACAATCTACCCATGTCTCCAAATCACGCGAGAGTCAGAGTTGAGTTTGTTGTTGTGGATGATGCATTATTGCCGGTACCAATTGACACTGTACAGATGACTTTGTTGACTGTGAATGATGCACTTAGTACCTTTGTGGCATGGCCAGCAAATCTTATCAATGTATGGAGCAATTAGTATATTTGTTAATAACTCATTGACTTATTGTCATTGTCATACCCCAATTTTGTCCGCCCAAGTCAAAACTTTTTTTTCAAACAAAAATGGAAACAATAAGGGTAATTCATAATTTGTGTAGGTTAATGGACTTTCGCATTTATGTGTATTTGTCCCCTATCTCGCATTTTTATTTGAATTACGCGCACGTGCCAGTCGTAGCTGCGTGAGCTTCCCTTTTGCCCTTGCCATTTGGCATGCATTTTAATCTTCAAAAAGGCCATTTATTGATCGTTATTAATTTTTGGCACCCAAAAAACAAAAAAAAAACATTTTTATTAATTTTTGAGAATTTTAGGGAATAAAATAGTGCATGTTTCAATATCTGTGGGCATTCAAATGAGAGCAAGTTAATTATTTTTGAACTAAACCAAGTCAAGGATGAAAAATACAATTTATTCTATCAAGGATAATTTTCGTATAATTTTTTGGAAGAAAATCCTAGTTCAAAATAATTAAAAGGCATTTTTCCCATTTTTATTGCACAAGAAAGCTGAAAAAGGACCATTAAATATTCCCCGATTATTAAATGACAACTTTTATTGTCATGAATAATTAGAGGGATATTTTTATGGTGCCCAAAAATATGTGACACATTTTCAATAGGTGCACTATCATTTGCATGCCCAAAAATTCAAAATTCAAATAGAAAGTATAAAGTGTCCTGAATAAGACAAAAGACCAAAAAGGAGAAGCAATTTTCCCTCCCCATTTTTGTTGCCTTGGCCGAATTTCCTCTCTCTCTCTCCCTCCACAATTTCGAATTCCCTCTCTCTCTCTCTCTCTCTCTCTCTCCACAATTTCTTCCACACTCTTCTATTGTACAATTATTCCCTAAGAATATTCTTGTACTATCCCTAATCCTACCCATTTCATACACATCCCTAATTCCCACACACTCTCATACCCTTTTTTGTAAATGACACCATCCTCTCACACTCAATCCTTCATAAGAAATTGCAAACTTACTTAAAATAGAACATCCCATTCCTATTCTACCCTTAACCCTAATTTCACCCAAGACCCTATATAAGCCTGCTCTCCCAAAATACAAAGGGAAGTTCATTTTTTGCACAAAGTCCTCTCCTCCCTCCTCTCCTATGTGAATACCTCCTCCTCTCCCTCACCTCATTTTCTTCAATTCCTTCACTCAATCATCCACTAAAACACCTTTCCTACACTAAAGCTTCCATCCTTCTTGCATTCTTCTCAAAGATTCACCTTCAAATTCAAGGATCAAGTTCAAAGTTGAAGATTGAAGAGTAGATTAAAGGGGTTTTGCATTCATTCATCTCATTTCCTACCTCATTCTAGCTTGGAGTTGAGGTATACTTTAAAACCTAGCATCATCTTCCAATTTTAGCATCAAAGATGTAAATCATCACTTCACTTTGGCATCCCATTGCATTTTAATGTCATAATGTTAGCATAGTTGTTGTTGTTGAGTGAGAGATGTATTTCAAGTATCTTGACAAGCACTTTGGGAGGCTTGAGTGCTTGGAATGCTTCTCTCCTTTAGAATAAATTGTGTGTTGTTGTTATTTCACTCATTTCTTGTTGTTTTCATGAATAAAATGATGATTTGAAGCTTATTTCATTTCGCATATTAGAATAAATTGTGCTTGGAATGTTGTTATTTCACTCATTTCGCATATTTCATGAATAAAATGATGAGTTGGTTGTCTAATCTTGCAATTACTTGGAATTGAACCTTGATTATGATGTTTGTTTGCTTAAAACTTGTTGTTCTCATGAACTTGCTTGCAAATCATGCTCTATGTTGATAATTGGCAAGAGGACTCTCACATGTGCTTTGATGCACACTTTAAGTGTTGAGGATTGCTTAAGAGGATTCAATTTCTTTTGTGATTCCTAGTGAACAAGAATGCAAATTTAGGTTTCCTTTCATTACCAATTGCTTTGATTACCAAAAACAACTTATAAATCATTTTGAAATGCTCTTGGTCTTGCAAATAAGTAATTGTTTTGAAACAATTTTTGGTTTTGTGTTGACGATTTGGTAAGAGGATTTGACACCTATGCACTTGTGCATATCCCAAGTGTCAAAGATTACCTAAAGGGACTCAACACCCTAATTGCCTAAACTTGTCAATTTAGTCTTAAGACTTGCCTATGATCATGCATGAGGCAAATGCCCCTTTTAATTTATTCCTTCCATGTGGTTGATTGAAGAAATGTATTAGACATTGATGACACCAAAAGGATACCACATATGGGTGCTTATGTCTAATGTTGATGTGAAATCCCTAGGGTTTTGCAAGTGATTCATTAGAAGTTTGATATCACTTGTGCTTTGAAATACCTGTGTCTATTCACATATTGTGTCATAAATGCCTAGTTAGGTTCATCCCATTGCCTAGCATCTTCAATAAGATGTGCAACTTAGGTTCATTTTCTTGCCCATTCATGCATTTTTGCCAAAATGTTCAACTTGGGTTCATTCCTTGCCTATCTATGTATCGTGTCATAATGTGTGTAATCTAGGTCCACTTTCAATCAAAAGCTTTTCCAAGTATCAAAATCATTCCCTAAACAAGAATGAATCCAATTGTGAAAACTCTTCAAAATCAAACTTTGTTAGTAGTCTTGCGAAGCCTTTGCTTGCATGATTATTAACAATGAGGTACTAGTGGTGATCACTTGGAGCCTTTGCTCAATTGATCATCATGAATGCCTAATTTTCCTAAAGATTTTCACTAAATCAAAAACTTTGTTAGTAGTCTTGTGAAGCCTTTGCTTGCATGATTATTAACAATGGAGTGCTAATGGTGGTCACTTGGAGCTTTTGCTCAATTGATCATCATGAAAGCTCAATTTTCACAATTAAACAAGATAAAAAAACAAAAACCTTTTTCTAGACAACCCAGAACTACGTAGCTTTGAATTCTCCATCGCACCGGGAGATACGTAGGAGCGGATACTCTCCGTCAAGCACAACAAACCCAAAACATTTTTCCTTTCAAAAACCAAACACTTTTCCAAAATAAAACATTTTTCAAAAACAAGAACTACGTTGCTTTGAATTCTCCATCGCACCGGGAGATACGTAGGAGCGGATACTCTCCGTCAAGCGCGAAAACTAAAGATTTTTCATTAAGTCATTCATCAACAAAAGAGGTAAAAACAAAGCATTTTTCCGAATCAACTTTGCAAATCACATATTTAATTAAGGTAACCCTTCTTTGAAGGGACGTTATGGGGTGCTAATACCTTCCCCATACGTAATTAGACCCCCGAACCCAAATCTAATGGTTCCAAAGACCATTGCTTTCCAAAAAAGGTTTTTCCGATGTTTTACCTTTAAAAAATATTGGTGGAGACTCTAAAATCCAGTTGTGCGAAGAAAAATCCCACCAAGGATTTTTCGGGGTGCGACAGCTGGCGACTCCGCTGGGGACACTTTTTCTTAAGTGGGTCAAGCCGATTGATTGAATGTGTGATTTGCTTTGCTGATTTAACATGCTTTGTTTTACCTCCCTTCTTCCTACTTTTGTTCTATTTTCTATGCCATTTGTTTGCTAGATTTTAGAACATTCATTATTCTTCTCCTTTCTCTCATGTCTACTTGATTGCATCTTTGCAATTCCATTGCATTCTCACATTGTCATGTTGCATTCATGTGTATTTATCCCTTCTTCTTCTATGTTCGCTTCTTGCTTAAAGTGGTAGATAGTCTCTCCTCTTATCCTCTTTGCTTATATACTTCTTTCTTTCATGCATTCCCCCAATCTTATCATGTTCCCTCTTCTTTGCTCCCTTTCTTTGAGGTAAGTTCATGCATATTCCCCAATTCTATTATATCCCCTCTTCTCGGCTCCCTTTCTTTGAGGTAAGCAATGCGTGTAATTATTGTTGACTTCTTAGGATGGTTTGTCTATTGAAATGATGTATGCATGTTGAACCCTAGGGTAGACGACCTTTTTGTCTGGACTGTTCATGGTTTTTCTTGCAGGTGGGGAAGGGTAGTTATTTCTAGGTGTTGTGCCCTCAACACACACTTCACACCCTATACTTGTGAGCATTGAGTGGGGCCTAAAACCCAAGGTCTGAACAAAAACCTAGGAGAGTGGGAACGATTAGTGACTGCCATTCGTAGACCTTTGTCTGTATGGCTCTCATGAAAGTTTCGCCCAAGAGTGCGCTTTGTCATGATGCCTCACACTCGGTAGCTTTCTACGATTGTGGGTGTCATCATGAGAGAGACTTTAGCTCTTGGTTGCCATTGTGAGGAAGTGATTAGAACCTACATGGGAGGATTACCCTTTTCGTCGACTCTAGACCCTAGGATTCCCACCCTTTGTAGGACACGGGGGCACGCCTTTGTTTGTTGCATTAGCTTAGGCACTCCTTTTTCTCAAACTCTATTTCAAAATTGTAGAAAGTAATTTTCTTTTCCCCTCATAAACACCTACATGAGGTGGCATGTAGCGTGTATCTTTGAAAATGTTCAAAATACCACCAATAACCTCATTTTCTTACCCTTTTTCCATGTAAACAACACATCATTTCGCATTCACATAACTTTGCACCATTGCATTTGCACCTGACAAAATTTTGAAAAAAAAACTTTCATCATTTGCATTCTTCATGCATTAAAGTTTGTTTGCCGGAAATCGCAACATAACACCGAAAGTAAGGTGGATGAAAGCAAAAAGGATAAGAGGAGAGACTATCAGAATCCGGGGAATTACATATGTTCAATGGCCGCCGGGGAATTACAAAACTTTTTGAAAAAAAAGGTGGATGAAAGTAAAATAAAAAACCATTTGAAAGTCAGACCACCAGAATCATACTTTAATAAAAAGTTTTGGATTCCCCGACGAGATGAATAAAACCACGCATTCACATCTCACGCACATTCATTCATTCAATCAGAGGCGAGCTGGTTCACCAATACCCATGCATCTGACTTCCCGTTCCGAAAACAACAAAAATATTCAAAAATCATGTCAAGCATCATGTACTCTTTCTTTTCCATGCATAAAAAAAAAATCACTGCGAGTGTCATGCATTTTATTTCCTCGCACGAAAAGAGTACTTTTTAGTCATATAACATGAGCATCTCAATATGCACTGACATTCATACATAATCATTCAAAATCATTATCACATAGTGTAGGCATCACATCATTTGTAAAGTCATAAATTACATTTCGAAAAAACATATCATTCATACATGTTGTCATCCTAGTTTAAATGCATCAACTCCATGTTCGTGTATCATTTTCCCAAATAAAACATAAAAAACATTTCATTATAATTGTATAATTCCTCATCGAATAAATCAAAAATAAGAGTCTGCATACATGTTGCACTACCTCTTGAAAAATAAAAATAATTGCATTAGGATCAAACATTTATTTCTTCATGCATACATGCATTTGCATTTTCCATACATATCCGTTATCATGGGCATTATATTTTGCTAGAAAATAAAAAACCACCACAGAACGAATCACTTGTTTTCATATACATCTCGTTCTCATGGTACTAACATGCATATCATCATCATCCAAAAAAATACAAAGACACTACATATTTGCCCAACTTGCATCATCTTGCATACTCATATAGAAACAATATACTATATTCATTACTCCTCTTCGCGCAAATATATATATATATATATATATATATATATATAAATAAAAACAAAAGCTCTTCATTCTTAATCACCTCGAATGCATTAGTCATCTTGCATGCATCATTTCCAAATAAAAGAAAATAAAAGTAATGCCACTTTCTTGCATTATTCATCATCATATTGCATTGCCTCCGAAAATCATTTTGGATAGTCAATCTTTTCAAGTGATCATTCACATTCCATGCATCTGCGTCATGCAACATTATTCATTCATTCATACATTGCATTTTGTTTTTTCATGAAAAAGGAAAGAATAAAAAACATGACCACAATTAGAAAAATTGTGATAAATAATTGAATATCTCATTTAGCTTGCATTTTCATTCATTCATAATCATTCACAAAAATCATCATCAAATAATGTAGACATTTCATCATTTGCAGCATCATGAGATGCATGTAAAAACATAGCATTCATACATCATCTCACTCATCCTAATAAATAAATAAATAACGCTGTTTCATCGATCATTCATGCGTTATTTCATTCCTTATTTCAGCATGCATCATTTCACAAAAATTATGAGGCCCTGCATCAGCCACATGCTGTATTGCCCAAAAAAAAATCATTTAGAATAATTGGTCTTTCCAAGTGATCATTCATGCATGCATTTCATGCATTTCATCTGCATTTTCATCATGCATATCTACCACCATGTGTTTATTCATGCATTAGGACACAAGGGGCATGTAATTTATTTATCCTCGTTGCATGAGTATAGTTAATCTTTTAACTAGAAAAAAATCATCATGCATTCATAATAGGAATAAAATCGTTGGTCTTTTCAAGTGATCAGTTCCTCCATGCACTTCATACATTTGCATTTTCATCGTACATATCCATCATCGTGTTCTAAAACAAAACAAAAATCAAAATATATCATCACTCTTTTTCATGCATCATTGAGCATCCAATAAAAATGAGAATTTGTGACTTTGCATCCTTCACAGGTTGCATTGCCTTCAAAGATCATTTAGAATCATTGGGTTATTTCCAAATGATCGTGCATTCACATGTTTCATGCATTTGCATTTTCATCACGCATATACATGATCATGTGTTCATCCATACATAAAAAAACATGAGCATTGCTTCTTCAAAAAAATGGATGAGAGATGAGACGAAAATGATTATTTTTCTTTGGAAAAGTTTTAGCTGTACAAAACACCGTCAAACTCAGTTGCAAACTCAAGGTGTTTTCGAGACACTCAATTTTCAAAGATTTTGCAGCTCGTTCACAAATTTTTACTAGCAAAACGATGCATCTTATCAGTCCCATGATAAACGATCAAAATGGTCCATTTTGTTAACCAATGTGTTATCAAAAATTTCTTCTATCATGTCGCTAACTATGTTAACTCTCTGTGAAGCATTCGTATAGTGAACTTGTATGCAACACACATTTACTCTTGTTTGAGTCAGTTAGTGTCCGTATATTTCCCATCATCATTCCTTGTTCATGTCCAGTCCCACCCCGATCATCCCATAAGGTGCATATTCTCCACACAAGTACCTAGTTAACCATTTGGTTTGTTCCCAATGATGAAATTTCATGAGCTAACACTTTAGGCCCCAAGCTGGGGCAAATTTATGATCACTAGATATCTTGTCAACATTGTATTCCCTTGATGTAAGTCCTTTGCAAAAAAAAATCAAATAAGCCTGTTAGGTTGAAAACTCGCAAGAGCAGCCTAAGCAAAAATTAGGGCCAATAAAAGAAATAAAGAGAAAAAGAGCGGATATATAAAAATAAATAATTTTTGTCCTTGAATTAATTTTTGAGAAAAACAAGCAATCATGATTTGAAATAAAGTTTGGTCGTCTTCCCATATCCTCAAAAAAAAAAAAAATTTTACTACCCCTTTGAGCCAAAAAAAAAATCAAAAATTCTTTCAGTCACCCTAGACAAGGCTCAATTCCACATCAAAAATGGTGTGTCACTCTTATTAGCTCACTCTATTCAAAAAAGAAAGAAGGAAAAAAAAAAGATCACAAAAAATGTGAAACTCAAAAAAAGGATTGAAAAAGAAATCCTCAAAAAGAGAAAAGCAAAAGCAGTAGAAATTGTGAGCTGATACATAATATCACCAAACACAGAAGATATCCTTGTCCGAATAAACCCTCAAACACTTTTTGGACCTACTCATCCTTTCTTTCATAAGAGGTCATTGTCTCATTAAGCCCTCAAACACTCCTTTGGACCCAATTGCCATTTCTTTCATAAACCCTAACCATTGGCCATGTTACAACCCTAAAAAAGGTCCATTCAGATCGATGATTGATTGCTTTCATTTTCTCAAAGTTTTAATTTTAGGACAAATAAGTTTATTTATTTACAATATATTTGCTCAAAAAAAACAACCCAAAGAGCTTGCACTCCAATGTTCGTTCAAATCGCACTGATATCAAGACAAGGTTTAGTGATCACCAATTGAAATTCTCATAATATCAAAAGAAAAAAAACTCAAGACTGTCACAATCTTTGGGATTCACCTAACAGAGAACCAAAAGTTTATACTAGGACCATCACCTAGAGCCCAAAGTGGGGCAGGCACACCTTCCACCTTTCATGCTTCTTGAACTTGGAAAATGTCTGGCATCCATCCAATTCATATACCCCAACCAACCATACGACCAATTCCAAAAACCCATGACCCTAACTCAGTTACCTTTCATAACCCCACTAAAAGCAATCATTTAAATATCATTCCAAAGTGGGGCAATCCCATCACTCTTCACTTCTCCTAAAGTCGGAGAAATTCGCTCTACACCCATCTCATCCCCTTGTCATATCCACATCCACACAACCATGCCGAGGCATCTTCTCAACCCATTATCATAAATACAGCCCTTCACAATGTTACTCCAGTCGGGGCAGCCTTGCTCTCGTCAAGATTGGGGCAGCACCAAACGTCATTGGTTGAGACAGAATCTCTTGCTTGCCACCCTTCATCCCAAAGTCATGGCATTCCCAATTCATTATCTCCCCCACACCCCTTGTTTTGTCATCACTAGACAGGGGCAGACTATTCGATCACCTTCACTGGTAGTCTAAATCGGGGCAGTTCCACATTTCTTGAGCTGGGAAAAACCTACATTTCGTGACTTTGGGGAAAACCTACCGTTCATCCCGCCGCGTGTCATATCTGTCTTACCAAGTCAACTGATTCATTCATCTGTATTCGTACTGCTCTACATGTCTACTAAACATTGCTTCAAAGAGAGAGAACACAAGTTAACAATGTGACGCTGAACACTCACTCTGTTAACTTTGTGGACCTAAAATTCAATCAATCATGGGACACCGTAAGGGAAGAACAAACGTGAACGAGTCTGTAAATACAGTCAAGAACGGTTGCACACCAGTAAATAACAACATTGAGATTGTCAGAGCTTGAATTCAAATCAAATCCAATTTGTTTTCTTTCCAAGGAACGATTATTGCAAAATATTCACTTCTGTGCCTCTTGCATCAAAAGCCTCATCTCTCATCATTACAAAAATCGTTTTGCATCATCAATAAAATCATAGCATAAATCATCCCGCCATACAACCATGCATCCAATAAGTGATGATTCCAAAACATCCACTTCTCAATTTCTCGCATAAAATAAATAAATAAAAAATCTTTTTCTCATCTCAAAAACCGCAAAAATGCATCATCAATAAATCATACCATACATTTCATTCCACCATGTAAACATGCACCTACCATGGCACCTGCATCAAAGCATTACATATGCATCATTCGCATTTCATACATTTATCATGTGCCAAGAGAAGAAGCAAAAAAGGAAAAGAAAAAAAAGCAAAAAAGGTAAATAAGAAAAATCTCATTACATTCATTCATCCCACTTAAAATCAATCACTGTCTGTGCATACATTACATGCATGTCATATACATAACATCTATTGTTCTTCAATCAACTTCAAGTGTCGATCCCTATATACTTTCATTTCTCAAGTCAGCACGACGAGTGTTGAATTCTATGTCATAAACCAGGTCGCAATGTTAGCATCGTGTCTAGCATAGATCCTTCAGACCAAGTCGGTCATTCAGTTAAGTTCGAGTCAACGTGTCAAACGCCGACTCCGAACTGCACCTTCAGATCTTAACGTCGCCACTGAGCGCGGCGGATCCTTCAGACCCCCAGAGGTCCTTCAGATTAGCTGTGTCTGCCTAAGACATAGTGGACATCCTTCGTGGTCAACATATCAGTTCTAGATCTGATCTTGACCCTCACGGCCGCATCGATGTAGGTCACCCTCAGACTGTTTTATTAGTACCATAGCTAGTTGCAGTCCATAAGACCATTTTGGTCCATCAGGCCCAGACAGCCCTTCAGACCCACCGGTCCTTTAGTTTAATTCAAATCAATGCGCCAAGCATCGACGACGAATTAGACCCTCAGATCATTATGCCGATACTTCAGGGCATCGATCCTTCAGACCCCCAGCGGTCCTTCAGATCATTATGCCGATATCAAGTGGGCATCTGGGGCTACTATTAATATATACATCGGGTATTATTATTATTATTATTATTATTATTATTACTATTATTATTATTATTATTATTATCATCATTATTATTATTACTATTATTGTTATTATTTGTTAATTTATTTGTATACATTTTAACTATAGGTATTTGTACCATGAGATTATGATCCCCATGGAACGAACACATAGATTTATCTTCTTGTGCCCCGAACGTACTTTTCTACGCAACGTCCTCTTTGATAAAGGCATGTCATGTAACACCCCGATAATTTCTAACTTGTAGAAATTACCGAAATGCACTACTAGCATATATCAGAGTAACTTCCTTTTTAAATATTGAACACAATCTAAAACTCGATGCTAAAACCCATCAAGTGCGCTTACATAACTGAACATGAGAATACATAATATCATTCCTTACACGCTCAACTAGTGTTCAATACTCAAAACAGAAAGTCTGCGGGAGCGATTTACAACTTTATAAACATAAGTCGTACAATCGTACAATCTAAGATACAAAATAAACTGAATACATAACAAGATAAACAGCATCAGCAATCCCTCATGCATTTTCATAGCCATGCCTCACAGCCTTTCGACTCATTCCCTGCTTCACTGAAAAACAACAACATGGATTGGGTGAGACAACTTGTCTCAGTGAGTTCTATCGAGACCCCTTACTAACTCTCTCGGTTCATTATGCTTGATTCATGAATCGTAGTCCTTAAAGTTGACTACGTGGAGTACTCTAACATTGTCCCTCGTAGCCCTTAAGCCGACTACAAGTGACAATCCTTAATATGACCCGTAGCCCTTAAGCCGACTACGAGAAATATATCTGAAACATGATTGTTAGCATATCACCGTAGCCCTTAAGCCGACTGCCGGTAAACCCATTCCCTGACCATAGCAGGGACAAACATGACGGGGCCTAGGTTCATAGGGCTCATGACTTCCCCTCCCCTAGTACGCTAACCTGAAAATAGGGTCGTCACCCTAGACTGAACTGATATGTATATATATTTGAATATACCTGAATTGAACAATGATTCTGAACATAACACTGAACTTATACTTAATCGATGAGCTTAAACATAACCATGAGCTTGAACATAACTTACTTATAACTTAACATGAACATGACTTAATCTTACGCTTAGCTTATCTTATACTTAACTTGGTCCTTATCATTGGTGATCTCACACGGCTTACTAAAGTTGTTAACTTAACTTATAATTATTACTCATTCAGTCCGACTATATTACATCAACCATAATCAACTTCAACATAACACAATCATCTCAATCACACTCAGCATAACCATGGCATGACAATCAACTTCATACAATGAACTTAACTTGATCATAAATAACCTTATGACATTAACATGACTTAGAGCATTAAACTAACATCAATCCCACTCAATTTTTATTACATGATTAGGTAGGCCTTTTAACAAGCTTTCTAATGCACCTGAGAACACTTAAATCGAACCACCGGGTCGAAAGTTATAGCGAAAACAAAATCGGTTAGTTTTACTGAAAATTACACTGGGTCGCGACGCGAACCAGTTCCGTCGCGACGCGAAAAGTTACAGAAACATTTGCGTCGCAAGATAAAACATGGTCGCGACGCGATGGAATCGTGTCGCGACGCGATGGATGGCTGATACTCAGAAAAATAGGTTTTCGTAAAGCGATTTTGTCCCGTTTCGCTTTCAATCCGGTGTCGAGACTTTCTATGACCTCTGAGACATCAAAACAGATATAATATCCAGTAATTCCAGTCCAACAATGTTACATATCAAATCATACAATCCAATCACAATAATTAATCGGAGTCCAAGTAAGCAATCACATAACTCATGTTCAAAGCGTATTTTCGTAAAGCGACATTGACACTGATTTTCATAATCGAAAGACCAACCCAAACGACATCGGAATTTAGCGAACGACCTCTCTACGGAAAGCTTATGAAGTCTAGTTTTTGGCTGTATTCCTAGAATTTCCAAATGATGAGTCAAATAGTACAGTTTTCACAAACAATGCAGTAGGTTCAGAAAATGGGGCAGTAACTGTGACCTAGATTGAAATCTTTCCAAAATGATCAAAACTTACTCAATTAATCTGAAACCTGGGCCTAACAGTGGAAATTTAAGTCTAGTTTTCAAGGAAATAGAAATCATTCGAAAATGAGTTCATTTGGAAACACTACAATCAAAATACTGACCCTATATCCAGACTATCTACAGAACTTTACCCTAACTTGGGAAACCTATAACTGGAGTTATACTACTCCAAATGCGACCAAACCAAAGCCAAAATGACACACATTCAGTCTAGTTTCTAAAATGGTAGGTTATGTAATTTATCAACCAGCAAAACAGTCCCAGTTAGCCTAAATCCGAATCTACCCAGAAAGTGTCTACACAGTGAGCTTAGCAACAATTTAAGCATTCAAACAGCAAAAAATTCAACCATCAATGCACAATGAAACCCTGAAAGCATGACACATATTTTAACATCAATTCCCTAGTGAGTATAGAACTCACCTATTTGACGATCGATTGAGGAGCTCTAACGAATCACACGATGACCGAACAATATAACACACGAACGATCCCCGCTAGGCACCAACAATCACTAAGACAACAGCCCTCTTCACTGGATAACTTGAAGCAGCAACTTCCCTTGACTGAACTTCTCTCCAATTCGAAATGTAAGGACAACACTTTCTCTTGGACAGCAAAACAGAAACATGCAAGGAGATAGAAGGTCAAAACTCCATTGTCTTCAACCTTGAAGCTTCAAATCCGAAAATGGGATTGAGAGGGAGAGTGAGAATCAGTAACAGAATTTGGGTTCAATGGAATGGAAATCGAAAATGGAGTGGGAAAGGTGCAAGATTACTTACATGCAGCAGAGTTTGAAGAATTCCCCTTCACCTTCCTTCCTCTTCTTCGCGCCCCTCTCCTACTCTTCTCCTTTTCTGTTTCAGTTTCACTCCTTTCAGAATTTTGGAAAAATGACTAAGTTAGAGGATGTGGCTGAAAGGGGGATCAGAATTAAGGCTATATATATAAAGGATGTGAAAAGACCCATTTGTCCCTCAGCTTCATTTCCTTCCTTAAAAACTATGACTAGGCCACAATTTAATGGAGAATAGGAATTTCGTGACTTTCCCTCGACTAATCCTCGCCGTGACACGACCAATTATTCTCAACGAATAATTACTCGGTCCTAGGCTTCATAGTTCGAGTCTTTAAAAATTAGGGATGTTACATGTCACAAGCCATGGTTAAAGACTTGAAGAAAGCGATTAAAGAAAACAAGGAAGCGGTAAAAGCCTATATCGATAGACGCTTGGCTTTGGCACATGAAAGCAGCTGTGATAGCTTGTTTTTGGCACCCATCAACTTAGGGTAAGAAATTTAATCTATATATATATATAATAACGTGTTTTTGAAATATCTGTTATTTATTTGGTCATCTAAATTTTTTGTAGGGCACATTGGATATTGTTGGTAGCTGATCCTAAAAGAAATAGAATTTTCTATTTGGATTCGTGTCATGGTCATTATACCAACCACCCCAAGATTAAAGGAATGTTTGAAAGGTGTGTATTTAGTTACATCGCATATTTCATCATTTAAATTATGTATGTATTTCGATTAATTAATATTTTTATATGTATGATGTTTCAGTTGTATGATGACTTATTGGGGATCGAATGAGAGCAGGGCTAGAGATGGGAATGTGAGCAATAAAACAAAATGGATAGTAATAACGGTAAGTTTATAATCAATATTCTTATCCATGTAAATATTGCTCGCATTTTAATAATTAATTGTTATTTTGATTTCTAGTGTCCCAGACAACCAAACAATGATGATTGCGGGTATTACGTTATGAAGTTTATGAATGACATAATCACTCACAATCAAATGGAAATTTCAGAAAATGTATGTAATTTATATAGTTTGTTTTTTGACAAGTAATTCCATATCTAGCATTTAGCCACTTAATTATAAGTTTATTTTATTTTATTTTTGCAGTATTTTCCTGGAAATGAGGTTGGAGCTCCATTTTCTGATGACCAACTTACTGAGATCAAGGGAGAGTGGTGTCATCATGTTGCCCATTTGATTAATGAAAATCGAAATTCATGTAACTTTGGTTAACTGGTTTTTTGTTCCCCACATTGGATGTCATGTCATTTTTGTTGTCTATGTTGACATTCAGAATTTGGTCAATGATTTATGTAATTTTTGTTGGTACTTTCTTGATATGTATATATATATATATATATATATATATATATATATATGTATATTAGATGGATTTATAAGTTTGTTAGTTGGAATTTGATTTGCAATTGGTTAGTTGATTTGAAATTTGGTTCATATTGGTTGTTGAGTTGATATTGGTTGATGAAAATGAGAGTAGGGATGTGCTGCAAAATATTGGATATACCAGAAACAAAAAAAAATATTTTAAAAACAAAACACAGAATCAGGGGCGCTTGCAGTTAGAAGCACGCCTGTTGGTCTTAGCCCACTTGACAATCAGGGGCGCTTCTAACTGCAAGCGCCCCTGATTGTCAAGACCAACAGGGGTGCTTGTTACTGCGAGCGCCCCTGATTGTCAAAGGCGCTAAGACCAACAGGGGCGCTCTTTTTGCAAGCGCTTCTGTTTCCTAATAATTAGTGGCGCCTGTTGTGCGCTCCTGCAGAAGGGTTGGCAACAGGAGCGCCAGATTTAGGGGCGCCCGAAAACGCCCCTAATGGCTTTTCCTAATAATTAGTCATTACGTTACCCCAGTGTCCATATTTGTGTTCATTCTATGAAGATCTTTATTGATTACTGTTGAAGTTTTCTACAAAATCTGAAGTTTTCTACAAAATCTATACAAAACGAATAAGTATTCAGGCATGATCGAAGAATTCCTAAACCATAAATACCCAAAAAACAGAAAAGGAAATATAATCTTCGCATTTGAGTGTATGCATCACAAAACAAATTAGTCGGTGATCATTGAAGTCTTCATCTTTGGCCTTCGGAATCAGATCCTCCCACATGTACAAAAAACACAAATTTCAAACAACAACCCAGATCTGATATCATCATCCAAATGCAAAAATAAAAGAAAATATAAAGATTAGTTTCTCAATAAGATAAGATAAGATAAGATAAATTATTAATATAAATTATGTATATTTAGAATATTTTTTTGGTTACATATATATTTATAATATCGTACAATATAACTATGAGTTGAGTTTTTATATCAAAATTGTCTATTTGAGTCAAAATAATTTATATAGTGTATGTGCCTTTTAATATAAATAACTATTAATAAATTTTATTAGATTACTTGTTTGAAATATAATTTTACAAAAGTCAAATGAACTTTATTAAATTTAATTAAATAATTTATTTTTGATAAATTTCGTAAACATATACTTTTATCTCAACTTTTAGAATAGTACAATATTTTTCATTATATTTAGTAAGAAGAGATATAATATTATATAATTTGTTAAATTTTGGGGCAGAAATTTTAATAATGAATATTTATGGTTAAACATAATTCTTAGAAAATAAAACGTTTTTACTCTTTACTGTTTTGATCACCGATTAATAATTCATAAATTGAAATTAAAAATAAAAATGAAGTCAAAGAAATTTAAGTTAAAATGAAATTCATTAAAACAAAATAAAAAATACATTATTTATTTTCATAATAATATGAAGAAGAATAAAAGAAATATGGCATTCACAATATTTAAAAAATATTATTTTAAAAAATAATGAATGTTTTGTGACATGTATATATATATATAATCTAATTAAACATTAGGTTATTAATATTTAATATTTTTTATTTACAACAAATTTTCATTGAAAACCTCTCTGTGAAAAATATTATATTTAGTTTATCATGTTCTGATTTATTTAAATATTTATACAATTAGAATTACTTGACACAAATAGAAGAAGGATACATGTATTGTAATCCTTTAAATTCATTTCAACTAGTATACTTAGAAAATGTGTTAATTCAACTAATTTAGTTTTTTACTAGTTTAAATAATAGTGGATAAAAAGTATATTTGCCGGAACGAAAAATAAAATTTTATTTTTACAGAGACTAAATTGGATAAAACGTATATTTACAAGAACGAAAAACAAAATTTTATTTTATGAAGACTAAACTGGATCAAACGTATAATTACAAAGACTA
Source organism: Astragalus membranaceus (assembly GCA_039519185.1). Taxonomy (NCBI): domain Eukaryota; kingdom Viridiplantae; phylum Streptophyta; class Magnoliopsida; order Fabales; family Fabaceae; genus Astragalus; species Astragalus membranaceus. Next base: position 132,995,554 of record CM076850.1, read on the forward strand.
AACATATGTTTTTTCATATCTAAACATATATTTAAACCTTAATATTATTAATGTCTTAGGTAGTACTAAATTGGCGGAGTTAGTTAATAAGTGAAATTGAAAATTTGTAATTCATATATTAGAATAAATTATCCCCTCACCCTAAAAATTTTGTAACCAAAAAAGAATAAATTATATTTAGTACTAATGCTCATATATACGAAGTCTCCTTTACTAATATAATTTTGTAGTATGTAGTATCATATTTAAAAAAAATTCTCATATAGTATTTAGTCTCATCGACTAATTTTTGTAAACATTACTATATTCTAAATTTGATAATAATATTTAAAGTATTTTTAAAATTGATAATAATAATTAATAGTATGATTGTTCGATTTTAATATTTTTTAGAATGTCTTGGAAATTTTATATAGGGCACAATTAAAATTAATCGAATGAATGGATTGTTGGTCCCAACTTTGAATATTATTCTTTTTGGCTATAAAACCCTTCCTCAGCCTTTCCTTATGAGCACTCACATTCACAAAAAGTGCTAGTTCAAAACCAAGAGTAATTAAAAGATGGCTGAGGGAAGAGGCAGTGGTGGTGCAAATTTTTTCCTATTACTTCTTTTAAGTATGTTGGTGTTTCATTCTAATATGGTTGTTCATGGAGAAAACTACACGATTGATTGGCACTTTGGTGTTAAAGGGTGGCCCGAGGGAAAAAGTTTTAAAGCAGGCGATAATCTGGGTTAGTATCATAATATCTCATCAAAGGTTTTGGCTCGATCGTTTGGATACAGTTATCATTTTATTCAATTTAATTTTTTGACGCACTTAAATGTTTTTATTTTATATATATGCAGCATTCAAATATATCCGGGCAATGCACAATGTGTTGGTCGTAGACCAGAAAACTTACAATAGTTGTTGGTTTCTACCAAAACTTACACCCGGATCTGGAGCCGAAGTATTTACACTTCACAGTGGAATGAATTACTTCATTTGTGGTTATCCTTTTCACTGCTCTTTAGGGATGAAAATTGCGGTTAATGCTACAGCTCCCATTTGATTCATATATTTTAATATGGACTATTGAATAAGAATTTATGTATTAGCAATGAAAATGTCAAGATATTTGCATATTGTTATTCCCGCACCTCTGTTTTTTTATTATTCTTGAATTTCGATATGTAGAAGCAAGATAATTAAAATTGAATCGAAAACGATTGATTCAATATAAGAGTCTGTCCAGTCCAATCCAATCCGATCCAATTGAACTTTAAAACCGCCCAATGGAAAAGAGAACCAAAAACAAAAAAACTGACACAAAAACTCGAAAGCCAGTGTTGCACATGTTATAATATTGTTTTTATTAAATTTTATGAAGTTTATATATATAAAAATATATAAGTTACTCAAAAGCACTTGGATGAGATGATAAGAGTCTCTTTCAGCTTAACCAAGGTTTTGGGTTCAAATCCAGCTTAACCAAGGGAATCGAACCATGTACCCTGGGGCTCAATTGGTAGTGGGAATGCAGTGAGATTGTACTTGAGCCCAGGGTACAATGTTCGATTCCCACGGAAGGCAAAAACTCTAAAGGGGGGTAGAGAAGGTCATGATGTACCGTTCTGGAGTAGCCTACTAAAAAAAAGGGTCCAAACTGTTACAATTTTAATATAAATAAACAAGAGGACAGTGCTCTATAGAGTCTCTATTAAAATTTCCTTTACTATTATATATATATATATATAATCAATAGTTTCTGACACATTTTTAGTGGAGAACAAATCATATGTACATCACTAAAGCCAAATTTGTTTTTCAACCTTGAGAATTTTATACACACATGCACTAAGGAAATAGATCTAAGTTTTGTCCTATTTTGATTTATAAATTTGAATATATATCATTGTGAAAACTTCTTCTTTAGAAATATACATATATTAACTACAAAATTTATATTCTATTTTATAGTTTAAATTTTAAAAATTATAAGTATTATATCAATATGAAGTTTTATTTCTTTTTCAATATTTTATAAGGTTTGTAATTTCTATTGTACTATTTCACTTTATAATCTTATTTTAATTTGTTTAATTTGTTTTATTTCTTTTAATATATCTGTCACTTTTATTTTATTCTTTTTTTGACCAAACTTTTATTTTTCTCTCCTTTATTTTTTTTGACAACGGTTTATTCTCTCCTTTATAAAACCTCTCTAAAATGTTTGCTTTAAATAGGTTTTTTGGAGAAACCCGGGTATCCTCCACGACGACTGTGGAGACTAATCCCTCGAGGTACTGGAGTTCATTTAAGGGCTGACATCTCCCAAGCGATGTCTCTCCATACACACCGGTCAGGGATCGAACATGTTTGCTTTAAATAGGTTGGGCCGGCCTGATATAATATGTATATTTAATTTCTATTAATATATTTGTCACTTTGATTTTATCCTTTATAAAACCTTTCTAAAAAGTTTGCTTTTAATATGTATAGTTTTTTTTTCCAAAACTGATTGATTACCATACCATGTTATATTTACAATTTAATAAATTATATTTAAAATAATTTAAAAAAATTATATCATCAATTACCTTTTAAAACATATATTCTTGAGGGAAAATTTTAACATATATATTATACTGCATACTATTAAGAATAAACTATGAATGCTGTCAAAAAAGAATAAACTATTAATAATTAAAAAATATACGCGTCAAGAAACCTTGAGGTTTTATATTAACTAAATACAAATTTAATTTATCGTGTGATTTAAAACCTTTAAATTACTATTATTAATATTTTTATAAATTTTATTAATCTATTCTAACATGATTGTATTACTCATTAAACTAATATAATATTACTATATTATCAATTCAAACATGATTATATTACTCATTAAATTATTTTATTATTACTATATTATCAGTTTAATATAAGACTTCATACATATTATATTAAATATTAAAACTGATTAATTGATATACGTAACATCCTCAAAATAATCGGTAGAATTATTTGGGTGTTAACCCAATTAAATTAATTTAGTACTTGACTGGTAAATTTATTGAGTGCTAAAATTATTTATTGGTTGTCATCGGATCGTTAATCGGATAATACGGGTCAAGGACAATTCGGAACGAAATAAGAGATTAAGGACAATATGGTAATTGGAGCACGTTACCACTTATATATTAAATAAATATATATGTGTGTGTGTGAGAATTAAAGAATAGAAAGAAAGAAAGAAAAGGAAGGTACGCGAGAGAGAAGAGAAACAGAGAGAAAAGGAAAAAGAAGAGAAAAGAATGGGTGAAGGAGAAGAAAATGAAAAAGGAAGTCCAAAGGCTCATCAAAACGACTTCCTTCCAACACGAAAAACGTTCAGCGTTACTTCCTCTTCGAATTGGTACCAAAATCATCATCATCAACTCACTCTCTCTCACTATGTCATTTTCGAAAATTTGAAGGGGGTGGAGGTTTTTGATGGTTCAACTCAAGGGTAGCTTGGGATGGTGTTTGGCGCGAACCCACGGATGATGCATCGTTGATTGAAGTTCGATTGAAAGATTGGAAGCTAGTTGGGTGAGTTTGGGTTGAAAAATCAAGATTTGGGGTTATGTGTGAATAGTGATTTGAAGGTTGAAGATGATGAATAGTGATTTGAAGGTTGAAGATGATTAGGAGCGAACCCGAGGCGTATTGAGTGCGGAACGAAGTTCAATTTCGCGAATTGGAAGTTGGTTGGTGATTAGGGTTCGAATGGGGGATTTCGAGGAATTCGGTATTTCGGCCAAAGAGATGTCTCGGGATCAAGCGGAAAGATTGGAAGCGGATTTGGGCGTTGTCGGAGCGTGGAAGTTTATGCGGGGATTGTTCGTGTGGTTATGTGGAGATTTTGAAGTCTCGGTGATTTCGGCTCGGTGCCGACTCTCGCTTCAAGGGTGAGTTTTACTCACGTTTAGGTTATTCCGTTTTGAAATGAATTTTATGTGATTTGGTTTCGCGTATTGAGTCGAAAACGTTATTTTGAAATATATCGCGTTTTGACGAAATTCATATTTGTTGAGTTTTTTGATTGAATTACTTGATTGTTTGATGTTGATTGGACTGGAATATTGCCTGGTATGGTCTGTTTTCGAGTTAGGAATCGATCGGAGCGAGTTTCGGATTAATCGGAAAGCGAATTTTCATGAAAAATGCCATTTTTGCAATGCTGTCAGATGAGCACGATCCGTGCGTCCTAGGGGCACGATCCGTGCGCCTGGTTCGGTTTCTGATTTTCAAAATGTTTAACAGGGCGCACGATCCGTGCGTCCCAGGGGCACGATCCGTGCGCATGGTTCTGTCCAAATTTTACAAAGTGCCCGAAATGATCCCGTTTTGATTCCAATCCTCTTCTAAGCCTTTCCTAACCCTTCTATAATGATATTAGGCTTATAATGCCATGATTTTGGGTATGTTTCAAAAGAGTTTTATAAAATACTTTTGAAGTTGAAATTGTTTCGAAAAGCCGAACAATAGTACACGTGTGCGGATATGTTTTATTAATAACAAAGCGGACTATGAGTCCTACGTGGTATGGTATAATGTAAATGAACTATGGGTTCATATGACAGCTGATATATGTGTATATTATATCGAGTTTGGGTGACGACCCATGGGACTCACATACTAGGCGGGGCAGTCATGATCCCTTACCCTAGGCTCCGTGCCATTAGGAAAAATGCTATTGGTAAGGGGGTTCACTGGGTTTGGAAGCGTTCGCGCAGTCGGTGTTATGTTAAATTGTTTATTGTGCGGTTCCCCGGTAGTTAGCGTTCGCGCAATCGGTGGAATGCTATGTATAAAATAATGCGGTTCACCGGGTTTGGAAGCGTTCGCGCAGTCGGTGCCGTGTTGAATTAAAAAGAATTCATAATTGAACCGAGAGTGTTAGTAGGGGTGTAACACCCCGATAATTCTAACATGTAGAATCACCGAAATGCACTACATGGCATACATCAGACTAACTTCCTGTTAATGAAATATTGAACACAACTAAAATTTTCGATATAAGTATCAATGGTTCAATGAACCTCCATGCATAATTCTGCAAGATCTGAAGTCTTAAGACTTAAACATACATTATCCTGGTGTTCAATACTCAAAACATGAAATTAGCGGAAACGATTTATAACTTATACATGATAGTTATACAACCGATAACAAAAGTACTACAGAAGGGCAAGGGCCTAAAACATGAAACATAAACTTCCGGACTCCTCGAGTCACACCGGCTAACCGTGAACCTCCGCCTTAGCTTTCCTTTGCTTCTCTGAAAAACCACAATACATAAAGGGTAAGATAAACAATATCTCAGTGAGTCCTATCGATACCCCTAACCAACTCTAACGGTTTATTATACTTGAATCTGAACTCATGGCCCTAATAAGCGACCACGTGAATACATGGTGTTTTCTCGTAACTTGTAGCCCTAATAAGCGACTACTCATTACATTTCTGATTTTTCCTGATGTAGCCCTAACAAGCGACTTCGGATCATATTTTAACATGAACTTAGCACAACACCTCGAAGCCTGCCTTAGCTAAGGTTAGGACGTCTCAGTGAACCCATCCCCACTAATCCAAGTGAGCAACATGAGAGCCTAGGTTCTGGGGCTCATGACTTCCCCTCCCCTAGTATGCTAATAACTGGAGAATCGTCATCCTCGATATACACAAAGTATACCATCTACCTTTCCCCGAGGGAAAGTAACTTGAATTGTGTTTACATGAATTGAGAGTTTTTATGTCTTTATAGACTTACAATCAATTAGCTTACATGACATGATGAACTTGAAGTTCGTTATCTTAACATGATTGGACTCAAGGTCCGTTAACATTTCTTGACTTATGTTCTCTCGCGTTCTCTAAGTACGGTTTTCCGTTGCGTTCATAACACACAAGTTTTCTATCAAACATGTTCAATTCCATGATATCAGTATCTTTACATTGTTGGAGAACCATGAGGAATGGATTAGAAGAGGATTGGAATCATTTGGGATGGATAAAAAGGTACTTTGAATTTGAGGATCATAAGGTCTCACACGACCCGTGCGTGTAGGCGCACGATCCGTGCGCTGTTGAACAAAGTTGTAGAAGGTTTTCAGAAAGATACGCACGACCCGTGCGACTAAGCGCACGATCCGGGCGTCGTTGAATAAAAGTTTCAGAAGGATACGCACGACCCGTGCGACTAGGCGAACGATCCGTGTGTGTTTAAAAATTCAGTTCGTGTAGCATCAGATGGGGGCGCACGACCCGTGCACAGAGGCACACGATCCGTGCGTCTCCATCAGTTTTCCAGAAAACGGACTTTTCATGAGTAAATTCCATTCCGTTCCGATTCCAATTTCCCTTCCGTTCGAGACTCAAACTTGAATACACACAGAACAGTATAATACAGCAATATATTCAAAATCAAACCAGCGCATCCAAACTATTGCACATGCAATTGATCAATTTAAACTTGTAGTTTTCTGAAAACAGTTTTTCGACCTTATTTCTTCTCGAGACCAATTGTACACAACACTGGTTTTCGAAACAGAGAACTCAGAACACACAAAATCCCTAAGCGAGTTATAGAACTCACCTCTTTGAGGACAGAAGCTACCAATACCGAAACTCGGCAACAAGGACCACGGCAACTCACAAACTCTCCAACAAACCCTTCTAGGCAACCCAAAACTGAAACCCAAACCTCCTAGAGCTTGCACTTCGAACCCAGGAACTAAACTGCCTCCTAAGCTGCTCCAACACTCGGTTTAGGTACAGAAGTTGGTTTTAACACTTCCTTCACTCACATGCAACTCAGATTTTTAGAGTTTTGGTTAAATGGAGCTTGGTGGGTCTTCAATGGTGATTTGGGCTAGGAGGAGGGTGTTAGACTTATTGTATAACCTTAGAGGGGGGGTGAATAAGGTTATGAGTAAACATGGATTCTTTTCGCAAATGATGATTATATTCTTTTTCAAATCGGATGCGGAAAATGTGATTTGAACTTTTGGATATGAAGACAAGCAAGAGTTGTTTAAATTGTATTCAATATTGCCAATAAAGATATTATAATAGATAATCAGGATATTGAATTTATTAGATCTATTAGTGAGATAAAGATGATATATGCGATATAGTATATCTTAGAGAAGAGGGGTGGAAGATGATTGATGAGTATTGATAATATCACAATTGATATGTTTATTGATATGACAGAGTAGCAATAGTATTGAATAATATAAGCACAGTAATATTAGCAATAAACAGTAATAATGATAGTGATAATATCAATAAGCACAATAATATTAATAATAAACAGTTATAATAATAGTGCAAAATATAAAGAGAGAAGGGATAGAGGGACACAGATATTTAGCGAGGTTCGGGATAAAACCCCTACGTCCTCGGCCTTAGGCTTTTCAACCCTTGGACTTAGCAACCACTATATTGAAGAGAGTTTAATACAAACAGTCGACTTCAATACTAGTGAATCTCAATTCCCTCTGAACTGAGAACCCAAGCACTCGCTAAGGATTTCAAAACCAACTCAATCACCCGATTGAGAGACCCAAGTAAAGCTTCTCAGGATTTCAAGAAAACCACTTAAAAGATATAACGAGTACAGAGTTGAGATCTATGATCCAATCACTTCTAGTAATATGTCAGTTTAGAAACTGAGAGAGATGAGTGATCTTAGGAAAATAGATGCTCTAAAATATGAAATCTTGTTTTTGCAAAAGCTTAAAGATTGATATGACAATGGAAGCTAGCTTTGCAAAATTATAAAAGCCTTTTAGAAAAGATCTATGATTTTCAAAAGCAAAAGACTTTTAACAAGATCAAAACAATGAAGCTCAAGATCTTAGATCTAGATTTATAAAAACATAAAAGCTTTTGGAAATGATATGACAATTTCGAAATCAAAAGCTTTTAACAAAATAAAATTATGAAGCGCAAGTAAGATCTAGAATCGTATAGAGAGAAATTGTGAGATGAAGAGATGTGGAGGTGGTTTGAGAAATGAAATCAGATTCCTATTTATAGTGATAGGAGAGGTTCGATTTTTGCAAAATGCATTTATGGCTTGAGATAATCGATTGTCTCATGTAGTGCATATTGGTGATAATCGATTATGTCTCAATATGGAAGGTAAGGAAATACATCATAATCGATTATCCTTTGTAGTGGTATTGAGCAAGTAATCGATTATTTGCTTTCAATCAGGACAATAATCGATTATGGTATGGAGTTCATTTGAGTCGATAATCGATTATGGTTCTAAAAATGGAAGGTGAGGAATGCATCATAATCGATTATTACAAGTGGTAAATTTGAGCAAGTAATCGATTATTTGCTTTCAATCAGGACAATAATCGATTATGCATGTAATGGGAATAGGATGGTAATCGATTATGCTTTTCAAAAAAGGTAGGAATTGGTTCCAAGCTTTCCACAAAATTATTTTTAGGGTTTAGGTTTCCACCATATGCATGCATGCAATTTTAAAATATTTTTCAAAACTATTTTGATGCATCATGCATGTTTTGAAAAGTCATCTCTCTCAATAACTAAAGTGTCATACACTTTAGGTGATAGGACCTTACAAGGTGTCCTAAAGAAGGCTTAGACACAAATTAGGGTTTTGAACTTCATATGTTGCTTCTTCTTCAAACTTCTCTTCTTTTGTGTCTTCTTCTCTTTAAATTAAGTCCTGCACTTTGCTCAACTTGAAACATTAGTAGATATGATGTAATTTGTTATCATACAAAATAAAGGAGTGTTTACCCTTGGTTCAACAGAGGGGATGACTTCGAAATTACTATCAATGGGAAGAGGAGAATGACAGGAGTTCAGGGCTGGTTTTGGATGCTACATGCATCCACAATTTCGTGATCTCTCTCTTCCTCAACTTTCCCTCTCTCTCACGCCTAACCCTTCCTTTCTCTCTTCCCATTTTCTGATTTCCAGAAATAGTTCAAAGTGTTTCAGTTTTGTTTTTCAGCTGAAAGGAAATATATATATATGGTATGGGGAAAAGATAGGTTTGCCCCTCACTTAACCTTCCTATCCCCTATGACTCCCATCAGCTCTAAGCATTCTACTAACATCCAATTAATTATCAATCACACACAATTTGCACATTTAATAAATCAATAAGTCATTTTCAGTATAAATAGTTCCCAACCAACTAAATTAAATCACTAATTATTATTTCATGCCAATTAATTAAAATAGCAAAATAGGGGATGTTACATTCACCCCAACTTTTAAAAAATTTTGTCTTCAAAATTGAACAAACATACCTCACTCGAAAAGATGGGGGTATTTCACCCGCATGTTTTCCTCTACTTCCCATGTCGCTTCGTCAGGCGAGCCACCGTCCCAAAGCACCTTGACAATAGGAATTGATTTCGTCCGGAGCGCTTTCACGCCACGTTCGACGATCCTGACTGGAATAGGCTGATAAGATAAATTCGGGTGGATGTCGATCGACTCGAAATTTAACGGCTGACTAGGATCGGGAACATACTTCCTTAGCTGCGATACATGAAACACGTCATGTAATCTGGACAACTCCGGAGGTAAGGCAATGCGATACGCTACTGGTCCAATTCGCTCGGTAATCTGGAAAGGCCCAACATACCGAGGACTGAGCTTCTTCGCTCGCAATGCAATACCGATACCAATGATTGGAGAAAGCCTCAAAAAGACATGGTCTCCTTCTTCAAATTCTAACGGTCTTTTCCTCTTATCGGCGTAACTCTTTTGCCGACTCTGAGCGGTCTTCATCCTTTCTCTTATCTGACGGATCTTCTCCGTAGTCTCGCGGACTAAGTCCGGACCCAATAATATCTGCTCACCTATATCCCACCAGCACAATGGTGTCCTGCACTTCCTCCCATACAGTGCTTCGTATGGCGCCATCCCAATACTAGAATGGTAGCTGTTGTTGTAGGAAAACTCCACCAATGGAAGATGATCTTCCCATCGACCGCCACTATCGAGCACACAGGCTCTCAACATATCTTTCAAAGTCTGAATGGTCCTCTCAGTCTGTCCGTCCGTCCGCGGATGATAAGCTGTACTCGCACACACTTTCGTTCCCAATGCCATATTCAATGCCCTCCAAAACCGTGATGTGAACTTGGGATCACGATCACAAACAATGCTTGTGGGAACTCCATGAAGCCTCACAATATTCTTGAGATACTCGACTGCCAACTTCGCAACTTTGTGATTAGAACGCACCGGAATGAAATGGGCAGATTTGGTCAAACGGTCCACCACTACCCAAATAGAATCATTTCCTGCTCGGGACCGTGGTAATCCCGTGACAAAATCCATAGAGATACTTTCCCACTTCCATTCTGGTATGTTCAAAGGCTGCAACTGACCGGCTGGCTTCTGGTGCTCTATCTTGACCTTTTGGCAAGTCAAGCATCGAGACACAAACTCTGCTACATCCACCTTCATACCCGGCCACCAATATAACTGCTTCAAGTCTCTATACATCTTGGTAGACCCGGGATGTATCGAGAACTGACTCTGATGGGCTTCTTCCATAACTTGCTTCTTAATGCCCTCATCATTCGGCACACAGATTCTACCATCAAAGCAAACCATACCATCACTGTCTTCGGTGTAATTCGGCAATCTCTTTTGTGCTTGCAACACTAAATCAACTTCTTGGGCTGAGCGAATAAGATTTCTCAGAGAGCTCGAAATCTGAATGTGGCTCAACACAAGTCTACCCCTCCTTGGCTTCACTTTCAAATTGAGGTCTCGGAATGCTTCCAATAATGCCATCTCATGAATCATCAACTCTGCAATAAGGATTGACTTTCTACTCAAAGCGTCGGCTACAACGTTAGCCTTTCCCGGATGGTATTTCAACTCAAAATCATAATCCTTCAAGAACTCTACCCATCTCCTCTGCCTATTATTCAGCTCCTTCTGATCGAATAGATACTTAAGGCTCTTGTGGTCACTAAAGACTTCGAAACGAGACCCGTAAAGATAATGTCTCCAAATCTTTAGTGCAAACACAATCGCCGCCAATTCCAAATCATGCGTCGGGTAATTCTCTTCATGCGGCTTCAACTGCCTAGAAGCATAAGCAACACCATGTTGATTCTGCATAAGGACACATCCTAAACCTCTACCAGAGGCGTCACAATAGATTTGGAATCCTAAGGACGGATCTGGAAGAATTAGGACGGGTGCAGAAGTCAAACGACTTTTCAATTCTGCAAAACAATCATCACAGTCTGAGTCCCACACAAACGGCTGATCCTTGTGAGTCAACCGAGTGAGAGGACGGACTAGCTGAGAAAATCCTTGAATGAATCTCCGATAATACCCAGCTAATCCCAAGAAACTTCTCACTTCAGTGACTGTTGATGGTTGTTTCCAGTCTACCACAGCTTCAATCTTACTGGGATCCACTGCAACACCGGATAGGAATATCACATGGCCCAAAAACTTCACTTCGGGCATCCAAAAATCACATTTGGATGGCTTGGCAAACAACTTCTTCTCCTGGAGTACGTTCAGAACAATTCGGAGATGTCGCACATGCTCCTCAACCGTCTTAGAGTACACCAAGATGTCGTCAATGAAAACTACTACAAACTGATCCAAATATGGGTTGAAAATCTGATTCATATAATCCATGAATATAGCCGGAGCATTGGTTAAACCGAAGGGCATCACTACAAACTTGTAGTGTCCATATCTAGTACGGAACGCGGTCTTCGGAATATCCAAAGGCCGAACTCTTATTTGGTGATAGCCAGATCTCAAATCAATCTTCGAAAACACAGCAGCTCCTCTCAGTTGATCCAACAAATCATCAATTCTCGGCAAAGGATACTTATTCTTGATTGTTACCTTGTTCAACTGACGGTAATTGATGCACAACCTCATACTTCCATCTTTCTTCTTGACGAGTAACACTGGAGCACCCCATGGCGAGGCACTCGGCCGAATAAACTGCTTTGAAATTAAATCTTCCAACTGGGCTTTCAATTCTTTCAACTCTAAAGGGGACATCCTATATGGAGCTATAGAAATTGGCCTTGTACCAGGGATCAACTCTATTGAGAACTCCACCTCACGATCCGGAGGTAGCGAAGAAACTTCATCAGGAAATACGTCTAGAAACTCATTAACAACTTGTACGGAAGATAAATCCAGACCTGTTTCAGACGATGCAGACAACATCAAGACATAAGCTTCGGCGCCTTGGAACAAACAATCCCTAGCATCGGTGAATGAGATAACAGCTTCAGAATTGGCTGGTTGTGGCTCCATTGACTCGGAGGCAAAACCGACAGTCCGATGAAAACAATCAATGGTCACATGGTTGGCGGTCATCCAATTCTTACCTAGGACAATGTCCATACCCTTCATTGGCAAACAAATGAAATTTATGACAAAACTCCTGTCTCCGATAGATAGAAGACAGTTCTCACATAAGGACTGGGTTTGAATACTACCCTCGGCGGCAGTCTTAATAGAAAGCGGTTGGGACAACAATGTCAAAGATAATCCCAATCGGTCAATACAAACTTGAGATATAAAACAATGAGTCGCTCCCGAATCATATAAAATACTAACGGAGTTAGAGAAAAGAGATCCCGTACCCCTTAGTAGATTATCTGACGGTGTGACATTCTGGGCATCCAAGGTATAGACCCTGCCATGAGTTGTAGTAGCAGCACCATCCTCCTGACCCTTCTTCTTTGGACAGTTATTTGCATAATGTCCCACCTTCTTGCAGTAGTAGCACTGATTCGATCCCACTTGACACTTACCCTGATGGTACCTTCCACAGTTGGAGCACGTACTGAACCTGGGACCCATTTGATTGTTGGACGATCCAACATTCTTCTTACTCTGATTGAATACCTTTCTACTTGCATACAACCTCTTCAAATCACTTTCAGCTATATAAGCTTGCTGAACCATGGCCGCATAATTGGTATATGCAAAAGAACTTAGACTTTGAGCAATGTCTTCCCTTAACCCATACTTGTACCTATCGGTCTTCCACTTGTCATTGGGGGCATAACCAGCCAAACCGAAGAATTGATACAACTCTTCAAACTTGGCGGAGTACTGACCCACCGTTAGACTTCCTTGAGTGAGAGTTAAAAACTCATTCTCCTTGTCGAACCTCATTGCCGTCGGAAAGAACTGCTCCAAAAACACTTGTCTGAAATGCTCCCAAGTCTGGGGAGTACCCATAGTCACCATCATAGCCTTAACATTAGTCCACCAGTTGTGAGCTTCCCCTTTTAGCATATGGGATGCCAATCTTAACTTATTCTCATCCGTGACTTGCATAGTCAGGAAAATCTTCTCTATATCATCCAGCCAATGCTGGGCTTCCATGACAACCGGTCCTCCCTTGAACTCAGAGGGCTTCATCTTCAGAAATTCTGCATAAACTTGCTTGGGGTTAACTTGCGACTCTGGGGCCCGCTGAGGTTGAACTTGAGCATTCTGCTGCAGCGTTACCATATCTTCCAGCATCTTCTGCTGCCTTTCCATCATGCCTTGCATCCAAGCAGCATGCGGATCGATTGGTGGGGTGTTCCTTGATCCTCCTGCCATAATTCTGCAAACGATACACCAAGTATTAAGTTGATCAGTCTCAATGTCTCTTAGCTTCATAAGAAGCAAAATGGCAGAGTTACTCAAGGGACAAAACCACCCTAACTAATCTAAGCCCGACTAGGTCGAACTGCTCTGATACCATAATGTAACACCCCGATAATTCTAACATGTAGAATCACCGAAATGCACTACATGGCATACATCAGAGTAACTTCATGTTAATGAAATATTGAACACAACTAAAATTTTCGATATAAGTATCAATGGTTCAATGAACCTCCATGCATAATTCTGCAAGATCTGAAGTCTTAAGACTTAAACATACATTATCCTAGTGTTCAATACTCAAAACATGAAATTAGCGGAAAGGATTTATAACTTATACATGATAGTTATACAACCGATAACAAAAGTACTACAGAAGGGCAAGGGCCTAAAACATGAAACATAAACTTCCGGACTCCTCGAGTCACACCGGCTAACCGTGAACCTTCGCCTTAGCTTTCATTTGCTTCTCTGAAAAACCACAATACATAAAGGGTGAGATAAACATTATCTCAGTGAGTCCTATCGAGACCCCTGACCAACTCTAACGGTTTATTATACTTGAATCTGAACTCATGGCCCTAATAAGCGACCACGTGAATACATGGTGTTTTCTCGTAACTTGTAGCCCTAATAAGCGACTACTCGTTACATTTCTGATTTTTTCTGATGTAGCCCTAATAAGCGACTACGGATCATATTTTAACATGAACTTAGCACAACACCTCGAAGCCCGCCTTAGCTAAGGTTAGGACGTCTCAGTGAACCCATCCCCACTAATCCAAGTGAGCAACATGAGATCCTAGGTTCTGAGGCTCATGACTTCCCCTCCCCTAGTATGCTAATAACTGGAGGATCGTCATCCTCGATATACACAAGGTATACCATCTACCTTTCCCCGAGGGAAAGTAACTAGAATTGTGTTTACATGAATTAAGAGTTTTTATGTCTTTATAGACTTACAATCAATTAGCTTACATGACATGATGAACTTGAAGTTCGTTATCTTAACATGATTGGACTCAAGGTCCGTTAACATTTCTTGACTTATGTTCTCTCGCGTTCTCTAAGTACGGTTTTCCGTTGCGTTCATAACACACAAGTTTTCTATCAAACATGTTCAATTCCATGATATCAGTATCTTTACATTGTTGGAGAACCATGAGGAATGGATTAGAAGAGGATTAGAATCATTTGGGATGGATAAAAAGGTACTTTGAATTTGAGGATCAGAAGGTCTCACACGACCCGTGTGTGTAGGCGCACGATCCGTGCGCTGTTGAACAAAGTTGTAGAAGGTTTTCAGAAAGATACGCACGACCCGTGCGACTAAGCGCACGATCCGGGCGTCGTTGAATAAAAGTTTCAGAAGGATACGCACGACCCGTGCGACTAGGCGAACGATCCGTGTGTGTTTAAAAATTTAGTTCGTGTAGCATCAGATGGGGGCGCACGACCCGTGCACAGAGGCACACGATCCGTACGTCTCCATCAGTTTTCCAGAAAACAGACTTTTCATGAGTAAATTCCATTCCGCTCCGATTCCAGTTTCCCTTCCGATCGAGACTCAAACTTGAATACACACAGAACAGTATAATACAGCAATATATTCAAAATCAAACCAGCGCATCCAAACTATTACACATGCAATTGATCAATTTAAACTTGTAGTTTTCTGAAAACAGTTTTTCGACCTTATTTCTTCTCGAGACCAATTGTACACAACACTGGTTTTCGAAACAGAGAACTCAGAACACACAAAATCCCTAAGCGAGTTATAGAACTCACCTCTTTGAGGACAGAAGCTACCAATACCGAAACTCGGCAACAAGGACCACGGCAACTCACAAACTCTCCAACAAACCCTTCTAGGCAACCCAAAACTGAAACCCAAACCTCCTAGAGCTTGCACTTCGAACCCAGGAACTAAACTGCCTCCTAAGCTGCTCCAACACTCGGTTTAGGTACAGAAGTTGGTTTTAACACTTCCTTCACTCACATGCAACTCAGATTTTTAGAGTTTTGGTTAAATGGAGCTTGGTGGGTCTTCAATGGTGATTTGGGCTAGGAGGAGGGTGTTAGACTTATTGTATAACCTTAGAGGGGGGGTGAATAAGGTTATGAGTAAACATGGATTCTTTTCGCAAATGATGATTATATTCTTTTTCAAATCGGATGCGGAAAATGTGATTTGAACTTTTGGATATGAAGACAAGCAAGAGTTGTTTAAATTGTATTCAATATTGCCAATAAAGATATTATAATAGATAATCAGGATATTGAATTTATTAGATCTATTAGTGAGATAAAGATGATATATGCGATATAGTATATCTTAGAGAAGAGGGGTGGAAGATGATTGATGAGTATTGATAATATCACAATTGATATGTTTATTGATATGACAGAGTAGCAATAGTATTGAATAATATAAGCACAGTAATATTAGCAATAAACAGTAATAATGATAGTGATAATATCAATAAGCACAATAATATTAATAATAAACAGTTATAATAATAGTGCAAAATATAAAGAGAGAAGGGATAGAGGGACACAGATATTTAGCGAGGTTCGGGATAAAACCCCTACGTCCTCGGCCTTAGGCTTTTCAACCCTTGGACTTAGCAACCACTATATTGAAGAGAGTTTAATACAAACAGTCGACTTCAACACTAGTGAATCTCAATTCCTCTGAACTGAGAACCCAAGCACTCGCTAAGGATTTCAAAACCAACTCAATCACCCGATTGAGAGACCCAAGTAAAGCTTCTCAGGATTTCAAGAAAACCACTTAAAAGATATAACGAGTACAGAGTTGAGATCTATGATCCAATCACTTCTAGTAATATGTCAGTTTAGAAACTGAGAGAGATGAGTGATCTTAGGAAAATAGATGCTCTAAAATATGAAATCTTGTTTTTGCAAAAGCTTAAAGATTGGTATGACAATGGAAGCTAGCTTTGCAAAATTATAAAAGCCTTTTAGAAAAGATCTATGATTTTCAAAAGCAAAAGACTTTTAACAAGATCAAAACAATGAAGCTCAAGATCTTAGATCTAGATTTATAAAAACATAAAAGCTTTTGGAAATGATATGACAATTTCGAAATCAAAAGCTTTTAACAAAATAAAATTATGAAGCGCAAGTAAGATCTAGAATCGTATAGAGAGAAATTGTGAGATGAAGAGATGTGGAGGTGGTTTGAGAAATGAAATCAGATTCCTATTTATAGTGATAGGAGAGGTTCGATTTTTGCAAAATGCATTTATGGCTTGAGATAATCGATTGTCTCATGTAGTGCATATTGGTGATAATCGATTATGTCTCAATATGGAAGGTAAGGAAATACATCATAATCGATTATCCTTTGTAGTGGTATTGAGCAAGTAATCGATTATTTGCTTTCAATCAGGACAATAATCGATTATGGTATGGAGTTCATTTGAGTCGATAATCGATTATGGTTCTAAAAATGGAAGGTGAGGAATGCATCATAATCGATTATTACAAGTGGTAAATTTGAGCAAGTAATCGATTATTTGCTTTCAATCAGGACAATAATCGATTATGCATGTAATGGGAATAGGATGGTAATCGATTATGCTTTTCAAAAAAGGTAGGAATTGGTTCCAAGCTTTCCACAAAATTATTTTTAGGGTTTAGGTTTCCACCATATGCATGCATGCAATTTTAAAATATTTTTCAAAACTATTTTGATGCATCATGCATGTTTTGAAAAGTCATCTCTCTCAATAACTAAAATGTCATACACTTTAGGTGATAGGACCTTACAAGGTGTCCTAAAGAAGGCTTAGACACAAATTAGGGTTTTGAACTTCATATGTTGCTTCTTCTTCAAGCTTCTCTTCTTTTGTGTCTTCTTCTCTTTAAATTAAGTCCTGCACTTTGCTCAACTTGAAACATTAGTAGATATAATGTAATTTGTTATCATACAAAATAAAGGAGTGTTTACCCTTGGCTCAACAGAGGGGATGACTTCGAAATTACTATCAATGGGAAGAGGAGAATGACAGGAGTTCAGGGCTGGTTTTGGATGCTACATGCATCCACAATTTCGTGATCTCTCTCTTCCTCAACTTTCCCTCTCTCTCACGCCTAACCCTTCCTTTCTCTCTTCCCATTTTCTGATTTCCAGAAATAGTTCAAAGTGTTTCAGTTTTGTTTTTCAGCTGAAAGGAAATATATATATATATGGTATGGGGAAAAGATAGGTTTGCCCCTCACTTAACCTTCCTATCCCCTATGACTCCCATCAGCTCTAAGCATTCTACTAACATCCAATTAATTATCAATCACACACAATTTGCACATTTAATAAATCAATAAGTCATTTTCAGTATAAATAGTTCCCAACCAACTAAATTAAATCACTAATTATTATTTCATGCCAATTAATTAAAATAGCAAAATAGGGGATGTTACATTCACCCCAACTT
Source organism: Astragalus membranaceus (assembly GCA_039519185.1). Lineage (NCBI taxonomy): Eukaryota > Viridiplantae > Streptophyta > Magnoliopsida > Fabales > Fabaceae > Astragalus > Astragalus membranaceus. Next base: position 133,013,711 of record CM076850.1, read on the forward strand.
TTAAAAAATTTTGTCCTCAAAATTGAACAAACATACCTCACTCGAAAAGATGGGGGTATTTCACCCGCATGTTTTCCTCTACTTCCCATGTCGCTTCGTCAGGCGAGCCACCGTCCCAAAGCACCTTGACAATAGGAATTGATTTCGTCCGGAGCGCTTTCACGCCACGTTCGACGATCCTGACTGGAATAGGCTGATAAGATAAATTCGGGTGGATGTCAATCGACTCGAAATTTAACGGCTGACTAGGATCGGGAACATACTTCCTTAGCTGCGATACATGAAACACGTCATGTAATCTGGACAACTCCGGAGGTAAGGCAATGCGATACGCTACTGGTCCAATTCGCTCGGTAATCTGGAAAGGCCCAACATACCGAGGACTGAGCTTCTTCGCTCGCAATGCAATACCGGTACCAATGATTGGAGAAAGCCTCAAAAAGACATGGTCTCCTTCTTCAAATTCTAACGGTCTTCTCCTCTTATCGGCGTAACTCTTTTGCCGACTCTGAGCGGTCTTCATCCTTTCTCTTATCTGATGGATCTTCTCCGTAGTCTCGCGGACTAAGTCCGGACCCAATAATATCTGCTCACCTATATCCCACCAGCACAATGGTGTCCTGCACTTCCTCCCATACAGTGCTTCGTATGGCGCCATCCCAATACTAGAATGGTAGCTGTTGTTGTAGGAAAACTCCACCAATGGAAGATGATCTTCCCATCGACCGCCACTATCGAGCACACAGGCTCTCAACATATCTTCCAAAGTCTGAATGGTCCTCTCAGTCTGTCCGTCCGTCCGCGGATGATAAGCTGTACTCGCACACACTTTCGTTCCCAATGCCATATTCAATGCCCTCCAAAACCGTGATGTGAACTTGGGATCACGATCACAAACAATGCTTGTGGGAACTCCATGAAGCCTCACAATATTCTTGAGATACTCGTCTGCCAACTTCGCAACTTTGTGATTAGAACGCACCGGAATGAAATGGGCAGATTTGGTCAAACGGTCCACCACTACCCAAATAGAATCATTTCCTGCTCGGGACCGTGGTAACCCCGTGACAAAATCCATAGAGATACTTTCCCACTTCCATTCTGGTATGTTCAAAGGCTGCAACTGACCGGCTGGCTTCTGGTGCTCTATCTTGACCTTTTGGCAAGTCAAGCATCGAGACACAAACTCTGCAGCAAATCCATTCTGGGCAGTCTAGGTATTTCCTTCATAACTCTTTACACAGACATCCTTTGAAGTTCATTTTTGTTGATTCAGAAAGTAGACACGAAATCCTCCAGTTTAGGCACAAGAACCACTTAATTTGACTGAGTATTGTGGGAGAAAAATGATTTACAAGTTTTACTTTTGAATTAGCGCCAGTTTCGAATCAGTCGCAGTGTTTTAGCCATAACTCCCTGAATACTCATCACATCTGTGTGGGACTTGAACCATATGAAAGTAGACAAAACTATATACATATTAGGCACTGGTTTGAAAGGTTTTGGTTAATAATCGAATTAGTTATGTCTGTTGCAAAACAGCTTACAGATGCTGCCAAACCGGATTTGAAGAGTAATGGCCGCGTTCTCGGAGTCGAGGTTATATCGACATGAGAAGGGAATTACGTTGATGAATTGAGATTCATTTGGGTACACTCCAGTAGCTGGTTATGTGGCGGGTCTAGTTTTGAAGCGGTTTTGAGGTCGTTGAAGCGTGGGAATCAAATTCGGGGATTGTTCGAGCGGTTACGTGTTGGAGCGTTTCGAAGTCTCGGCAAATTCCGTGATTTTCATCACGACCGGTGAGTTTTACTCCTGATTAGGGTTTAATTCCATTGTTTACAAATGAGTTGTATTTCTGGTTCCGTGACAAAAAAATCTGATTTCGAAAGATTATCGAGTCGAAAACCGTTTTTCAGAAAATAACGTTTTACGGTTTTTATCGAATTTTATATGTGATTACATGTGCTGAAATTGTACTGGTATATGAATGGAATATTTGATTGTTTTGTTGGAAATTGGATTGGGTTTCGATTGGAAGCGATCGGAGAAGCGAAATAGAACGAAACAAACAAATAACGAATCTGCTACAGGCAGCACGGGTCGCGCCACCTATAGCACGAATCGTGCTAGACTTTCTGGTGGAATTTCAGCCTAGCACGGGTCGTGCAAGACCTTCTGCCACCGGTTGCCAAAATTTCGTTTCGCCGGCTCCTTTCGATTCCAAACCTCCTCTAATCTTCTTCCCAACAAATTGTGATGATATTACCTTGATAAAATCATTGTTTTGAAGGTGTTCAACTTGATTTTTGAGAAAAGGTTTTGAAAGTATAGATATTCAAAAAACCGAAAAGTAGACCGCGTGTGAGTACATGTTTTGAATAATAAAATGGATTACATGTCCAACTTGGTATCGTATTATAACGCCAGATGTCTAGTATCGTTCATCAAAACGGGTTATAGAACAACGATAGATATAGATCATATCAAATATTTAAGTCGGCCCAATGCGGGTGTGATATATAAATTATATCAAGTTGGGTGACCACCCGACGAATAGCATACTAGGCGGGGAAGTCATGAGCCCCTACCCTAGGCCCTGGAAAACGTTATGGAATAGTTACTAACGGGGGTTTATCGTGATTGTGGTTGTTTCACAGACGGTGTTATGCTAAGTTCAATGCACGATTCGTCGAGATTGTGGCTGTTTCACAATCGGTGTTTCGATTGGTAAGCTTGTAATGGTAAAGTAACTTACAAGGCTTAAAATAAATTAATAGCACATTAAATATCGTGATTGTGGCTGTTTCACAGACGGTGTTATGCTAAGTTAAGAACACGATTCGCCGAGAATGTGGCTGTTGCACGGTCGGTGTTTCGATTATTAAGCTTGTAATTGTATAGTAACTTACAAGGCTTGGAAACAAATAGTTAGCGCATTAGATACCGAGATTATGGCTGTTGCACGGTCGGTAAATGGCTAAGTATATATTTGAGTAAATAGTTTATAAATTAAACTATGTTGCAACGGTTTTCATAATTGAACCGAGTGCTTGTGAGGGGTTCGGTAGAACTCACTGAGACAAGTTGTCTCACCCTATCATCTGTTGTTGTTTTTACAGAGAATAGGAAACGGAAAAGCAAGCGGAATGGTCAGTTGTCACACTCGAGGAGAAGATTGAAGATTGACTCATTCCTAGTTGTTTATGTTTTTCTGTCGTTGTCTCTGTATTTGATATCATGACCCGAAATAGAGTCATGTTATGTATGAGTTTCCGCTGTTCCTTGTAAAGATGTATATCTAAGTAGGAATATTTTTTATATTCTGATGTGAACCAAATTGTATATTTAGGTATTTATTGTTTTAGAAATACCGGGGTGTTACAGTGTTGGTCTCTGTCGTAGGAACGAGAAGGGTGAGCTCGTGAAGGCCAAGTCAACTTGGTTCATTGGCAAGCCTCATCCTCAAGAAGCGGAAGCTCTGGGCTTATTGGAAGCCGTCAATTGGTTACGCGCGTTAGACATTCAACGCGTCACCATCGAGCTTGATTGTAAAGCCGTTGTAGATGAAATCTGTGGTGTGTAACTTTGTAACTAAATATGGCTCTATTATTAGAACTTGTCGTAACTTATTATCGTCTTTAGGAAGCTACACAGTTAGCTTTGTTAGGCGGCAAGTAAACTTTGTGGCTCATACTCTAGCTAGAGCATCAAGGGATTATGCTAGCCCCCACGTTTTTTATTATAGTCCTACTTGTATTGTGTAACACCCCCAAAGTAATTATTTTAATTACTTTGATGATTGGAGGCTATTAAATAATTTATTATTTTTGAATTGATAATTGAGATAATTGCTTGAATTGATGTGTATTGTGTGCTAGTTAATAAATGATTTAATGGAATTTGGGATCAATTAGTGATTAAAGGAAAGGGTAAGGGATAGTTGGCATTTCAATTACCCAACACACTAAAACCCACAAAAAACACCAACTGAAACCACACACATTGATTTATCCCCAAATCAGTTTTTGAAAAACCACATAGAGAGAAGAGAGGGAGAGTTGCGAGTTTGAAAGGGAGAAGAAGAGGGATTCACAAAAACTCACTCCAAATTCCAATCACCACCTGAAAATCACTCATCTCCATCACATTTGAAAGATGAGAGCTCAATAACCTCACTAGTTCATCTTCCTCTCCCCCATTCTTCCACCATTTTTGCAAAACACAAAGAGCTTGGGGTTGGTTTCAAAATCATGTTCTTGGTTTGCATGTCATATTTGGAGGGTCCCAAAGGTGATTCAGATGCTACATTGCCATTTCTAAGAGCCAAATAGAAGTTTTGAGGGCTAGGGTTCGAATGTGGGTATTTGGGGAAAGCTTGGAAGCTTGTGCGGTGCTCAAAGAGTCATATTCTCACTAGAAATTTGCATTTTTAGCAACTACATGTGAGTTCCTTACTTTGACTTCGCGTTTTTCCGAAATGCATGTTGTTTGGTGTGTGTACTCTGAATTGGAATGTTAGGGTTTCATGTTAGGATACTGATTTAAGTTGATTCTTGGTGCTTTGATTGTGTATAACTTGAATTGAAAAGTGTTTATGTTGAGATAGGTTCTGTAACACCCTAATATCTCTAATCAGTAGAAATTCTAAAATGTACAAGTTAGCACACATCAGAGTATAAATTTCTTGTATTGAACAAACTAAAACTCCTGAATACTAGTTCAAGGAGTCATACACATATCCTAAGTACTTCAAATAAACAACATCTCAAGTACTCATCTTCAGATTTTACTTAAATATAACATAACCTAATGTTCAATATCCAAAAGCAGAGAAATAGCGGAAACAGTGCTTACAAATTTACATGAGTCAAGTTACAAACCTGAGATACAAAGTAAACAAGGAAATAAAATAACATAGTCAGAGGCACTATGTCTCCATCATCATCTCGAGCACGTCACCTACTCGTGTCGCTTAGCTTTCCTCTATCCCTGTTTCTCTGTAAAACAATCAACATATAAAGGGTGAGATACAATCTCAGTGAGTTCTACCGTGACCCCTTACTACACTCGCGGTTCAATTATGAATCCTTTCCTCTATATGATTATGTACGACGTACCCAATTCCTTTCCGAATTGGCCAATAGCGTTGTGAGTTTCCTCTCAACCTAAGTACGCCTACTATTATTTTCTTTCTCGTAGTTTAATCTATAAACCACGTGTCCTTTACTTTAGCACAACACCAGCCCCAGACATGGTAATCCCGGTGAACCCCCTTCCACTAGTCCATACCATAGTGCATTGAACGGGGCCTGGGTTTATGGCTCATGACCTCCCCGCCTAGTATGCTACCTCATAGGGTCATCACCCATAACAGTATTTAACAATTAAATAGTCTTGATATATGTAATTATATCCCTCAATCAGTCCATTTACATTATACAGTCAATCAGTCATTTGAACATTTAGTTCCATATATTTACTTGTTTCATGTCCTCTCACGTGTAACTAACTTTATTTGCACAATTAAGCTAATCAGGGTAATACCACAATTCACGTCTAACATCATCATTTCTCATGCGTTATAATCAATTCATCATCAAATCAGTCACTTGATTCAAACATACCTAAACATCAGCATATATCATACATTTCAATAAACAGTCTAGGTGCAGTAAGTTTTCAGCAGTGGTACGTGAACTTCGACAATTTTTTTAACATAGCAAACGATATCTGAATTAGATAAACAACCACTTGTTGGAAAGCTAAGAGTGTCTAGATTCTGAATAAATTTTTAGTTTTGCAAACCAATGAGCCAATTAGTACAGTTTTCAAAAATAGACAGAATAATTCCTAGATTGGACAGAATCTGTTCCCTGACTTGTCGCACTTCTAAAATGACCAAAACTCAACCAATTAACATGAAACTGGAGCCTAAACCGTATAAAATTGAGTCTAGTTTTCAAATAATTAAAAATCATTCAAAAAGGAGTTCAATTGAAACTACAATACCCAAAAACTGACCCTATATCCAGAATGCTTCCAAAATATTACCCTAACTTGTGAAACCTATATATTGAGCTATACAACTCCAATTTTGATGAAACCAGTGCCAATTTAAAGAGCCTTAAGTCTAGTTTTCAAAAATGTAGGACATAGAATTTTGTGATTATCAGAATTCACGTAGTAGCCAAAATACTGAACACATATCCAGAGAACTTTCAAAAGTGAAATTTTAGTATCGATTTTTACTAATTCCCAGCAACCATCGGATTAAAATAAGCACAAAATACATATCAATTCCAGTCCAAACCATTCAATAATCAGTCCACACATCAATTCATAAATTGATCAATAAGCCATAAAACATAAAAAAAATTGAAAACGGTTTCTGACTCGTAAAATTTTCAAAAACGGACGAAACGAAACGAAACAAACCAACAATTAGACCAGCACATTTAGAAATAAAACCCCTAAACGTGAGTAAAACTCACCTATCGTGATGATAATCACGAAACCCCGAGACTTTACGAAACTCGAACGACCCGAAAACACCCGAACTTGCTCCGAACTCGTCCAAATGCTCCAAAACCGAACCCAACCTCTTCTAAACTCGAACCAAGCCACTGAACCTCCTCAAACACTCTCTCAATCAGCAATGTAGCTTGCTATTGAGCTTCAAAACTGAACCTTGAACCTTTTAGACCCATATGCTAGCCTCCAAGGTACAAAACTCCATTTTCTTCTCTATTTGGGCTTGAAGCTTCAACTATGGTGAAATGAGCTGTGGAAAATGGTGTCATAGTGTAGAGGAAGCGAATGGTACCACAAACTCTCACATGCTCTAAGAACTGATGGTGATCTTCCTCCTTCTTTCCCTCACTGTCTCTCTCTCGACCCCTTCTCTCTTTTTCTTTCTTTCCTAAAGTTTGCTGAATAATAAGGAATGAGAGGGAGAATGTTGTTTTGATGGATTTGTGGCTGAAGTTTAAGTGGGTGGTAATTGACCAAACTACCCTTGGTTGCTAATCTTCACTAAAATCCATTTTTAATCCCTCAAATACAATCAATCACACATAATTCACATCACATAATCAATTAAATGGCATTCTCCTAACTATAACATTTCAATGACTCAATCTATTATTTAATTCAATAATCAATCGTAAGTATAATGTAAAATGACTATTTTACCCTTGTACTCTAATTACTCACTTATAAAGTTATACCTCAATTTCTAACTAAAGAATCAAACTATAATTCATGTGTTTCACATAACTTAGCAAATAATTAATGCTTTCATAATTCTAACATGTTCAATGCTTTGATTTGTTACTTAATCAAATAAGCAATGGCTACTTAATTTCGATAGTCGAAATTAACCGAATTAGGGATGTTACAGGTTTAGTGTTTTGTGCATAACGTTTTCCATAGAACCCCTCTTTGAATGATTTCTGTCCCATTGTAAAATAGACTTCCAGATCTTCAATTTGGACACTTTGTTTGCTTCATTTGGTTGAGAATTCAAAAAGAAAACTGAGTTACAAGTTGGACAACAGTTGCTGTCCTGTTTCTGTACCTGTATGTTTTATTTCGAAAAACTGTACTTTTGGCTACATAAACAAATAAATAAAAATTATATTCAGAAACTAGACACTCTAAGTTTTCCAAAGAATATTTGTTTGCTTAATTTCGACATTGTTTGATATGTTAAATAAATGAGTAAAGGCCCATTTTAGTCCTTGACAATTTTTCAACAGGACAATTTGGTCCCTGACAATTTTTTGGGACAAATAAGTCCCTGACGTTTTCAAAACGGGGACAAATTAGTCCCTGATGTAAGGACTAATTTGTCCCCGTTTTGAAAATGTCAGGGACTTATTTGTCCCAAAAAATTGTCAGGGACCAATTTGTCTTATCGAAAAATTGTGAAGGACTAAAATGGGCCTTTACTCTAAATAAATTGTCGAAGTTTACGTACAGTTGCTGAAAAATACTGCACATTAAGTGTTTAGTAAAATGCTTGAATGATGCATTTATTTCACTGTTATAATGTGGATTGGATTTGACTTGGACTGATCATTAATGATAGGTTTACCGAATGCGAAAAATTGAATTGTCTAAGTAAACAAATGCATAATGCACCATGGGGATGACGATCCCAAAACCATTGTAGCACACCTAGTGGAGGGAAGTCATGATCCCGAAGCTAGGGCTCTGACATTATTTGGCAGTGATTGTCGGATTCGGGTTTCCGTTGAGATTGAGTGATTTGTTCTCTCGGATTGTGCTAAGCCATGGGAAGAAAACACAGTCAAGGAAAACACCGAGAGAGGAACTGTGAAGGGTCGCGAATGAACTCATTGAGATTTGTAATCACACTGTTTTTATGTGGTGTTTTCAGATGTACAGGGTAAAGGGAAGCAGACTGAGGAGAAGTAGCAAATGCCTTAGCTACTTAGTTGGATGGGAGATCCTTTGAGATCTCTATGTCATATTTGCTTCATTTTCCTTTTCATGTATTTTGGACCTAAATCCTTGAATTACAGTCAAGGTCGTGTAATTTTTATAAACCTTCTTGTAGTTGGACCATAGTTATGTTTATTATATCGAATTTGTACCTATTAAGTACTTAATTCGGATTTGTATTTGGGAAATTTTATCTCAAGGCTATGTTAAGTGGTTTCAATCCACTTTAGTTTTAATTTGGTCCAACATTATGAGCAGGTTTATACTCTGATTTGTTATGATTATGTTAATGGTTTTAGTTCACCTAGTTGTGGTCTTAAGGTGTTACATATTGCAACCATTTTTTTGGACAAAAACTAGTATTGCAACCTTGATTTTGAATGGAACTAGTAGGATACCCGTGCATACGCACGGTGGCTTTCGTGTTCTTTTTATTAATGAACTTAGACAGTATTTAAATAGTCTGAACATTACCCCGTGAAAATAAAGACAAATTTAAAGTAGATAAAAATGAGTTTCAAATAAAAAATAGATAAATATTAAAATATAAAAATGTGAAAGTATCATTTTAAAACAATCTGGGCATTTATCCCGTGTTTTTTATATATCGGTGCAGTGTTTTTTTATATATCAGTGTTGTTATCCCGTGTTTTTTTATATATCAGTGCAGCTATCCCGTGTTTTTATATTTATCATTGTAGTTATCCCCGTATTTTTTTTATATTAGTGCAGTTATCACATTTTTTTATGTATCAGTGCAGTTATCTCATAGTTTCAATTGATTAGTAGATTATAGTAGATAGTAAAAGATAGATAATAGATTATCAATAAGAAATATTTATCCCGTATTTTTTTATATATCAGTGACAATCATTTGTCCTTTTTTAGATATTAGTGACAAATACTTTTTTTTGACAAAAACAAACTCATACTATTTCATTCATAATTATAGTCTCAATACAGGATGGAGTAAAATCAAAAACATAGGAACAAGCATTCAATCTTGACGCTCTCGCTAACGTATGAGCTACAATATTTACTTGTCTCCTCACAAAGCTTACCTGAAAGCTTGGAAAACTAGATAAATAATTTCTACAATAAGACAAAAGCACATCAAATTCGGTGCTAGCCCGTAGGTCTGTCTTCAATCCATTCGCAACTGGTAAACAATCCAGCTCTATGGATACTGATGTCAGTCCCAAATCTCCCAACCAAAGAAGAGTTTGCCAAAGTCCCATCGCCTCTGCTTCTTGAGGTGCTGGAGTATCATTAAACCACATTGTTTTACCTTTAAAGAAAGCACCTGAGGAGTCCCGAATACACATACCTATGCCATATTTATTATCATTTGCAAATAAAGTCGGGTCGACGTTGCACTTGAACATTCCGGTTGCTGGTTTTTCTCATCTAATATGCTGTTATTGTTGATTTACTGCTTCAGCTGCATTAGGCCGAAGCCTCACCAGCCCCCACTCGTGGAAAAAATCCATTCCGCGATTAGCTACTTGACCGACCGGCTGCAACACCCGTCTCACACCTTGTCATTCCTCCTACGCCACAAAGCCCACAACACCATAACAAATCTGTTTTTATCACAGCCTGATAACGTGAGCATCAACTTGAAAAAACATTCGTGAAAACTTTTGGACTCGTCCATTGCTGTCTTCACTTGCTGCAACAAGCCAACGCTATTCCACACATTTTCAGCATGTAAACAATCGAAAAAAGTATGCCATTCATTCTCCGGATTCCCTTCACACATTGGACAATGGTTCTCACACATGACATGACGACGAAGAAGATTACTGCGCGTAGGCAGCACCTCCCTCACAGCACGCCACAGAAACAGTTTTACCTTTGGAGGAATTCTCATCTTCCAAATGCTCATCCACTCACCATCTATGCGTAAACTAGAGCTATCCACAAGGTCTTCCATTATGGAAAAATAGGCTGACCTCACAGAATAATTCCCATTCCTGCTCCTGCTCCAAATCAATCTATCATTATCATTTGTTATAAACATGACATGGCTTTAATAATTGCTGCATCCTAAGTATTAAAAATCTGGTCTACTAACCGTACATTCCACTCACTAGTAGATGGATCATATAAATCTTTAACAGTGAAATGTTCAGTTCCAGGTACAATTGAGGATCTAACAAAACTTTCTTTTCTTCCTCTAAGCCATGGTTCACTCCACACCGGCACACCCTCTCCATTACCAATCCTCCACCTAGCACCCAAATTAATAACCACCTGAGAAGCGAAGATACTACACCACACATAACTGGGATTATGACCCAAGCGAGCCCCCATGAAATCCCTTTGAGGAAAATATTTTGCTTTGAACACTACTAATAATAGTATCTGCATGCGTCACAATGTTCCATGCTTGCTTCCCTAGCATTGCCAAGTTGAATCCATTAAAGTGTCGAAAACCCATACCTCCAAATTCTTTCCGGATAGTGAGCTTATCCCAGCTAAACCAATTAATACCTCTCCTTGCTCCACGGTTAGTACCCCACCAAAAGGAATTCAACATTCTTTCCAACTCTTCACCTAAAGTGGTTGGAATTAGAAAAGCACTCATACAATAAGTGGGTATAGATTGAGCTACCGATTTCAATAAAACCTCTCTACCTGTTTTGGATAGATGCTTCCCAGACCAACTTTGAATACGCTTCCACATTCTATCCCGGAGATAGCCAAAAATCTGCTTCTCATTTCGACCAACCATTGACGGGAGCCCCAAATACTTGCCGGTGCCTAAGCTTTCATTAACTTCAAGTAAAGAAATCACCTCTTCCTTATTCTCCGGAGTTGTGTTCCTGCTAAAGAAAATTTATGACTTCTGCATGTTAATTGCTTGACCAGAAGCCCTTTCATAAGTGTTTAGAATATTTTTCAAATTTCTACTCTCCCTGCTATCTGCCCTGCAAAACAAGAAATAATCATCAGCAAAAAGTAAGTGTGTAAGGGATGGTGCCCCCGTACACACTCTCACTCCATGAATGTCTCCTCTAGCCTCGGCTCTTTTTAGAAGTGTAGTAAGTCCCTCTGCACAAATTATGAAAAGGTAGGGTGACAGTGGGTCACCCTGTCTAAGCCCTCTCCCTGGTGTGATGGGACCGACTCTCTCACCATTAACCAAAACTGAGTAGCTCACTGTTTCCAAACACATCACCATCCAACTAACCCACTTCTCATCAAAACCAAGGTTCAACATCATATACCTCAAAAAACCCCAGTCAACACGATCAAACGCTTTGCTAATATCAACCTTTAACGCCATCTCTCCAATCTTCCCTTTGGTACGACACTTCAAGTGATGAATAGTTTCAAACGCCACGAGTACATTATCAAGAATGGAACGGTTCTCAACAAAAGCTGACTGCTCTATTCCAATGCATTTAGGCAATAACGGCTTGAGACGGTTGGCAAGAACTTTGGAAATAATTTTATACATAACATTACAGAGAGATATAGGCCTCAAATCCTTCATAGACATGGGATTGTCTACTTTAGGAATTAAGACAATATTGGCATCATTCGGGCTCCCAGGAAATTCACCAGTCTCTAGCCATTCCTTTCCCGTGTGAAACAACTCCATCCCACAGAAATTCCAAAATCTCTTGAAAAAAGCCGGATTCAAACCATCCGGACCCAGTGCCTTATCAGAGTGCATTGTAAAAAGAGCATGTTTAAATTCTTCAAATTCAAGAGGCTTTAATAATTGCTCATTATCTTCTTGATTAACCCGAGGCTGGACCAAGGAAATAATGGGCTCATAATCACCCACGGTACGTTCAAAGAGGGAGTTAAAATACTCCTTGGCTATATTACGCATCTTGTTGAGTTGTTGCTGTGAATAAGGAAATAAGGAAATTGTAAATAGTAGATTTGTAGATTTATTTATATGTATTTGGCCCAGGCCCGTTAGGTTTTCTCAGGGAAAAGCCTATTTAAAGGCGTTTGTGCTTGTACTCAAGGGATCGAATCATAATCAATAAAACGGAACTACAGCTACTCTGTAGTCGCAGACGTAGGCAAAGTAAGTCAGTTCATGCATTCTCCCCGTCATCTTCCTTGGCAGCGGTTCGTCGTATAATTCGCTACTTGAAAGGTACCTCTCAACGAGGTTTATTCTTTCCTAGTGGAACCCCCCTTAAGTTGAGTGCCTACAGTGATGCTGATTGGGCTGGGTGTCCTGACACCCGCCGCTCTGTCACTGGTTGGTGCATGTTTCTTGGTTCTTCGTTGATCTCATGGAAAAGTAAGAAGCAAGCGAGAGTCTCTAAGTCCTCAGCTGAATCAGAGTATCGTGCTATGTCTACGGCATGCTCCGAAATACTTTGGCTTCGTGGTCTTTTGGGTGAACTTGGATTTCCTCAAACTGAACCGACTTCTCTCTATGCTGACAATACAAGTGCCATTCAGATTGTTGCAAATCCGGTTTTTCATGAGCGTACTAAGCATATCGAAGTTGATTGTCCTGCTATTCGTGAAGCCTATGATAATCATGTTATATCCATCCCTCATATCAATACTCAATTTCAAGTTGCAGATATTTTGACCAAAGTTGTTCCTTGTCCGCGCCATCAGTTTCTTGTCAGCAAATTGATGCTCCTTGATGACCCGCATCAATTTGAGGGGGGGTGTGAATAAGGAAATAATTAAATTGTAAATAGTAGATTTGTAGATTTATTTATATGTATTTGGCCCAGGCCCGTTAGGTTTTCTCAGAGAAAAGCCTTTTTAAACACGTTTTGTGCTTGTACTCAAGGGATCGAAACCTAATCAATAAAACGGAACTACAACTACTATGTAGTCGCAGACATAGGCAAAGTTTGGCCGAACTGCGTAAACAATATTGTGTGTCCTGTTTTGATAGTTGCTTCCACACCATCATCACCAATCAATTTTGTAATATGATTTCGCCTCTTTCGTGCACTTGCCATTGCATGAAAGAAACGAGAGTTTGTATCCCCGTCCCGGAGCCAATATACTTTAGCCCGTTGCTTCCAAAAAGCTTCCTCTTGTGCCAATAGTGTACTCAACCGACGTTTCTTCTCTAATAACAACGAGTCATCATTCCCACCAGGCATCAATCTCAACTCCTCGATACTCCTACGACAATCATTGATGTCCACACGGTAACGAGCTCTAAGTCTCCTTCCCCAAGCATCCACGACTTGAGTGCAGTGACTCATTTTTGACATAAAATCCATTCCACCATTAACGTTCCAACTCTCCTCCACAACCAAAGGGAGCTCCAGTTCTTCTAGCCATGCGTTTTCGAACTCGAAAGAACGATGGCCAGCTCTACGATCCCACTTATTTAATCGGAGCCAGAGTGGTGAATGGTCCGACTTATTGGAGACACCATTAATAAACTTATTATGAGGGAAAGAATCCGGCCAGCTTTGAGTTACAAACACACGGTCTAAATGCCCCTCCTTCACTACCTGAGTACCCACACTCTTGGTCCAAGTATATTGATACCCCTCCATAGGTAAATCCAGCAATCCACACTCTTGCACAACTTCCTGAAATCCCCTGATAACCCATGGTTGCCGGTCATTTTGTCCTCGGGTATCTTCATTTGAAAGAATGTCATTAAAATCTCCCATGATACACCATGGAAAATCATTGTCCCTGGATAGATGTCTAAGAAGGTCCCAAGATTCTCGCCTCCTACCACTCTCCGGATAGCCATAGAACCCAGTGAGTCGCCACACAGGGCGCCCCACACAATTAACTTCCACATTTATAAAATTTTGTGCATAGTTCAAAATGGTGCAGTTAAAAGGGTGTCTCCACAACATAGCAAGTCCCCCACTTCTACCAATTCTGTATTAGTGACCTACTCAGTTTAAATAGTCGTTAAACCTTCTTATTTTTTAGATAGTAGGTTTATAGTAGCCTTCAAAAATTATAATTATCAAAGGAAAATATTAATCTCGTATTTTTTTTATATATTACTGCAGTTATCCTGTGTTTTTTTATATATCAGTGCAGTTATTTCGTAGTTTCAATTGATTATTTTAGTTGATTAGTAGATTATAGTAGATTATCAGTAAAAAATATTTGTTTTAAATATTAATTAGTAGTTTGAATAGTCATTAAGTCTTCTTGTTTTTTAGATAGTAGGTTGGTAGTAGTAGTCTTCGAAAATATTAATTATCAATGACAAATATTAGTCTCGTGTTTTTTATATATCAGTGCAGTTATCCCGTGTTTTTTATATATCAGTGCAGTTATCTCGTAGTTTCAATTGTTTATTTTAGTTGATTAGTAGATTATAGTAGATAGTAAAAGAGAGAGAGTCGATTATCAATAATGTGATAGTAAAAGAGAGATAGTAGATTATCAGAGAGAAAACTTAAAATTTTAAGGTGATAACTTTTTCCAAAAATGTGATAGTTTTTTTTTTTTAGTGTGACTCATTTACATTTTTATAGGTAATTTTAGTAGAGTAGTGTTTGTATAAATTTAGAAATTTAGTTAAAAAAAAACTAAAGTGAAATGATAAGAGAAAAAAAAGAATTGTTTATGAGAAAAGTAAAAGTAAAGTAAAAAGAAAAAGGAAGAAAGTGAGTGTAAGAGAAAAGTGAAAAGGAGGAAAGAGAGAGTAAGAAGAAAGAGAGAAAAAAAAGAAGAAAGACGGTGTAAGATGAAAAAGAAAGAAAGAGAGGGTAATTACATTTTTACCCTTAAATTAGATATGTGTCTTGTTAATAAGAGATCCAAATTGGTAATTTCATAGAAGATTTGTTTGTATAAATAGATTTAAAATTTTAAGGTGATAACTTTTTCAAAAACTGTGATAGTTTTTTTTTTTGTTTTTTAGTGTGTCTCATTTACATTTTTTTTGATAATTTTAGTAGAGTAGTGCTTGTATAAATTTAGAAATTTAGTTAAAAAAAACTAAAGTGGAGTGATAAGAGAAAAAAAGAATTGTTTATGAGAAAAGTAAAAGTAAAGTAAAAAGAAAAAAGGAAGAAAGAGAGTTTAAGAAAAAAGTGAAAAGGAGGAAAGAGAGTGTAAGAATAAAGAGAAAAAAAGGAAGAAATAGAGTGTAAGAAGAAAAAGAAAGAAAGAAAGGGTAATTACATTTTTACTCTTAAATTAGATATTTGTCTTGTTAATAAGAGATTCAAATTGGTAATTTTATAGAAAGTTTGTTAGTATAAATAGATTTTAAATTTTAAGGTGATAACTTTTTCAAAAAATGTGATATTTTTGTTTTTGTTTTTTAGTGTCTCATTTACATTTTTATAGGTAATTTTAATAGAGTAGTGTTTGTATAAATTTAGAAATTTAGTTAAAAAAACTAAAGTGAATTGATAAGAGAAAAAAAGAATTGTTTATGAGAAAAGTAAAAGTAAAGTAAGAAAAAAAGTAAGAAAGATACTGTAAGATAAAAGTGAAAAGGAGAAAATAGAGCGTAAGAAGAAAGAGAAAAAAAAAGGAAGAAAAAGAGTGTAAAAAGAAAAAGAAAGAAAGAGAGAGTAATTACATTTTTACTCTTAAATTAAACATGTGTCTTGTTAATAAGAGATCCAAATTAGTAATTTCATAGAAAATTTGTTTGTATAATTAGAAAATTAATATGTGTCTTCTTAATAAGATATACAAATTAGTAATTTCATATAACATTTGTTTGTATAAATAGAATTAGATTAGATAGCATAAATTTGCTTTGGTAAAAAAAACAACAATTTGTTGGTTGGTTAAAAACAATATTTATGAGAGATTCATAAATATTTTTGTATATATTAAAATTATATAATTTTCACCGTTTTTTGCAAGCAGATGAATTATATCTAATGTTTTTGTTGTGTTTGACCGCATTTATTTGATCTAATTATAAATTAATATAATTTAAATTTTGTCAAAAAAAGAATATAATTTAAATAGATGATACTAAAATCAACAAAATGAAAGCAAAAAAAGAAAAAGAAAAACTAAAAATTTTACTTAAAAAATAAAATAAAAGAATTCAATATTTTATTACTCGCATGGAGTGATAGAGTGGAGGAGGAAAGAGACAGCTGCAGAAGAGGAGCAGCTAGTGTCTTCTGCGATCTATAATCTACTACCGTTACGCTCTCAATCTCCGACACTTTCTTCTCTCCCTCAATCTGAATTTCCACCATGATTTCTGCAAGCAAAATCAAATCCGTTGATTTCTACAGGTCGGAATTTTCTTCTCCTTTTTCTTCCTTTTGTCTTTTCCCTTCTGAATTTGCACATTCATGCCTTGGATAGTTGTGATGTGAATTTGCTTGCGTAATTAGCTTGGTTGAATTATATCGCATTCATTCACAAGCTCTTTAGAAAGAGACTCAGCGCGAAAATGCACAGCGTAAGATACAACCAATACTGATTTTAGCATTAGCATTAGTGAAAGAACTGAATTATAGCGTGAAGATTAATATCAAACACGACGAAATTCGACTCTTCTATCATGATTTGAAATTATGAAGTGACTTGTTGTAAATTTTAACAATAATTTTGTGATTTTTGTTAACACGGATACCACCACCATGGATGCGAATTTTGTGAATTTGAATTATTTATGAATGCTTGTGAGTCTCTTTTTATTGTTTTGTTAATAATACTTTTGTTACGTACATGTTGTTAACTTTGATCAACAGAAAAATCCCAAGAGATTTGACCGAGGCATCTCTGTCGGGAGCAGGACTATCCATTGTGGCAGCTCTTTCCATGATGTTTTTATTTGGAATGGTCAGTTGTTAAAACCCCACCCTGTTTCTAGCTTCTAGATTGTTGAACATAATGTGTGTATTCTACATTGATACTGGATCATTTACTAATTACTGCCTATGCCTCAAATTGTGAATATAGTTTTCTATTTAATTTTGTCAAGTTTCAATAGGTGAATCAGTTGTTAAGATTCATTTTGATGTTTGCGTTTTAATTTTGTTTCAGGAACTAAATAATTATTTGTCTGTCAGCACCTCTACGACTGTGATTGTTGACCAGAGTCCTGATGGTGATTTTTTACGTATCGATTTCAATTTCAGGTAAAAGCATAAGTATTTATTTACCGTCTTTGGTTAAATATGATATGTCTGGAAGGTAATGGTTATGGATGCTGATGTTGCAACTATTATTTGATAATATACCCAAACTATTGCCAGTTTCATGGTTCCCCTGATTCTTGATATACAGCAACAAATACAAGCTTCTGTCTACTTGTATTTGCGAATTGAAGCTCTTTTTATGAAGAATGCGGAACTGTCCCGCTAGGGAATTTATAAAGACCATTTTGTAGGAGATCGTTGAATTGTTTGCTATATAGTATTGTCTAATTTATTAAAAAAGTGCTTTGTAGTTTGACATTTTGGAGGTTTAAAATTATCTTGTAGAAGGAAGGTGTGTTACTAGTTTGTGGCCCAGTGCTAACAATATTCATAATGTACGTCATGCCTTTTAAGCTCATTTCCAAATTGGGTGTGGGTTGGCTTTTTGATGAAACTGGGCCAGCTTCTTATTGGATCATTGTTGAAATTAGGAGTTGGATGGGGGATATTTAGAGATAAATTAATCATTAAAAAGCTGGGTGTCATTGTTGATACTTGATGTGTAATGATGGTTTGTGAAATTGATATGAAATCCAAGCATTGCCAAGGCGATGCCTTCATCTTTCACAACTCATCAGTTTTTCTAAAGAGTTTTGAATCCTTCCCGACTTTTTCAGTTCTTGTAGCTAGCCATAATAATATTATGTTAGTTTAATTTTAAGGCTATTTATAAACTGTATCTTCCTTCCTCTTTCTCTGTTGTTGCTGACTGATAGCTTCAACTTATCTTGCAGCTTTCCTGCACTCTCATGTGAGTTTGCATCTGTTGATGTGAGTGATGTGCTTGGAACTGTAAGTTTCTACTTTCAATCACTTCGTTTTCTTATTCTTTCTTATTGTTATACTCACTTATGATATGATATCTTATCTCTTGTTTCCTGAGGTTATGTTACATGTCCCTAATTTTTTGCCTCTTATTTACAGAACAGGCTCAATATAACAAAAACAGTTCGCAAGTTTTCTATTGATTCAAATTTAAGACCTATTGGCTCTGAGTTTCATTCAGGAACGGTTGCAAATGCTGTTAAGCATGATGAGGAAGTTGATGAAGAATTCGTTGAAGGTTCTTGGCCACTCACAACAAAGAACTTTGATAAATTTGTTCATCAGTAAGTGGACCAGTACTGAGATTGATTCATTAGAATTTTTTTGGAGTTATGTGAAAGCTCATTTTCCATTCTTTCACATGAATTGCATGGTAGTTGTGCATCATTTACACCATTTTCAATAATCCTTTTGCAGGTTCCCAATTACAGTTGTAAATTTTTATGCACCTTGGTGTTCCTGGTGCCAACGTTTGGTAATTATTTAATCCCAGTTCTTACTCTCATTTATATTTCGGGAAATAAGGGTGTTACTTGATGTTTTTGTTGTTTCCTAAGTAGATTGAATTTTCTGTTTCTTTTTCAACTATGTCTTATTTTTCCTTAAAAGACAAGTCTCCCCTTAGCTACAAGTCCAACAGTAGTGGAAAAGTCTAATTCAAATCATCAAATGTTTAGTGCATCTTCATTTCACTTCACCATCGGTTACACTTCAGTAGTGACTAATGCAAAGTCAGGACTCGCGATGCAGAAGATTAAATGATATGGCATGCAAAGGGTGCTAATAGCTGCATATATTCTGTCCAATAAGATTATTAGCCAATTGCTTTCATACAATGAAAAAATTATGTAAAATTATATTGAAAAGAAAGAAGAGTAGGAAAGAATAGGAGAGAAAACTTTCCTTCAAGGGTTTCCCCTTTTACAATTTAGCCTCTGCCCATTGACCAAAAATATACAAATCAGAACCTGTTTCTCCTCTGGCAATAACCTCCTATTTATACAAGACAAGACTATAGCTGCCCATCAACTAATAACTGCCCTAACTAACTCCGTAACCCTATATTGTTACGAATTCCTCCTTATCCTATATCCTAACAGATTATCATCCACTTTTTTCTTTCAGAAACCTTCATGGGAGAAGGCAGCTAAAATAATAAGAGAGAGGTATACATTATAGAGTTGTTTGAAATTGTAGAGTTGTTTTTATCATCACTTGGCTAATTTGATGTCTCACATAGTGACAAAAAAGTCTCACATGTATATTGTTACATTTTAATTAGATATGATCCAGAAATGGATGGGCGCATTCTTATGGCAAAGGTAGATTGCACTCAAGAGGGTGATTTATGCAGAAGGTACTGTTGCTGTTTTTCTTACTTGCAGTTTGTTTAGTTTTCTACCAATTCTTTTCTATCCATTATACAATGAATTTGATTTTCTTTCATTTTAATGTCCAGGAATCACATACAAGGGTATCCATCTATTCGCATCTTTCGTAAAGGAAGCGATGTCAGGTAATAATTCATTAAGTAAAACCATTCCTTACTATGTAAATCAACAATCTCGTGTATACTATGTATTTCTGTTTATTGTTGAATTGTTATTATAATGCATTAGTATCATTGGAGTTACCCTTGTGCAAGCCTCATAATGAATATATACTCGTCTGCTTATTCCTTTTAGAGTATGATATATGTATTCAGTTGTGTGATTGCATTAGTTTTTTTGACTTGTATAATGCTGTGTTTTTTTTTCTTTCATAAAATATGGGAATGGGCCTAAAACTCAAATCTAGAATGTGTAGTGGTAGAGGCGAAAATTAAAATCTTAAGCGGTTAGATGTTAGGATGAAAGGGATGGAATGAACTAGGTGGGAAAGGACGAAAGGTAGTGACTATCCTTCACTGGGAAATGGTAAGTATCGTGAAATCATTTTGTGAAAATGGATATAAACAGATAGAAATGAGTTGATTTGTTCAAACACATTTCTTTTTCTGCTATTGGTTGAAAAAAAAGATAAAACAGGTGCAAGGTGTATTCCTAGACCAGTTTGTGAAAACCATTTTTGCAATATGGCATGGCGGCATGGCGCTGCTGTATTTCCTGTTGATCAACTGAGTATTTAAAGAAATAATATTGATGAGGAATTTACCATTAGGTAAAGCTATCCTGGCAAAGTTATCAGAACTTTAACTTTTAAAACTTCTCAACGAATCTCAACGAATCTATCACTAGTAGACAAGATCAACTTTATTATAATGATTGGTTCTCCTCCTTTGTATTTAGAGGTTTTTCAATTCATTTTCAGCCAAATCTGTTTTATTTTTCACGTGTGCGATTTTGGCGGTGATTGGATTTCTAAACGTTAGGATTTTCGTATTTCTTATTAAAGCTTATTTGTTGAATGCTTCCTATTTCAGAAGTGACCATGGACATCATGAACATGAGTCCTATTATGGAGATCGTGATACAGAAAGCCTAGTAAAGGTTCACAATATTTAATTTTAAGCTAGCATAATTTGAGTCATATTTCACTAACAATAGACTGCTTGATGCTTTTCAATGTAATTAAACCTCACTCTTCCGTCTGCAGACAATGGAGAATTTAGTGGCATCTCTCCCAACGGGATCTGAAAAGCCAGCTTTGGAGGATAAATCCAATGCAACAGAGAATGCAAAACGACCAGCACCGTCAACTGGTGGATGTAGAGTTGAGGGATATGTGCGTGTGAAAAAGGTAAATTTCCAAAGGGTTAAAGTTTAACCTTCAACTGTTAATTCTATATTTTTGTGTATTTATTCAAGTTTTCTAATGTTACCAAGAACTAAGATTTTCTTATATTGCCCTGGAAGTAACCGATCAAACTTTTTTTTTGCTTTTAATAGAAACTTCAGATGTTAACACTAAAATCATAAAAAAAAATAAGGAAATTAACATATTCTAGATTTTTTTCCTAGATTTTAATTATAATATGTTGAAAGAAATATAATTTTTTTGGACTTTGCAGGTTCCAGGAAGCTTGATTGTCTCAGCTAGATCTGCTGCTCATTCCTTTGATGCTTCTCAAATGAACATGTCACATGTCATAAACCATCTGTCTTTTGGAAGGAGAGCTACGACCAGAGCCTTGAGTGATGTGAAGCGTTTGCTACCTTACATAGGTCAAAGCCATGACAGGCTGAATGGCCGGTCATTCATCAATACTCGTGATTTAGAAGGAAATATTACTGTAAGTTTAATATTTTATATTAAAAAAATCTTATAACTCTGTCAGCTTTTTACTAATGGACTTTGTATGGTTAGTATATGTTGAGATTCAGAACAGAGAGAGATAGAGAGAGTTTGGTAAGCTGATTTCATTATGAGTAAGTGAATGAATTACAACAGTGAGGCTACTTATATAGTAAGCCTTTAGAGAGTACAGTAACAGGTCTTAGTAAAGACCCACTATATTAACACTATACTGAAGTAAAGGAAATACAATGCAAATACAAAGATTTATATCCTAACACCCCCCCCCCCACAAGCTCAAGGAGGGTGTGAAGCTGGGGCTGGAGCAACCACTTGAAGCTTGGATTTTGGCAGAAGACAGAGGTTTGGTAAATATGTCAGCCCACTGTTCAGTCCCTGGAACATGATATATGTGCAGTTTCTTAGATAAGACTCTGTCACGAACAAAAAACAGATCCAATTCCATGTCTTTGGTCCTTGCATGAAGGACAGGATTATGAGCCAATGCAACAGCACTCTGGTTGTCACAAAAAATCTGAGGGACAGTGTGATTGATTCCCAGTTCAGTGAGAAGAGACTGAACCCAAGTAATTTCAGCAGTTGCTAGTGCCAGGCTTCTATAGTCAGCCTCTGCACTTGATCTAGCTCCAACTGTTTGCTTCTTGGACCACCAAGAAATCAGATTAGGACCCAAGTAGACAGCAGCTCCAGAAGTGGACTTTCTATCATCAATATCAGATGCCCAGTCAGCATCACACCATGATTGATAGTGCCTTTTAGGTATCTTAGAATTCTCTTAACAACCGCCCAATGAGATTCCAAAAGGGGATGACATGAGTTGGCAAACTTAGTTTACATCATAGCTGATCTCAGGTCTTGTTATAGTAGTGTGCTGTAATTCACCAACTACTGACCTGTATGTGACAGGATCAGTTAAGTAATCACTTCCCTGTTTTGACAGTTTGCAGCTTGAAACCATAGGAGATGAGATAGAGTTAGCTTCTGCCATGTTAGTTTTAGTGAGCAAATCTCTGATGTACTTGCTCTGAGTGAGCAAGATGTTGCCATTAGCCATAGTTTTGACCTCAATGCCAAGGAAATAATCAAGTGAACCAAGCTGCTTGAGAGAAAATACACTGTCCAGCAGCTGAATTAATTGTTTAATAACACTGTTGGAGTTCCTAGTGAGGATGATATCATCCACATAAACCAAGTGATAAACCACAGTAGCTGCCTTCTTGTAGACAAAAAATGAGGGGTCACATTTACTACCATTGAAACCAAGTTGCAGCAGAGTAGCTTTGAGTTTGTCATACCAGGCACGTGGGGCTTGTTTGTGACCATAGATTGCCTTGTTTAGCTTGCATACCAAAGATTTGTCACTTGCCTCAAAACCTTGAGGTTGAGTCATATAGACTTCTTCCTCTAATGTTCCATTTAAAAAGGCATTGTTGACATCAATTTGGTGAAGATCCCATTTGTGACTAAGAGCCATAGTGAGGATAGTGCGAATAGTGATTGGCTTAATAACAGGGGAAAAAGTTTCATTGAAGTCTTGCCCTTGTTGTTGATGAAACCCCTTGGCTACCAATCTAGCTTTGTACTTATTGAGAGAGCCATCCGCATTTTCTTTGACTATAAAAACCCATTTACACCCAATTGCATTCTTGCCAGGTGGAAGTGGAACAAGAGACCAAATTTGGTTCTTCATTAAAGCAGAGTATTCATCTGCCATGGCAGATTGCCAAGCAGGTTGCTGTAGGGCTATCTTGACACTTTTTTGGCTCTATGTGAGTGAGAAGGAGGGTGGGGTGGAGTCTAGGTTTCACAATGCCAGACTTGGAACGGGTTTGCATAGGATGTATGTTGGCTGGTTGAGTAGGAGAGGATAGGATAGTTCTATTGTAGTGCTAGTCGTGGCCATTGAGTGAGGATGAGAGGCATTAGATGAGTTGGTGGGTACAAGAGAGGTAGGTACAGAGGTTGGTGAAGTTGGGTTTTGGTTGGTGGAATGAATGGGTGATGATGGAGGGGATTGTAAAGGTGAAGATGTTATAGGATTAGATACTGACTGTCGGTTCGGGTTAGTATACTGATTAGGGATTTTAGGTGATGGAATGGTGGAATTAGGAAGGTCAGGTGAATAGGGAGTGTGAATGGGGGAGGATTCAAACAGTTTCTTGTATGGAAAACAGTATTCATTGAAGACAACATCCTTAGAGATGTAGATGTGTCCATTAGGAGACAGACACTTATAACCTTTGTGAGAAGAGGAATATCCCAAGAAGACACTCATGAGACCTAAAGTCAAGCTTGTGAGCATTATAGGGCCTAAGACAAGGAAAACAACTACAACCAAAGACCCTTAGAGAGTTGAAGTCAGGAACCTGACCATAGAGAACTTGAAAGGGAATGACACCATTAAGAGAAGCTGTAGGCAATCTGTTAATTAGATGCACAGCAGTTGCAAAGGCATGGTCTCAAAAGTGTAATGGCAAATTGGCTTGGAAGAGGAGAGTTAAGCCCAACTCCACAATGTGTCTATGCTTTCTCTCCACTACACCATTTTGGTGGTGAGTGTGAGGGCAAATCACACGATGAAGAATACCTAGATCAGCAAGGTATTTGGAGAAGGGTCTATATTCTCCCCCCCAGTCGGTTTGGATGGATTTCAATTTGCAATTGAATTGAAGTTCAGCCATGGACTTGAATTCTTTAAATGTTTGTAGTGTATCAGATTTAGACTTTAAAAGGTAGAGCTATGTGAATTTTGAAAAAGCATCTACAAAAGTGAGATAGTAATAGAATCCAGTGGAGGATGCCATAGGGGATGGACCCCAAAGATCACTATACACTAATTGTAATGGAGAATTATAAATAGTAAGAGAAGGAGATGATGGCAATCTATGAGACTTGCCAACAGCACAAGCATTACAAAATGTAGAGGGATCTTTATTAGGTTAAGCAAGGTTACACAATTGAGCTACAATTCGAATATCATTGTGATTAGGATGCCCTAACCTTTGATGCCAAGTTTGCAACAAATGTTGGGAGTGGGGAACAGTGGTACTGTTTACAGTGGGAACATAATTGAAAATAGGAGTTTTAACAGTAGTTACAGCAGGGTGAAGAGACTTGAAAGCAGAACCAGGGCCTGAAGTAGAGTGCTGCAGCATGTTCTTGAACTCATAGATTCCATCAGGGCCAGCACGACCATGTAACAGCACCTCACGAGTAGCCTGGGATTTGACAAAGCAATCATTTAGATGGAACTCAACAAAAACAAGATTATCTTTGAGAAAACGATTAACACTGACTAGATTTTTAGTAATGGAAGGGACATAAAGCAGATTAAGCAGATGTAACTTGACATTTGGATTAAAAGGAGAAGTAAAAGAAGAGGAGCCTGAGGAGTGAACTGGAAAACCTTGTCTGTTACCTACAAAGACTTGACTAGGTGTGTCATGAGAGACTTGAGGGACTTGAATGTTCTGAGAGTTGTTGGTAACATGAGCAGACGCTGCAGTGTCACCAAAGAAGCTAGGTGAAGCAAGCTGAGGAGCAGTCATCATGAGAACAGTAGCCTGTGTAGGAGCTGCCTGAGGTACTGATGAAGCTTGAGGTTGACACTGAGGTGCAGATGATTGTGGTCTAATGTAAGTGTAGGGATTGTAGGGGTATTGTTGTGGCTGTGGTGGTGCAGTAGGGTTGTAATACTGATTGAAACGATGATAGCATTGGATGGCAGTGTGACCTGGTTTGTTACAGACTTGACATTGCTGAAAACAGCCTCCACGGCCACATCCCCTGCCACGGCCACGCCCACGGTAGCCATAACCTTCATTGTTGTTGGCAGCAGGACCCTGAGATGAGGTTGTAGCAGGCACAGTAGCTTCATTACCGCTTATCTAAAAAATAAAAAAAAAGCTTCATTACCTGTGGACTGTTGTTGCGCAAAAGCGTGCGTAAGCAAAACAGAAGCAGCATCAGTTTTGCTCTGTTTGTGATAACGGTTGAGGCGAGCCTCCTGAGCAAGAAGAAGTGACTCAGCCTCTTCAACTCTGACTTCATCGTCAAATTTGCTTTCTACAAGTGAGATGATTTGGTCATACTCAGACCGTCAAGAATGGCGTCAAGATGATCTTTCGCCGCAACAGGACTTCCAACGGCAGCAAGTGAGTCAACGAGAGCTTTGATCTTCGCAAGATAATCTTTCGTTGTAGAACTTTCCAATCGCGTCGTTCGCAGTTCGTTTCGCAATTGTCGAATCTTCGTTCGACCTAGTTTCTGGAAATATGTATGAATCTTGTCCCAAAGTTCGAAGCCGTGATTACAGCCAACGACGCGCGCCTGAATCGCCGTCGTAAGAGACGTTTGCATCCACGAGAAAAGCATCTGATCCTGTGCTTCCCAAAGTTGAAACTCTGGATTTTCATTCTTGGTTGCGAGATCATCAGGAGTGAGAAAACGAGGCGGAATCTTAGGCGTAAAGAGAAAGTGATGAAGACGATGCGCTTTAATCACCGGTTCCACTTGCTGTCGCCATAGCACGAAGTTGTTCTCATCGTGCAGCTTCTCCGTGATCTTGTGACGGAATTCTTTGATTTCAGAAATAGAAGAGTTTTCTGTGCTCGCGGTGGTTCGCGGCATCGCATGAGATCTTGCGCCATCATCGCCTGGTGGTGGCGGTGGCGGATTGCTATTGTTGACTGACGCCATACGATGGCGAGAGATGAACGCGAAACAGAAAAAGAAGGAGAAAAAGGGGGTTACGATTCTGTTAGGAATCAATTAGGCTCTGATACCATGTTGAGATTCAGAACAGAGAGATAGAGAGAGTTTGGTAAGCTGATTTCATTATGAGTAACAGTGAGGCTACTTATATAGTAAGCCTTTAGAGAGTACAGTAACAGGTCTTAGTAAAGACCCACTATATTAACACTATACTGAAGTAAAGGAAATACAATGCAAATACAAAGATTTATATCCTAACAGTATAGAATGTTTGATTGCATATTTTAATGGGACAAGGTATATTGCTCTCCATTTGCAAGATTAAGATACTACAGCATAGATTCCAGGCCCCGGCAAAGTTTCTTGCTTCTATTTTTTTCTCTCCTTGCTTTCATTTTATAATGCCCATGTACCACTTCAAACCGTTATTGAATAGGTTGGGCCCTTTTTTCCCTTTCTCTTTTAGTTAGTCAATCAGCCCGAAAATACTCTTATCTAGAAAATCATCTAGGTACAAATTACAATGTGGAATGCTTTTAGTTTTTCACACTAAATCAGCAAAAAAAATCACTTGTTCTCTGTGCTTGTTGAAGCTATCTAACAAACCTCCCTATGTCAAGTTTCTCATCCGTATGCTCCCTAATCTTGGTTTGAAGCATCCACCAAGGATACAACTTACTGAAAGAATCAAAAAATCAATATGCAATGGAGGCAGTAAAACTTGGTTCTTCATTTATTTGTTACTCAGTATTACGATGTTGGTCTCCACTGAGATAATGCAATCAACTTCTCATTGATACATTATATTATCATATAAAAATGCCAATCGTGGTTATATCTCTTTGTATGAATGCTGCTAACTGCAGAAGCATGAGTATCTATCTCTGATGTTTGGAGATTTGTTGTAACTAAAATGTTATACATTAATCTGATATTTGTGTCTGCAGATCGAGCATTATATTCAAATAGTTAAAACAGAGGTAATAGCAAGAAAAGGTTATAAATTATTTGAGGAGCACGAGTACACAGCACACAGCAATGTGGCACACAGTGTTGACATTCCTGTTGCAAGGTTTCATCTCGAGCTCTCCCCTATGCAGGTCTGCACATGGTTATGGTTTTTGATGAATCTGTAGACTGCTTTTTTTGTGACTTTATTATATGTTTACAATGTTTGTTTCTGTTAGCAGGTCTTAGGTAACAGAAAACGTGAAGTCTTTTTCACATTTTATTACAAATATCTGTGCTATCATTGGGGGTATTTTCACGGTTCGTATTTTCTTTTGTTCTAGATATTGTGGCTCTATGCTCGTATTGTTAGTTATATTATATTATATTATTGTTGACACGCCTTTTTTTTGTGATTTCAGGTAGCTGGGATTATAGACTCGATTCTGCATCACACTATTAGAGTAATGAAAAAAGTTGAGCTTGGCAAGAATTTTTGATAGATAGGCTCTAATTTTGTATAGCGTAGTGCTCTAATTTTGTTATACACAAGCTTCCTTGTGAGGTATTGTAGTAGTGTGTTCTATACAGATATCTTATAAATCAAACAATTGTAGTTTTCTAGTTGATACTTCAGTAAAATGGTCATTACAAGGATAAGGTATTCAAGGGGAAATGGATTACATGCTGTAACTGCGTGGTGCAGTTTTCAATCTCTGTCGTTGACTTGATCCGACGGTGTATGTTTCACAAAGTAGTTTAATACTGTTTTGAATGTGAGCGGTCCGATTTTAATCCAGTGACTGTAACTGCAGGGAATTTCAAGGTGCAGG
Organism: Astragalus membranaceus; assembly: GCA_039519185.1. Classification (NCBI taxonomy): domain Eukaryota; kingdom Viridiplantae; phylum Streptophyta; class Magnoliopsida; order Fabales; family Fabaceae; genus Astragalus; species Astragalus membranaceus. Next base: position 133,041,864 of record CM076850.1, read on the forward strand.
ATGCATTCGTTACTAGTCTCCATTATATTCGTTTTTCTTTTGTTTTTGTGGTTTGAATAAAGAATTATCTATTTGTTTATTTTGGACTTTGAGAGGGATGCAAATTCACTGCAATTGTGCACCTCTATCTCTCATTTGCCATTTTTTTGTTTTAATTTTTTGACAAAGTAGATCAAGGGTGGAGGAAACAGGGAGAAAGAAATAAAACATAAAAGTTGAGGTACTGTAGAATCCTTGAGTCCTTGTGACCACTAGAACAGCTGAACAGATAATAGTATTCATTGAACGCTTAGAATAGTTTCTGTAAGCAAAATTAAATTCAGAGTGAATGGAGCTTTGGGTTAATTTGATTTATCTAATTCTCTTTTGATATCATAGGCTTAGAATTGATCATAGATATCTGTAATCATCATTCATCAATAATACTTCAGTATGTACTGCTTGAACACGGAAAATTATATGTAACTGGAAACATGAATGAATGAAAATGTCTGGTTTATACATTTTCTTGGTGAATCACATAAAAAATGGTTTTATTTCATTTCAACATATAGTCATGTACAATATTTTTCACACAAAGGGGTAAATTATTGTCAGCTTATTTTTCAATCTTCACAAACAAATATCAAACAGCATCCAAACTTTGAACCAAAGACATAGTCCAGTAGTACTGAACTCAAAGTAAAGAAAACAAAGAACAGAAAAATTGTAGAAAAAGAAAATAAAATCAATACTCAACAAACTCATACATACTTAGATAAAATTAGAACAGAAGCCATGAATGTTCCAACAGAACCAGCAAAGCTGACAAAGAGTGAAGCAGCACCATTAGGAGGATGTGGTTCACTAGCAGGAGAAGGTGTTTCGTTTGTCTCTGGAGGTGGAGAAGGAGGTGATGACTGTGGTGAAGGTGGAGGAGCAGTGGTTGTTTGGTTGGTGTTCGATGAATTTCGGTTGCTCCTGTCAGCCATCACGGTCACCGTTACCTTCTCATTTTTGAGACAGTGGTCTTTGTTTCCACTTATGAAGAAATGAGGCCCTGATTGGTTGAGTTTGTAGACTGTGTGACCATCAGAGAATTTTTCATAAGGTGAGCCAGTGTTGCAACTTGCATAGTCTTCACTCTTTACATAAAGCACTGAATCTTGGCCAGATTGATAGTTGAACACTGCATTAAACATGTGTACAAATTCAAACCTTAATAAATGTTTTGTAACAAACAATGTCACAAACAATGAATAAGAAGCACATATAGGATTACAACCCGGTTCGGGATTAGTCTCTGCAGTTGCGCGCAGAGAATATCCAATTTACACAAAAAAAAGTTAGAATGAGAACTTGCCTAGGGAGTCTCCTACTTGAAAACGGCTCTTTTCCGCCCATTGATTGAAAGGATTGAAATTGGAATCGCCTGGAACACTCCAACCCTTTTGGCCACCAACTATGTAATCATAGGCAACACTATTATGCACCGTTAGCAAAAGACAGAACCATCCTAAGGCATGGACTGCTTTATTAGACCTTAATATGAAGGTGGCCATGGTTGAGAGAGGGAGAGAGTAGAGGATTAGAGAGCAATTGAGAAGGGACTCAAATGCTAGAAAATGTTGAAACTAGAGGGATGATATGAATTGAGCCATTATGGGTGGGGTATATGTAGGTATGAGTTGCATGGGAATTTTACAAATTGTGACAAGGAAGTTGTTACAACTTTTTATTATTCTCCCTTCTGTTTTGGGTTAACTTTGATTCTAGTGCAAAGTATAAGTTCACTTTGTTTTTTCCGGAGTTTGAGTTCTTTTTGAATCTTCTTATAACTTGGTATGTGGGTTTGTGCTTTGCTTCAATGCTATTAAGAATATTCATGTCTTGTGATATGAGTCTAATTCCATTTGATATATGAAGCTTTTTTCTTAAGTGGCGCCAATGTTAACTAATGTTGTGTATGCATTTTATTTATTTAACCCTCCTTTGAAAACTTTTACTCTTAATTATTAAGCCTTCTCTCCTTTATGGTCTAATCCTCTTTAGAACTTTGATCACCTTTTTTCAGCAGTGAATTTTACCAGATGCATTGAGATATATCATTCATAGCAGTCAAAAAATTTGCATCACTGAAAAGAAAGGCTTTTGCATGTTTTGGATGCTTATAGAAAGGTAGTAATTTGTCCTTAACATCGTCCGTAAAGAGAAGATTATTTAAGCAATAACATTGACAGTATACTGCATATATCAGCTAGTTTCTGATAGAATGGGAGAAAAGAAAACAATTTCTTTTCATAACTATATAATAAAAATATTGAATTCAGACTATTTTAAAGTGAATAACAAAACAATGGCCACGTTGTTGGCGCTTGCTGCGTTTCTCTCTGTCAAAGCGAGTGCTCTGCTGCTGACAGCACCAAAGTTGGGTATATTTTTGGAGAAAACTCAAGTGTTTGTGTTTACGACAACATGAGACGGAAAAATAATGGTGAATACTATGATACCTTTGAGTTTTGTTAGGTATCGATGTGAAAATAATACAAACAATATCTAAGAAATTTTATCAGAAATTAGTGAAGGTTGAATAATCTCTTTACAACTATACATACGATAAATGCACAAATCATATGGAGGAATAAAATAGAGAGTGACAGACTTAGAGAATTTAGGAGTAGAAAAGTTTGTAACTCATGGGAGATTGACTCGTGCAAATCTTTGCGGTATGTTGGTCTTCCATCGTCTTTCAGTATAATTGTCAGTAGTTAGCTTCAACATATCTCCATCATGACCGATAGAACCTTCCATCTTGAATACAAAGGAAAATAATTCCCCCAACTAGAAGATCTTGTGAATAGTGTCGTACACTAGAATAGTCGCATAGTTTGTGAACAATGCAACACGAAGTTCTCAGGAAAGAGAGGTGGGTCAATATTGACACACTTAAATACCAAGTTTTTCCTTAGCTGGAACTTTCCAAAACACACTTTCGCAATACCACCATTTAATTTCAACAATAATAATTCTTTTTTGACGTGGAAGATCAAACAATATTGCAATCACAGAGCACAATGGCGGACCCAGGACCCTGGGGTCAGGGGTGTCAAATTTTTTAAATACACAATTTAGTAAAAATATAATTAAAAACAACTATAATATATTTAAATAAATAAATTATACGAAGCATGTCAACTCGCTTGCAAAATGTCTCTCTAACACGTTCCAATTGTTTTTCACGAAACATGTCAACTCGCTTGCAAGACCCCCCCCAACAACATTCATTAACTTGGATTTTTGGAGCAGTTATTTGATGGTTTTCAAGAGCATTATCCAAAACAACGCTCTTTATCAAATCATTGTGCATGGAAAGAAATTTAAGAAGCTCAAGGAAGTTACCTTGATTGGTAGAAGTCGTTGACTCATCATCATGACCACGAAAAGCTAATCCTTGCTTTAAGAGCCAACAAACACAATCAAGTGTTGCATTTAAACGTGTTCGGTATATGTCACGAACTTTGTCAGAATGCCTAGACATCGCTGTGTCAATATGTTGATTTTGGTTCATCAAGTCTTGACATTTCCGGAAAGCAATGTTATGAGCACTATTAGGAGGTCCAACATGAGACTTCATCAATCATCAATCAGAAATTCATCAACTCAGAAATTCATCAACTTCAACACACGGCTCTTGTTGGTCTCTTTACTACAATTTATCAAATCAGAAATTCATCAATCAGAAACTACAATTTATCCACATTCATAAATCAGAAACTACAATTCTCAAATTCAGAAATTCAAACAGAAACTAGGGTTCAGAAACTACAAATCAGAAACTAGGGTTCAGAAATTACAAACAGAAACTACAATTTAGGGTTCTCAAATCTCAATCAATTCAAATTCAAATCAGAATTTCAATTTAGGGTTCTCAAATTCGAATCAAAGCATACCTGGAAAACAGAAATGAAGAAGATGAAGAAAGCTTCACGAGTTCAGTTGATGTTTGAATCAAAGCATAGACACAGAGTGAGAGTGAGACAGACACTGAGGAAACTGGAAACAGAAGATGAAGAATCAATGGAACGGAACAGAAGAAGAAGAACTGGGTCTGAGTTCACGAGACCTGTGTGTTGTGCTTCGCGAGAGAGAAGAACTGGAACGGAAGAAGAAGAAGAAGAAGGTTTCGCGAGAGAGAAGAACTGGCTTCGCGAGAGAGAAGTCTGGGTCTGCCACTGTTCGCGAGACCTGTGCTGTGTGTTGTGTTTTGCGTTTTTTTGCCAGCGTTTGCGAGAGAGTGTGTGTTTGGGTAAGTGAAGTTTGGGTATTTGGTGCAAATCGGTGCAAAATTTGGGCTATTGGTGCAATTTAAAATATTCAGGGGTGTCAAAAAAATATTTCTCTAGGGTGGTAAGCAGAAATTATTTTTTTCAGGAGTGTCAACTGAACCCCCTCAGTACATGCTGGGTCCGCCACTGATAGAGCATACTAAAAAGCTTCTTATGATCGAATACGACACCTTAGTATCCCAAAGCTCTAACCGAGCTTCGATATTGTAACACCCTAAATATTTAATTAATTTATTTAATTAAGTATTTAGGCATTTATTTAATTTACTGGGTATAATTTAATTAATTAGAATTATATTAATATGTGTAGGAAGTATTAGAAGGTGGAGGTGCCAAACTAAATGGACTTGGGCTTAAGTGAGAAGCCTAAGCCCATGACTCTTGTCATATGCGAAGTGGACAAGTGCTTAGGGGTTAGGGTTTGTTGTGACCATTTGCGAAAATTTGAGACAAGAGAGAAAAGAAGGGAGAGGCGCGCCGTAGAGAGGGAGAGGGAGAAGAAAAGAGTCGCAAGCTCCAAGGAGAAAAGAGGAGGCGTGATCCGGTTGCCGTGGTTCCGTTCGTGATCATCTCTAGAAATCCTATTCTTCTAATTCGAGGTAAGGGGAGCCCTATCGATTTCTATAATAATTCCTATGATAGATCCTAAGTAGTGATAGCCTAGATGTTACTATGATTGTTATGATGTTTACGAAATCTTGTTCTTGATGTTGCTATATGCGTGATCTATGTTATGCTTGGGATTGTTGTTGAATTCGAATGGATAGTATATAATTTTGATGATTTCTATGTGTATCCATGATGATTGTAATGTGTGTTGTAATTGAGTCAAGAGACAATTTGGAAAAAAATGATGTTTGTGCTGAATTTGGGTAAAAATCTGGTGCTGGAAGTGTTCTGGGCGCTGGGTGCTCAGGGCGTGTTGCTGTGCGTGTGTGACTGGGCGCTGGGTGCCAGCGCTGGGCGCTGAGCGCCCGTGCGCGTGTGTGTGTGCGTAGCGCTAGGCGCTGGGTGCCAGCGCTGGGCGCTGAGCGCCCGTGTGCGTGTGTTGTGCGTTGCGCCAAGGCGCTGGGCGCCAGGCGCTGGGTGCTGAGCGCCCGGGTGTGTGCGTGCGTGTGTTGCTTCTTGCTAGGCGCTGGGCGCCATGTGCCTGGGCGCTGGGTGCCCAGGGCGCCAGTTTTCAGGATGTCCCAAAATATTTTCGAAAACTGTTTTCGCTATATCTTTTGACTCAGACATCCGTTTTGAACGATTCAAAAAGCGTTGTGAAGCATTTTCAGTTGTCCATCTGCGTGTCCCATTTTTAAAAATAAAAACTTATTATTTCTGAAGGTTGCTGGGGCGCCTCAGGTGGCTGTTCCCGGTGATCGTTGCTGTGACAATGAAAAGATGTTTTGGGTGTCTTTAAAAATTCCCTTTTTGCGTACGACCGGTGGTTTTAACGAAGTAATGTCAAAAATGATGATTTTGACGATGATGCCCCTAGTGGCTAGTTAAAAGACTGTTTTGCCCTTAGTGACTAATATTATTTATAAATGACGTGTAAATGACTGTTTTGCCCTTAGTGGCTAATATTATTTATAAATGACGTGTAAATGACTGTTTTGCCCTTAGTGGCTAATATTATTTATAAATGACGTGTAAATGACTGGTTTGCCCTTAGTGGCTAATATTATTTACAATGACGTGTAAATGACTGTTTTGCCCTTAGTGGCTATTATTATTTATAATGAAGTGTAAATGACGATGATGCCCTTGGTGGCTAGTAAATGACGTTTTGCCCTCAGTGGCTATTGTTTGAGTTGATGATAATTATGTGTAAGTGACGATGAAACCCAGTGACGTTTAAGGCCCGAAAGGCTAAGTGATGTTAAGGTCTAAAAGGCCAAGTGACGTTATGTGTAAAGTGTGAATTGACAGGTGTTGTGCTTATTGGGAGCAAACCGGTAAGTGACGAGTCGCATAGTTGACTATGATCTGGGTATTGGTGTATTTGTGTGTTTGTGAGTGGTGCATGTCATAGTGTCTCATGCCCCATATGCATAAACCCAGTGACGATTTGAGGCCCATGTGGCTAAGTGACGATGAGGCCTTAAGGGCTAAGCGACGTTTGTGAAAAGGTACCTCATGCATATGCCCGCGAGTGGGTTGCATTTCATATGCCTACATGACATAGTGATTGGTTATTGTGGTGATGTGATCGAGGATTTGTGATGTGATTCATTTAGAGCTGTTACCTGACTTATTATTTATCATATGATTTATTATATGAATTGAATTGGACTCACCCTTCTGTTTGAATGTTACCCCCATGCGGTAACGTGCAGGTGATTGCGAGTGAAGGACTAGGTACCTTCACTAATTCGAGTCGAGTCGTCACGCTCTGATACGTAGCACTCAGGGGGTGGGACGAACTTTATGTTATGGATGTTTTTGGTTGTTAAGTTTTATTGACAATTCTGTTTTGTTTTACTATTCCGCTGCTTAGATGATTTTATTGACGTTGAGTATTATTGCGATGATAACTGTGGTTTTTTTGAGATTCGCCTTTTGTGATGTGCTACCTAATACCTGGTTAATATGTTTTGAGCTGTTTTATTAAGAAGTGTGGTTTTATTGAAGTATGTGTAATATCCCTTGTGCGAAACAAAATTTTGAAAACTCTGATATTTTCCAATTAAATTAATGGGTAGAAATGGGGTGTTACATTAGTGGTATCAGAGCAGTTCGGTCTGTCCGGCCAATGTCGTCCTGTCATAGTGTCTTATGACAATAGATTAGTTCTGAATTTTTGGTTTGTGCTGCAGTGATAGTTCGGAATGGCTGGGAGAAACGACGCTGCTCTTGCTGCTGCATTGCAAGCTATGGCTCAGGCTGTGCAGAATCAGCATAATGCTGGGGAGAACGCTGGTTTTTGGAGTCTGACTACTTTCCAGAGAGAGAATCCGCCCACATTTAAGGGCAAATATGATCCAGATGGTGCTATGGCTTGGCTGAAGGAGATCGAGAGGATATTCAGGGTGATGGACTGCACCGTTGAGCAGAAGGTCCGTTTTGGTACCCACATGTTAGCCGAGGAGGCTGACGACTGGTGGTTGGCTACTAGGCAGAGGTTAGAGGCTGTGCAGGAAGAGATTACTTGGGAGGTATTCAGCAGAGAATTTCTGAGAAAATATTTTCCTGAAGACGTCCGAGGGAAGAAAGAGATAGAGTCTTTGGAACTGAAGCAGGGTGGTATGTCTGTGACTGCCTATGCGGCGAAATTTGTGGAGCTAGCAAAATTTTATCCACACTACAGTGAGGCTACAGCTGAATTTTCTAAATGCATAAAGTTCGAGAATGGGTTGAGGCCTGATATTAAAAAGGCCATTGGTTATCAGAAGATTCGGGTATTCGCTGATCTGGTTGACAGTTGCAGAATCTTTGAGGAGGACAGTACTGCTCATTACAAAGCTACTTCTGAGAAAAAGGGTAAGTTTCAGAGTCGAAGCAAGCCGTATGAAGTTCCAGCGGGTAAGAGTTATCAGAAGGCTGCTGGAGGTAAGAGTTCTAGTGGGGGAGATGCCCCTGCTAGCATTGTCTGTTATAAGTGTGGCAAACCTGGCCACAAGAGTACTACATGCAGGACTGATGAGAGGGTTTGCTATCGCTGCGGTAAAAAGGGTCATATGGCGGCCGAGTGTAAGGTTAAGGATGTGGTGTGTTTCAACTGTGGTGAGTCTGGGCATATCAGTACAAAGTGTACAAAGCCGAAAAAGGAAAGGTCTACTGGGAAGGTATTCGCATTGGCAGGAGAGGAGCCTGATGATAAGGATGGTCTGATTAGAGGTACGTGTTTTATTAATGGTACTTCTCTGAAATCTCTTATTGATACTGGTGCTACCCATTGTTTTATATATGTTGATTGTTGTAAAAGATTGGGTCTTGTTTTATCTGCTATGTGTGGGGATATGGTTGTCGATACTCCTGCGAAGGGGTCGGTGATTACGTCCCAGGTGTGTTCTCAGTGTCCCGTGTCGATCTTCGGCAGGGACTTTATTGTGAATTTTGTTTGCTTGCCGTTGAGAGGTCTGAATGTAATCTTAGGCATGGACTGGTTAGAGAATAATCATGTTCGTATCAACTGTCGTAGCAAGTCGGTTAGTTTCGGGGAAGAAGATTCTGTTTTGGTATCTGCTGGTCAATTGAAGAAGTTGAAGAAAGAAGGAGTTCAGCTGTTTGCGTTGATGGCAACGTTGTCTGCTGAGAGTCAGGCTGTTATTGAAGAACTGAAAGTGGTACGCGAGTTTCCTGAGGTTTTTCCTGATGAAATTCCGAGTGTGCCACCGGAAAGGGAAGTTGAGTTTTCGATTGATCTTGTACCTGGTACGAGGCCTGTGTCTATGGCACCGTACAGAATGTCGGCGTCGGAATTGTCTGAGTTGAAGACGCAACTAGCGGAATTGCTTGAGAAAAAGTTTGTGAGACCGAGTGTATCACCGTGGGGAGCTCCGGTATTGTTAGTGAAGAAGAAAGATGGGAGCATGAGGTTGTGTGTGGACTATCGTCAGTTGAATAAGGTAACTATCAAGAATAAGTATCCGCTTCCGAGGATCGACGATCTGATGGATCAGTTAGTGGGTGCCCGTGTTTTCAGCAAAATTGATTTAAGGTCCGGATATCACCAGATTAAAGTGAAGGATGAGGATGTTCAGAAGACAGCATTCAGGACGAGGTATGGGCATTATGAATATTCAGTGATGTCGTTCGGTGTAACCAATGCTCCTGGTGTATTTATGGAATATATGAATCGTATTTTCCATAATTACCTAGATCGGTTTGTGGTGATCTTCATAGATGACATTCTAGTTTATTCTAAGTCAGAGGAAGAACATGCTGAGCACCTGAAGACAGTGTTAGAGGTTCTGAAAGAGAAAAAGTTGTATGCTAAGTTATCAAAGTGTGAATTCTGGCTAAAAGAGGTGAGTTTCCTTGGGCACGTGATTTCTGGTAATGGTATTGCGGTTGATCCGGCAAAAGTAGAAGCAGTGTTGGAGTGGGAGGCTCCGAAGTCCGCAACAGAGATTAGAAGCTTTTTGGGTTTGGCTGGATACTACTGGAGGTTCATCGAGGGTTTTTCCAAGTTGGCCCTTCCGTTGACTCAGTTGACTTGTAAGGGTAAAGTTTTTGTTTGGGATGCTCGGTGCGAGGAAAGTTTCATGGAACTGAAAAAGAGATTGACAACGTCGCCTGTTTTGACGTTGCCTAATCCGGAGGAACCGTTTGTTGTATATTGTGACGCTTCAAAGATGGGTCTTGGGGGTGTGCTGATGCAAGATGGAAAGGTTGTTGCATATGCGTCGAGGCAGTTGCGAGTTCATGAGAAAAATTACCCTACGCATGATTTGGAGTTGGCTACTGTGGTATTTGTGCTTAAAATTTGGAGGCACTACCTTTATGGTTCGAGGTTTGAAGTGTTCAGTGATCATAAGAGTCTAAAGTATCTGTTCGATCAGAAAGAGTTGAATATGAGACAGCGTCGGTGGTTGGAGCTCTTGAAGGATTATGACTTTGGTTTGAACTATCATCCCGGCAAAGCTAATGTCGTGGCTGATGCTTTAAGCAGAACGTCTTTGCATATGTCGGCAATGATGGTGAAAGAATTAGAGTTGATTGAGGAATTCAGAGATTTGAGTTTGGTTTGTAAAATGACACCTCGCAGTGTCAAGCTGGGAATGTTAAAGATCGATAATGATTTCCTGGGCAGCATCAGAGAGGCTCAGAAGTCAGATGTCAAGTTAGTAGATTTAATTAATGGGGTTGGTCAATCTGAAGAGGAAGATTTCAAATTAGACTCCAGTGGTGTGTTGAGGTTCCGGGGTAGGATCTGTGTTCCGGATGATGAGGAGATGAGAAAGGCAATTTTAGAGGAGGGTCACCGTAGCAAGTTGAGTATCCATCCTGGAGCGACGAAAATGTATCAAGATCTGAAAAAGATGTTTTGGTGGTATGGTATGAAGAGAGATGTGGCGCAGTTTGTGTATGCCTGTTTGACCTGTCAGAAATCTAAGGTGGAGCATCAGAAGCCTGCAGGGTTAATGCAACCGTTGGAAGTTCCAGAGTGGAAGTGGGATAGCATAGCGATGGATTTTGTAACACCCCGATAATTTCGAACTTGTAGAAATTACCGAAATGCACTACTGGCATACATAAGAGTACCTCCTGTTTTAAATACTGAACACATACTAAAACTCGATGCTAAAAGCCATCAAGTGCGCTTACATAACTTAACATGAGAAATACATAATATCGTTCCTTACACCTCTCAACTAGTGTTCAGTACCAAAATAGAAAGTCTGCGGAAGCGATTTACAACTTTATAAGCATAAGTCGTACAATCGTACATCTAAGACACTGAATAAAAATACAGAGATACATAACATGACAAAATAAACAGCGTCAGCAACTCCTCATGCCGTCTCCTTAGCCGTGCCTCACGGTCTTCAACTTTCCCTGCTGAACTGAAAAAAACAACAATGGATTGGGTGAGACAACTTGTCTCAGTGAGTTCTATCGAGACCCCTTACTAACTCTCTCGGTTCAATTATGCTTGATTTCATGAATCGTAGCCCTTAAGTCGATTACGGGGAACATACAACGTGTACTCGTGGCCCTTCTAGCGACACACAAGGCACACACCATGACAATGATTCTTAGCATATCACCGGGTCTTATTTTAAAGATTCCGGCAAACCCGGTCCCCGACCATTTCTACTACCTTAGGGACAACAATGCAGTGGGCCTAGGGGATAAGGCTCATGACTTCCTCTCCCACTAGTACGCTAATCCGTGAACAGGGTCGTCACCCCAGCAATGATGTATATAATATATACCATGAACAATGAGCAGTGAACAGTGAACGATGAACAATAACCAATGAGCAGTAAACCGTGAACCGTGATCAGTGAACAATGAACTTAACCGAACCATGAGCTTATGCTTAACAGTGAACTTGTACTTAATTTAGTCTTGTACTAACATGATCTTATTATTAGGTGATCTCACATGGCTTACTAAAGTTTACTCTTCTAACTTATCCTGATAATAATTCAGCCAGTCCAGCACAATACATCAATCACAATCATAGCATAACAATCAAATCCACAACACAGTCCATGTACCCGCATTGGGCCGTTCATAAAACCATGGACCGCAAGGGCCGTTAATAAGAATAAACATAATCATGGAATTATACAGTATAAATTATATATATAGATAGGTCTTTGAATAAGCTTTGAAACGCATCTGAGAACACCTCAATCGGGTTCCCGAATCAAAAGTTATTATGAAAACAAGTTTAGGGTATTTTGCTGAAAAACTGCAAAGCGTCGCGACGCGAACTGGATTCCGTCGCGACGCGAAAAATGACAGAAAGTTTTGCGTTGCAAAAATTAAGGGAGGTCGCGACGCGATGGCCACGGGTCGCGACGCGAAATTACACAGAATTTTATCCTAACTTGTGATGCTCATATCTTGAGCTACACAATTCCAAATTCAACCAAACCAAGACCAAATTGACGAGCATTCAGTCTAGTTTCTAAAACAATTGACCACATAATTTTTGGATACCTATATCATCCCCAGATGCCCATAAACCGAACCTATTCTCAAACTGTCTCCAGAATTCTATCCTAACTTGTGATGCTCATATCTTGAGCTACACAAGTCCAAATGCAACCATTCCAAAGCCAAAATGACAAGTATTCAATCTAGTTTCTAAAAAGGTAAGTTATGTAATTTATCAACCATCAGAACAGTCCCAGTTAGCCTAAATCCGAGCCTACGCAGAAAGTGTCTACACAGTGAACTTAGCAACAATTTAAGCATTCAAACAACACCAAATTCAACCATCAATGCACAATGAAACACTGAAAGCATGACACATATTTTAACATCAATTCCCTAGTGAGTATAGAACTCACCTAATGTGATGAAAATCACACAATCACGAATCCCTCGGTTGACACGGCGACGAACTCTACGAACGGTCCTCGAATTTGCTCCAAGGTATCACGAACTTTCCTAGGATTCGCTTCTGACTTTGAGACAGCAACCACACAAGATTCTAGCTACTGAAAACTATACCTTGACCCACATGCAACTCTTCTAACCACTTCCAAAGCACTAAGGAAACCCAACTAAGCCATGAAACCTCTATTTCTTCATCAATGGAGGTGTTTGGGTAAGTGGAGCTTGGCTTGTCCTCCAATGGTGATTTTATGGTGGAGGAGGGGGATGATTTCGAAATGGTGATCAATGGAAAGAGAAGGGTGTGCTGATTCTGAATATGCTAATGGATTAAACATGCAAGGGACTTTGAGCAAAACCCCTCTTCTCTTCTTCCCTCTCAAACTCACGCCCTCACCCCATCTCTCTTCTCCATGCCCAGAATTTTTCTCAAATGAAGTGTGGTTCTGTTTTGTTCCAGCTGAATTGGGTTATTATATAGACTAGGTAAAAATACCACTATGCCCCTCACTTAAACATTTCTTTCCTAATGACTCATTCACTCCTAATTAATCTAATGTGATGCAATAAATTCAATTAAGCACATCATTTGCATAATAAATCAATCAAGTATATACCAATCCAATTAATTTATTTTAATTCAAGACAATAGTTCACTCAATATCAATTCACGCCAAAAAATTTTAATTAGCGAAAACTGGGGATATTACAGATTTTGTGACGGGATTGCCGAATACAGTTAAGGGTCATGACGCTATTTGGGTGATCGTTGATAGGTTAACGAAGTCTGCTCACTTTATTCCTATTAATATCACTTATCCGGTGTCGAGGTTAGCAGAGTTCTATGTCAGAGAAATTGTGAAGTTGCACGGTGTTCCGAAGAGTATTGTGTCAGATAGAGATCCAAGGTTCACTTCTGAATTTTGGACGGGTTTGCAGAAGGAATTGGGTTCAAAGTTAAAAATGAGTTCGGCGTATCATCCTCAGACAGATGGTCAGTCAGAGAGAACAATTCAGTCGTTAGAGGATTTGTTGAGGGCTTGTGTATTGGAACAACGGGGTTCATGGGATTCCTACCTTGCGTTGATTGAGTTTACCTATAACAACAGTTACCATTCCAGTATCGGGATGGCACCCTTTGAAGCATTGTATGGTCGAAAGTGTAGAACGCCATTGTGTTGGTATGAGTAGGGAGAGAGTGTGGTGTTGGGACCGGAGATTGTCCGGGAGACTACAGAGAAGATCAAGATGATCCGTGAAAAGATGAAGGCTTCGCAGAGTCGTCAGAAGAGTTATCATGATAAGCGGAGGAAGGAGTTAGAATTTCAGGAGGGTGAGCATGTGTTCTTGAGGGTTTCTCCTATTACCGGTGTTGGTCGAGCGTTGAAATCGAAGAAGCTCACTCCTCGATTTGTTGGTCCTTATCAGATTTCTGAAAGAATCGGAAATGTGGCTTATAGAGTGGCTTTACCGCCAAATCTTTCGAATTTGCATGACGTGTTTCACGTGTCGCAACTTCGGAAGTATGTTTCGGATCCATCTCATGTGATCCATATGGATGATGTAGAGGTGCGGGATAATCTCACTGTGGAGACGATGCCCGTACGGATTGAGGATCGTGAAGTGAAAGCACTTAGAGGCAAAGAGATTGCATTAGTGAAAGTGGTTTGGCTAGGAGCTGCCGGCGAGAGTATGACTTGGGAGCTAGAGAGCAAGATGCGAGAGTCCTACCCAGAGTTATTTGATCAGGTAAATTTCGAGGACGAAATATTCTAAGTGGGGGAGAGTTGTAACACCCTAAATATTTAATTAATTTATTTAATTAAGTATTTAGGCATTTATTTAATTTACTGGGTATAATTTAATTAATTAGAATTATATTAATATGTGTAGGAAGTATTAGAAGGTGGAGGTGCCAAACTAAATGGACTTGGGCTTAAGTGAGAAGCCCAAGCCCATGACTCTAGTATAATGCGAAGTGGACAAGTGCTTAGGGGTTAGGGTTTGTTGTGACCATTTGCGAAAATTTGAGACAAGAGAGAAAATAAGGGAGAGGCGCGCCGTAGAGAGGGAGAGGGGGAAGAAAAGAGTCGCAAGCTCCAAGGAGAAAAGAGGAGGCGTGATCCGGTTGCCGTGGTTCCGTTCGTGATCATCTCTAGAAATCCTATTCTTCTAATTCGAGGTAAGGGGAGCCCTATCGATTTCTATAATAATTCCTATGATAGATCCTAAGTAGTGATAGCCTAGATGTTACTATGATTGTTATGATGTTTACGAAATCTTGTTCTTGATGTTGCTATATGCGTGATCTATGTTATGCTTGGGATTGTTGTTGAATTCGAATGGATAGTGTATAATTTTGATGATTTCTATGTGTATCCATGATGATTGTAATGTGTGTTGTAATTGAGTCAAGAGACAATTTGGAAAAAAATGATGTTTGTGCTGAATTTGGGTAAAAATCTGGTGCTGGAAGTGTTCTGGGCGCTGGGTGCCCAGGGCGTGTTGCTGTGCGTGTGTGACTGGGCGCTGGGTGCCAGCGCTGGGCGCTGAGCGCCCGTGCGCGTGTGTGTGTGCGTAGCGCTAGGCGCTGGGTGCCAGCGCTGAGCGCCCGTGTGCGTGTGTTGTGCGTTGCGCCAAGGCGCTGGGCGCCAAGCGCTGGGTGCTGAGCGCCCGGGTGTGTGCGTGCGTGTGTTGCTTCTTGCTAGGCGCTGGGCGCCATGTGCCTGGGCGTTGGGTGCCCAGGGCGCCAGTTTTCAGGATGTCCCAAAATATTTTCGAAAACTGTTTTCGCTATATCTTTTGACTCAGACATCCGTTTTGAACGATTCAAAAAGCGTTGTGAAGCATTTTCAGTTGTCCATCTGAGTGTCCCATTTTTAAAAATAAAAACTTATTATTTCTGAAGGTTGCTGGGGCGCCCCAGGTGGCTGTTCCCGGTGATCGTTGCTGTGACAATGAAAAGATGTTTTGGGTGTCTTTAAAAATTCCCTTTTTGCGTACTGTTGCGCCCGAAAAAGTCCCTGAGGGAATCTTTCTTCGTTTACAACCCTTTTTAAAAATCAATGAAGTCGCCACCAATATTTTTTTATAAGGAAAATATTGAAGAAAACCTTTTTGGAAAGCGGATGGCCTTTTGGAAAACCGGAAGATTTGGGTTCGGGGGTCGGTTAGGTATGGGGAAGGTTTTAGCACCCCACGCCTCCTTTCTACCGAAAGGGAACCTTTAATTAAACGTGTGGTTTTAAGTGCTGATTTGGAAAATACTTAAATTTGCCCTTTTTCGAAGAGAGAAAGAAAAGACTTAATGAAAATTTTATTTTTTGGCGAGAAAGGAGGAAAAAGGGTTTTTAGAAAGAAGTGCTTGACGGGACATGGCCCGCTCCTACGTATCTCCCGGTGCGATGGAGAATTCAAAGCTACGTAGTTCTTGTGTTCTGAAAAGAGTTTTTGTTTTTTAATCTTTTTGGAGTTTTTCGCAAAGGGGGTGAGCGTTCGCAGTGACCAAACAACAACGGTTTAGAGTGGTCGCACTACTAACTCTTGTGAAAACGAATTATCATTAACGACCAAACGGCAACGGCGCGAGTGATGATTAATGATAATCGGTTTTTATTTTGAGCATTGAAAAGGTTTTCGCAATTGGAAGAGAGCGTTTGTGAGGACCAAACAACAACGGTTTAGAGTGGCCACGCTACTAGTTCCCACAGGAGTGAAATCATCACCCACAATCAAACGGCAACGGCACGAGTGATCGTTAGTGATGATTAGTTTTGATTTCGACGTTTGAAAAGATTTGTTTTTTTTTGAAAAGTGTTTTCGTTGGTTTTAATTGGAGAGAACGTCGTGATGACAGGAATTTGCAATCGGATTGATTTTTCGTTCGGGGGAAACATTTATCCATCATTGGGAAAAAAAGTTTGTGAAAAGAAAAGAAAAGAAAATAAATAAATAAGTTTATTTAGGGGAAAAGAAATAAAATTTAAAAAAAGAAAGACAGGGGGTGAAATTGTAAAATGGGGGTGCAAATAAAAGGAAGGCTGCATTATTAAAAGGGGGTGCAAATAGTGAGCAGGCCCACGTTTTTTTGTTTTCTGATGGGCTTAGGGGGGAGGCGTATGAAATAGACTGTGGGGGGTGTGAATAGAAATCTGAAAAATTAAAAAAAACTGTGAAAGGACGAAAGTGCCCCTGCACTTGTACTATAAAAGGGAAACCTATTTTTAGAAACCCTAATTTACTTCTCCTTCTTCCCACGGCGCCCCACCCCCAATTTTGCAAAACCTAAAAAAAAAAAATTTCTCTTTCTCTTGTTTGCTACGGCCGATCTCTCCCTCCCTCAACTCCATTTCCGTTCCTCCTTCTCTCCACCACCGAAAACACCAAACCGATTTCGTTTTTTTTTTTTCACTCACCGCCGTTCCCTCACCCTCCCCTCTCCAAAACCGGTTCTGTTTCTTTCTCGTTGGTTCGGCGATGGTTGTTTGGGCGGTTTTGCGGTGCGCACGGTGGTTTTGATGGCTGTTTGGTGCGTGGTTGGGGTGGATCGGTGGTCGCAGGGGCGCGGTGTTTCAGTGGTTCTGTCGTGGTGGTGCGAAACGAGGACGGAGAGGGATGGTGGGGGCGACGGTGTTGGGGTTCGGTGACGCGATCTGAGTTTCGGAGAGGGGTTGTTAGGGGTGGTTCGGTGATGGTTGGGCTGCGGTTTGGAGGAGGTGGTTCGGTTTGATGGTGACGCACGGCGAGACTACGGTGGGGCTACGGCGGTGGTGCGGCGGCGATGCGGCGGTGACTAGTGTTCCGGTGAGGTAAGTCCGATTCTGTTTCTCATTTTGTTACCCTTTCTTTCCTTTCACTCATTTCTATTCTTATTTATTTTTTGATTTTTCACACCATTTGTATCATCTTACTTTGCTAAAAACACAAACAGATGTATAGAATGAAAAATGGTTACTCACGTCTCCCTCAGTCATCTCATATTTCACTATATAAAAAAAACAAGATGTGTTGTACAGAAGCATTTATACTAGTTACTGTATATGAAAAAAAACAGTTTTTATACTTTGACAGATACTATAATAATCCATAATCCATACGTTATATACAAGAAAAACTAACGTATGCTACATATCATGAATGAACAGGTGCTTCAACAAACAAAATTACGAATGAAGAGAGGGAAATGAGAGCCAACCTAGTTCCTAGTGTTTGAAATGGAATAGCTTCTTTGCAGCTTGTCTCTTTCTTTTTAATACCTCAACAATGTTTTTTGCTCTCCATTTTTACTCCAAGAAAGAATCCTTACTCTAGTGTTTTGATAGTGTTATCAGTTTGTGTGTATGTGTCTCCCCCTGAACTGATTTCTGTGCATTTGTATTTATAGGCAGGGAAATGTGGTGTAGGTGTGGGTGCTGAACAGGGAATCAAAGCTCATAGGAGACCAGCTTGTTGGCAGCAGGGGTGGAGCAGCAAGGATGGCAGCAGGGCTGCTGCCACTGCAGCAGTGTTTTTGCAGAAAATGGAAAAAGCCAAGAGGCAAGGAGAAGGGACCTCCAACCCCATTCTCAAATTGCAAACTTGTTGCAACCCCAGCAGGCTGCGCCCTGCTTTTGTTATTTTGCTGTTTTTCAATTAAATTTTTTTTGTAACAAAGAGTTGACTCTCTTTGTACTATTCTAGCTTTTTTTAATTTTTTGTTTATATATGTAACACAAGGACAGCTAATAATAATAAAAAAACTGATTTCATTTTACTATTATTTATTATTATTTTTATTTTTATGATAATAAAAGCGGTAAAAACAACGCGCGCCGACGCAACAACTCACACGACTCGAAATGAAATACAAGCGCCTTAAGACTAGGAACGCGTACGCAATTTGAATACGCGCTTTGAATACGCACGCGCGTATGTTATTAAAACCGATTTTATTTTATCCTCACTTCTCTAAAAAGAAAACGGTAAAAATAAACGCGCACTGACGCAATTACTCACACGATCCGAAACGAAACGCGCGCTCGCGCTATTTATTATTTCATTATTTATTTTTGGATTCTTTTTCCTTTTTTGAAGACAACGAGCGCCAAATAAAATCGTTGCACGAGAGTGCCAAATACACCCGCATTTAGAACGATATGCGAAGCGATAAGATTTTTGGGATTTTTGAAAAACAAGAAAAATACCCATTAAAATTGGGCATTCACAAAAATACAATTTTTCAATTTGGCGGACAACATTGGGGTATTACAGCTGCCCCTCTTTATTTCACATTTCGCCAAGAAATATGAATTGGCCTTTTCATATTTGTTAGTGAAATGGAAATAAAGATATAGAAATAATACTAATTTTGTCCGCTCCAGAAAAGCTCAAATTTCTTTTTGTTATTTTCCTTTTGGGAACGAGGGTTAACACTTGTCGCATTAACGGGAAAGCAGCAAATTGGGAAAAGCGGTAAATTGGAAAAAGCGGTAAATTGGAAAAAGCGGTAAATTGGAAAAAGCGGTAAATTGGAAAAAGCGGTAAATTGGAAAAAGCGGTAAATTGGGAATTCGGAGGTTGCCTAAAAACCTTCTAACGAACTCTTGTCGAGTCCGAGCTTTGGGGGTGGCCTTTTCGAGCGGCCGATCAACATCAGGTCCGGAACTGATTTGATCAATGGATTTACGCTATGCCTTAGGCTGACACAACTAATCCGAAGGACTTAACGAAGTCTGATGGATCCATCGCGCGCTCGTACACGATGTTGTGATCTGTGGAAGGAGTTCACTAACTCTGTGTTGATGGAGTTTACTAACTCTGTGTTGATGGAGTTTACTAACTCTGTGTTGGTGGAGTTTACTAACTCTGTGTTGATGGAGTTCACTAACTCTGTGTTGTGGTGATTTTCTAAAAATGAGATTTTGGGACTCTCTGGTCCGAAGTAACTTCTCTCTTGGATGGTGCATGAAATGCATGCACTTGGGTATTTGGGTGCACATGAATGCAATGATTGATTTTGGGCATTTGAAAGTGTAATGCACTACCGTTCGATGCCATGGAGTGACGAATGGTATGGATGATATGAGAATGATGAATGATATGAAGACGTTGTGTTCTTTTTATGTTCCGTCTCCTGTAACTTTTTACTTTTGTTTATTCTGTTTGTTTTCTTTAAGCAGCTTTCTTTTTTCTGCTTATTTGTTTTTGTTTACTCTGTTTGTTTTCTTTAAGCAGCTTTCTTTTTTCTGCTTATTTGTTTTTTTTTTGGCACTCTTTTTTTGCTGGTTAAATCGATCTGCCGGACGGAGGCTGTTCCAGGACGATGATCCCGCGAGGATTGCACACTGGTTCGTCACGACTGTTTTTTTCGCAATTTTATTCACTTGGGAAATCACTTCTTTCTGTATTTTTTCAAAGATTTCGCAATGATCCTGTAATGCTCTGAATGTGCACATGTTTTGCAATTCGATTTCATCAATCATAAAAGTTATTATTTTGAAAGAAACTGAATAGATGAAAGCAGAGACACGAAAAGCACACATATGAAAGAAAAGTTGGACTTTCATTGATATAGAAATTGGACGTGCGGAAAGTCACGCCAATCGAAAGTACATTGCAATCTTTCTTTTAACCTAAGAAATACAAGAATAAAGGAACAAATCTCGTGATTTCGTCTCTGAAGTAACGGTGCCCACCGTCCATACTCATAATACTGATCACCCCTTTATCAGAACCTTTGGAGCGCTGATTGCCTTTTTCTTTTCTCAAGCCCAAGTTTTCTGACCCTAATTTTTGCCTGGATCGCCCTTTGCGGGTTTTCAATCCACCGGGCCACTCTGATTTTGCCTAGGTCGCCCTTTGCGGGTTTTCGACCTAGCGAGCTGATTTTTCCTTGGCTTATCTTTCTCTTTTTTCGTCTATTTTTCTAGGCATAATACTTCTTGACCACATCTGAGTTCACTGGATTTGGGATCTCATCTCCGTCCATGTTTGCCAGAATTAAAGCTCCTCCTGAGAAAGCCTTCTTCACCACATAAGGTCCTTCATATTTGGGAGCCCATTTGCCCCTAGAGTCTGTCTGAATCGGCAAGATCTGCTTGAGCACAAGATCTCCTTCTTGGAATTCACGAGGACGGACTTTCTTGTCAAAAGCCCTCCTCATCCTCTGTTGGTACAACTGTCCATGACACATTGCGGCCACCCGTTTTTCATCAATGAGATTCAACTGGTCAAGACGAGACTGAACCCATTCTGCTTCATCAAGTTTTGTCTCCATTAACACCCGCAGGGATGGTATTTCAACCTCAATGGGGAGAACTGCCTCTGACCCATAAACCAGGGAGTAAGGGGTTGCCCCTGTTGAAGTGCGCACTGAGGTTCTGTAACCATGCAGGGCAAATGGGAGCATCTCATGCCAATCCTTGTAGGTTACCACCATCTTTTGCACAATCTTCTTGATGTTCTTGTTGGCTGCCTCAACTGCCCCATTCATCTTTGGACGGTAGGGAGAAGAGTTGTGATGCTGTATCTTGAAGTCTTTACACAAGTCTTTCATCATCCTGCTGTTCAAATTACTACCGTTGTCTGTGATAATCTTGTTTGGAAGGCCGTAGCGGCAAATCAAGTCTTTCTTGATGAACTTAGCAATCACTGAGCTCGTTACATTGGGATAAGAAGCAGCCTCCACCCACTTAGTGAAGTAGTCAATAGCAACCAGAATGAAACGGTGACCATTGGAAGCTTTGGGTTCAATGGGACCAATGATGTCCATGCCCCACATTGAGAATGGCCATGGTGCGCCCAAAACATTCAGAGACGTTGGAGGTACATGGGTGTGATCTGCATAGATTTGGCATTTATGGCATCTTCTCACAAAACTGTAACAGTCTGATTCCATCTGCAACCAGTAGTATCCAGCTCTCAGGATTTTTCTAGCCATTGCGTGCCCGTTGGAATGAACCCCAAATGAGCCTTCATGAACATCTCGCATAATCTTTACTGATTCTTCTCCTGTTGCACACCTGAGGAGTACCAAGTCATGGTTTCTCTTGTAAAGGACGTCTCCACTCAAGAAGAAACCTGTTGACAGCCTCCTGAGGGTTCTCTTGTCATTCTCTGTAGCTCCGGGAGGATACTCTCTGTTTGTGATATACTGCTTGATGTCATGGTACCAAGGCTTACTATCTGATCTCTCTTCGACTGCCATACAGTAGTGATAAGCAGGCTGTTCTCTGTGCTGGATTCTGACAGTCGTCAGACTTTTGTCACAGCTGACGTTGAACATAGAGGACAAAGTTGCCAAGGCATCGGCCAACTGATTCTCGCTGCGGGGTATGTGTTGGAAAGTGATTTCCTCAAAGGGCTTGATTAATTCTTGAATGTAGTCACGGTAAGGAATCAAATCAGAATTTCTTGTTTCCCAGTCTCCTTTTACTTGATGGACAACCAGAGCTGAATCTCCGTATACGTCGAGCCTCTTGACTTTCCAATCGAGAGCTGCCTGGATACCCAAGATACACGCTTCATACTCTGCAATATTGTTTGTGACATAGAAGCTTAGTCTAGCGGTGACTGGTATAAAGCGGTTGTCTGGGGAGATCAGCACTGCTCCGATTCCGTGCCCCCACATGTTAGAGGCACCGTCAAACAACATTCTCCACCTTTCATCATCTTGAGACTTCCCTGCGTCAAATAATGCCATAATGTCCTCATCTGGGAACTCACATTTCATTGATTGGTAATCCTCAACCGGTTGATGTGCCAGGTAGTCTGCCAGTGTGCTACCTTTAATCGCCTTCTGGGTTACGTACACGAGGTCATACTCTGACAGAAGCATTTGCCAACGAGCAATTCTACCTGTGAGCGCGGGTTTTTCAAATATGTACTTGATTGGGTCCATTTTGGACACCAACCAGGTAGTGTGACTCAGCATATATTGTCTCAGTCGATGCGCAGCCCAGGCTAGAGCACAACAAGTCTTCTCCAATGATGAATACCTCGCCTCACAGTCTGTGAACTTCTTGCTTATGTAGTAGATCGTGTGTTCTTTCTTTCCTGACTCATCGTGTTGCCCCAGCACGCAGCCCATAGAATTGTCTAGCACCGTGAGGTATAGGATGAGGGGCCTGCCAGACACAGGTGGCATTAGGACGGGTGGACTTTGAAGATACGCCTTGATTTTCTCAAATGCTTCTTGACATTTATCATTCCACTTCATCTCTTGGTTTTTGCACAGCAGTTTGAAAATTGGTTCGCAAGTCGCAGTCAACTGGAAGATGAATCGAGAGATGTAGTTTAGTCTTCCCAGGAAACCACGAACTTCTTTCTCTGTCTTAGGTGCTGGCATCTCCAGGATTGCTCGTACCTTGTCCGGGTCTACCTCAATTCCCTTCTGGCTGACAATGAAACCCAACAACTTCCCTGACCTAACCCCAAAGGTGCACTTAGCGGGGTTCAACCTAAGTTTGTACTTTCTGAGACGCTCGAACAGCTTCTGTAGGTTAACCACGTGCTCTTCATCAGTCTTTGATTTAGCAATCATGTCATCCACATAGACTTCGATCTCCTTATGCATCATGTCATGGAATAGGGTTACCATCGCTCTTTGGTAGGTTGCCCCGGCATTCCTCAACCCGAAAGGCATGACTTTGTAACAGAAAGTTCCCCAAAGGGTTATGAAGGTGGTTTTCTCCATATCCTCCGGAGCCATTTTGATCTGGTTATAGCCTGAATATCCATCCATGAAGGAGAACATCGAATGCTGAGCAGTACTGTCCACCAAAACGTCAATATGGGGTAGAGGGAAGTCATCTTTAGGGCTTGCTCTGTTCAAGTCACGGTAGTCGACACACATTCGGACCTTCCCATCTTTCTTAGGGACTGGGACAATGTTTGCTACCCACTCAGGATATTTTGCCACAGCTAAGAACCCTGCATCAAACTGTTTCTTGACCTCATCCCTGATTTTCAAAGACATTTCAGGCTTCATCCGCCTTAACTTCTGTTTCACAGGGGGACACTCTGATTTCACTGGCAATTTATGTTCAACAATATCTGTGCTCAACCCTGGCATGTCCCGATATGTCCATGCGAATACGTCAGCGTAGTCGAACAGGAGCTGAATCAACTTTTTGCGCTCTTTATCCTCCATTGCGGTACCAACCTTGATCTCTTTTCTGTCTTCCTCAGTACCCAAATTGACCATTTCTGTAGACTCCTCATGGGGTTCGATGACCTTTTCTTCTTGTTCTACCATTCTCATGATTTCTGGAGGAGTATCCCAATCATTCTCAACGTCTTCCTCGGCTTGATTAACCGGGTAATCAAAATCACAGTATGAGTTATGGGCATTATTATTTTCAGAGTTTATTTTCGATCTGCATTAGAATGGAGCGGCGAATAAAAATAAAGAAAAAGCAACACAGATAAAAGATGAAGACAGAAATTTTATTGAAAATTCAAAATAACACTTTATTGATTGATGATTTTCGACGAAAACATGTGTGCCCGAATGAAATATCCCAAGGCCTTGGGCAGAGCCGAGGGATCTGCATTACAATGATAATTACTTTAAATTGGAAAATACGGGGAAATCCATGATCTCCCAGTTTTGCAGCTTCTCTCCAACCGCACAGCAGCGCACCAGACCTTCAGCACGGCCACTTGAGCTTGATCCTTCTTCAACCATGTTAACCTGGTCAGGGTTCAGCATACCAGCACTCCGGAAGTTGTCCTTAAGATTAGCGATGACTATTCTCTCCTGATTGGGTGCCCTTCCTCTGAGTTTGGCCAGCCATTTCTCCCTCCTGTCAGATGTCAGCCTCTCCCGATCAGCAAGACTTGGGATGTACCCAACACCGAACCTCTCAATATTACCCCTCAACTGGATAGGCATTACGATTCCTTGAGCAGCTTTTCCTAAGCCCTTACCAATCTGATACCCATGTCCCAGCATCACCTTTGCAGTCATCATGTCAGCCCTGGACCACTTAGGTTTCCACCGAGGCTCCCCTTCGACGAAGACAGCGTTTGAAATCTCCAATCCCTGGAAAGCAGTCTCAAAGGACTCTTCTGCTGCTTCCACATAATATTCAGGTGGTGATCGATTTATCAATGTTTCTTCCTCTCCGGAGATCACTATCAACTTTCCCCTAGCCACAAACTTGAGTTTCTGATGGAGCGAGGATGGCACTGCCCCAGCCGCATGTATCCAGGGACGTCCTAGCAGGCAACTGTAGGATGAATTGATGTCCATCACTTGAAAGACGACATAAAATACTTCAGGGCCTACCTGCAACGGCATTTCCACTTCTCCAAAAACTTCCTTCACTGACCCATCAAACGCCCTGACCAAGGTGGAGCTCGGTTTCAGATATGAACAGTCTACATCCAGCTTATCCATTGTAGACTTAGGCAGCACATTCAAGGATGAACCGTTATCAATAAGCACCCTGGCAAGTATATGGTCCCCACACTTGACTGAGATGTGAAGAGCTTGATTATGACTCTTTCCTGCCGGAGGCAGCTCAGTGTCTGAGAAGGTCAAGTAATTGGAGGCTACAATGCTGCCAACAATACCATCAAGCTGGTTTACTGTAATGTCATGAGAGACGTGAGCTTCATTCAGGACCTTTAGCAGTGCAGCACGATGTGCCTCTGAACTAAGCAGCAAAGAGAGCATTGAGATCTTGGATGGAGTTTGATTCAGCTGGTCTACCACCCGATATTCACTCTGTCTCATTACTCTCAGGAATTCTTGAGCTTCTTTGTCCGACACATCCCTGACTTCTACAGCTTCCTTGTCTTTTCCTTTACGGGCCCTTTCTTCAATTCCCTTGGATTGCTCTCTTCTAAGGTTTTCAGGAGTATACAACCTTCCACTCCTTGTCATACAACTACCTCCAGCAATGTTTGTTATATCCAGAGTGCCTTTAGGGACCTCCGCTTGCATTTGCACATTGCAGCTCCATGGAGTCATCCTAGTCTCCCCACTAGGGGCAGCAGCAGGTACTGGAATAACAACAGTCGAGGGTCTCGTCACAGCTAGGCTGGAATTCAGATTGCAGGGAATTTCAATTGGTCTCCTGAAGCCTCCATTGCCTGATTGCAAGGTAAATACACCTTCTTCTTTCTCCTGGATTCCCACTTGGACCAGGTGTCTGTCTAAGAGATCTTGGAGAATTGGTTTAAAGCCTTCACATGCCCCGATGCAGCGAGGATTATCACAGGTGTCTTTCCTAGCACAACCTTCTTTAATGATACCAAAACGGCATAGTTCAGCATGGATAAAATTCAAAGGCATCTGAATGCAATCAACTTTTCTAACCAAACACTGACCCTCCTGATGGCCAACGGCATTAATAGCGGATCCTCCATGCCCTGGCAACGGATTGGTGGCTACATTGGGTTGTTGAAATGATATGCTTTTCTTATCAAGTAATTCTTGCACCACGTATTTGAACGCTTTACAATCCTCCACCACATGACCTACTGCCCCAGAGTGAAAGGCGCAGGTGGCATTTGCGTTGTACCCTCTGGGATAGGGAGGCTGATATGGCTTCATTTGACGAGTACTGATTATTTTGTTGGTGATGAGATAATTAAACAAGTCCGTGTAGGACATAGGAATGGGATCAAAGACAGCAGGCTTCCTTTCATTATAGTTCCGGTACTGATAATTTGATTGAAAAGGCTGTGCCAGCGGTGCCTGAGGAGGAACCGAAATAGCTTGCGATGGATTGCTGTGCGACGGACCACTGGCTCCAATGACTGCATTAGTTTCACCTTCTTTCTTCTTATGAGACCCAAAAAATGGCTTCTTTTGACTGGCAGGAGGCGTCGGGCTATGAGCTATTCTTCCGCTGCGCATACCATTCTCTACTCTTTCCCCTGTGACCACCATCTCAGAGAAGTTTGAGGCTACGCTGCCAACCAACCTATCATAATACACCGCAGGAAGGGTTTCCATAAACATGTGGACCATTTCTTTGTCCAGCAGAGGGGGTTTTACTTGAGCCGCAAGGTTCCGCCATCTCTGAGCATACTCTTTGAACGACTCGTTGTCCCTCTTAGACATGCATTGTAGCTGAGTTCTATCTGGAGCCAAATCATTGTTATACTGGTATTGACGCATGAATGCGTCCGCCATGTCTTTCCAGCAACGGATATTAGTTGGCTCTAACTGCATGTACCAGTCAAGGGGAGCTCCAGCTAAACTTTCTTGGAAGCAATGCATCATTAAGTTATCGTCACGGGCATAGGCAGTCATCTTTCGGCAGTACATTGTCACATGGCTGACTGGGCAAGTTGTCCCTCTGTATTTGTCAAAAGTTGGTGCTTTGAACTTGAGCGGCAGGACTAGATCAGGAACCAAGCACAACTCATGGGCATTCCTGGCTCGGGAACCTGCCCCTTCAACAGCTCTTAACCTTTCTTCCAGCATCTGATACTGACTTCTAGCTTCGGCAGGGTAATTCTGTGGGAAAACGCCGGCACCATAGTGAGGGTTATTCATCGACGCCGCGACCGGGGTCATGTGTCGGTGAGCAATATTCTGAGGGACTGGCCCCTGTACGTGTGGGTGAACCATTATTGGTGAATTGAAACCCGCCGGAGTTCCTGGAGCAATAACAGGAATTGGGATCTGAATTTGGGCTTGATGCGTCCCTGTCCCAACTTCATTCACAATTGTATTAGGCTGAGCGTGCCCCGTGGTTCCCGAAGGATCTCTTCCAGGGTTTGCATCAGCAGTAGGAGGCGTATAGCCCAGTGGGAGACCATAGGGAGGCCATTGCGCAGCTTGAAGGGTTTGAGAGATCCCGGACCCAGGAAGGGGAGGAGGATTGTTCGTCCCAGCGACAGCAGCTTCAGTTGTGCCAACATCTCTTAAGGCACTTAGCACTCTTATGACCTCCGCCATTTGAGCCTTTAGGACTTCCATCTCAGCTTGAATGACTTGATTCCCCTGATTCTGATCATGCTGACCCTGACCATTAGGATCCGGACCTCCTGGAATTCCGTCATCCTGATGTGGCTGCGGATCGTTCTGATCATGGTTGGCTTGATCGTTTTCCATGCTTCTTGCTTGCAGACGCGTCCAATAGCGATGATTAACCAGCTTGCCTAATTCTCTGTTGACGGAACACATTTATGAACACAAGAACGAATAAATGAAATGCAATGCGAATGAATGCGTGTTTAGTTTTTCTTGCCGAGAATCGCAGCGTATTATGTCTTGTCATAGATACGCAGGTAAATCTTTGATTATTTTTGTTATATCACTTTCTTTGGATCATACTGAAATTGGAATCTGGAAGCGAAACGGGTGTATTTAAACAAAATACTTCAAAATCTGAGTACGACATTCTGATACAATGATTGAAAAAGGAAAGGTACAATAAAACAAAATGGAAAATTACAATAAAGAAGCTCAAATACAAAGAGCTTTGATATTTCCACTCCTTTTCCTCTTGTTGTTGGTAGAGGTACTTCCGGCTTTTCCTTTGGCTTCCTCAACTAGGGCTCTGCAGTACTCCACAAATTTGTACACCTCAAGCGGGGTGTTGAGGGGATGCATCTCAGTTTCAGCTTTTCTTAATTTCTTGGGCACATCCGCAAGAGCCTGGTTGACCGACTCTGATAGCTTGGAGAACCTATCCTTCCAGTGTTGAACTTCATCCCTCAGCTCAATGATGACTGCCTGCTCTTCAATCCTACCGAGCAGCTCAACATAGCGATGTTCCCAATACTGACTTTCATCCCTCACTTGCAGGTATGCATTGCTGATGTGACAAAGACGCTTCTTCAACTCATCAGAATCCTCTTGCTCTGCTTTTAGGGCCCGCTGATATTCCCTGAGGATGTTCTCAAAAGAGTCTCTCTCTTGCACAACACTGTCTAACTTACTCTCCCATTCAGCTTGTAACATGCGGGATTCTCTCTTTGACTTGGCAAGCAAGCTTTTCGCCGTTCTCTCTCCCATTTTTGCTTCATCCCATAACTCTTTCCACTGATTGGCTTCTTCCAGGGCCTTCTTCTCTTTCAAGCTTCGTCTCTTGATTTCCTCCTTGGCTCCTTGCAGATACCTTTGAACTTCTAACTTGCTCTCCTCTTCCCCTTTTAGTTTCTGACTGAAACTCTCAATGGTAGCAGACTTCAGGGCATTTTCTTCTTTCAACCTCTTGTTCTTCAGAGCCATCTTCTCTATCTCAGCTTGCAAAGATTTCTTCTCTTCCTCTGCCTTCATCAGAGCCAACTTAACTTCGCCTAATTCTTCGACAACAGGGGCACTGGCGTCTACTACTTCCCTCTCGACTCGCAACTCTTTTTGGTAAGGCAGTGGAACATTCTGGATCCTTTTTTCGAGCCACTGAGCGAAGGTGATACCACTAGTCCTCTGAGCGAGCTCTACTTTTCCCATGCGAACCACCGTACTCCAGGCTTGCAAGACCTTTCTAAGCAAACTGTCATCTTTTGGTCCTCCTTCATAGATGTAAAGCGGGAATATCATATCTTCAGTAGGCGAATTCCTCATCGGATACCCTAATTGCCTCAGAGTCAGAGACGGGTTGTAGTTGATGCATCCCTTAGTGCCCATTAGCGGGACATTTTGGAAACCACCACAGCGGAAGACTACCTTAGGCCTATCTTCCCAGCAAGATGAGAGATACCAACGGATTGAGTGCTCATCTAGACCCCCTAGAAACTGGATCCACTGTTGAATGCTCATAGCTTTCACCTCACAAGTTACAGCGTAACTAATCAACTTTTCCACTCGTGTTGGGTTTGTGAAGGCATGAATGAGAAGCCACGCATACAACAGGTGAGAAGAGCAAGAGATTTTCTTCCTTCTCAAGTCACAATGATGAGTGAAAGCAGAATAAGTGTCAGCAAGGATGGCGGGAATTGGATTAATGGGGCTCTTCCTGTTCTGAAAAGCTAGGAAAATACCAATAACGGTCACATCCACATACCTCTCAATCTGCGGAAAGAGAACAACCCCAAAAATTGTTAAGGCCAAAACTCGCTTGAAGACAACCCAATTTTTACTTCTAGCATAGGCTCCCATTAAACCTTCGAGGTAGCTCTGCGGGAAACCTATCACATTGTTTCTCTTCTGCTTTTGGAGCTTCAGATCCTCTACACTTACTTGCAATAATGCAGCGAACCCCTCATCTGTGTAGTACTGTTCTTGATACCGGTAGGGGACAGCTTCGGTCTGAGTGAAACCCAAAATCAGCTGATATTCCTCCAATGTGGGTGCCATTTGAAAATTTTTGAAAAGAAAGCACCTGATTTCTGGGTCATAGAATCTACTCAAAGCCACAATAGCCTCAGTCTGCACCTCTAGCAACAACAACTTCCGGAGGTTCCCATAAGCATTATCAAACGATCCCTTTTCAATAGGTCCCATCAGGTCAGCCCATTTTTTCAGACTAGTCACATCTACCTTGTTTACAACGGGGTACCTTGGAGTATACACCGTTTCCCTTCTAGATTCCATGCCGTATCTATGACAAAAATTTCTCATTACTTGGGGTTCTCGGTAAGCAAACCATGATGAAATGCAAAGATGCATGCGAAAATTATCGAAAATGTATGTTTTATGCAAAGGATGATGTGTAAATGATGATGATGATGTTCTATGTCTATGTAA
Organism: Astragalus membranaceus; assembly: GCA_039519185.1. Taxonomy (NCBI): domain Eukaryota; kingdom Viridiplantae; phylum Streptophyta; class Magnoliopsida; order Fabales; family Fabaceae; genus Astragalus; species Astragalus membranaceus. The sequence goes on from CM076850.1 coordinate 133,071,828, forward strand.
CTCAGAGACCAGTCCTTATTGGCAGTGATTCAAGTTTTTTTGGAAAATGCGGGTCGTACGTTATTTCATATGGACCGGTATGAGAAAGGCTACATCGGTAACTCTTTCACTCCCTCTTTTTTTTTTTTTTTAAAATAAAGTGGTTCATATGTCACTTCGTACAGACCGGCGAAAGAAAGGTTACAACGGTAACTCTTTCTCTATTTTCTCTTTTTTCGAAAAATCTCCTTTTCTTTTTGAAAACGTGCCTAGTTTACAATGCAGCACACAATTTGGAAAGCCCTTGTGACCTAAAAAGGGGTGAGACCTACGATCTAGGGCAATTTAAAGGGTAACCCTCCCATGTGGCTCTATTCACTCCCTCGCAAAGGCTACCAGAGCTAAATCTCTTTTATGATAACACCCACAACGATGGAATGCCATCTGGTGTGAGGTACCATAAAGAGCATACTCTGGCTGAAACTTTCGTGAGAGCAGAAGGACATCGGTCCAATTGGCAGTCACTACTCGTTTCCACTCTCCTAGGTGTTTTTCAGACCTTGGGTTTTAGGCCTCTCTCAAAGCTCATAATCATAAGGGGGTGAGTGTGTGTAGCGGGGACATACCGCCTAAAACTACCCACATATACCCCACCTGCGAAGGAAAACCCAGAACAGTCCAAACAATAGCAAGTGATAACATGTTGTCTACCTAGGGTTCAATATCAAATTAGCTAGCCTAGGGTTTCAACAATAATCAAGTGCTTTGCTTTCCTCGGGAAAGGGAGCCGAGAAGAGGGGAACATAACAAGATGGGGGGAAATGCATTAGGGTACTAAGCACATAAGCAAAGACGAGGAAAAATAAACATGGAAGGAGAGAAAACAAATGCACATGCATACAACATGATAAGAAGAACAAACCGAAAAGGGATAGAAGCAAACAAAGTATCCAAATCGCATCGATAGCACACTAAACCACACATTTAATTAGTTAGGCTTGACCCACTTAAAAAAGAAAAGTCCCCAGTGAAGTCGCCAGCTGTTGCGCCCGAAAAAGTCCCTGAGGGAATCTTTCTTCGTTTACAACCCTTTTTAAAAATCAATGAAGTCGCCACCAATATTTTTTTATAAGGAAAATATTGAAGAAAACCTTTTTGGAAAGCGGATGGCCTTTTGGAAAACCGGAAGATTTGGGTTCGGGGGTCGGTTAGGTATGGGGAAGGTTTTAGCACCCCACGCCTCCTTTCTACCGAAAGGGAACCTTTAATTAAACGTGTGGTTTTAAGTGCTGATTTGGAAAATACTTAAATTTGCCCTTTTTCGAAGAGAGAAAGAAAAGACTTAATGAAAATTTTATTTTTTGGCGAGAAAGGAGGAAAAAGGGTTTTTAGAAAGAAGTGCTTGACGGGACATGGCCCGCTCCTACGTATCTCCCGGTGCGATGGAGAATTCAAAGCTACGTAGTTCTTGTGTTCTGAAAAGAGTTTTTGTTTTTTAATCTTTTTGGAGTTTTTCGCAAAGGGGGTGAGCGTTCGCAGTGACCAAACAACAACGGTTTAGAGTGGTCGCACTACTAACTCTTGTGAAAACGAATTATCATTAACGACCAAACGGCAACGGCGCGAGTGATGATTAATGATAATCGGTTTTTATTTTGAGCATTGAAAAGGTTTTCGCAATTGGAAGAGAGCGTTTGTGAGGACCAAACAACAACGGTTTAGAGTGGCCACGCTACTAGTTCCCACAGGAGTGAAATCATCACCCACAATCAAACGGCAACGGCACGAGTGATCGTTAGTGATGATTAGTTTTGATTTCGACGTTTGAAAAGATTTGTTTTTTTTTGAAAAGTGTTTTCGTTGGTTTTAATTGGAGAGAACGTCGTGATGACAGGAATTTGCAATCGGATTGATTTTCGTTCGGGGGAAACATTTATCCATCATTGGGAAAAAAAGTTTGTGAAAAGAAAAGAAAAGAAAATAAATAAATAAGTTTATTTAGGGGAAAAGAAATAAAATTTAAAAAAAGAAAGACAGGGGGTGAAATTGTAAAATGGGGGTGCAAATAAAAGGAAGGCTGCATTATTAAAAGGGGGTGCAAATAGTGAGCAGGCCCACGTTTTTTTGTTTTCTGATGGGCTTAGGGGGGAGGCGTATGAAATAGACTGTGGGGGGTGTGAATAGAAATCTGAAAAATTAAAAAAAACTGTGAAAGGACGAAAGTGCCCCTGCACTTGTACTATAAAAGGGAAACCTATTTTTAGAAACCCTAATTTACTTCTCCTTCTTCCCACGGCGCCCCACCCCCAATTTTGCAAAACCTAAAAAAAAATAATTTCTCTTTCTCTTGTTTGCTACGGCCGATCTCTCCCTCCCTCAACTCCATTTCCGTTCCTCCTTCTCTCCACCACCGAAAACACCAAACCGATTTCGTTTTTTTTTTTCACTCACCGCCGTTCCCTCACCCTCCCCTCTCCAAAACCGGTTCTGTTTCTTTCTCGTTGGTTCGGCGATGGTTGTTTGGGCGGTTTTGCGGTGCGCACGGTGGTTTTGATGGCTGTTTGGTGCGTGGTTGGGGTGGATCGGTGGTCGCAGGGGCGCGGTGTTTCAGTGGTTCTGTCGTGGTGGTGCGAAACGAGGACGGAGAGGGATGGTGGGGGCGACGGTGTTGGGGTTCGGTGACGCGATCTGAGTTTCGGAGAGGGGTTGTTAGGGGTGGTTCGGTGATGGTTGGGCTGCGGTTTGGAGGAGGTGGTTCGGTTTGATGGTGACGCACGGCGAGACTACGGTGGGGCTACGGCGGTGGTGCGGCGGCGATGCGGCGGTGACTAGTGTTCCGGTGAGGTAAGTCCGATTCTGTTTCTCATTTTGTTACCCTTTCTTTCCTTTCACTCATTTCTATTCTTATTTATTTTTTGATTTTTCACACCATTTGTATCATCTTACTTTGCTAAAAACACAAACAGATGTATAGAATGAAAAATGGTTACTCACGTCTCCCTCAGTCATCTCATATTTCACTATATAAAAAAAACAAGATGTGTTGTACAGAAGCATTTATACTAGTTACTGTATATGAAAAAAAACAGTTTTTATACTTTGACAGATACTATAATAATCCATAATCCATACGTTATATACAAGAAAAACTAACGTATGCTACATATCATGAATGAACAGGTGCTTCAACAAACAAAATTACGAATGAAGAGAGGGAAATGAGAGCCAACCTAGTTCCTAGTGTTTGAAATGGAATAGCTTCTTTGCAGCTTGTCTCTTTCTTTTTAATACCTCAACAATGTTTTTTGCTCTCCATTTTTACTCCAAGAAAGAATCCTTACTCTAGTGTTTTGATAGTGTTATCAGTTTGTGTGTATGTGTCTCCCCCTGAACTGATTTCTGTGCATTTGTATTTATAGGCAGGGAAATGTGGTGTAGGTGTGGGTGCTGAACAGGGAATCAAAGCTCATAGGAGACCAGCTTGTTGGCAGCAGGGGTGGAGCAGCAAGGATGGCAGCAGGGCTGCTGCCACTGCAGCAGTGTTTTTGCAGAAAATGGAAAAAGCCAAGAGGCAAGGAGAAGGGACCTCCAACCCCATTCTCAAATTGCAAACTTGTTGCAACCCCAGCAGGCTGCGCCCTGCTTTTGTTATTTTGCTGTTTTTCAATTAAATTTTTTTTGTAACAAAGAGTTGACTCTCTTTGTACTATTCTAGCTTTTTTTAATTTTTTGTTTATATATGTAACACAAGGACAGCTAATAATAATAAAAAAACTGATTTCATTTTACTATTATTTATTATTATTTTTATTTTTATGATAATAAAAGCGGTAAAAACAACGCGCGCCGACGCAACAACTCACACGACTCGAAATGAAATACAAGCGCCTTAAGACTAGGAACGCGTACGCAATTTGAATACGCGCTTTGAATACGCACGCGCGTATGTTATTAAAACCGATTTTATTTTATCCTCACTTCTCTAAAAAGAAAACGGTAAAAATAAACGCGCACTGACGCAATTACTCACACGATCCGAAACGAAACGCGCGCTCGCGCTATTTATTATTTCATTATTTATTTTTGGATTCTTTTTCCTTTTTTGAAGACAACGAGCGCCAAATAAAATCGTTGCACGAGAGTGCCAAATACACCCGCATTTAGAACGATATGCGAAGCGATAAGATTTTTGGGATTTTTGAAAAACAAGAAAAATACCCATTAAAATTGGGCATTCACAAAAATACAATTTTTCAATTTGGCGGACAACATTGGGGTATTACACGTACGACCGGTGGTTTTAACGAAGTAATGTCAAAAATGATGATTTTGACGATGATGCCCCTAGTGGCTAGTTAAAAGACTGTTTTGCCCTTAGTGGCTAATATTATTTATAAATGACGTGTAAATGACTGTTTTGCCCTTAGTGGCTAATATTATTTATAAATGACGTGTAAATGACTGTTTTGCCCTTAGTGGCTAATATTATTTATAAATGACGTGTAAATGACTGTTTTGCCCTTAGTGGCTATTATTATTTATAATGAAGTGTAAATGACGATGATGCCCTTGGTGGCTAGTAAATGACGTTTTGCCCTCAGTGGCTATTGTTTGAGTTGATGATAATTATGTGTAAGTGACGATGAAACCCAATGACGTTTAAGGCCCGAAAGGCTAAGTGATGTTAAGGTCTAAAAGGCCAAGTGACGTTATGTGTAAAGTGTGAATTGACAGGTGCTGTGCTTCTTGGGAGCAAACTGGTAAGTGACGAGTCGCATAGTTGACTATGATTTGGGTATTGGTGTATTTGTGTGTTTGTGAGTGGTGCATGTCATAGTGTCTCATGCCCCATATGCATAAACCCAGTGACGATTTGAGGCCCATGTGGCTAAGTGACGATGAGGCCTTAAGGGCTAAGCGACGTTTGTGAAAAGGTACCTCATGCATATGCCCGCGAGTGGGTTGCATTTCATATGCCTACATGACATAGTGATTGGTTATTGTTGTGATGTGATCGAGGATTTGTGATGTGATTCATTTAGAGCTGTTACCTGACTTATTATTTATCATATGATTTATTATATGAATTGAATTGGACTCACCCTTCTGTTTGAATGTTACCCCCATGCGGTAACGTGCAGGTGATTGCGAGTGAAGGACTAGGTACCTTCACTAATTCGAGTCGAGTCTTCACGCTCTGATACGTAGCACTCAGGGGGTGGGACGAACTTTATGTTATGGATGTTTTTGGTTGTTAAGTTTTATTGACAATTCTGTTTTGTTTTACTATTCCGCTGCTTAGATGATTTTATTGACGTTGAGTATTATTGCGATGATAACTGTGGTTTTTTTGAGATTCGCCTTTTGTGATGTGCTACGTAATACCTGGTTAATATGTTTTGAGCTGTTTTATTAAGAAGTGTGGTTTTATTGAAGTATGTGTAATATCCCTTGTGCGAAACAAAATTTTGAAAACTCTGATATTTTCCAATTAAATTAATGGGTAGAAAAGGGGTGTTACAGATACCACTGTTGTGAAATGCCTCCATAAATTCCCTCCTTCATAGAACTCAAAATAGGCACTAGCTGAAATGTAAAAATAAGCCTAATAACACTAAGAAAATTTTGGCATAGAAAACCTTCTCAACGTGAGCAAGAAAAAATTATGGGACTCGTATGCCTATTAAACTTTCACTATAATGATAATGAGAATACAAAAGCTTCACTCTTAAGTGGATCTCATTACAAAGTCTCTCTTACAAAGTAACTCTCTACGAGGCTATCTAATTTTCTCTCACTCTTTTTCTCTCTTGAGTAAGACTCTCTTTGCAAGGCAGCGCTTCTAGTTTCTTGTTGTGTCTTGTGTGGCTTTGGACAATGACGTATTTATAGGAGAGGCAAACCATACTTGTCATTTGCATTTCATGCAACACACCAATAGCCACTTGCATTTCATGCGTCACATCCAATGTGGCACACATGCAAATGCAACTTGTCATCACATGCATCATCACGTGGCTGAACCCCACAAACACCTCTTTCTATTGTACAAAATTTTGACTTCTGATTTCATTTGAATGAATTGCCATTGAAAGATTGAGTTTGTAATTCTCAAAACTATGGTAAGTCCGTTTTCATGACCAAGAATATTTCATAAAAAAGTAGTTAGTGAACAAAAAAATGTGACACACATGCACAATAATGATATCACATGGCTAGATAAAGGGTTTTGATTTTTATATATACCCCTATTGGCCCATTTACCCCCCCCCCCCCTAAACTTCTCAAACTTACAATATTACCCCTGACCAGTTATGTAAACTTCACATAGTTCTCGGAATTACCTCACAACGGATAAATCCAGAAGTGACTTTGAGATAAATCCAGAACACAAAGTCATATCTGGATTTATCCATTTTGAGGTAAATCCGGAAACTCTTAAAAAAATGCCTTGCGGATTTATCTCTAGAAGGTAATTCTGGAATTTGTTCCAGATTTATCTACTAGACAAAAATCCGGAATGCATTGTTTTTGTTTAATTAATTTTTTATATTAATTCACACTAAAATGCATAGACTTTTTAATTATTAACAGTAATAATAATAACGTAAATTTAAATATTAACAAAATTAATTACAACGCTTAATAATTATAGACCAGTAATAATGACAACATTACTGAGCATTTAAGTCTTGAGATTCTAAGTTTACAACAGGAATGAGACCGGTTTGTGCACCGGGAACTGGAGCTATAGCAGTCCATAGTTGGAGACGTCCAACAATGGAAAATTCATTGGTCTAGCCTCCTCTGATACATAATGATTCCAAGAGTGAGCAATAGGTGGTAATGGACATGTCCGATTCAATTTAACGTGTATTTAAAAAAAGTTAGAACATATTATACACCATCTTAATTATAAATATAATACTCAATTTAACCTGCACCCAATGATCCCCATTCACAAACCCAATACCGATCAAGCTGGTATTGTTGTCACGAGTTAAATATGAGCCTCTCAATGGTAAAAAGGTATGTGAGCCTCCATCCCCCAATCCTAACGCAACAAGGGTGACGTTATATCTGGTCTATATAACGTACCCCATGTCAGGCTTCGTCAACCACTTATCTACTGATTGTGGGCCCCAACTAGTAACATATAATGACTCTCTAATAGTTTGCAGCGAGTTACCAAACAAGTCAGCATATAGAGGATATGTGGGGGTGGATATTAATAATGTCATCAGTGTAGGGATGGATATGTGGAGGAACCCAATCTATAAAATGGATGTCATGCTGTAATAGTTGTTTTCCCGATCTCTGTGAGGATGCCCGCTATGAGGATGACTGCAGTGATGCCCGCTGGGAGGGTTGCCTGATAGATTTTTGGGTGTTGTCCTTTATTGCCTCGTCCACGTGCTCAAAAAATGAAGAGTCTCATTTCACATCATACTATTTCCGCTTCTTTGGTGCACCTTTCGGTTTCTTGTATACAAACCCGCCGGTAATATCCATAGCATTAAAACGCTTCCAGATCGTCTCCATCGAATAACTAATGTCACAATCTGTGTATGCCTGATTCTTGCGATCCTCATCCATACCCTCAAAACTGAGCTTCATCCAATGCATGTTAATCAAATCCAATGGGATTGGACCACCTCCAAGGTGAATATAACCAAGCTCACAAGCACACGGTAACCCATGAGTAACCCTAACCGTGCACCCACATCGGCTTTTATCGGTACCCACACCAGAATTGGTTTTATCAAACTCATTAGTAATATGATTCACAGGGCCAACCTGGTACCAAAAAGTTGATTAATATCACTAACTCCCCGGCAACGGCGCCAAAAACTTGATAAGCCGCAAGTATACGGTATATCGCGTAATAGAAAGTATCGATCCACAGGGAGTTAAGTGTGATTACCAATCTAATTTTTAGTGGTGATTAGCTGAAAGGGAATTATTTAGTGGAAAAGTATGTTTGGTTAAAATTCAGAATACAAAAAAATAGCGCCATGGGATTATGGTTAAATCCCAACGACGGAGCTAAAACAACCCCTTAACTATCCTCTATCTTATAATTAAATTTGTGTTTTAAGGACAATGTATTCTTTGGTGTAATTCAAGCTTCCTTTCGGAATACAAGAACGTGTCTCGAAACAACGATCAAGCCTATTCTCATGGTTGATCATTGCAGAGACCCATTGAGCACAACCTTATTGTCCCAAGGCTATCAAAGCTATTCTCATGCTTTGATTTACCTTGTCTAAATTCATTTGTTCCAATGTCAAGCTTCATCTCTCGGTACTTCACTTGACAATTTTTTTTATAAAGTTTGCACGATGAACTTAGATTAAAACAAAGCAAATTCTAATAAGATAGAGTTTAGCCTTGGAATTGTTTTAGGGACCCATCATTGGATTGTTTCCCACAATCCCAAGACTAAAGAAGTCTACTCACACATGATCATAGTAGACAAATGAGTAGAAGAGAATGACATAATTTAAATAGCAGAATGTAAATAACAAGGAAATAAAAGTGCTAGAAAATAAATGACAGAAAGTAAAGTTGCAAGAATAGAAAGAACAAAATAACAATAGAACAAAACCTTAAGGGAAAATGCAAGAACTTTAGATTATACTTTGGAATGAAACTACAATGGTAAGAGATCATTATGAAGCTACATTGAGGTCCTTTTTATAGTGTAGGATCAGTAGACAAAGCACTAAATACAAATTACAATCCATAAAGAAGATAATGGGAAGAGTTTGTAACATCTTTGGAATTCAGATGGGACGCACGGATCGTGCTAGGCAGGCGCACAGATCGTGCTCAGTGAAATCAACTTGGAATTCAAAACGGCACAGGGCGCACGGTTCGTGCTTAGTGGGCGCACGGATTGTGCGCTATGAAACTTTTAGACTTCTGATTTTGTGAACGGTCCGCACGGGTCGTGCTTAGTGGGCGCACGGATCGTGCGCTTCCTTTTCTTTATTTTTCTTCCTTCTTACGAACGGAGCGCACGGACCGTGCTAGGTCACGCACGGATCGTGCGTCCACTTCTGTCTTTCAGCTTTGAATTGCTTGCTTATTCTCCCCATCCTATTGTCTTTTGATCCTTGCTCTTTGAGTATCAAAATTCCTCATTTGCTTCATAATTACCCCTGAGAATAAAAACTAAATAGGTAGTAAAATAGCTCTAGAATAGAACTAAATAATCAAACAGCTTACTTAAACTAAACACTAAAAACACACTAAATTAGGACTTATCAAACTCCCCCATGCTTGAATCTTTGCTTGTCCTCAAGCAAGAGCAACTAAAAGTGGCAGCAAAAATTTGGTAGAAGCGTTTTCTATTAGAGTTATTTTTCAAAAAAAATAATTTTTTATTTTTTTAAAAAATCCGCCGGAAAAGCCCATTACCAGCGGAAAAAATCCGCCGGTAATGCGCGTTTCCAGCGGATTTTTCAACAAAAAAAAATTTATTTAAAAAAATTCCGCCAGAAATGTGCATTACCGGCGGAAAAAATCCACCGGAAATTACCGCCGGAAAACATTACCTACGAGCTTTTAACCGGCGGAAAAAATCCGTCGGAAAGGTCACTTTTCTGGCAGATTTGGTGCATTTCCGGCGGATATTTTCCGCCGGAAAAACGCGTTTTTCTTGTAGTGAAAGAACCGGGCCATTCTGGCCTAGTCCAATTGGCCCATGGGCCAATCTGGACCAACTTTTTATACTTTTTTGAACGCTTTTTATGTTTTCCTTTGTTAAAATGTGATGTGGGCCGACCCAGCCCGCTAGACCCAGTAGATAATTGGGCTGACCCAGTTCAGTCCGCTTTCGTATTTTGGCCCAATTGGTTGAGCCGGGTTGAACCAGACAGCCCAGCTTGACAGCTCTAACTATATTGGCCAAGCCATGAGACATCTTATTGCATCTATGGGCCGGCATATCATTATCAATGGATAGCAACATAATTAAGGAGTTGGCTTAATACCTCAATTCGCACTCTATGTAGTGCAAATTAGAACATAAGGGACTCAGATAGGACGTTTTAAAAAAAAGGACTAAAAAAGCCTTCATAAATTCCCCCATTCATAGAACTCAAAATAGGCACTGACGAAGACGTAAAAACAAGCCTAATAACACTAAGAAAATTTTGGCATAGAAAGCCTTCTCAACGCAAGCAAGAAAAAACCATGGGACTCGTATGCCTCTTAAACTTCCACTATAATGATAATGGGAATACAAAAGGTTCACTCTTAGGCAGATCTCATTACGATCACAAAGTAACCCTCTATGAGGCTCTCTAATTTTCTCCCACCTTTTTTCTCTCTTGAGTAAGACTCTCTTTGCATGACTATGCTTATTGCTTTGTGTTGTGTCTTATGTATTGTGTGGCTTTGGCCAATGTCCTATTTGTAGGAGAGGCAAACAAAGTTGCCTTACATGCATCTAGACGCTTGTCAATTGTCATTTTCATTTCATGCAACACACCAAGTGTCACTTACATTTCATGCATTACACCAAATGTTGCATCACATATTTTTAGATAAGCAAATGTTGCATCACATGCAAATGCAACTTGTCATCACACATTCATCTTGGCCACGTGACAATGGCTGGACCCCACAAACACCTCTTTCTATTGTACAAAATTTTGACTTCTCAATTCATACTAATGAAATTGGGATTCAATTTAAAGACTGAGTATGTAATTCTCAAAACGATGTTAAGTCTTTTTCCATGACCAAGAAAATTTTAGAAAAAAATATTTAGTGGACTAAAAGATGTAACACATATGCACAATAATGATATCACATGGCTAGATAAATTGCATTATCTATAGCTGTATTTAGAACTGTCAATTTTGACCCAGCCCAACAGGTTGATCCAATGACCCAGTGTTTTGGGTTGGGCCAGACTCAAAAAATAGAAGTCAGGAAAAAAGGACTAAAAACATATTCTCGCATATACTAGCATTTTTTTTGGACCAAATACTAGCCTTATTTGCTTTCATTATTCCTTCCTAATGGATGCATCACACTTTGTTCCCACACACAAGTAACATGTTGGTAAGCAATGAAACTAATTTGGATTAGGTGTTTTTGATAGTCTACGTCTTTGGTAACTTGAAACTATTTTTGGAGAGAGAAAAATGAAACCATGTCCCTCGGTTCCATACCAGCTTCTCGTCATTGATCTTTTTCCACATTTAACCACATAATCCATTTTGCCTAAAAAACTTGACCAACTATATACACCTATATATGTCCATTATTATATCCACCCACATTCTCTCAATTTTAAAAACAAGACCATTTGCTTAAATAAGCAAACGGAAAAGGCTGTTATAGTAACTCATCATACAAAACTTTACAAACAGAAAATAAAAGGTGAGAGAGAAACAAATTAGTTTGTGTAAGTTAACGCATTAAACGGCCAATGTTGGATTTCCTATGGTTGTGAATCACTTTTGACAGAGTATCATGATTTCCATTCCCCAAACATAATCACCATTGTTAACCCACAAAAGAAAACAATAAATTCTAAAGAAATTAGAAAATACAAAAAAATAATAATAAAAACCTATTTTTTGTGTTTTTTGTTTTGTTTGGCTTTGGAGCTTAGCCTACACCTAAGTTGGATCCCCTTTTAATTTCCTGGGTTTGTTTGATCATTTCAAAGGGGTCCAGCTCTAGGTTGCTGGCTAAAATATTCATAAAAGAATCACTGTTTCTAAATCTGCAAATATATATTTATTTTTTTGTTGAGGATTCTTTCGGTTTTTTGGGATGTGGAGAGATCCTGGAGCCCCTGCTGATTCTTTTTATGAAACTCGCCCTGAATGCACCGACGTCCCCAAGTCTCGATTTAGAATCAAGGTCTGTTATTATTAATCTATATAGATACATACAATACTATACATATTGCATATATGTATATGTATACATTAATAATATGTACATGTTTGAATGTCTATGTATGCATGTATTTTTAAATTTAAACTTCTTTTTGTTTCCTGGCTAGGCTGGAAAAACATTAAGTGCCAAAAGGTGGCATGCAGCATTTTCTCCAGAAGGTTATCTGGATATAGGCAGAACTCTAAGCCGAATCCACCGTGGGGTAATTTCATTTTTAATGTTAAAATGTTACTTTTTTTAATTGTTACTTTAATATGTCTAACATAAAATTTTATGTCACTTTATTGCAAATTTTAAATCAGGGAATCCATCCATCAATTAGAGGAGAAGTATGGGAATATTTACTTGGTTGCTATGATCCCAAAAGTACATTTGAGGAAAGAGATGAAATTAGACAACGCAGAAGGTAAGCGCATTTTCCATTTCATAATAATCCTCTAATTAATTACCATTACAGATAATTAATTAGTTGTATAAATTTATCTACACCATGCATTAGGGTGCAATATGCGGAATGGAAAGAAGAATGTCGAGAATTATTTCCTCTAGTGGGAAGTGGTAGATTTATAACAGCACCTGTAATTACTGAACATGGTCAACCAATTCAAGATCCATTGGTTTTGTTAGAAAATAAAGCTGCAGATAATGGAGTTGTTGTTCCTACTCAAGATAACAATACTATGGGAGGAGGACCTTCAACTACTAATCCTCCAAATAACTTGCAAAAGGTTACAGATAAAAAAGTAATCCAATGGATGTTAACTCTGCATCAAATAGGTTTGTGAATTCATTTGCCATGTTATTGTTCAAATATGCATGAAATATATTGTTGTACAAATTCAAACTCATTTTGCGCTTTAACTGTTTGACAAATTGACACCAATGTTTTCTTTACTTTTGATTTCTTTGAAAGGGGGTAAGAATGTACATATACTATTACTTTTAAATGTTCTCTCATTTAGAAAGGTAAAAATCATATTATTGTAAATAATTCATATGGTCAATGATCTTTCTTAATTCTTGTACAATAACATTTCAGGTCTTGACGTGATTCGCACTGATAGGACACTGGTTTTTTATGAGAAGAAAGAGAATTTGTCAAAATTATGGGATATTCTAGCTGTTTATGCTCGGATAGATACAGATGTTGGCTATGGTCAAGGTTGGTCATTAGATATGTGATCTATTTGAATCTTAATTTTTTGCTTCTTTTGAACTTATTGATTAATTAATTGACAGGAATGAGTGACCTATGCTCTCCTATGATAATCCTTCTTAATGATGAAGCTGATGCCTTTTGGTGCTTTGAGCGTCTTATGCGTAGACTGGTAAACTCTGATCTCTATAAATGATAATTAATTTCTTTCATGTTTAGCATGAAACAGTTTCTTGAAAAGTTAGGACTAATGTGATCAATTAAGTACTTTTCTTTATATATACATTGTTTTTTACTAAATTTTACCTTGTTTCTTATGATTTGTGTTTAATTTTTTAAAGCGAGGAAATTTCAGATGCACTGATGGCTCTGTTGGGGTGGAGACTCAACTAAATAATTTGGCTTCAATTACACAAGTCATTGATCCAAAACTTCATCAACATATAGGTATTTTTTTGAATCTATGCTTGAACATTTCAAAGAGCTTACTTAGACTTATCTCACAACATCTTATATATTAGTGTTTGGATACCTTTTTAAAAATAACTTATGACATGTCGTCTATTATCAGTTTTCAGCTTGTCTCAGTAGGGCATCAGAATAGCTTGTGAATAAGTGATTAACTAAGTTGTTTACTCGAATAAGTGATTAACTAATTTTTAGAACTTGATGTTTGAGAAATGGAAAGTAACAATGAGTTGTATTTTAATTGTTGAAGCACAGAGCATCTTGGTGGAGGTGACTATCTTTTCGCTTTTCGGATGTTAATGGTTCTATTTCGTCGAGAATTCTCCTTTTGTGATTCATTGTACCTTTGGGAGGTTTGTTTACTTCTTTTCTACTAATTTATTCTATCACATTTCATGAGCATATGAAAAATTGACTCACTTAATAGTGCTTATATTATTGAAATATTTAACAGATGATGTGGGCTTTAGAATATGATCCAAACTTGTTCTGGATGTATGAAGATTCTGAAGAAACATCTGAAAAATCTGAGGAAGCTAAAGCAAGATTAAAGTCAATACGTCATTATGGAAAGTTTGAAAGAGAAAATATGAGAAACGGAGCTAAAAGTTCAGAAGAAGCTCCTCTTCCCATATCCATTTTTCTTGTTGCTAGTGTGTTGAAAGAAAAAAGTGCTACACTACTTCAGCAAGCACGAGGCTTGGATGATGTTGTCAAGGTTTGTTATGTCAAGATTTATAGTAAATTGTTTAATTCAATTGTCAATCAATCAACTATATCTTTAATCAAAACACCCACTATCAAAAATACCAAACTACCATTTTCTTAAACTCACTTTTTACTCTATCTTACTTTTTATTTTTGTGGGTCTCACTTTCTCATCAACAATCAACTATCAACTATATTAATCTCAAAAAAAAAAAAACTATCAACTATATTTTTATCAACTATCAACTATATCTTTAATCAAAACATCCACTACCAAAAATACCAAACTACCATTTTCTTAAACTCACTTTTTATTCTATCTCACTTTTTATTTTTGTGGTCCCACTTTCTCATCAACAATCAACTATCAACTTCATTCAACTATATCTTTAATCAACGCACCCACTAACAAAACTTCCATTTTCTCAAACTAACTTCTAATTCTATCTAATTTTTTTGTAGGTACCACTTTCTTATCAATAATCAACTATCAACTATATCTTTAATCAAAACACCCATTACCAAAAATACCAAGATGAGAAAACATTAGATATTTTTGAAATAATGATTTTTATATATCCGGACTTTGAATTACAACGGGAAAATGCTACATATTGTTGGTATAGTATAATTTCATTACCGATAAAATATTATAAATATTTATTTCATTTAAAAATACTATAAAGATATTTAAGAGAGAGCTTATAAATTAGCTTTACTATTCAAATTTATTTTTAAAATATTTGGTGGATTGTTACAAATTGTCAGAATAATTATTTTATATTCTACTTTTGAGTTGGAATAATTTCATTACCGAGAAAATGTTGCAAAATCTTTAATTTTATATTGTGCTTGAGTTACACCATTTAGTATATTTTCTGTATATTTATCTTCTTGAAAAATTTATTTTAATCGCGACAAATATATGTATTTTACTCAATTAATAATTTTTTTTACATTAAATCTTATAATTTTTCATTGTATGTGTGAACAAATTAAATTTTGTCTAACTCTATTTATACAAACAACACAACGTCACTCGTGCGTATGCACGGGTATACTGCTAGTTTCATGATAAAAGTTGTGTTAATAGTTCTATATTATTTCAAAATAAATTTTAGCTTTCTTTTTTCATATTTATTAACCTCCCCTTTGGTCACCTGATTTAATTTTTCTCAGATACTGAATGATGTTAATGGAAATCTAGATGCCAAAAAAGCCTGCATAGCAGCATTGAAACTTCACAAGAAATATTTGAAAAAGGTATTACAACATTTTCTTGTTATTCATATGATCTAGTGTGTATATATTAATTGGTATACACCGACTATCAACCAATAAGAAATCATGGTTGGTGTGACCTTTAAGTTGAATAGGATAAAACAAATTTGTTGTGACTTGTCGAATTCTGATTGGTTGACGTAAAATATTTATATATTGTCGGTGAATATTAATTAAATCCTTAATCTAATCCCTCATTAGTATTGATCTTCAATGAAACTCTCATGTTGCTTCTTACTTAGTTTTTCATATATCTACTCCATTTTATTTTTTCTTGTTTCAAATATTTTGTTTTGTTATCCACTCAATAGAAAAGGAATTTGTAATTGTTGCAGGCCAAGAAACCTTAGCCCATGACATTTGCTTTTTCTCTGATCAAGAGATGTGTTGCTTCCAGAATGGTGCCATTTGTTTTGGGTAGACAATATTGGAGCTCCTTGTAATATTTAGGGTTCCAACCATCAATTGTTAGTTGAGAAACAAATGTTGTATGTGAAATTAAATTCAATTCTTTTTTTTGTATATCTAAAATAACAAAGGTTGTTATGAAATTATTACTTTGTTCAATCATTTGTAATATGTTCTTACTTTGTATTATATGTGATACAGAAAATAGGGAAACAAAAAACAATAATACGAGAAATAACAGATGACGAAACTGATGTTGGCTTTTTTATTTTCTTGCCTTCGAAATACGTGAATGTCGTTTTTTAGAATGGAATTTTTGGAGGGTTTTTTTTTGTTACTATTGACATTTTTTTAGTTCCAAATAGGAAAAATACTGTTTTAATGTGTATTTAGTCTGAAAATATCGTTCTTACTCTATTTCATAATGATAATAAAATATTTAAAAGGATCGTAAAAATTAAATGTAATTAAGCCTTCTTTAGTTTTGATTTGTTTCTTTTATAAAAAGGACTGGAGAGAGAATATATAATCTATCATAAAACGACAGTTAAAAGTATTTTTTTTGGTGTACAAATAGCATATTGAGTATTATTTTTTTAATAAAATGTTTGATTTATGACATATTAGACATTAATACAATTACTTAATTTGAATAAAGTATTTTAAAAAAAATCATGCAATTTACCATTCCTGTTAGATTATGTACAATTGTTGCTCATCTCAATCAATTTATTTAATAATTTGGAGAGACCAAAATCGCAAATAACCAAATTAAAGGGACAAAAAGTGTAACTCAACCGTAAATTTTTTCATATCCAAAAATACCCCTACAAAACCAGGTTGTAAAATTGCATTTTTTTCCTTTCATTTTTTGTATTTTGCAAATTTCCAGAAACTCCATTTATATACGTAAATGATTATATATTAGCTTTTGGGAAAAAAAATAGTGAAGTTGAACTTCCAAATATTAAGTCAGCAGAAAATTACAAAAATCAGAAGGTAAAATAAAATAATGCATGACAGTTAGTTGTGTGGATTTTATGGAAAATAGGAGTATTTAGTAAAAGCAGAGGTGTGTGTATGGAAACGCATTCATATGAATAACAAGAGCTCATAAAGAGCAGAGTCACATAAACCAGTCCATCACATCACATTACTACTAACAACAAAGTATTATTTCTGGCTACGACACTTATCAACTAAAATTTTGATGCTAACATTGATCAAGCATCTGCAGTTTCAGTAGAATCTGCAGCAGCAGCAGCAGCAAGAACAAGTTCAGGGTGGATATTTCCTGCTGCAGTATTATTGTCCACAGCATTAGGAAGTCCCAGTGATCTCAATGCCAGATGAGCTGCCTTCTGCCCTGATATCATCATTGCTCCAAATGTTGGACCCTACATTTCCATTTAACCAAAAACCATTAGTTTCTCAATTCCATCTTATAATTAAAGAAAAAAATCTTCTTTGGACCCAAAAATAGACAATCAACATAAGAAAATAAGGTCATCAATCCACTAAGTCACACCAACAATAACATAAAGCAAGTCCATTACATAAATCAAAGGAACTCATTGTATCAGTGTTGTTATTAAACCCGAACTAGCCGGTCTAACCGAGAACCAATTGGACCATGCACATATGTACATGGCCAGACTGAGTTTGAACAAGCGATTCAACTAATGACCCACCGATCCAATCAGTGACTCACTGACTCTGTCTTGACCATGTCGATCACGGTCCGGATTTAATAACCTTGGATTGGATTAAAAAAAACCTATTTTATGAAAATCATGAATCAAAAGAAAAAAGCAGAAAGGACAAGAAAGATGCCATGAACATAATGAGTGGGTCCATGAGACTTTAAAAAGAGAGTTGCCTCATTGGTCATGACTTCAATTCCTCCACAGTACTCCCACTATGGTGTTGGGTAAGGGTTCATCATCTTTTATATCATTATTATTATTATTATTATTATTATTATTATTATTATTATTATTATTATTATTATTATTATTATGCAATATGAAATATCTCTTAAACAAAAGAAAAAGTAAAGTGGCAGACAAATGTAATTTTAGTGGTATCTGATATATGAAAAGGTGAAAAGTAAATTACCATTCTAGGAGCACCATCAATCTCAGCAACTTCCATACCAGTAACAATCATTCCAGGAACAACCTCTCTAGTGAGCCTAACAATAGCATCCTCAGCAGTGTTCATGTCCAAAGCCTTCATCCCAGGGACAGAATCAATCAAGCCAATACTCTTAAGCCTCTTAACACCAGTGGCTCCAAAAGGCCCATCATGACCACATGAGCTAACAACAACTTTAGCTTCCATAACATTAGGGTCCATGCAAGATTGAGTGTCATGGTTCATTGAAACTAGAGCCCAATTGGTTACAACTCCACCAACTCTTCCTTCCTTCACAATCAAATCCTCAGCTGCTACAGCATTGAAAAGCTTCACGTTTGGCCTTGCCAAAAGTTTGCTCATGATGGTTGAAGTGAATAGAGCCGCGTGCTTGATTACAACGTAGTTCTCTAGCTCATCATACTCAACTTCTAGCTCGTCCAAAAACAGATGTGCTGGCTTACGCACAACCTGTGACCCATAAGTATAACATTAATTCATATCTCAATATGTATAATGTATCAAATCGGATTATTATTCAAATTTTTCATTTGTTTGTTTCTAAATTCTTATAATTGAGCCCCTCAAAAAAAACTCTTATAATTGAGATGAAACCGCCCATCATACACTTGTTATTAATTTTTTTATATCGAAAAAGTTTAAGTGACTTGGGTGACATGGCTCACACAAGCGTCAAAGCTTAAAAAATACTCACATATATATAGTTGTATATTTTAGATATTGTAATTATAATGTAAACAAAAGTTTCTTTTGACAGCAAAAAAGTTGATTTCTATATAATTCATAATAATAAAAAATAAATTTAATATTAAAAATATTTTTGATATAAAATCACATAGCTGTTACATTTTAGATATTGAAATAATAATAACAATAATAGTTTAAACAAAATTTAATTTCTATTAGTCAAAAAAAGTTGATTTATACTTAATTCATGAAAAATAACTTTTTTAGCTATCTCTCTCTTAATTATTTACCAAAAATTACTCGACCTAACATTCCTTAAAAGAAAATCCTAAACTTTTTTTCTTAAATTTTCTTAAATTCGTGAATACTACGCACTAATAACACGTAATAAAAAAAGCATATGTTAATTGAAAAACAATTAAGATCTAATAAAATAATGATCGATCCAAATGACCTGACCAATTCACTCAACCTGGATTTTAATTGCTGAGAGGACCAAAAACTCGATTGTGAATAATAATAATAATAATAATAATAATAATAATAATAATAATAATAATAATAATAATAATAATAATAATAATAATAATAATAATAATAATAATAATAATAGAGTATGTAAAACATTAGGGAAAACTAAATTGATTCAATGAGATTTGAGAATATACCATTGCAGAAAAGAGTTGGCCACCGAGCCAAGCACCACCACCAGGACTAACAGATTGTTCAATGATAGCGATTTTGACAGAAGGATTCTTGCTGAGTTCATAAGCACAGGAAAGCCCAGCGGAACCAGCACCTACGATGACAACATCGGTATCAGCGTGCGTGACCATGTCCGTCATGTACCTACGTGTCATCTCGCGTGACACTATCGACTCCTTAATGGGATCGAACTTGAATGATCCAAGATCATAGGGTGGAGGTGAAGCAGAAGCCGAAGCCGCTGCTGACATGGACACACCGCCGAACCTCCGTTGAGAGGGTAGGCTAAGGGTCTGATTGAAAGAGAGAGAAGATCTCTCTGAAAGGTTTGATGATTTGGTGTAAAGGAAAGAGGAGGTGATGGTGGAAGCGGAAGCCATGGTTGATTGATTTTCAGTTTAGAGTGTTTGAGTTTTGAGTGAGTGATCTTCGAGGATGGAGGGTGATATTTATGGGGAAATGGTGAGAGAAGAAAATTTATTATGGCCGTTTTTTCCAGAAATTGCATGTAGTACACGTGGCATACTAAGACAAAAATTTGGCTCTCTTTGGCCAACACAATCCGATTGCTTACAACGGATCACCGTAACTGTTTGACGTACATGACTAGTTTATAACGTATTTTTCCTGCCTTATACCGTTTTTTGAAACGCTAACTGAAGTAGTGTTTGAATTTATAACATTTCATTTTTTCTCCTATTTTTACTTTTACTACTTTAATTTAATTCCTCATTTATCCTCCATTAAATGATTCTTTTCTCTCATTTTTTAGCATTAATTACTACCGTCCATTTATGTAATTTTATATTTATACCCTAGTTCAACCGCTAATTTTACCAAATACTTTAAATTCAATCCGCTACTTTATCCGTTATAAGCTCATCCGCTATAAGCTAGATTATACGCTATCTGCTCTTTTTTACCCAACATAGCCTATGTATTTATTTACATTTTTGTAAATAAATCCTTAATTTGGTAGTTTATTTTGACAACCTGTAGTTGGTAGTTTTTATTAAACTAATATTGTATATTTGGTAGTTTTTATTAAATTAATCGTGTATACTTTTTTTCTATTTTTGAAAATATTGAATTTTAAAAAAAAATATATTTTTTCTAATTATGATTGTTTTTAATATAATTCTTTATAGAGATGATTATGACACTTTTTTTAATAAGCAATGTTAGTGAGGGGTGGGGGAATGTTAGTTTCTCGGTGACCTCTTTCTTACATTCTTTTGGTGCACTCCGTCGGTATTCCTTAACTCACCAATTGAGTTACCTACTTGAGATTGAAACCGACTTTTTTGTTTTGAGAATATTGAACTTTTTATAGGTACAATCATTACATTTTTTCGAGTGGAACTCGGTCCATATTTTCAAATAATGTTTTGAGTTTGGGTCATATAAATGGTGACATCTAAGACGAGGATCAACTTAATTAATCTCTCACATGTGTATCATTAAAATTCATTAATGATTGAAACTTTTTTTTTGGTAAACTCGGGTATCCATCGCATGGACAGCAGCGACTAATCCCTCGCTCATTGTAGGTGTCTCGAGGGGCAGGACAGCTGGCCCAGAGTTTTAACGCTGCTCCGTACCCAAGGCGGGGATCGAACCCCCGACCCTTGATTAAGGGAGGTTCAGTCCCAACCGCTGAACCCCACGCTCTGAGTTTTAATGATTGAAACTTAATACTTGTTGACTCAAATCTCGGCCACTAAATATAAAAAAATTGTAGATAAAACTTTAAAAGATAGACTTTACTAAAAGCAAATTCCTCAATAAAAATTAATCTTTTAAATTCCTCAATATATATATATATATATATATATATATATATATATATATATATATATATATATATATATATTAAGGTTAAATATATTTTTGGTTTTTATAAGATTTGAGAATTTTATTTTTAGTTCTTATAAAAAATTTCAGTCACTTTTAATCCCTACATTTTCCTACGTCAATGCTTTTAGTCATCTATTTACAAATTGTTTTCTATTAGGCAAATGTTTATTCATTATTAGTTGTATTTTTCTCAAATATATAGTAAAAGTTAATAATAGAATTTTTTCAGGATTATAATAGAATGTTGTATATAAGAAAATTATATTTTTGGTACATATATAATATATGGAAAATGGATTACTTTGTTAAACTTTTTATATTTCTATATTGGTTATGTCTAAATTATTTAATAAGTTTTATAATATCTTTTTAAAAGATAGAGCATTTAATTTATTATTGTATGATATTCACTGAATTTACTTTTATATAACTAATAATTTAGATTAGAAGACGTTGTGCAAAGGCTATATATGAAGAACTAGTACTACCGCTAAAAGAAATTCGTAGGACTTAAAGTACTTTTATATGAAGACGTTGATGCTTACCGACCAAACATTAAACTCGTAGGACTTAACTACACGAGGAGGAAAGTCGAACTCAAAAGACTAGTCTTTTTTATTTGCTCAATGTGGGACTCCTAACATTGTCGCCCTCTTTAAGGACCGACGTCCAAGAGTATTCAGAGGAGTACCATAAGTAGCCCTTTTCGCAGCACCAATTGTTATGACTTAAGTACCATATTGAGCCTTCTTATTTGCTCAATGTGGCACTCCTAACAAAAACCATAAGTAAATTTGATGTTATCAATGAGCGTGTCCTTCGAATTAAGCTAGGCTAATTTTGAGTTGATGCAGTATCAAGTGCCCAATCAAGAGCCAACACATGAGGTGTCAAATGATGATAATGTTGATGGTCTTATTGGTAAAATAGACCATCGCAACTAGAGTTGGCAAAATGGGTCGGGCCTATCAGGCCGGTCCGAAAAAGACCAAAAAAATGCAGGCCTTGTGTCTATAAAATTGACCCTATTTTCATAACCGGGCTTTTTATCCTAACTCGAGATAAACTGAGCTTGTGGCTAGCCCGGTTGGGCTTCTGGTAGCCCGTACGCCCGCAACTTTAAATGAAGTGTTGTACTATATAAATTAGCAACCAAACCCTTCTGTGTTATGCTGATCTCACTATCCTAGTTATAATCCACTTACTTACGTTGTAACACAGCACACCACTCCCACTCTGTCTCTCAATTCTTAGTCACCTAACTCTCTAATTTCTATATCTTTCTCCTTTACTTTTTGTTCCGGATTGGGCCAAGGGACAATTTCGTCTATTGGGCCGAGAATAGACCCGCTACGCAGAGAACCACTCTGCGAGAAGAGATTGCCTTCATGTGGGTAATCAACCGATTTGTGCCTAGGCCTCATCAACGGTAGTCATCGGTTCAACTGATCTAACCACTACAAGAATTAAGGGTATTACTGGCTAACTCAATCCCCCAGTAATGGTATAAATCGGCCAGAAATTGCACTTTACTGGCGGATTTAGTCCGCCAGTAATCAGCCAGAAAAACGATCGTAGGTAACAGTTACTGGCTGAATTTCAGCCAGTAATTACTGGCGAAAATTCGGCCAGTAAATCCGCCAGTAATTACTGGCTGAAATTCGGCCAGTAATGTATTATATATTTTTTTAAAAAATATTTTTAAAAAGCTTTTTTGTATTTAAAATTTGTTGTTTTAAATATTTAATTCGTTTTTTTTATTTAATTTTTTAAAAAGCTTGTTGTTTGAAGCAAAGTGAGAACCAAAGTGTTCCTGGCAGAGGCGGCGACGACGGTGCTCCGGCGACCCTCCGGTGGTAGTGGATTTGGGGTGGTTGTGTGGTTGTAGGGGTTGTATTGAGCCGCAGCCTTCAAGACCAGAGAGAGAAAGAGAGAGCAAACGAAAGAGAGAGAGAGAGTTGCAGCGATGGTGGTTCATGGTGGTTTAGCGGTGGTGAGAGAGAGAGGAATTGTGGCCCGCGGTGATGAGAGAGAAAGGAGGGTGTGCGAAGGTGGTGGCTCTGCTGTTGTTGTTGTGGAGGTTTTGGTGGTGATGAGAAATGAAGGTTGGTGGTGATGAGAAATGAAGAAATGAGGGACTGAGATGAGAGTGAAGAAATGAGGGTGGGAGATGAGAGGAAGGAAGTTGAAAGAGAGGGAGATGAAAAAATGAAATGAGATGAGAGTGATTAAAGGTGGAGAGAGAGATGAAAAGCTGGCACGGATGAAAAGGTGGAGACAGTGATTACTGGCGGACATATGTCCTTTACTGGCGGAACTGTTTGCGTTTACTGGCGGAACTGTTGCAGGCTGACAGCCCATCGAGTTGACCATTGCTGCAGTCCTTACTGGCGGAAATATGTATTTACTGGCGGAACTGGACTGACGCGACAAGGGACTGCAATTCAGGATATTTTGTGGCTGAAATTTCCACCAGTAAATGTAATTACTGGCGGATATATTTATTTATAAAATTATTTTAGTTTTCCAATTAATTTCCGCCAGAAATCCCCTACTCAATCCGCCAGTAAATATACTGGCTGTTTAAATTCGACAGAAATGTTATGGAATCCGCCAGAAACTTACTGGCAGACTAAATCCGCCAGAAATTGCCAAATTCCACCAGAAACTTTACTGGCTGACTGATTCCGCCAGAAATGCCTAGCCAGTAATGCAAGTAATTCTTGTAGTGAACGGTGGAGACGTGAAAAGCAGTGACGTGCAACTAGGCTCTGGTGCCTACCCAAGTCTATAAATAGGGGTCAACCCCCGTTGACAGGTACACTTTTATCCTCACTCATACCTCGCTTTGACTTCCTCTTCTGACTTGGGCGCTGGAGTTTTTCTTTTGCAACCCCCGCCTTGTGATCCGACTTGAGCCCTGCACCACGATTTCAATCATACGAGACTACCAACTATATAGGCCGATCCCCTAGCTCGGATAAGGTACATATCATTGAGGATCATAATGGGAGAATTTACTTTGAGAATTTACCTAGTTACAGTGAAATCAAGTAATGCTTCACGGTCTTGACAACATTTGTTTTTGAATTTATGCATTTTGCATGTGTTGACATTGAAAGCAAAGTATATATACTTCACTGTCTTTGACTTTGACATTTATGCTTGTGCATGGTGAGTATTTGTGAATTTGTTCTCTGCATTTTGTGCTCAGTGACAGTGAGCATTTTTCTTTTTTTAAAAAACAATTTTTTCTTAATTAATGTTGTGTATAATGCGGACTCGGTTGAAAAGCCCGTAGCCTGCTAGGGTCAGGGTCGGGTCGTAAAGTGTTAGCCCGTATTTCACCCATACTTTATAGTCCGACCCATAAAAGCTGGAACCCAACACAAGCCGGCTCGACATGAGCGGGTAACAATGACGTGACTTTGAATCTCGCTATTATTGTGAGGATCTCGTTGTATATGTATAATTATAAAATGTTAATCATAGAAAATAATATTATTTTTCCATCAAACATTTATGCAAAAAAATCAATCAACAACTTCTAGAAAAAAAATATCGAATAATATGTATCAACGTGGTATGAATTAATTGAGACGAGTTCCAGGATTTAATTAACTTCCATTTTCATACGCTTTACGTGATACTTTAACCACCAATAAGTTTCATTTTTATGTCACCATATGCGAATGAAAGAGACGAGTTCGTTTCACATGTTTGGAAATCATGAAGATTGCTTTCAAAAGTAAATATGTTCATAATATCTTTCATTGCAATATTTCTGATGAATCATAATCACAGTGACTCAATATCAATTGGATTCGTTTGGATTATCCTTTACATGTATGCTGTCAGATCTCTAGTTAAAGTATGTGTTGATACTGTGATGTCGTGATATGATAAGGATGGCTAACTTATTTTGTGCAGTTTGCAGGCTGCAAACTGTATGCTGTTCTAATTACATGCCAATGAATAATGATCCAATATTTAAGGTTTTTTTTTATTAAAGCCAGATTTTCTTATATGACTTTGGAAATACTCCTAAAGGCTAATTCAAAAGATAAGGGTGCTCAAACACATATATACATCCAAGAGTTTGGGAGCCTCGACAATAATAAGAGTCTCCAATACACACATTGTGTAGGTCCTTGTCCATTCCCACATTGTCATCTTTAACACGACCTTGATACCAGGTTAAGTCACTAGTAGAAAAAACACATTTTAC
This sequence comes from Astragalus membranaceus, assembly GCA_039519185.1. Classification (NCBI taxonomy): domain Eukaryota; kingdom Viridiplantae; phylum Streptophyta; class Magnoliopsida; order Fabales; family Fabaceae; genus Astragalus; species Astragalus membranaceus. The sequence continues at coordinate 133,097,387 of CM076850.1, forward strand.
ATCAGCAATCCATATCGGTTAAAAAATACCTGATATTAAAAGGGAGGAGGTGGCAATTTTGAAATTTTGGTGACATTTTTAACATCGGTCCTAACCGTTATAGAAACTGTGTTTTGACTGCTAATATGCATTTTTAGTTTTTTACATCGGCTCATGTGTAACCAGATGTTGAAAATAGTTATTTAACCTCGGTTCCTGTTTTACCAGATATTGAAAGTGAATTTTATTAGGCGTGATTGCGTGAACGTCTCTTCGTTTCTCACTCAGAACACGCGTTTCTCTCACTCACAGAGAACACTCCCCTCTTCGTTTCTCTCACTCACGCAAAACCTCCCCGTTCTCTTGCTCTCTCGCTCGAGAACGCAAATCGGACGCCTCTTCTTTTGCTTGGCATTTGAGCAACAACTATGTTTTTAGCAGTTCTGAGTATAGTATTTTTTGTCCATGATGCAAATCAGTTGAAAATTTCAATGGTTGCTGGATCTTTTTTTACCAAGTGATGAGAAACTGGACATCATAATTGTTCTATATTGCAGTTTCACTATGCAGTGTTCTTCGCCTATATGAGGTTAAGGGAGCTGGAGATCAGGAATCTAATAATGTGGATTTCAGAATGTGTGGCTCAGAATCAGAAGTCCAGAGTTCATGACAGTGTTGTCTTCATATTTTAGTCAGATTGCTCATTTCTATAATTTGCATGTTGGTTTGGACAAATTGCGTTCTGCGTCCGAGTTGCTGATCGATATAGACTAGATGGTCACTGCTTAGAAGATTGTGATGAAAATAAGTATTCTTGTGCTGATGAAATCTTCTGTAATATAGATGGGGGAGATTCTTATAGTCAAATTTGATTAAAATATGTTCAGTTTTCATAAATGTTATGCTCAGATTTTGTGCTTTATTTTAGAATGGAACAAGAAAATCAACTGTGTTGCTTTGTTATATATCCAATTCATGAACATTTTTTTTAAAAAAAAAAAAGACTTTTAAGGATTCTTTAAGTATAAAGTTTTGCTCCTTCGTTGATTTCTGTTTCTGGTTTGTAAAGTTTTGCTCCTTTCTTGTAGTACCTTTTGACACATTATATATTCTCTTCATTATGTTGATCTGTAGACTATGAAGCTATCAAATATGAGAAAGAACAAAATGCAGGATTCTTTCCCCCTTTGGATATTCACTCAACACGGATATGGAGATGGAATGGTTTTGTTATTCATGTATTCAATTTTATTGGTTCATAATCAATGCTTGATTTCCTATTAAATCCCCTTTTCAAGAGTCCACTTAATTTTCTTTTCTGCATGAAATAAGTTAAGAACATGAAATGACGTCCCCCTAACTTATGAAGTTGGATTGATATACTAAAATATTATAATTGGTGAACATGATATTGATATATAAAATATTATAATTGGTGAACATGATACCCATTATGTCTTTAGGCTAAACTTCAGGAACTACTTGAAGTTACTGTTTGACGTTACTGTTACGTGTTTTGGTTTACTTGATTTTTAGGTTTACTTGAAGTTACTGTATTAGAATGCTTTATATTAGAATGTTTTTTGGTTTACTTGAAGTTACTGTTATGTAATGCTTTATACTTAAGGCTAAACTTGAGGAACTACTTGATTTTTATGCCCTATTTTGCTGTTACTGTTACGTGTTTTGGTATTATTCTATGTTAACCTTGATGAAATACCTTGTTTGAGCCTTCATGTTTCATCTATCACACTTTGTCCGATTTTCAAACCTTCGATAAGCGACCTATCTCTTAAGAAAAATGATTAGTTGTTGGAGTTATTGTAAGATTGACCTACTCTTGTAAGTTGGGATGACATTAGTGGGCTGAGATGATTTGAAGTTTACATAGCTATAGATGTTATTGGAGAATGTCATGTTACTGTTTTATTTTTGTCTTAATTATGCCGCCTGTTATTTCAAATAATGATGTTCTTGAGATTTTTATCTAAAGAAGTGAAGTAGCCTCTTAACCATGTAATTGTTTGAATTTTTAGAACGTTCCTTATGTATTCGTCCCATCAAAACAAGCTCTTGGAAGAGCATTATCAGGCCAATGATTGCAGGTTCTGTGACATCAAATGAAGGAAGTCAGTTGAATTCTCAAATACAACAACTAAATGTATGCTCATTGCCTTGCTTTAATAACCTTCAAGTAGTTGCTATTTGTTATCATGTTATATTAACAATGCATACTAACTATTTGCTTGGTATGCAGGATGCTATTGAGAAGCTATTAAACTGAAAAATTGGATTGACTCAATATTTGGATTGACCCCATGGAGAAAACTAATCAATTGGGTGTTGGATGGAGCAGTGTAATTAGATCTCTTGCTGAAGTCTGTTATGTTTAGTGATTAATTAGTATAAATTTATGTTTGCACAATTCCATTTCAAATTTATGGTGCATTTGATGTATGTTGCTGAATATAAACCATGTATGTTAGATCTCTTGCTGAAGTGTAATTAGATCTCTTGCTGAAGTCTGTTATGTTTAGTGATTAGTATAAATTTATGTTTGCACAATTCCATTTCAAATTTATGGTGCATTTGATGTATGTTGCTGAATATAAACCATGTATGTTAGATCTCTTGTTGAAGTGTAATTAGATCTCTTGCTGAAGTCTGTTATGTTGCACAATTCCATGTATGTTGCTGAATATAAATCACTGTTTTTAATAAAAAAAAACTCTATTTTTAACATCGGTTCTTAATTCACCAGATGTTAAAAATCAGTAACTCATCGGTTCTCATAGAAAACCGATGTTAAAAATAAGTATTCATATCGGTTCCCATAAAACCCGATGTCAAATATACACTTATATTTGATAAAAAACTGACTTTTCATATCGGTTCCGCACCCGATGTTAAAAGTGCTTATTTTTTATATCTCCTTTTTCGGCATCGGTTCAATAACCGATATGAAATGTAGTTTTTAACCGTTATAAAATGACATTTCTGCAGTAGTGAGTACATCCAATAGAGCAAGTTTCAGCAATGTGGGTCTCTAGTACAACTTTTTCTTATAAGCAAGTATTAGTGGCGGTGGGGGAATAATGTTAGTTTTCAGGGTTCAACCCTAGACATCCTTCTTGCAACTCCTTCATGTCCCTTAGCTCTCCAACTGAGCTACCTTCCTCGAAGTTTAAATACTTACTTTCATCCCTAGTGTGTGTCCTAGGTCCAATTCCCACATCGTCATCTTTAATCCGACTTTGATACTAAGTTAAATATATTCGAGAACCTTGACAATATGAGTCTCCAATATGTCATACCCCAATTTTGTCCGGCTTAGGTCCAAACCCTAATTTTCCACACAAAAAATATATAATAAATTATGCATTGCATTTTGGGTCCTAGAAACCATTCCAAAGTTTTTGAAATCATTTTTAGGGTTAGAATGCACTTTTTGGGAAATTAGGGTTTTTAGGGTCAAAAAGGGCATTTTGGTCATTTCTCACAAAAGGGTCTATAAAAATAATTTTTGCATGAAAATATTTTTCAATAAGCCTCATGCATGAAAATATTTTTTAGAAAGTATAAAATTGATTTTATCATGCATATAATATATTCTTGACAAATAAGGAAGTTGTCCATGTTTTTAGGAAGGCACTCAATCGATTACATCATATCCTTCATTCAAGCAAATAATCGATTATTCCACTCCTTTCAGTCAGGAGCATAATCGATTATTCACTCCTCTCCATACAGGCCAATAATCGATTATCACCTATTAAGGAAGCAACTAATCAATTATGCCACCTTTTAAACTAAGCCTATAATCGATTATGAAGTATTTTTGGAAAGTGTCAACATATTTTTGAAGCACCTAATCGATTATACCCAGGCTATAATCGATTATCCTCCTGAAAATAGTCAAGAGCATAATCGATTATTGACTCTGAAACCCAAGGCACATAATCGATTATTGAATCTGAGATCCAGAGCACATAATCGATTATGCATACCAAGTGTTTTTCAACATAATCGATTAGCCTATTTCCTAAAATAGATCAAATCTGATTTCCTATAAATAGGACGCTCATTCTTCATTTCAAGACACGGATTTCACAGAACCACAATTTCACAACTCCTCTCTGCTTCTCAGACACAGGATTTTCACGAGATCAGAGAAAAAACCCATTTTTCTCGAAATCTCTCACATTTTAGAAAAACTCTTCTACGCATTATTTTTTCGCTCTATTCGTTCCGTTGGTCCGTCTGAGCTGATCTTCTGCAAGAGTTAGTTGGAGTTGCGTTCTTCAAGTGGTAGTATCTGCCTTCATCAGAGGTATTTCTGTCTTTATATTTGTTAATATTTAATCATTGTGATCCATGCCAAAATTGCCCTATGTGATTTAACTTAGTTATAGTGTCATTGTTGATGATGAACCACATGATTCCCACTTATGCCTAGTGCATCATGTTCTGAGTGGTGAAGATGGTCTCAGATGATTCAACCCTTTTAGTTTATATGATGATTGGCAATGTGATTCACACTTGTGCACTTAATCTTAAATGTGAGGATTGACCAAAGTGATTCAACATTCTTTGATACTTTGGTCGCTAAATAATTTGCTTGCTTATGCTGGCCAATGATCATGATTGAGGCAACTCTTTTGCTTGAGCTTACAGTGTCATCGTCTACTCTCATATAGAATATCATCAATACTTAGATAGGTCCATTCCTTACATTGCATCTTCCACTAGATGTGCATTTAGATTCCCCTTGCGTTTTGTAGAAATATTTGAGTATGGTTCTCGCCTAGCATCTTCCACTAGATGTGCATTTAGGTTCAATCTTGCCTACTCTTGTATTTTTGCTTGATGCCCAATTCAAGTTCCCTCCTTGCCTATCTATGCGTTGTGATCTACTATGTGGAGTTTAGACTTGATTTCTGTTGGCGAATTCAAATATTGTTGCTTAATGATTTGATTCCACTGATTGTGTTATGCTTGAATCCACCAATTCTTTCTCGCATTCATTGTTTTCATTTCTAAACGACCTGGCACAAAAACGGTTACTAGTGGCAATCCATCACAACCTTTGATTGGTTTGATTGCCATGAAAGCCTCAATTTCAAAAGAATTTTCGTAAGCATAAAGCAAGCTACTAGTGATAATCCATCACAACCTTTGTTGGTTTGATTATCATGAACGCGTCCAATTTCAAAAAGCATTTGTCTAGGTATCAAAGAATCAAAAGCAAGTTATTAGCGGTGGTCCATCATAACCTTTGTTAGTTTGATCATCATGAAAGCTTTCATTTTCTAAAACCTCATCAAAAAGATTTTCATTTTTAAGGCTCGTTAGAACTACGTCGCTTTGATTCCCATTTGGGATACGTAGGAGCGAGTCACGTTCTCGTCAAGCGCAACAAATAAAAATCCTTTTCGCAACCATAAACAAATCATTTTCATGAAACAAATAAAAAAGAATCATTTTCAAACCCATTGTTGCCAGTAGCTCATCAGAGCCTTTGTTCATTTAGCTATTAGTGGCAATGTCCTTTTCTCATAAGAATAATAAACGATGATCCATCATAACCTTTGTTAGTTTGATCATCGTGCAATCAATCACTTTCAAAGACCACTTTCAAAAGAGCAAATAAAAACGGGTTGCTACTAATAGTCAATCGGAACCTTTGTTCGTCTGACTAGTGGTATTGACCCTCATTTTCTAGAGTATTTAGCGGTGATTACCCATAACCTTGGTTAGTTTAATCATTCACTAAATGCTCGTCCTATTTCGAAAACTCACTAAAAAAGATAAAAAACAAAAACTTTTCAAAAAGACAAAGAAGAACTACGTAGCTTTGAGTTCTCCATCACACCGGGAGATACGTAGGAGCGGGCCATGTCCCGTCAAGCGTTTTTTCTAAAAAACCATTTTCCCCCTTTTTCATAATAAATAAAGATTTTCATTAAGAATTTTTCAATAAGAAGTAGAGAGGCAAAATTAAGTATTTTCAAGTCAACACACCAAAACCACACATTTAATTAAAGGTTCCCTCTCAGTAGAGAGGACGTGTGGGGTGCTAACACCTTCCCTGCGCGTAACCGACCCCCGAACCCTATTCTCTAGTTTCGCAAGACCAATCACTTTCCAAAAAAGGTTTTCCTAATATTTTCCTTAATAAATATTGGTGGCGGCTTCATTGTCTTAGGAAAAGTTGTGAACGAGGAAGGTTCTCCCTCGAGGACTTTTTCGGGCGCAACACAATACAACGTTAATACTTTTTTCCTTGACATGTCTATAAAAACCTGACTAAATGGCTAATGGTCATGATACAATACAGGCAGATATAAGAGTATAAGAATGAGATCGAGATATAGACCTAATGAATTGTTATTTTATAAGTCTTTATTTGATGAGCGTATGATATGATGGGATCATGATTCACTACAGTCATTATTGACTGAAATCACTAAATTCAAGCTCCATCAAAACTATTGGACCAATAAAATCTTTAATCCTAGCCCTTAAATTATTTTACTTTTAAAAAACTAAAAAAACACAAGAGGAGAGATAGAGAGAGGTGAGAGCATAAGATCAAAATCCAATATTATGTGTTTGAAATGGATATAGCCACTCATCTCTTCCTATTAATCCTGGATGCATTTCCAGCATCTGAGGCGGGAAAATTGGTAGCCATGCAAGAAATCACGTATGTTTTTTACATTGCAGAGCGGGAAATGAAAACAACATGCAGGTTCCTACGTGATTTCTTGGTCCCATTTCACACTTATAAAGACAATATACTCCCTGCATATATACTAACATGACAATAAAACCCCTGCATATAGAGACCTTCATGGAGGAAAAGTCATATAATTTATGACTTTTTTTGTTTACTATTGCTGCATATAGAAATTTTGTACTCAACGTTGACAATAGGTATGTGTTTACACATTTTTTTTCCCCATTTCATAATGTCAAGCCCAGTGGCGGACCTACCTTGTAATGAGGGGGTTCAGTTGAACCCCCTGAAAAAAATTGCACTTACCACCCTATATAAATAGCTCAAATCCCCTGAAATTTTAATTTTGAACCCCCTGAAAATTTTAAATTGTACTAGTAGACCAAGTTTTACACCCATATGACACTAGCCTTAAAAAGTTTGACACCCCAGACCCCGGGGTCCTGGGTCCGCCACTGGTCAAGCCCTGTACCAAAGGAAAATGGGAACCAACTTTGACTTAGTTGTTGTGTACACACTTGCTTTCCACTTGTCATCATCAAGTTGGGAACCAACTTTGACAAAATGGTAGTGTTCACACACCCAACTCAGTTTTCATAATCATGGCCCCTCCACCCCTCCAATACACGCATTTCCAGGGTACTTTTCAAATGAAAAAAATGGTTTTCCCTCCAACGTTTCTTCACTAAATGTTTCATTGTATAAAAACTACAACTCTATTATTGATATACACATTGGGAAAAAATGCATTTTACAATTTTAAAAGTTTTTGTTTGCTCCAATATTTCTTCTTTTTACTAAGTTTTTCTTCTTCTAAAATCAAAGAGTGATTGTACCTTGCAAAGAAATGAAAAAACAGAGTTAGTATTTTTTCGTCAAGTGTGAGATACACAGAAAAGTAGGAGTGTGAGAGGGTAAGTAATATATCTATTAGTAACTATGAGATAGTCTTTGTATGGCAGCAATTGTTGTTTGCATATCAACAGTTAGATGAATTGCATAAAAAACCAAAAACAGAAGGTTAGGGCCTGTTACGGTTTTAAAAGGAAAAACAAAGAGAGTAAAAGCCAAGTCGTGGATTTATCTATGTTCCATAATTCTATGTATTGTCTTCAAGAGGTTAATACCTTCAAACACTTCAAACAACTCCGACAAAGTTACATGCAACAAAACCAGAATCAAGTGGTTATGGGACGAAAGATTGGATTCTTAGAAGCTTTTCAAACATTACACTCTACCTTCTTATTCTTCAAAGGTAAGAAGCTTTATCTTTTTTATTGACTATCAAGTAACAACACTACAAAAAAACTAGTCATTAGCGAGGGACAGTTCCCTCGCAAAATGACCTGATTCCCTCACTAATGGTCATTTGCGAGGGACTTAGCGAGGGACTGGTTCCCTCGCTAATTCCCTCCTCGCAAATGGGATTAGCGAGGGAAGTTGGATCCCTCGCTAATTAGCAAGGGACTATGCCGTCGCTTGTTCCCTCGCTAATGACTGCAGCTTTTCAGGTGATGGGACTCAATTGCAGGGGTTGGTAAATGCGCAGGAATTAGCGACGGCTTTTGCCCTCGCTAATTCCCTCGCTAATGACTGCAGTTTTCAAAAAAAAAAATGACACGTGTCCAGTGCTGAATGGCTTGTTTTTTTTATATATATTAATTAATGAATATTATATTATATTATTAATTTTGTGGTGATGTGTGGTGGTGGTGGTGGTGGTGGCGTGGTGGTGGTGATGGGTGGTTTAGAGTAGAGAGAATGAGAAGAGTAAGGGAGAAAGAGAGAGAGAGGAGTGAGAGTGGTGGTGGTGGTGTGGTGGTGGTTGGTGGGCGTGGTGGTGGTGGTGATGGGTGGTTTAGAGTAGAGAGAGAAGGAGACGGGTAAGAGAGAGAGAGAGAGAGAGAGAGAGAGAGAGAGAGAAGAGTGAGAGTGGTGGTGGTGGGGTGGTGGTGAAGAGTAAGAGAGAGTGAGTGAGAGTGGTAGGAGGTATGTAGTGGTGGTGGTGGTGTTGGAAGAGTGAAGAGAGAAGAAGAGTGTGAGAGGAGGTGGAGATGATGGTGGTGGTGGTGGTGTTGGAAGAGTGAAGAGAGAAGAAGGATGTGAGAGGAAGTGGAAGGGGGAAGAGGAAGGGAAGAGGAATCGTGAAGAGTGAGTGAGTGAGTGAGTGAGAAAGAAGAGTGAGGGTGTAAACGGATATAAAGGAAAAAAGAAAAAAATTTGCGAGGGAACTGTCTCATCATCTGAAAAGTTAACGTTAGCGAGGGAATTAGCGAGGGAACTGTCCCTCGCTAATTTCTGCACCTTTACCAACCCCTGCGCTGAGTCCCATCATCTGAAAAAGCAAAATTTAGCGAGGGAATTAGCGAGGGCAGTCATTAGCGAGGGACAGTTCCCTCGCTAATTCCCTCTCTAATGACAAAAAAATTGACAGCTCTATGCCCTCGCTAATTCCCTCGCTAATGACTGTTTTTGCGAGGGACAACAAGTCCCTCGCTAATCTCCGTCGCTAATCAGTGTTTTTTTTGTAGTGCAAGCTTCTTCTAACAAAAAATATAAATTATTTGAAAGAAAGAAGAGAGTGTAATTTTTGTTATGTGCAAAAAATAACAAACAGAAACAGTATATTGCTTTGGTAAAAGAGTTTCAGAAAATCACCGATCAATGATTCAATATTATACACTCTTGGGCTACTCCAGCAATATTTCAATGGTAAAACAGTATATCAGTATCACACTTACTTACCTGTGAAAATGTCCTCTCTTACAGCAAACTTGTTCTACTATGGCTGATCCTAACCTCGCGGGTGGCTACTCCAGCAAAAAGAGTTCATGTTCATGAAAGACATGATGATCTCATGAGTCCATTTTAGAACAACCCAGCAATTTGCTACAAAGATTACCAAGAATATCAAAACTGAGAAACTGAGTTGTCCACTATACAAATAATTACAGAAGATGAAGGTATAAAGAGAGTAAAAACCATGGCATTGTTATACCAATTTTTTACCATTATTCACATTCATTGAACAACAGCCCTAGATCTTTTTTTCTCTTTTAATTCAAATATTATCTAGACAAAGATGTAGACATGTTGTTTGTTTAGTGAGACATTTATAAGACAGAAAAGTCATAGAGTAGAAATAGGACTAAAAAATCATCAGTGATAGAATTTGATTGTTGGAATAAGTTTAGGAATTAGAGGTTTCTTTTAAAAAAATCAGAAGCAAATTAAGTGAAGAATAAAAGAAGAACTGTAAAAATAATAAGAATGGGACCGAACTCACCACTATTACTCCGGCCACCGTACGGTGGTGGTCGTCGTCCTCCCATCATTAGTCGCCGTGAAACCCCCATCGCCGTTGTTTTCTTCGGCATTCTTATCGCCGTCAACCATCGTCTTCTCCGGCGTAGAAGCATCACGTCGCCACCAAGTGACATCACAACCGTAGTTGTCCCTCTGACTGGCAATTCCACCACCTCTCCGGCGTGATTTCCTTCTCAGTTGCTATCCCTCTTTCCATTCCCCTTTTTCTTTGTTCCATTCTCTTTCTCTCTTTCCGGCGAACCCTCACTCTTTCTCTCCCCGACATCCTCTTCTCCCTCTCTCTCCTGGCCGTAACTTTCACGAGACCTCTCTCTCTCATTTTCTCTCTCTGCAAAACTCATTTTCTCTCTCATGGAAGTGTATGTTGCGGTGCAGAGGAAGTTAAGAAACAGAAATTAGGGTTTCAAATTACCCCTTTCCTTTTATACTGTTTTCATTCATTTATTTAAAAAAAATAAAATAAAATAAAAATCAGATTACTAACTGAACCTTCGGTTTTATTTCCTACACCCCCAATGCAAGCCCATTTTTGTAACGCATGCCTGTTCCCAACAAACGAAATTGGACTATGTTTACTGCACCCCAGTATTAATAATACGAGCCCCACTGCTAATTACACCCTTTATTACCATTTTGCGACCTACTTTGTTATTCTAATTATTTTTCCTTATTCCTTTTACTACTCATCAAAAATCTTTTTACCAAAAATGTTACTAAAAAATACCAAATTTACAAATATTTTTTTTACCAAAAACTACGTGTGATTTTATTCTCTACCAGGAGATACGTAGGAGCAGAGGGCGGCCGATGGAGTAGTATATTATAACTCAAATGTGAAATTATTAAAGATTCTTTTTTACGGATAATCGTTTATGCTAGCAACAAATTCACAATTGTAGCCCGTGCATCGCACGAGTAATCGCCCTAGTATCTAGTAAAAAGCTCATACCCAAATGCCCAATCATGTTTTAGTTTTTTTTTACAAGAAATCATTTTTTTTAGTTTGTATAAAGTCGACCAATGTGTAGCTTGCTAGGTAACACCAATTAAAAATAAGTGAATGTGTAGGTATTCTAGTGAATCTTTAACATAAAATGATAAAATTAGCTATTCTAAAATAATTTTTAAATACATTTATTATTTATAATATGAATCTTAAACTCCATTATGAGTGAAAACAAATATTTTTGTGAATTTTATAAAAAATGAAAAATACTGGTTAAAATTAAGTGTTTGCACTCTCGAAAATATAAATAAACGAATCTAGTAGTCACAAGTAAGGAGATACAAGTTGGTTTGGTCTCAAAACTTTTAGAAAAATTCATGTGAATCTCTAAAAGTTAGTCCATGAAATTTCCACACGTTAGTCACTTTTAGTATCTCAAATTCTCGATGTCATATTTGGTTCCTAATTTTCATAACTTAATATCAACTAGATCGTTGAATTTTGCATTTTAGTATTTGTTTGGTCTCAATGAATGCACAAAAAGAATCAAATATCAGGGCGTCACACTAAGTTTTAAAAGTATGAAACTTAATTGATATTAAGTTGTAAAAGTTTGAAACGAAATATGACATCAAAAATTTAACCGACTAAATTGAACAAAAGTATCGAAGACTAATTAAAAATATTATTCATGTGAAAGACTAAATTGAATTTTTATGAAATTTAACTATGATCTCCACAAGTCAAGAAAAACTGAGGCTCACTTGAGTGAAAAAAAAAGTAAAAAAGAAAATAGTAACGATTAAAATGAAACAACGAAGGCGGAAGTGGCAGGGAAAGAAAAGCTTGCGGAGCTTCAAGAATGGCCCCCGTTGCTCCTCGATCTGGCGATGCAATTTTTGCTAACATCGAACGCGTTGTAAGCAACCATTTCCAAAACCCTCATTATTCTCCCTTTCTTCCCACTTCGCTCTTATTGTAGATTCATTAATTAATTATTTTCTTTACCTAAAAATGTCAATTTTACTTTAAAGTTCATCAAGTTATCAATCGACTTCATAATATCCTCTTGCACTATTACTCCGGATTGTGCAGAATGCAGAGCTGTTTACTTTGACATATGGGGCGATCGTGCGTCAATTGCTTACCGATCTAGAAGAGGTTGAGGAGGTTAACAAACAGCTAGATCAGATGTACAATTCTAAAACTCCCTCTCTCTTTATCACTGAATAAATTCAATTTGATTAGATTCTTGTATCTTCTGATGTAAATTTGATTTTTCCCGTTTAATTGGGGGTTTCTAGTTCTGTGGTTTGGTGTATATTTGTATTTAGGCTACTTACCTTCACCAATGTCAATTTTTCTTTTTGGTTTCGTATTTCAGGGGTTATAACATTGGAATCCGTTTGATTGATGAATTTTTAGCTAAATCTAATGTCTCAAGATGTGTTGATTTCAGAGAGACTGCCGATGTGATTGCAAAGGTATTGTATTGTTATTTGATTTCTTGACATGCTGGAAAAAATGTATGATGTTGTTATCCTTATTGTGTTGTGCGTCTGTGTTAATGTCCAGTTTACAGTTGTTCAATGTCCCCTTAATTTGCTTCATTAGTAGTTATTTATTTTGCCATGGTACTTTGACTGCAAGATTTGCTCATAGTTGTTTTGCTTTCCCCTCACTTTGGTTGGAGACATTAAGTGTATGGTAGTAGGTATTGGTTCTAGGCTGAAGGCCTTTAGAACATTGCAAACGAGATTCAATGTGTCCCAATAAAATAAGTAAATAACTTCATATTTCTGGCAGTCTAACAAAAACTGAGAGTGTGTGGATGTGGCACAAGTTCAATGGCTGCGAAAGAAATGTCTTAATTGATGTGATGTCCTTGTCAGCTTCTAAGTAGGTAGATTTTCAGCTTCTAAGTAGGTAGATTCATTGCAATTTGTATATTATGTGGAGAATATTGATTCTGTAAGCAAATGCCTTTTTTACCAAATGTATTCTCTGCGGGTCCTTGTATAATGTGTTCATAACATGTATTTGGTTCATATTCTTTTGAACACTAGTGAAAAACTTTGTGAATGAGTAGGAAGTAATTGACTTAGATTTTGAAAATGGCCTGTATACTTCTTGGCTTCAGTTGCTGAGATCTCTAATATTACGATGATATTAGATGTATGGGGATTGGAGGTTGGACATTATTGCATAAGCATTAAGTCATCTTTCAATTTCTGTTTTGAAGTTCATAGTCGTACTTCACTGGTTTGTTATTTTATTTAAATGAATGTTTATTTTCACATAAATATGTGATTCAAAAACATTAAAATAGATGCAATAGAGGACACGCCTGCTACATATAATTTTCATTACTCGACTTTTCTGAGTTTCTAGTTGGTTTGCATTCAAATCTGCAACATGCATTGCGACTTGGAGGGTATTCAGCTGAATTTTGAACACATGAAATACAGTCCGGTTTGGAGAGTGTTGTTATCTAATATGGAGACATCTTGTTCGAGCCCAACATAATGCATAGTTAGTATGAACAGCTATGATTGTGGAGTGCATTGTATATCCATTATAAGTGCTGCCATTCGATGAATTGAGACTTAGACACTTAATATAACTACTTTTTCCTTTCTATTGTGAATATCATCTTTCCTTGTCATCTTGACCACCAAAATCCATGCTTTCATTAAGAAGTTTGGCTTTGTTTTTTTCTAATCATATTCATACGACTTTTCAACCGAAGTGTTTCTTCACCAATTATTTTGTCAATATTACCTCATCTTGGCCAATGGTTGTTAAATGACTCTAAGATCATATATGGTGTTCTTTTGCGATCTTTCAGTTGGGTGACTCAGTGACTGTCAGCACATTTATGACTTTTTCAAAAGTGGACAAAAGTGGGCTATGTGTTTTGTATTTGGTTGTGTGATCAACATTTTTTGTTTGTTTATTAATTATACTACTGGTAAAGCATATTTAATAGTGCTTTTATACAGGTTGGTTTTAAAATGTTCCTTGGTGTTACTGCATCTGTGACCAACTGGGATGCTGAAGGGACATGTTGTAGTATCGTTTTGGAGGATAATCCTTTGGTAGACTTTGTTGAGCTCCCTGACACCTGTCAAGGTCTGTACTACTGCAATATCTTAAGTGGAGTTATTAGAGGAGCCTTGGATATGGTAAGCTTCTGTTTCTATTTCTTACCTCATTTGACATATCACTTTTACAACCCATGTTTCGCTCATTTTTTTAGTCACTGATTCTTCTACCCAGGTGTCGATGAAGGCCGAGGTCACTTGGTTACGTGATGTTCTTCGAGGTGATGATCTGTTTGAGTTGCAAGTAAAACTTCTCAAGCAAGTTCCAGAAGAGTACCCATATAAGGATGATGAGTGATTATGTTCTGTAATGATGTACTTCACCTTTTCCTAAGTATCAGATTATTATCTTTCTGCCCTGGCATTCTTTTTGTTGACAAATGCCTTTTGTGCATTTTGATGAAACTATATAGACAATAGAAAATCTTAAATTAGATCATAATGTTGTGATATTGGCTTTTGATAGCATGCTACGATCTATCCTGATTTCTGAGAGCCATCTAGATTTTTAACTATTCTTGCTGTCTTCATCATTCTTTGTTATTATGGGCTTGATAAAGATGTTCCATAGGCATTTTTTTAAGGGATCAATATTCAATAGTGTTTCTACTTCTTCCTTATATGACTTGAACTGACAACCTTTTAGGTGTAGGTGACGTGCCTTACCAATTAAGTTGCGCTCCATTGTCCATACACCTATTGAATATATAATTAACTGGCATATATCACTAATCAAGCTCATTTGTAATATCCCTGTACTATATCAGTTGTGATTTATATTTGAATCTGTTACTCCTTTGAGTTGTGATACTCCTGGGAATCTTGAATCATAGGTCGTTGTGAACGGGTTAATTTAAGAACAAAACATACATACAATACAATATATAGATGTTGTTCTCCACTAAAACATACAATATATATAGATTTTGAGATATTTATGAGTTTAATAGTTATCAAAAAGGTATAGACATTTTGAAGCAAAAAACACTAACCACGCCTATGGTATTGTATGTATGATTTATCCTTAAATTAATTAGCTATAGTTTCAATTTCTTCCACCGAAATCCTCTTGAGCAAACAGGCATGCTTTAAATGGCTAATAAGCGCCTAACTGTGGTAAGCTATAAACAAAAAAATGCACTTCAAATTAGATAAAATGCGCTCCAATCTTGCAAAATTTAGTTTTGTGGATTGTTTTTCAAACAAAAAAATACAAATGGTTCAGGGTAAGGACGGGGAGGAGGGAAATGGAGTATACCGAGTTTAAACCATGCTCTCAATATTCATATAGCATTTTCGTGTGTTTTATCATCATGCTATGCTCTCGAAACCCAAACCTTTTGAGATACCATTTTGGTGATGCATCCCCGCAGGCCAACTTCATAGTTAATAAATAAGTTTAAGATCATCCGCGACATATTTCTTGTTCTTCCTGTCACGAAAGAGTGTGGGTAAATATGCATTTGCTTGACAGGTAAAGTGCTGTGGGTTCGAACCTACTCTCTCGGAGTCTATACAACAGTTGTGTTTACTAAAACCAGTGAATGTGAAAACCAATGAATCTCGTCTCACATGAATATGAAACCTAATTCTGTGATTTTTTAAAAATGAGGATAGGACGCTCAGATAAATCCACCGCAACTGCACTACTTGTGCGAACAGCATGCTCATGTTGGCTAAAAATATTCTCAGTCCGCCTTTGCCTACATTGTGGGACTTGTGTTTCACAAAAAAGGTTTATTCTGGTTACGATAGTAAATGGAAGCATTTATTTCAGAAGTGTCTTGATGAAGAACAAGAGCAGTTTTTCCATGCTCTTGAACATGCAAGATATATCTACTATCTATCTATACTATTTACCCACTACCAAAATTACAATTTTATCCTTTTCACTTTTTCACTTTTTCAAACTTTTTCACTTTTTCACTCTCTCACACACTTTTTCACTCTCCCTCACTTTTTACTCTCTTCTCCTATTTCTTTTTCCAATTCTCTCATTTCTCTATTTTTCATATTTTTCACTCTCTCTCACACACTTTTTTACTCTCTTCTCCTCTTTCTTCCTCTAATTCTTTCATTTCTCTATTTTTCACAATATACCTACTTTAATTTAATCTACATGTCACATTCATTTTTCCTCTTTACTATTTTAAAATTTTCAAATTTGACAAAATTTTAATATTTGCTTTAGGCTAATTAAATCTGTTAACTTTAAAATTGTCTTGATTTTCACGAGATAAAGTTTTGACTAATTAAATTTTGTCCGAGTCCATACATTACCCACGACCAAAATATCAATCTTATCATTTTTCCAACTAAGCAATTTGAGTATATTTAGGTAATTTTGT
This sequence comes from Astragalus membranaceus, assembly GCA_039519185.1. NCBI lineage: Eukaryota > Viridiplantae > Streptophyta > Magnoliopsida > Fabales > Fabaceae > Astragalus > Astragalus membranaceus. The sequence goes on from CM076850.1 coordinate 133,113,830, forward strand.
TTTTTCACTTTTTTCAAACTTTTTTCTCTCACACACTTTTTCAAACTTACCATTTACCTACTACCAAAATATCAATCTTATGCTTTTCCCAACTAAATAATTGGAGTATAATCAATTATTTAAAATAAAATTATTCATTTTTATAATTTACTCAAACTACTCAAACCTACTTTTTTAAAACTTTTTCCCACATAACTATTTAAAAAAAAAATATTCATTTTTATAATTTACTCAAACTACTAAAATTACTAAAATCAATTAAAATGAGTAAAATCAATTAATTTTTTCATAAAAAATAAAATCAATCAATTTAATCACTACAAAAAATTACCAAATAACTATTTTATAATTACTAAAAAGAAGTAAAATGCCAACGGGAGTACCAACGAGAACGCCAACGGGAGTGGCAACGAGAGCGAGAGTGCCAACGGGACTGCCAACATGAGTGCCAACGGGAGTGCCAACGAGAGTGTCAACGGGAGTGCCAACAGGAGGACCAACGAGGATGCAAACGAGAGGGGCAACGGGGATGCATATTTTACCTCTAATGTCCAAATACAATATTATGGATCAATGTAATTCTAATTGTCAACGGGGATGCATATTCCACTTAGAATTTCAAATCATACATTTTGGACATTGTTCACAACTTATCAATATCTTCTAAATTACTATTATGACTTAATGGTAATACACCGACCATACAGTATCACCCGTGCGTATGCACGGGTAAAAAACTAGTATATTATAAAACACGATTGACCGAACTGAAAGAACCTGTACACCCAATTTCTTCTTCATCTAATAATCCGTTTAACTAAGAACCGAACAAAATTTGAACGGAATTTTGATCAAAAATTCACATCAAGTAACTTTCGCAAGCATGACTTTTTTTTTATCAGAAATAAATGTTGGCCCTGGGAATAAAAGAGAAAAAAGTCGCAAACATGACTTGCGACTGAATCTCTCCCATTTTGTTTAAACCACCCTATATCCTGTTGTTTCCAGGGAGACAACTTAGCAGTGCTGCCATTAACAGATGTTAGATCATAAGCATTTGCATAATTATACCAAAACAACCACGAGCTACAAATAAATACGGCCAATAGAGAAGAAAAAACATTTTATAGAGTCAAAATTCAAACAAATAAAATCTCAAGTTTTGATAGGTGCATCATGACAATGACATCACGCAGCTATTAACTGACCACAAAAAAAAGTAATTCTTCCTTAAATCATGAAACTAAACCATTTGAGAGTTACACTAGCGCAGCCTCCTTGCTTCTCTTTCAGACTCGAGCAGGGAAAGAGTGTCATTTTCTCTAACTGGTCCTTTCACATTCCTCATGATGATACGGGTCGGATCCTCCACAAATCTCACTCTAACCTGAGTCACCTGTCCACGAGATCCAGTGCGACCCATAACTTTGACAACAGTAGCAAGCTTCACTTGATTTTCCATCCTGCCAAAACAAAGACAAATTTAAAATGTTAATTAAGAAAAGATGTCTGTTCTTGTGTGTGTAGAACTAGAAACAATACAACCCCACAGACAAATATAAAATCATGGCTCTAAAAGAGGCCTTAAAAGAACAGCAATCAATATAAAAAGTTAATGGCAGTTCAATGTATAAACATTGAAAGCCTAATTGACTTCTAAACAAGAAAGCAAGCAAGTTAATTTCCTAACTATCCTTTCAACGGGTTCAGAACAAAAAAAAATATATACATCTTTAAAAATTTCTCCTGCAAGAGCTTGCAATCAAGTACTTTTACTTTGGGGGGTGCAATTCAAAATACAACTCAACTACATATAAACAGTTCACATCCTAAATGAAAGAAAGAAAGAAAGAAAGAAAATAAGCTCAGCCATTCGCTAATAGAATAGTTAAATCAAGCTAACATTTATTTAGACTTCCTCAGAATTTGAAATACTACTTCCAAGTAAAATTTAAACCAAAATGCCTTCCTAGAATATGAAGTTTGCCTAAAAATCGAAGAAGTAATTAACGATAGGAAAGGTAATCGTGTCCATCAAAAAATACAAAAAGAAAAAAGAAAACGTAAACAAACGATTCTCTCATTCGCATCCAACATAACTATTGTGACATACATCCGAATCAAAAAGATACAAGATCATATAAGAAAACAAGAAATTAAAATGGTAAAGCAACACATAGTCCAGTGAGCAATTGAGTTACAGAAATCGAAAAAGGAGAAGATAGAGAAGTGGAAGAAAACGAACTTGGTGTTTGGGAGGGAGGCGCAGAAAACACGATGGTGCGGCGAACGGTGCAACCCTGCGAAAAAGAAAACCCTAGATTGTGCTTTTGCTTTCTCCTGATGGATATATATAAACTCATAATTCAAAAAACCCTAACTAATATAAGCAACCCAATATACACGGTAGTGTGTTTGTTCCTGGGCTAAGCCCATTTTTATCTACGATGAAACAAAAAATAGCTTTATTTATTTTTGAAAGCAAAATTAATTTAAAACTTTTTTTTCGTAAATCAGTATAATTAAAGTATTTATTTTATAAAAATTATAATTAGAGTATTTACCTCCATACTTTGAAAACATTCTAATAACACAAGGCACTCTGCAAAATAGGGGTCACTACTAAGAGCATCGAGGGGACCGACCTAACCAAAGGAAGAGCACAACAATCAACATAAAACAATAAATTAGGGAAATTACACTAAAACAGGGCCCAGAACAACAAACAGAAAGCATGAATTAGTATTAAACCGTTAAAATAAGTTACTAATGCCTAAATAAGTTACTAATGCCTAAATAAGTTACTGAGATAGCATCAAACAATTAAAACAGCAAGATTTGAAAATAAAATCACAAAGATAAAAGTTACTAATGCCTAAATAAGTTACTCAGATAGCATCAAACAATTAAAACAGCAAGAAAAGGTCACTATATTACAGGAAACAAAGAAAAGACCAAGTAGGCACTAAAAGGGAATAAAAATGTAATTTAGTTCTGGACATATGGCCCAAGAAATGTGGTTGGATAATGTGAATAAGAAAAGAAAGAGAAGCAATGGGATTACCGTGTTTTCTTCACCCACAATGGCAAGGGAATCCATCTACACAAGGTAAAAACAATAGCATGAAATAAGACACTAACATAACTAATTTCTAAATAAGTTAATGAGATAGCATGTATTAGTAAGTTACTGAGATAGCATGAATTAGTATTAAACAGTTAAAATAAGTTACTAATGCCTAAATAAGTTACTAATGCCTAAATAAGTTACTGAGATAGCATCAAACAATTAAAACAGCAAGATTTGAAAATAAAATCACAAAGATAAAAGTTACTAATGCCTAAATAAGTTACTCAGATAGCATCAAACAATTAAAACAGCAAGAAAAGGTCACTATATTACAGGAAACAAAGAAAAGACCAAGTAGGCACTAAAAGGGAATAAAAATGTAATTTAGTTCTGGACATATGGCCCAAGAAATGTGGTTGGATAATGTGAATAAGAAAAGAAAGAGAAGCAATGGGATTACCGTGTTTTCTTCACCCACAATGGCAAGGGAATCCATTTACACAAGGTAAAAACAATAGCATGAAATAAGACACTAACATAACTAATTTCTAAATAAGTTAACGAGATAGCATGTATTAGTAAGTTACTGAGATAGCATGAATTAGTATCAAACAATTAAAATAAGTTACTAATGCCTAAATAAGTTACTAATGCCTAAATAAGTTACTGAGATAGCATCAAACAATTAAAACAGCAAGATTTGAAAATAAAATCACAAAGATAAAAGTTACTAATGCCTAAATAAGTTACTCAGATAGCATCAAACAATTAAAACAGCAAGATTTGAAAATAAAATCAGAGAGATAAAGCCAATAAAGCTGGGGATTACATAAGGTATATTTATGAGCATTCACCTTTATGCATCTCTTCTATTTCTAATAAGCATTATAGTCATGAGAAGCAACCATAGAAGTTGGAACCATTGAGAAAGAATTAAGGTTGTTGATTTCATCTTGTCCCCAACTAAAGAATGTAATCGAACAGAAAACATTTTGTTAATCACCCAAAACTTTATAAATAATCCCCTTAAGGCTGTTGATTTCTTCTTGTCCCAACCAAAGAATGTAGTGGAACACAAAACACTTTCTTAATGACCCAAAAACTTGAAGATTACATGACATAAGGTGACTCAGTGACAGCATTGATTCATCTAATTTCAGCATACACTAAATTAGAGTAATCAAGAGCATAACTAAAAATAGGGAATCAAAGGATCAGGAAAACCGTAGAAACTGAAGAAAGAGGGAGAATAGTATTACCTTGTGGAAGAGCAACTGAAGAGACCACAGAAAATGAGGAAGGAAAGCCTGTAACGAAAACAAAGCAAATAATTACAAATAGAGAATAACCGGAAAAACATAAAGAGAAAGGAAACGAAGGGAGAGAGTAACCCTAAGAAAGTTATGAGCTGGTGCGAACAAATGGGGACAAATGTTGTGATTTATATAAAACGAATGGTTAGAGCTGAAACCAAATAACAATTAGAAGCACTTTGTATGCAGAAACTTAGCTCGATGAAGTGTTGGAAGCATTGGAAAGTGGAGAAGAAGAGACTGAGTTCTACAGCCCAACACAAACTCAGCCACGTGGGGGAAAACAAAGGCAAGCACAGAGAAACACAGAAACAGCGAAGAAAACCGAGCAAAGGGAACCCAACAACAAAGTACACGTGTCTACACAAAGCTGAAATCCAATCTTTTGCGCCATTTTCACTCCTCCTCTGGCGAGAAGCAATCTGCTTGCTCGATGAACCAACCACGTGTACGACGGGACTGATATCCCCATCTTCACCTCCTTAACGATGATCTCTGATGACGTAATCCCAGATTCTTCGCTGAAACAACCACACCACCTTTGATTTCTTTCACTTCTTGATTCGACGGTTCGACGATTCCTCACCTCGAAGCTTCCTTGAGACGATTGCGGAACTCGAAGCTGACATGGCAACGACGAACCACCGGCTTCCACCTACACCACATGGCCGCGCTCAACTGGCTGGAGAATTGGAGGGAAACATGGGGGCGCTGGCGGGAACGATGACATGGAGAACAAACCGGATGTTTATTCTTTGATAGCTCATTGGACCAGCTACGAGACCAATCCTTAATCTGATTTATGAAATCAATTAAAAAACTGAAGTTGCGATATAATCTAGGCTAAATATCATTTTTGGTCTTTTATCTTTGCAGGTTTCACTTTGGTCATTTATCTTTTTTTGGGTCCGTTTTGTCCTTTATCTTTCATTTTTGTTTTATTTTGGTCCCTGCCGTTAGCTTTTTCTAACGGACGCCACGCTGGCAGTTAACTGCTGACGTGACGTCTTAAATTCATTAAATGACGTGGCAAAAAATATATTATTTAATTATAAATAAATTACACCAAATAAAAATCCCTAATTTCACGATTACCTGAATTGGAAAACATATTCAGAAAAAATTATTCAAAACTCATCAAGATATAATCCCAAAAATCAATATTTTACCTTCAATTCATCACACTAAACCTCTAACAAAACAAAGATTCAGATCACAGACGAAAAAACAGAACACACGAAATCTAAAAAACAAGATCCCATAAAACAAAATTCTCAAAAAAACAAACATCCTTTCATGCTTCAATAGAACAAATGATTCAAAGAAACTAACCTTTGAACAACAACAAAACATGTGAAGATGATAATTGGCTTTGTATTCCGTTAGCTTCTTTCTCCTTATTCTTCTTTTTTTCTTTCTCTACCTTTTTCTTTTGTCAGTGATTTTGCTGTGTATTTTCTAATAATATAAAGTTCATCTGGGTTTTGAAGAAAACAAAACCATCTCCACGATTCGCATTTTGAAAAACAACACCAAATCCAGTGTTCTGTTCATTTGGGTTTTGAAGAAGACAAAACCATCTCCACAATTCGCGTTTTGAAAAACAACACCAAATCCAGCATTTTGAAGATCCAGCTAGCGTCGAACTCATGAACTCACGAAACAAAGGTTATTTCCAGATCTGTTTTTTATGTTTTTGATCTGTTTTCCAGATCTCATGAATTTAATGTTTTTGATATTTTTAGTTTTTGTTAAATTTTGATGTTTGAATCTGGTTTTTTTTAATGTTTTGATGTTTTTAGTTTTTGTTAAATTGGAATTAAATAATATTAATTTTGCCACGTCATTTAATGAAGATGGACGCCACGTCAGCAGTTAACTCTCAGCGTGGCGCCCGTTAGCTTAAACGGACAGCAGGGACCAAATTGAAACAACAATGAAAGATAAAGGACCAAAACGGACCAAAAAAGAGATAAAGGACAAAAGTGAAATCTAGAGCAAAAATAAATGACCAAAAGTGATATTTAGCCTATAATCTATATATATATATATATATATATATATATATATATATATATATATATATATATCAATCCTGAGGGTGTCTGACGTCAGCATTGGTGTGGGCCATCCCACCCAATGTTGGCGCCAATTTCTCCCGCTCCCCTACCCCCGACCCCCCTGTTTTTCATATTTTCATTTTCACCCCCTCTCCCTACTGTGTGGGCACATGAGCGCTGGGTGCATGGGCGCCTGCACCCCGCCCTTGGTGTAGGTGCCATGTGCGCATGTTGCCTGGGCGCCTGTTGCTTGGGTGCCAGGTTCCTTACGCGCCTGTTGCCTGGGTGCCAGGTTCCTTAGCGCGTGTTGCCTGGGGGCTAGGTTCCTGTGCTCCAGTTGCATGGGCATCAGGTTCCTGTGCTCTTGTTGCATGGGCGCCAGTGCCTCACCCACCCTTGCACGCTGGCACACTTTTTTCTCGTGTCATGCAAGCTTGCCCGCCATTTTTTTGCCTCACATTTTCACCCTTCCCCACTCACCACTGCGTGTCTTGTTGGGCATCGGCGTCCCGCGAGCAACAAGTACTGGGTTGTCCCTTCGGTAATACGAGTCTCTATTTAGCCAGGGAACGTTGGTCAGGGATCAAAGTTGCTTGTCAAGGCGCAAGGTGATGTGGTTGCCTCTTTGCCTTTCCCATTGCTCAATGCCATTTTTCCTCTTGTCAACTGTTATACCCTAATTTTGTCCGGCTGTTTTTTTTAATAAAGGAAAACAATATCGAATTTTTTGGTGTTGTAGAGACTTTGTTTATCATTATTTTCTTCTTTGTTTTTTCATGAAAATCCCAAAAATATGTTTTGTTGTGCACGCGAGTTAATTTTGACAATCTTGTACCGTTCCAAGTAGAAGTCGCGACGAACGATGTTTGCAACGTGCTGGATTGCTGCGAAGTACTCATCTTTTGAACTGGTTATTGTTAGGGTTTTGTGGTGATGATGGTGTTGGAGGAGTTGTTTTGATTTTGAGAAGGTATTTGTGGTGCGAATGAGTTTTGCAAAAGTCCGCAGCATTGCACTTCCGAGGTCACAACTGTTAGGGCGGCTACTCACCCACTGTCTGCCAATTGGCTGAAGACAACGAAATGGTGAGGCAGGAGTTCCTGAAATTGATTAATCTGAGCTTATCAAAAACTTCGCCACAAAGATAGATACAAAGACAACCACATCAATGTATACAGATAAATTCAATCAATCACAAATTTGTAGCACTCAACAATCTTTTTTTTTTGACACAAACACTCAACAATCTTTTATGAACCCACCAAACAGCTTCAAACACAAAAAATGACACAACCCATTATTGATAAAATTTAGGGGAACTGCTTACTAATTTCAAGCAAACTATGAAACAACACCAGTGAAATGTAAATAAAACTTACTAAAATGCATCTAAATGGAACCAAAATTGATTGCAAACTAAACCTAAAAGTTACACAAAAACATCAGGTTCTCTTTAATACATCATTTACTGCAAAAATGCCATGACAGACATTTTATTATCTGTTGGACATTTTAGTGTAATTGATCTCATTGTTATGTTAAAGTAAGAGTGCACGCTTGTTTTAACGTAATAAGGTGATTTGTGTGCAGTTTGCGCGCAGATCACGCTTGAAGCGCGAGCTAGGCGCAGATTGGCAGGAGTTGCTGCCCTTTTGCGTGTGGAAGCGCGACTTGGGCGCAGCTTAAGCGCAAGTTGCGCGTGAGGCGCGAGCGAGGCGCCACTTAAGCGCAACCTGAACGTGCTGTATTAGCGCAGTTGCGCTTGAAGCGCAAACGGGGCGCGACTTAAGCGCAGGTTCGCTGGAAACGACAGTTTTAAGTATAAAACTGTTGTGAACTGCCAAAAACTGTAGATTTCTTCATCCTTGATGATGATTGATCATTCTCTTCTGATTCAGAAAGTCGTTGAAGAACACCATACATCAAAAACAAAACTCTTGAACATAATCTTCTGATTTTATCCGATTGAACGATTTTGGTTGAACCCCGAAATTTGATTCAATCTGAAAGTGTTATACACGACTTCAGATTTATCCAGTATCATCTCGATTTCCCAAATTTTAACCAACAAAAGATTGAATCAAATTCTTTCGAGATGACGAACGATAGTTCAAAGATGACAAGCAATTAAGTTTGCGAAAATTGGACAAGTTTGAAGGGCAGGATTTCAGAAGATGGCGGAAGAAGATGCACTTTCTCTTGACAACATTGAAAGTGGTGTATGTGCTGAGTACACCGATGCCGGTGTATATGGAAGCCGAATCTCTGGATCAAACAAGGAAGCGTTTGAAATGGGAGAACGACGATTACATATGTCGTGGACACATTCTGAACGGTATGTCTGACTCTCTCTTTGATATTTATCAAAATGTTGAGTCTGCTAAGGAATTATGGGACTCTCTTGAAACCAAGTATATGGCAGAAGATGCCTCAAGTAACAAATTCTTAGTTAGTAATTTCTTTAATTACAAAATGGTGGATTCGAGGCCTGTTATGGAACAATATAATGAACTGCTGCGAATTTTGGGTCAGTTTACTCAACATGATTTGAAAATGGATGAATCCATTGCAGTTTCATCTATAATTGATAAACTGCCTTCTTCTTGGAAAGATTTCACGCATACCTTGAAACATAAGAAGGAAGAGTTGACTCTGGTTCAACTCGGTAGTCATTTCATGATTGAGGAGTCGCTGAGGGCTCAGGAAATTGACAAAGTCAATGATAAAAACGTAGCAGGTTCCTCTTCTGTTAATATGGTAGAGGAAAGTGGAACAGTTAAGCAAAATTCCAATGCTAAAGGTAGAAACGAAAATTTCAAGGAAATAAGAACAAAGGTCCAAACAAACAGACAAAATTGTCATGTTGGAAGTGTGGAAAACCTGGTCATTTAAAGAGGGACTGCCGTGTGTTCAAAGGAAAGAACGAGGCTGGTCCAAGTGGGTCCAAGGATCCTGAAAAGCAACAAGGTCAGATTGTTGTGAATAATTTTAATTCGAATACGAATTCAAATTATGTATCACTAATATCTGATGCATTCTATGTGCAGGATGATGACGTTGCTTGGTGGTTTGATTCGGGAGCAACAAGCCATGTGTGCAAAGATCGTCGTTGGTTCAAGGAATTTAAACCAATCGATGATGGTTCTATTGTGAAGATGGGCAATGTTGCGACTGAACCAATCCTAGGATTAGGTTGTGTAAATTTAGTTTTTACTTCTGAAAAAAAAAATTGTATTTGGATAATGTCTTATTTGTACCTGGTATTCGTAAGAACTTATTGTCTGGTATGGTTTTAAATAATTGTGGTTTCAAGCAAGTACTTGAAAGTGACAAGTACATCTTGTCAAGACATGGTTCGTTTGTTGGATTTGGTTATCGTTGTAATGGAATGTTTAAATTAAACATTGATGTTCCTTTTGCTCATGAATCTGTTTGTATGGCCTCGTGTAGTTCTATAACTAATATGACAAAATCAGTTTTTTGGCATGCTAGATTAGGACATGTTCATTACAAAAGATTAAAAGATATGTCAAAAACAAGTATGATTCCTCCTTTTGATATGAACATTGAAAAATGCAAAACTTGCATGTTGACCAAAATCACTAGGAAACCTTTTAAGGATGTTAAAAGTGAGACTAAAATCTTAGACCTTATTCATAGTGATTTGTGCAATTTGCATGCTACTCCATCATTAGGTCATAAAAAATATCTTGTTACTTTTATTGATGATTCATCTAGGTACTGTTATGTATATTTATTAACTACAAAAGATGAAGCTCTTGATAAATTTAAAATTTATAAGAAAGAGGTAGAACTTCATCAAAATGAGCTAATCAAAACTCTTCGTACGGATAGGGGAGGTGAGTATTATGATCCGGTTTATTTTCAATCTACTGGAATAATACATCAAACAACAGCTCCCTATACACCACAACAAAATGGTGTAGCCGAAAGGAAAAATAGAACCTTGAAAGAAATGGTGAATTCTATGTTATCCTATTCGGGTCTAAGTGAAGGATTTTGGGGCGAGGCTATGTTGACAGCCTGTTACTTGTTGAACCGAATTCCTAACAAAAGGAATAAGGTTACCCCATATGAACTTTGGCACAAAAAGACACCAAATTTGAGTTATCTCAAAATTTGGGGATGTAGGGCTGTAGTCAGGCTTACAGAACCTAAAAGGAAAACCATAGGTGAAAGAGGTATAGACTGCATATTTATTGGATATGCTGAGCATTCTAAAGCATATAGATTCTATGTGCTACAATCTAATGATTCTGTTGCTGTGAACTCGGTCATAGAGTCACGGGATGCTATCTTTGATGAACAAAGGTTTACTTCTATACCTAGGCCAAAGGACATGAATTCCATGTCGAAAGTCTCAGTTAATAATGAGGATATACCTTCAACTAGTACTGAAACTAGAAAGAGTACGAGAGTACGAAAGACTAAGTCATTTGGTGATGACTTTCAACTCTATTTGGTTGAAGGGTCAAGGAATGATGTTGAATTTCAATATCAATATTGCCTCAATGTTGAGGAAGATCCAAAGACTTTTAGTGAAGCAATGGCTTCAAGGGATGTTGCATTCTGGAAAGAAGCAATCCAAAGTGAGATGGATTCCATCCTGCAAAATAATACTTGGAAACTGGTTGACTTACCTCCTGGATGTAAGCCATTAGGATGTAAGATGATCTTTAGAAGAAAGATGAAAGTGGATGGTACTGTTGACAAGTACAAAGCCAGATTGGTTATCCAAGGCTTTAGGCAAAAGGAGGGTATTGACTTTTTCGATACATATGCTCCTGTTGCTAGGATATCCACTATTAGACTGTTATTAGCACTTGCTGCTATCCACAATCTGGTGATTCACCAAATGGATGTGAAAACTGCATTCTTAAATGGTGAATTGGATGAAGAGATATACATGAAACAACCTGAAGGGTTTGTTATGCCAGGAAATGAAAATAAGGTGTGTAAACTGATGAAATCTCTTTATGGCTTGAAACAAGCGCCTAAACAATGGCATCAAAAATTTGATGAGGTTGTGTTGTCTAGTGGTTTTGTTCTAAACCAAGCAGATAAATGTCTATACAGCAAGTTTGATACTCGTGGCAAAGGAGTTATCATTTGTTTGTATGTGGACGACATGTTGATCTTTGGTACCGACCAAGATCAAGTTGATGAAACTAAGGCATTTTTGTCTTCTAAGTTTGATATGAAAGATATGGGGGAGGCGGATGTGATCTTAGGAATAAAGATCAAACGTGGAAACAATGGCATTTCCATCTCTCAATCACATTATATTGAGAAGATATTGGAGAAATTTAATTTTAAAGATTGTTCTCCGGTAAGTACTCCCATTGATCCTAACGTGAAGCTATTACCTAATAAAGGCGTAGCAGTGTCTCAACTTGAATACTCAAGGGCGATAGGATCACTCATGTATGCAATGATTAGTACTAGGCCTGATATAGCTTATGCTGTTGCTAAACTTAGTAGGTTTACAAGTAATCCTAGTTCTCATCATTGGCAAGCTATGAATCGAGTATTCAAGTACTTAAAGGGAACCATTGACTATGGTTTGACATATACTGGATTTCCTTCAACTATTGAAGGTTACTCAGATGCAAGTTGGATAACCAATATGGAAGATTATTCATCCACAAGTGGTTGGGTATTCCTACTTGGAGGAGGTGCTATTTCTTGGGCATCCAAGAAACAGACCTGCATTACAAATTCAACAATGGAATCTGAATTTGTGGCTTTAGCAGCAGCTGGTAAAGAAGCTGAGTGGCTAAGAAATCTGATCTATGAGATTCCATTGTGGCCCAAACCTATACCTCCCATGTCTATCAGGTGCGATAGTCAGGCTACTTTGGCTAAGGCATATAGTCAAGTGTATAATGGGAAGTCTAGACACTTGGGTGTTAGACACAACATGGTTCGTGAGTTAATCATGCATGGTGTGATATCAGTGGAGTTTGTGAGAACTCAGCATAATTTGGCCGATCATTTAACCAAAGGGTTAAGTAGAGATCTCGTGAAAAGGTCGGCTGTGGGATTAGGATTAAAGTCCATTTGAAATCTCTTACGTTAAGATACCCAATTCCCATCTAATATGACATTAGGTGCTAAATTCAATGTGGAAAGCTTAACATGTAGAGATTGGAACACATCATCGAAAGTATCCCAAAAGGTATGTGTTCGGTTCTGTAAGTTAAGGAGGTTGAAGTATAACTTCTTAATGGTTCTTTTGAAAAATTGCATTTGCAGGTGCAAGAAAGAAAGGAACTACCTATATAAGCATGAAGTTTAGCCGCTTCAAGAAGCTGGGACTTGGCTTTGATATGCTTATGAAGGATAGGGACACAGGCTAGTAAACTAGTGTCGAGCAAGAGTAATGTTTTAAACTCTTGTGCAGATTACCTTCATGTATTCATTATGAATAGAAAGGGTTCAATCCTTAGTGACACCCTGATATTCGAATATTTGAAACGTGTAATTAGCTAAGATGAAATTCAATCGTCACGATATTTCATTTATGCAATAGTTTGTTGTATGCTATGACTTTGGTGATTTGATCAGTAATTACGCTAAAATGGGGGAGGTTTGTTGGACATTTTAGTGTAATTGATCTCCTTGTTATGTTAAAGTAAGAGTGCACGCTTGTTTTAACGTAATAAGGTGATTTGTGTGCAGTTTGCGCGCGGATCACGCTTGAAGCGCGAGCTAGGCGCAGATTGGCAGGAGTTGCTGCCCTTTTGCGCGTGGAAGCGCGACTTGGGCGTAGCTTAAGCGCAAGTTGCGCGTGAGGCGCGAGCGAGGCGCCACTTAAGCGTAACCTGAACGTGCTGTATTAGCGCAGTTGCGCTTGAAGCGCAAACGGGGCGCGACTTAAGCGCAGGTTCGCTGGAAACGACAGTTTTAAGTATAAAACTGTTGTGAACTGCCAAAAACTGTAGATTTCTTCATCCTTGATGATGATTGATCATTCTCTTCTGATTCAGAAAGTCATTGAAGAACACCATACATCAAAAACAAAACTCTTGAACATAATCTTCTGATTTTATCCGATTGAACGATTTTGGTTGAACCCCGAAATTTGATTCAATCTGAAAGTGTTATACACGACTTCAGATTTATCCAGTATCATCTCGATTTCCCAAATTTTAACCAACATTATCTACCCTTTTGGTCATATGCACCAAACAAACATATACCGTCATTGCACCAGAAAAGAGAAATTCACGCACCATAAGCAATTACTTAGGATAAATAACCTCTAAATAAGAGTTAGTAGGTTGATAGGTGTGGCAATTTTTTACCTTATTGATGATGTTGGTAGCCTTGGTAGGCTTCCTAGCTATGTAACATATAATAGATGGGCAATATAGCAGCATGCCCTTGAAAGACACTTTTGACCCAAAAACTAATTAAGTTAAAAAGAAATTAAATGAATGACTACTCAAACAACTTTGCATTTTGAAACCTGTCAAGACAATCAGTCCTTAAGCGTGCTATCTGAATTTTGCCACTAACTAGCTAAATTACATATTAGAAGAAGTTGCGTCCATTTAACACAAACTTTATAGCTTGGCTTCAGAGCATATTAAAAATGCAATGTGGTTATAAAAATGTAAATGATGTATTAAAGAGAACATGAGGTTTTCCTGTATTTTTGCTATGCATCTAGATTTTTATTCCAAATTAGAGAGGAGGAAGGAAGTCTGCACAGGAGTAAAATTTTACATTTGCAAACAGATTAGTCATACTGCTTCTACTATGGACTGTATCTCCAATTTTTTTTTGGTTGAGTTCAAGATGGAATAGTTTGGTCAAAAAGGAGAGATAGTCTAGACCTAGAAGCAATGCAATTCAAGAGTCGGTTAACCCAAAGTGTTGGGAGGCTAAAAGAATTACAGTGATATCCAAAGAGCAACCAAGTATAGCTGTACAAAATTTATAATTGTCTACAAAGCTGAAATCCATCCAATGTCAGAACAAGCAGAACATCACTAGAAAATTTCAGAAGACAAACAAATTAGAGAGAGAGAGAGAGAGAGAGAGAGAGAGAGAGAGAGAGAGAGAGAGAGAGAGATGGAGTACCTTAGAAGTCAGAATCGCGAGAGTGAAACAATCAATCTTCGTTTTCAAAACAGGAACGATAACGGAACACTCAGAGAGGGACGTGGTTTGATTGAACTTAGGGTTTGAAATGCGAATGATTGTAGTGATCGGTTGAACTCACATCCTTACTAATCCATGCCAGGAAAACCAAGGACAATATTGTCCAGTTCAAGGGAAAATAGAACATTGTCATATGCGTCCCCTACTGTCTTATCTTGCAAGAGAGAGAAAGGAAAAATAAGACTGGGCGCAAAATATTTTACGCTCGTTGAGACATTTTCGCAAACATCTTGATGAAAGGCATAAAAATTAAAAAAATTATGGAGATGCGGGGTATCAATCCCCGTACCTCTCGCATGCTAAGCGAGCGCTCTACCATCTGAGCTACATCCCCATGATGATCAATAAGTCTCACGTACAAATTTTATCCTTTAATACGAATGATTCTCTCATTTGTCTCCTATCACGTTAGGGCTGCTGATAAAGTAAAGAGAGCCAGATAAGCTAAAGCGTAACCATAGTTTATCGCGTGCAAGTCAGCTAGCCATAAGTGAATATGAAAATATTTAATTGCACTGTTGTCAGATAGTTTTAAGAATGAATATTATTCTTTTTAATGAAGCAGATTTGATCTGTAAGCCAACATATTATACTTTTACATAGACTCACAACCACCATCATATTTTTGGGTTAGGAAAAAGATCAAATGGTGTTTATTATTGATCCAATTTGCTAACTATGTGTATGAATATATTTGTTATAACTCCTAATTCTTAACTGAACGGTTCAACTGATTAACCCATGACCCGACACCATCATCTGAATTTGAGTGGCTTGAAGCAGTTGGACCATAATCCAGAGATCTCACAATTTGACGTTTGATTCGATTTTTAAAACATTACTGGTAACATTCTGCCGACATTCTAGTGTTAGTGAGAAACAAGAGAAGTGTAATCAGTAATTAATTACAATACAACGGACCTAGTACAAAACTTGTTGGTGCAGAGATGAGAAGAAAAGTCAATTTCATAAACATGATGGCTAATGAAGAAGCCTCACAAAGGGGTCGGTGGTCATAGGAAAAGGACACGGAATGCTGCTGAAATACCAAGACAGAAGTGAAAGGAATGACCAACGACTTGTATTATACTATCATGTGCTTCCATTTGCTAAGTTGTCAGAAAAAGTTGAAAATGAAAGGGAAAATTCTTAACTCCCATCTAACGCAACAGAAAATGGTTGTTTAATTCCAAGGAAGTTGGCAAACGTTTGGTTTGGATTTGTAGGAAGTTATGTTGGATCTAGTCCACCAGAGGGAGGAATAATGGTCATCACTTTATTCTTCTTTTATTGGTAAGGCACATTATAAAGGACATCTTATTAGTTTCACCAAATCATGTTTGATCGATTCTTTTGATAATAAATTACTTAAATATATGTTAAGCCATTGTAAATATGATTAAAATTCATTTAAGCCCCTGTAATTTTTTTTTTAAAATGACCCTTATAAATATTAAATGTTTGCGGTTAAACCCCCTCGGTCAATTTTCCATATTTGCAGAAGGTAAAAATATATGTTCATCCCCTGCAAATATGGCCATAATCTATTTAAGCCCCTGTAAATATTAAAAATTTTAAAATGTTCAGCCCCTACAAATATGGCCATAATCCATTTAAGCATCTGTAAATATTAAAAATTTTAAAATGACCCTTATAAATATTACATGTTCAACTTTTTTTGATGAAAAATTGACTGAGGGGCTTAACCGCAAACATTTAATATTTACAAGGGTCATTTTAAATTTATTTTTTTTACAGGGGATTAACTGGATTTTGACTATATTTGCAGGGCTGGACATATATTTAAGCCATAAATTAATTTAAGGGATCTAACTGGTTTCACTTTTTGTTAAACCCCTCGGTTGCTCATTCTATTAAGCTCAGCATTTGAGTTGAGAACAATTTTACACAAAAAGACTTTGTTCAAAGAACTCTATCTAATCTGAGAGGGATACATGTTCAAACCCTAGAGTATTTTTACTATATATGATGATGATCATGATTGTTACACGCGTAAAGAAAACGAAATAATGGGTAAGGAGACTATTAATAACTTCACACACACGACTTTTCAAATAACTTTGATACATAGTGGGTTCCAGTTTCTCCGGTGCATTTGTGCAGTCAATAGATCTAGACCGTCCGATATTGATTATACAGCCCAAAAGTTAGATCGTCATATCAATATCAAATGGTATGGATCTACCGACTACACAAATGCACCAAATTAGGTAAACTGCACAAGATCCAATTCCTACATAGTGATGCACCAAGAAAAATTCCCTGTAGAAATTTAATATCTATTGTGACTTAATTTTTTTCTGTATAATACTTAGGGGAGGATTCTCTCTGTTGAAAATTTCGCCACCATTGAAATAACTTTAATACATAGTGTAGTGAGATCAAGATTCTGCGGTGCCTTTGTGCACTTAGTAGATCCAGAATGTCCGATATTGATCAGATGCTTCAGATTTTAGTTGTAAGTCTTTTAAGTTTTATCGACTTTTAAAGTTTAAAATCTAGACCGCCAAATCAATATCAAATGATATGAATCTAGTGACTCCACAAATACACCAAATTGGTGACCGTACAAGATCCAATTCTTAGATAGTGATGCACCAAGAAAATATCCCTGTAGAAATTTAATATCCATTGTGACTTTATTTATTTTTCTCTACATTGATAATTTCGCTGCATATTTCCAAGTGTTAGATCCAGATCATTAGACATTTCGTCTCTCTTTTTATGACAAAACTAGTACTATACCCTGTCCATCCGCACGGGCCGATCGCGTTACATCATACGATTACCTCAAATAGAAACGTTAGTTTGAAATCTCATTAATCTAAAATCAATTGTAAAATATAGAGGATGACTTGCATACGGACATGTGCTGTCGTGTTCTTTTTAGGAATGAATTTAGACAGTATATATTTAAATAGTCCGAACATTACTCCGTGAAAATAAAAAAAAATTTAAAGTAGATAAAAAAGGAGTTTCAAATAAAAAGTTGATAAATATTAAAACTAAAAATGTAAAAGTATCATTTAAAAACAATATGTGCATTTATCCCGTGTGTTTTTATATATCAGTGCAGTGTTTTTTATATATCAATACAATGTTTTTTTATATATCAGTGTTGTTATCCCATGTTTTTTTATATATCAGTGCAACTATCCCGTGTTTTTATATATATCATTACAATTATCCCCGTATTTTTTTATATATCAGTGGAGTTGTCCAGTGTTTTTTATGTATCAGTGAAGTTATCTCATAGTTTCAATTGATTATTTGAGTCGATTAGTAGATTATTGTAGATCTAGATAGTAAAAGATAGATAGTAGATAAATCCCGTGTTTTTTTATATATCAGTAACAATTATTTGTCCTTTTTTAGGTATTAGTGACAAATATTTGTCGCGTGTGTTTTAAATATTAATCAGTTTAAATAGTCATTAAGCCTTCTTTTTTTTAGATAGTAGTTTTCAAAAACTATAATTATCAATGGCAAATATTAATCCCGTGTTTTTTTATATATCACTGCAGTTATCCCTGTGTTTTTTTATATCCGTGCAGTTATCTGGTAGTTTCAATTGATTATTTTAGTTGATAGTAGATAGTAAATTTGTTAGATAGTAGATTATCCCTGTGTTTTTTTATATAATTGTTTTAAATATTAATTAGTAATTTAAATAGTCATTAAGTCTGCTTAATTTTTAGATAGTAGGTTTGTAGTACTAGGTTTCAAAAAATTTAATTATCAATGAAAAATATTAATTTCATGTTTTTTATATATCAGTGCAGCTATCTCGTAGTTTCAATTAATTATTTTAGTTGATTAATAAATTATAATAGATAGTAAAAGAGATATAGTAGATTATCAATAAGAAATATTTATTTTAAATATTAATCAGTAGTTTAAATAGTCATTAAATATTATTGTTTTTTAGATAGTAGGTTTATAGTAGTCTTCAAAAAAATTAATTATCAATGACAAATATTAATCCTGTGTCTTTTTATATATTTGTGTAGTTATCCCGTGTGTTTTTATATATCATTGCAGTTATCTCATAGTTTCAATTGATTATTTGAGTTGATTAGTAGATTATAGTAGATTATTGCAGTTATCCCGTGTTTTTATATTAGATTATTTGAGTTGATTAGTAGATTATTGCAGTTATCACGTGTTTTTTTAGATGGTAGTTTTATAGTAGTTTTTCAAAATTATAATTATCAATGGTAAATATTAATTATAAATTGTCAAAAAAAAATTATAAATATCAATGGTAAATATTAATCCCGTGTTTTTTTTATATATCATTGCAGTTATCCCTTGTTTTTTATTTATCAGTGCAGTTATCTCGTAGTTTCAATTGATTATTTTAGTTGATTAGTAGATTATAGTGGATAATAAAAGTTAAGATATTAGATTATCAATAAGAGATATTTGATCCCAAGTAGGTAGCTCAGTTGGTGAGCTAAGAGATATCAAAGGAGTGCACCAAAATAGTGCAAGAAGGAGGTCCCGAGTTCAAACCTCGGAAACTAACATTCCCCCACCCCACTAACATTGCTTATAAAAAAAAGAGATATTTGTTTTAAATATTAATTACTAATTTAAATAGTCATTAAGTCTTCTTGTTTTTTAGATAGTAGGTTTATAGTAGTAGTCTTCACAATTTTTAGAGAAAAGTGAAAAGTAAAAAAGAGAGTGTAAGAATAAAGAGAAAAAAAAGAAAAAATAGAGTGTAATGACATTTTTACCCTAAAAAATTTGAGGTGTCTTTTAGATAGAATGGGGGTATTGGTAAAATCATATGTGGTGGATTTGTATAAATCTAAAATCTATAGTAGAAAAAAAGGAAGAAAGAGAGTGTAAAAGAAAAGTGAAAAGGAGGAAAGAGAGTGTAAGAAAAAAGAGAAAAAAGGAAAAAATAGAGTGTAAGAGAAAAGTGAAAAGTAAAAAAAGAGAGTGTAAAAATAAAGAGGAAAAAAAGAAAAAATAGAGTGTAATGACATTTTTACCCTAAAAAATTTGAGGTGTCTTTTAGATAGAATGGGGGTATTGGTAAAATCATATGTGGTGGATTTGTATAAATCTATAGTAGACTAGTAGGATACCCGTGCATACGCACGGGTGCTGTCGTGTTCTTTTTAAGAATGAACTTGGACAGTATTTAAATAGTCTGAACATTACCCGTGAAAACAACACTAAGGTAGCTCAGTTGGCGAGCTAAGGGGCATGAAGGAGTTGCATGAAGGAGGTCTAGGGTTCAAACCCCGGAAATTAACATTCCCCCACCCCCACTAACATTTGCTTACAAAAAAAAACCAGTGAATATAAAGACAAATTTAAAGTAGATAAAAAATAGATAAATATTAAAATCTAAAAATGCAGTATTTTTTTTATATATCAGTGTTGTTATCCCGTGTTTTTTATATATCAGTGCAGCTATCCCATGTTTTTATATATATCATTCCAGTTATCCCCGTATTTTTTATATATCAGTGTAGTTATCCCGTATTTTTTATGTATCAGTGCATTTATCTCATAGTTTCAATTGATTATTTGAGTAGATTAGTAGATTATAGTAGAGAGTAAAAGATAGATAGTAGATTATCAATAAAAATTATTTATACCGTTTTTTTTATATATTAGTGACAATTATTTGTCATTTTTTAGGTATTAGTGATAAATAATTGTCACGTGTGTTTTAAATATTAATCAGTTTAAATAGTCATTAAGCCTTCTTATTTTTTTAGATAGTAGGTTTATAGTAGTATTCAAAAATTATAATTATCAATGGCAAATATTAATCCCGTGTTTTTTTTTATATATCACTGCAATTATCCCGTGTTTTATATATATATATATATATATATATATTAGTGCAGTTATCTCGTAGTTTCAATTGATTATTTTAGTAGATTAATTAGTAGATTATAGTAGATAGTAAAAGTTAGATAGTAGATTATCAATAAGAAATATTTTTTTAAAATAATAATTAGTAATTTAAATAGTCATTAAGTCTTCTTGTTTTTTAGTAGTAGGTTTGTTGTAGTAGTCTTCAAAAATTTTAATTATCAATGACAAATATTAATCTCGTGTTTTTTTATATATCAGTGCAGTTATCCCGTATTTTTTATATATCAGTGCAGTTATCTCGTAGTTATAATTGACTATTTTAGTTGATTAGTAGATTATAGTAGATAGTAAAAGAGAGATAGTAGATTATCAATAAGAAATATTGGTTTTAAATATTAATTAGTAGTTTAAATAGTCATTAAATCTTCTTGTTTTTTAGATAGTAGGTTTATAGTAGTCTTCAAAAAATTTAATTTTCAATGACAAATATTAATCCTGTATTTTTTTATATATCAGTGCAGTTATCCCGTATTTTTTTATATATTAGTGCAGTTATCTCGTAGTTTCAATTGATTATTTTAGTTGATTAATAGATTAAAGTAGATAGTAAAAGATAGATAGTAGATTATCATTAAGAGTGTAAACAGATTTTGGAGAGAAAAATTAAAATTTTAAGGTGATAACTTTTTCCAAAAAGGTGAGAGTTTTTTGTTTTGTTTTTTAGTGTGACTCATTTATATTTTTATAGGTAATTTTAGTAGAATAGTGTTTGTATAAATTTAGAAATTTAGTTAAAAAACTAATATAGATATGTGTCTTGTTAATAAGAGATCCAAATTGCTAATTTAATAATAGGTTTGTTTGTATAAATAGATATTAGATTAGAAATTTAGTTAAAAAACTAAATTGAAGTGATAAGAGAAATAGAATAATTGTTTATGAGAAAATTAAAAATAAAGTGAAAAAAAAAGAGTGTAAGAGAAAAGTGAAAAGGAGGAAAGAGAGTGTAAGAAGAAAGAGAAAAAAGGAAGAAAGAGAAAAAAGGAAGAAAGAGAGTGTAAGAAGAAAAAGAAAGAAAGAGTGTGTAATGACATTTTTACCATTAAATTAGATATGTGTCTTGTTAATAAGAGATCCAAATTGGTAATTTAATAAGATGTTTGTTTGTATAAATAGATATTAGATTTTTACCCTTAAATTAGATATGTGTCTTGTTAATAAGAGATCCAAATTGGTAATTTAATAAGATGTTTATTTGTATAAATAGATATTAGATATTAGATTCCATCTCTCTTTTATTCATGAGTTAAAGTTTCTCTCATTTTTTTAATCAATAGTTGAGATCGAACGTGACAATAATGCCATTGATGGGGATCTAAATCCAAATACTGATTGCTACTAAAATGGGACATTTTGGTAAATTCCAAACACCAAAGAATTTTCTGTAGTGAGCGAATTTTATCTCCAATTGTTCTGGTACAAGAATTTTTTTTTCTTGTATTTGTAATTTGATCTCCATTTTAAAAGTTCAAAAGATGAATGCAAGGTTGTAAAATCCAAACAGTCCGAAACAAACAAATCCACCACACCATTTGTCATCATCTCCTCCAGACACGAAGCACAACAAGAAGTCAAAAAACACATTATACAAGTTTCATTTTTTTAATTAAATAAAAAAATTAGGAGTACCTCTCATCTCACTGAGGAAGGGAACTTGTGATTATGTATCATCATCATTGATCACTTATTTTTTTCTGTTGATTTAATTGATCACTCTTTCTACCTGCTAAAGCAACTAAGCAACGGTTTTGAATGTAGTAGCTTTGAATACAATCCATGGCCCCACACTAGACACAGGGTCACACTCTCCCTCTTCCCAACGTGACTCTCCACCTGAGTGCTTCTGCTTCAATTCAAAACAAAATGGTCACCAAAATCCTAAGCCGGCCTCCATTATCTTTCACACCCACTTCTCCAACTCCTTCAAAGGTACCATCTTTTCTCATATCCCAATATTTATTTTCTATCTTCTCCTCATTTTAATTCACGGGTTGTACTCATTCTTCAGTTTCATTGCATTATAATGCTTAAAATTTTGATTCTATTTATTTATTTTTGGTTGAGATTTTAGAACTTTGTGGAAGATGAGCATCTTCTAGATATAGGGCAACAAGTTGGAGCAGAAAAAATGGTTGAGACTCCGATTAATGGAAGAGCAAGGCAAGCTTTTACAGTTATAAATGGTGAGCATGATCTTGACCCAGGTAGTGCTCCTCCTAGCAATGCTGGATCAGATTTTGGTATAATAGAGTTCACAAGAGAGGATGTTGAAGCATTGCTGAATGAAAAAGGCAAAAGGAAGGATAGATTTAATTATAAGGTTAGTTAAAGTTCGCACTTTGAGGCAGTAAGATGATATGCTATATAGATAGATATAGATAGTTATGTATATTTGGATTTGAGATTAAAAAGGATATCAAGTTCAATGTGCAAGGTTGGTGGCTTTGTATGTTTCTGATTTACATGATTGATAGTATATATCTTGAATTAATGCTTGATTTCTCATCGATTAATAATTCAATGTCATCTTCTATGTTTTTAGGAAAGATGTGAAAACATGATGGATTATATAAAAAGGCTTAAGGTTTGTATAAGATGGTTCCAAGACCTTGAGATGAGCTACTCACTAGAGCAGGAAAAGTTAAAGAATTCACTGGAATTGACCCAACAAAAATGTATAGAAATTGGTATGATTAATTTTCATTTTCTTCACTTTGCGTCGTGATTAATGCTTGCAGATTTGATTTGATTTGATTACTGATAAGCTTAGATTTATTTTGAAAACAGAGTTGCTGCTTAAAATCAAGGAAGAGGAATTAAATTCAATTATTTCAGAAATGAGAAGGAATTGCACTTCTTTACAAGAGAGATTGACAAAGGAAGAAGCAGAAAAATCGGTAAGAAAGATTTTGAAGTATGTTGCCTTTTAAACTTATGGAAGGAAATGTTTATCATAGACTTTGAAAATATCTTTGTAAATACAAGGCTGCAGTGGAATTTCTTGTTAAAGAGAGAGAGGCTAGGCTTGATATTGAGAGGTCACAAACAACTGTGTCTGAGGATCTTGGAAGAGCTCAACGAGAGATTCAAAGTGCAAATCAGAAGGTAAAATAACAGTACAATTACAAATCAACGAATTTGTTTCCGCTTTTCTTATTGCTTTTAATAGTT
The DNA here is from genome assembly GCA_039519185.1 of Astragalus membranaceus. Classification (NCBI taxonomy): domain Eukaryota; kingdom Viridiplantae; phylum Streptophyta; class Magnoliopsida; order Fabales; family Fabaceae; genus Astragalus; species Astragalus membranaceus. Next base: position 133,137,559 of record CM076850.1, read on the forward strand.
ATACTAATAAATAACTGTCGTCATTGATGAATTTCTGCAGATATCATCACTCAATGACATGTACAAGCGGCTACAAGAATATATAACAAGCTTACAACAGTACAATGGAAAACTTCATACAGAGCTTTCATCAGTTGAAGAAGAGCTCAAACGTGTAGAGAAAGAGAAGGGTACTGTAGCGAAGAACATCGCCATGTTACGGGGTCAACTTACTTTATCCATTGTGAGTTTTCTTTCACATGTGAACATTTTCAATTTGAATTCATGTAGACTGTAAAAACTAAAAATACTTATGGTCTTATTTGATACACAAAAAGCTTTTTCATAATCACAAAAAAGTAAAAGCTGCTATTCTTTTATTAGTCTTCCCAAGAAGAGGCCACGAAACAGAAGGATGCTCTGACTAGTGAAGTTGCTTCTCTTAGAGGAGAGTTGCAACAAGTAAGAGATGATCGTGACCGTCAGTTATCCCAAGCGCAAACTTTAAATGATGAATTGGTGAAATTAAAAGAATCAAGGGAAAACTCCTGTATTGAATTGGACGACTTGGCATTACAAGCAAATGAATTGGAGGTTGGTTTGTAATTTGTATACCTAATTTCTTGTGTTAAATACCACACCCTTTTATTATTAGAGTCATGAGAGGGTGAGTTTCCTTCACAGGCAAAATTTTCTTTGAAAGATAATCAAATAAAGACATTGCAAGAACATTTAGCAACTGCAGAGAAGAAACTACAGGTAATAAAGACAAATTTTTTTGACAACCAAAGGTGCATACTATTATTAGATATAAAGCTACTTGCTATATTTGTTAGATATTTTGTGAATCTCTACCTAACAACTTAGGAGAGTTTTTCAACATATACATTATAATGTTTATCTATTTTCTCAGGTATTTGATATATCTGCATTTGAGACAAGGACAGAATTTGAAGGGCAACAGAAACTTGTAAGTGAGTTACAAAGACGCTTGATTGATGCAGAATATAAACTTATAGAAGGGGAGAGGCTGCGGAAAAAGTTACACAATACCATTTTGGTAATTCACTGAGCCAAAAAATTTCCTAGTAATAAAAAATCCCACACCTCACTAATCTCAATTTTAACAGGAGTTAAAAGGGAATATCCGTGTATTCTGTCGAGTGAGGCCATTATTGCCTGATGAAAGTTGTAACATAGAGGGCAAGATCTTCAGTTATCCAACTTCGATGGAAGCTTCGGGACGGAGCATTGACCTAGCCCAAAATGGTATATTTCTTGTGATTATGTATTTGAAAATTTTATTTTTCTTAGGTCCGTTTTAGTTCTCATCTAGTTAAATTACCAACTCATGCTGCTCTTGTTTTGTCCTTAGGCCAGAAACATTCATTTACATTTGATAAAGTTTTTACACCAGAGGCATCACAAGAAGAAGTTTTTGTAGAAATTTCACAGCTTGTACAAAGTGCTCTTGATGGCTATAAGGTAATTTCAAATTTGTTATGTTCTGTCCGTTCATATATCATTAAACCAATAACCAAATCATTTTCCATTAGGTGGGGTCCGCTACATGGATTAAACATCAGCATAACAAATTTGATGTTGTCATTTTCAGGTTTGCATCTTTGCCTATGGTCAGACAGGGTCCGGGAAAACCTATACAATGATGGGAAAACCCGGACATCCAGAGGAAAAAGGATTGATACCGCGTTCGTTAGAACAAATATTTCAAACAAAGCAGTCTCAGCAACCTCATGGCTGGAAATATGAAATGCAGGTAACATAAGAGTATTTTTCTTCTTACTTTCAGTCTTTCACCCATCATTGCAATGTATAAATTTTTTTTAACATAATGCTAAGAAGGTTATCATTGTAAATTTTGCAGGTGTCGATGTTGGAAATATACAACGAAACCATTCGTGATCTGATATCTACAAACAGATCATCTGATGCGACACGCCTGGAACATGGTACTCCTGGAAAGCAATATACAATCAAACATGATGCAAATGGAAACACACAAGTTTCTGATCTTACAGTAGTGGATGTTCAGAGTGCAAAAGAGGTTGCATTTCTTCTAAATCAAGCTGCAAATGGCAGGTAAATATTTGTTTATTTTCTTTTAGATATACCAATACTTCACATTTTTATGTCAAAGTTATCTGTATTGATTTTTCTGGCTGTTTCCTTGTAGATCTGTGGGGAAAACTCAGATGAATGAACAATCATCAAGAAGTCATTTTGTATTCACTCTTCGAATATATGGTGTAAATGAGGTATCGATATTTCTCTTTAAGATAATAATAATAATCAAAACTATGTTTCATATCTATTTTCAACTTCCATCTCAATCTTTCATAGACACAATGACTTGGATCATAATGCAAGTATGCAACCTATTTTATTATTCTGCCAGAGCACTGATCAACAAGTACAAGGTGTTCTGAATCTCATTGACCTTGCTGGTAGTGAGCGTCTTTCGAAGAGTGGATCAACAGGTGATCGGTTGAAAGAGACTCAAGTAAGTAAATCCATGCTGCTTCCTTTTCCATTTGTGCTTATTTAATTTCAAAATAGTTCTAACTCCACTATCATTGTCAATCAGGCGATAAACAAAAGTTTGTCATCGTTGAGCGATGTCATATTCGCGTTGGCTAAGAAGGAAGATCATGTGCCATTCAGGAACTCAAAGCTCACTTATCTGCTTCAAGTAATTCTCATAATCGTTACACTACATTGATGATTTCTTTGTTTTTGGCTATGAATAATTTAAGTTTAAGTTGATCTAATGTGTTGAATATAATGATGATTGAACAGCCTTGTTTGGGTGGAGATTCCAAGACATTAATGTTTGTAAACATTTCACCCGATTCTTCTTCAACTAGTGAGTCGCTATGCTCACTCAGGTTTGCTTCCAGAGTAAATGCTTGTGAGATCGGAACACCTCGTCGTCAGACCAATGGACGTGCTACAGACTCTCGTTTGAGCTATTTCTGATCTCCACAAAGATAAAATGTATATGCTTTTTAACCATTTATGTCAATCAAGTACATCATGTGTGTATGTACTACTAAAAAAGAAAATGAGTTTGATTCTAACCACAGCATGCGGCGTAGCTTGTATAGTGAAGCTATCGAGTATGAATTTAGTTTGTAACTTTATACACGGCCCCTATGTCTTATTATGATTCATTTAAATTTCAACCAATAAGAAAGTGTATCATGGTAAAAGAATCGCAAGAGTTTATTACCATCACTCTTTAAAGATTAAAAGTGATACGTGATTTTAAGGCGAATCGATCATTTTGGTCATGGCCTCAAGTGTGTCAAAGTTAAAAAAATCTTCTTTGTGAGTCCCCATGTCAATGCCAATGATTGATTGGATAAGGGAACAGATTTAAGTGGCTAATTAAAAAATTAGTATTGAATATTTAGTGTCATATTTAAAATGACATGTATATTTGATATATAGGCAACTATGAGCATGCCATGTCCGTAGTTATCTAAACTCGTATTAAAAGCTTTAAATTAAACAACTGGGGACAGAAAAAGCTTCAATATGATTAATTGACATTAATATTGCTCACTTGGTGGCTCCTTTTTCAACGGTTTGAGTATCAAGGAAACGTTTGAGCAAAACATACATAGCATGTTACACAAAACTTTCAAATGACGTGCAAATTAAGTTAACTGAATAAATACGTTTCTTTATAACAAACTGAATAAATACGTTGGCTGATAAGCTTAACCATCCTTACTATTTTCGATCTTAACAACAATAACAACAACAACTAGGGATAAGGTTGATTAATACAGTAAAAATTGTATGATATACAGAGCAAGACACAAACAAGGATGACCCACACAATGTAGGTTCAAGATTTTAGCAACTTGGCAGTTGGTACTCATATCTCCTTGGAAATCAATAGATTTTGGCTGTGACAACTGACAATGACTTGATGACAAGATCTTTATCTAAAATTGTTAGTTACTCAGGGGAAAGAGATACCTCAAGGTTCAAGATTTTATGGGAAGTTTTTAACTAGTAACTACCATGTCACTTAGCTGAAATTAGATTCTTTTTAAAGAGTGAAAGAGGAGAGAGAGAAAGATAAAATAAGATATTCAAGAATAATAGATAAGAAATAGAGACAAAGATGTAGTACATTTTTCGCCCTCAAGTAATCTCCTCGTTTTAGCCTACCAAAAGTGAGATTAGATTCCTCTACTTATCACCGGCTTTGCATCCTATCAATAAAAGGAAAAAGGAAACCTACCTGTTAAGAGAGACATTATTTTATTCTATGTGTCTATCTCTAAAATAACTACTCAAGTACGTCGACATGAAAGAAGAAGTTACCAATTTTTAGTGTGTTTTTGCATGTCAACAACATTAGTCCCAAAACAAAGCTGACAACTAGCAATGCGAGTTCTTTAAATTAACAAAAAAAAATATCTGCTTTTATTATTTCTATCATTATTATTATTAGAAAATTATGCAAGGCAAGTATTTGTCTAACTGTAACTTAAATTCGGTGCATGAAGCACATGAAAAAAAAATATACGTCAATTCCTTTCTTGTCTTATGTGAAAGAAAAATCAACATTTCTTCTATAGTTTATGTAGTCATATATTTCCTTCTATATAGTGTATATATAGAGAGAACATCAGAAGCAACAGCATAAAAAAAATGGCTGGACAACAGCATCACAAAAAGTCCAAGGTTGTGAAAATTGATTCAAGAAAATCATGGGAACACCACATCGCAGAAGCTACCAATAAAGGCTTTCCTGTGAGTCTCATAAACTTTATAGGCATTCATTTAACTCATATTTTACATGTATAATTATAACAATTAGTTGGTTATGGATTCAGCTTCAGATAGCATTAACCTTTCTTCTTTTGTTTATAAAATATTTGCAGGTTATGGTTCATTTCTCTGCTTATTGGTGCATGCCTTCTACAGCTATGAACCCCTTCTTTGAAGAATTGGCCTCCACTAATCAAGATGTTTTCTTTCTAAAGGTGGATGTGGACGAGGTTAAGGTAATTTGATTTAATTTATATAAAATAAAACTATTTAGTTCATATAAACATCTCTGCTATTTAAAATTCATGATCTATTTCTATGTTGTAGCCTCTAATTTGCAGCACATGCAATTTCCAAATTGTTTAATTTCTGATTCCAAACCCGACTTTGAGGTCACATGAACTGTGTTTATATCAGCAAACATAGTAGTACTAATATATGTTTTGTTCTGTACTGTACTTACGAACTTTATGATAAGATCGAAGTAGTTAGTAGATGTTCTATCCTTGATAATGTGGCGATCTTAAAGTGACGGCCTTGTTCGAACTTGAGATTGTGGTTTTTGTTCGATCTTGAGATTGTGATCTTTGTTCGATCTTGACGTGGCGGTGTTGTACCTGCAATAACACTCCGAAGCTCAAGTCAGTGTTTGAGTAAATATGTGGTGGTTGAAGAAAAATTACTTACATTTATGAGTATTGAAGGTGGTATTTATAGAGTTTGTGTGATGTATGTTCTGACGATCTTAAGCCGTCAGATCTCGCCGAGTTATCTGAGCCGTTGGTCGATTGGGCTAGATTTTCTGGCAATGGGTCGGTTTGTTATTGGGCCTTGCAGGGGGTGTAAATATTGCCGAGTCCTTTTACTTGTTACCATAACATGTTTCAAGACTTTAACTTATAATAATAGCATTATTAGAGCTTTGTTGATGATATGATATCAATACTATAATAATATCTCTTTTGGGTGGTTTCAAGGGACAAATTCTATTTATAAGTGCTGCTGAGTATCACTTGTATTCATAATTCCCTTATTATTCATTCCCTTTTGTTGAGTGGAGGAACCCCAGTGGATGAAACTGTTTATTTCAGGTTCCAAACCCCACTTTGAAGGATGTGTGTTTACATCACCATGTTTAATTCTAATCTAAATAAAAAATTCATGTTGGTTTCAAACCTTTAACTTATAATAATTGCATTATTGATCATAAATAAATATAATTGACACTAATATGCATAATTGTTGTTCATCACTTTGCATTTACAATTCTACTAACCACCTTTTGTTCTGTTGTTCTATGCTTTGTGTGATCCTACCTAGGATGTTGCCTACAAGCTGGAAATTAAAGCCATGCCTACATTTTTGTTGATGAGTGGAGGAGCTCTGGTGGATAAAACTGTAGGTGCAAATCCTGATGAGATAAAGAAAATGATGGATGGTTTTATTCACAAAACAGATTCCTCCAAATCACTCTGATGCATGAGTACATTGAACAGAGTTTGCCAGAGCTGTAAATAAGACCTATGAGTTTAATATTTCAATTTAAATTTTTTAAATATGATTCATTTCATGTGTATTATAAAGTCCAAGTAAGAGTATTGGTGCTGATATTTTATTATATGTGTAAAATTTATGTTTGGTGTGCGAAGTGGCAAGTTGGGCGGTTGATGTATTGCAAAGTGTATTTTATTTGGATTAGGATTGGATTGATTGGATTTCAATTCAAATTTGAATAGCATGGCAATAGAAACTAAGGCTATCTTCGGTAAAAAGTAGCGGATAGCCGATAATCTAGCAAATAGTGGGTGAGCAAATAGCGGATAAGCTAGCTGATAGCACAACATGTGTTTGGTAAAATTAGCGGTTAAAATAGCTGATAAATGTAAAATGACATAAAATGATATTTAATTAATGATTAAATTATTTAATGATGACAAAATGTTTAATAAAAATAGAGAAGTATTTAAGAAAAATAATAATGGCAAAAATAATAAGAATCGTTGGCGTATGTACCTTCACTCTGGTAGGAACTTAAGTATGGAACCGTCTTCGGCTACTAAGAAGGCGCCTACTTGGGGTGTTCGCGGATTGAATTGGATCAGCTTTGGGGGGGGGGGGGGGGAAGCACCCGGTCAAGTTCTTGCAGTTTTGAAATTTTATTATTCGATCAGTTTTGTTTTAAAATCAAATATTCAAATGTCATCCGATTTTACTTTGGTTTGGATTGGATTGGATTTCTGTTTTTTATTCTTTAAAATTTCTTACAATACAAAATAAAAAGTGTAACACCCTGGTATTTCTAACATGTAGAAACACCGAAAGTGCACAGATGCGGAAAAATTCAGAGGACACAGTTCCTGTTTAAGTTTTGGACATACAAACTTTTTCCGAAATAAAACATAATCGGAAATAACATTACTTCATAAAATAGAAGTTTATCGGTTCCATACCGAGTGGATTACAATATCCAAGTCCAAATACCAAACAGAAACATAAACGGTTCATATAACTCATAATCAATACAAGTTTATACAACCAATTAGGACAACAAAAGAACAAGGAATCAAATGACTAAGTCTTCAGCACCTCCAAGAGTATATCAACTACTCGTGCACAATAGTCTTCCTTTTTCCCTGCTTCTCTGAAAAACAACAAATATGGATAGGGTGAGATAACATTATCTCAGTGAGTCCTACCGTGCCCCCTCACTGACACTCGGTTCAATTATTAAACCGTTAACAATGTTTAATTAGCTACCATTAGCTATAATCGAAATGCCAAGCAAATCGTGTTCTCTTTTATGTTTTAATAGCTTAGCTCAACCGACTGCACAACTGCTAATCCCGGTAGCTATAGCTTAACATCTGCCGACTGCACAACTGCTAATCCCGGCAATGTTAACTTATAATCAATAACTTAGCACAAGCCGACTGCACCACTGCTAATCCCGGCAACCCGTGAGTTGACCACGCCAAAACACATTCAGGGCCTAGGTAAGGGGTCATGACTACCCTCCCTAGTATGCTACTTGTCGGGTCGTCACCCAACGCGATTTATGTATGACAATACATAACGATTTCTCGAGAGTTAGATAATATATATCTTTCCGATCACCAAAGGATCAATCACAATATCTTTTTAGATAATTTATATCTTATTGATCTATAACCCGTTTTGATGAATTTATAAACATCCGGCATTATAATCATATTGTAATGTATTATTGACTTATAACCCGTTTTGATGAATCTATAGACATCCGGCATTATAATCATATACAGTTGATATATATATAAATATATATTCATTCTATCCATCAGACGGTGTACCCACACGTATACTAGGGTTTCGGTTTTTCGATCAATATACCTTTCAACTTCTTTTCAAAATCATGAGTTGAACAAGTTCGAAATAAGGTTTTCAGTGAGGCAATCCCTTTTTGAATGGTTGAGAAAGAAATTAGAAAAGGTTCGGGATCAAACGGAGCAACAAAACGAGAAAACAGAAGCCGGTAACAGAACTACACGCACGACCCGTGCCCAGGGGCACACGACCCGTGCGTGGTGCACTACTCAGGACCCATCTACCAGAAGGAAGCGCACGATCCGTGCCCAGGGGCGCACGACCCGTGCGTTCCGTTCTGTTTCCAATACTTCCAACCCGAAACAGGTGCACGATCCGTGCCCAGGGGCGCACGGTCCGTGCGACCTGTGTCTGTTACCAGAATTTCTCACTTTTCTCATTTTCGCTCTCTTTTCTCGTCCGATTCGATTTCTAATTTCAATCACCTGAAACTCAGAAAATTCCCAGAATATATATTTCTAGTAGTACACAATTCATTTCATTTCAACGATTTAAATCAAAATCTCATTAAACCGTAAAACACCATTTTGACTCAAAAACGCTTTTCAGTTCTAAGTCTTTTGTAAACAGAAAGTGTGACCAAGGGATTCCATATCGAAAACAAGTTCAGACTATCAAAATGCCCTATAGTGAGTAGAACTCACCCGTTGACGAAATCCGAGAGTTGAACCGAGAGACGAGATCGTCGAACCGAAAACAACGAACTATCCCCGCTAGAAACCGAATTCGAACAAGGACAGTGGCTTCTCTCCTCTCTAACTGAAACAGGAACCTAAGCTTTCACAACTTCCTCCAAATCGAAATGCAAGCTTGAGACTTCCCCCTCTTAACAGCAAAACGGAACATGCAAGCCATCAACTCATAGCTCTACCATTTTCACTACTTGGAGCTTCATGGGCATCAATGGAGATGAGAGAAAGAGTGAGAATCCAGCTTTGAAAGTGGTACCATTGGAGAGGAAAACGATAATGGAGTGGAGAGGAGGTTAGAACACTTACATGCAAGTGAATGTTGGTGATTCCCCTTCACCTCTTCTTCTCCTCCTTCGCGCCCCTCTTCTCCCTTCTGTTTTCTTTATTCTTCTTCAGCTGGAACAAGTGTTTAAATGTGAGGGTTCAGTTGGGTGTATATGGGCTGAGGGTTTAAATGATGGTGAAAAGACCATTTTGCCCTTGGTCCATAAAATGATAGCTTAGGTGTTGAATTTCTCATCGGTATAAAGCTTTCTCGATTAGTCCGGTTCCGATTTGAAATTCCTTTATTCTTTCGGCTCGTAATTAATTATAATCTTCATAATTATATTTTAATTACTAGGGGTGTGAAAAGACAGATTTGCCCTTCAGCCTCAATTCTTCATTTAAACTATGAATAGGCCGCCCTTTAATGGAGAATAGGTTTTCTTGATAATTTCTCGACATATCAATCTCCAAGACACGGCCAATTATTCCCACAAATAATTAATCGGTCTTAGGTATCATAATACGAGTCTTTAAAAATTTAGGGATGTTACAATCTCCCCAACTTTTAAAAATTTTGTCCTCAAAATTGACGAAACGTACCTTACTGAAAGAGATGTGGATATCGAGTGCGCATGTCCTCTTCCAGTTCCCAGGTAGCCTCTTCGGTTGAAAAGCCATCCCAAACTACTTTGATAATTGGAATAGACCTTGAACGCAGAGTTTTCACACTACGCTCCAAGATATAACTAGGATAAGGTTGAAATGACAAATCTGGTCGCAGGTTAATAGTATCAACACTCAATGGCTGATGCAAGTCGGGAACATACTTCCTCAACTGAGACACGTGGAACACATCGTGGAGATTTGATAGGGCCGGAGACAATGCGAGGCGATAGGCAACTGGCCCAATCCGCTCGATGATTTGGAAAGGTCCAACATATCGAGGACTGAGCTTCTTCGCTCGCAAGGCTCTCCCAGTGCCTATGGTTGGCGAAACTTTCAAGAACACATGATCACCAACCTCAAACTCCAACGGTCTTCTTCGGTTGTCAGCATAGCTCTTCTGCCGACTCTGAGCAACCTTCATCCTTTCTCGAATTAACTTGATCTTCTCAGTAGTTTTGCGAACCATATCGGGTCCCAAAAACTTATCTTCGCCAATCTCCCACCAACACAACGGAGTCCTACACTTTCTACCATAAAGTGCTTCAAACGGTGCCATTCCAATGCTGGAGTGGTAACTGTTGTTGTAGGAGAATTCAACTAACGGAAGATGGTCCTCCCATTTTCTCCCGCTATCGAGCACACAAGCCCGAAGCATGTCCTCAAGAGTCTGGATAGTCCTCTCCGTCTGACCATCAGTCTGAGGATGATAAGCAGTGCTAACCAGCACTCTAGTTCCCAAAGCTTCATTTAATGCTCTCCAGAACCTGGAAGTAAACTTGGGATCTCGGTCTGATACGATACTCGTTGGAACCCCATGCAGTCTGATAATGTTCTTCACATATTCATCTGCTAACTTGGAAACCTTATAAGTCGAGCGAACGGGAATAAAGTGAGCGGATTTAGTCAATCGGTCTACTACTACCCAAATAGAATCGTTGCCTGCCTGTGACCTCGGCAAACCCATAACGAAGTCCATTGAGATATCTTCCCACTTCCAAACTGGTACATCTAGCGGTTGTAACTGACCGCCCGGTCTTCGGTGTTCCGCCTTAACCTTCTGACAAGTTAAGCACCGAGAAACAAATTCTGCAACCTCGGCCTTCATCCCAGGCCACCAATACATTAGCTTCAAGTCTCGGTACATCTTAGTGGATCCCGGATGTACAGAGTACTGACTCTTATGAGCTTCTTCCAATACTTGCCTTTTGATATCATCATCGTCGGGAACGCAAATCCTCCCATTAAAGCAAATCATGCCATCACTATCCTCAGTGAAATCTGGCGATCCCTTCTGAGACTGCAACTTTATATCAGCTCCTTGAGCTACGCGGATTTGTTCCCTTAGCACACTGGCTATCCGTATATGCCGCAGCACTCCGCGATCCCTCTTTCTTACCACCTTGAGTTTCAAGTCTCTGAACGACTCCAACAAAGCCATCTCGTGAACCATTAACCTTGCCGTGTGGATAGACTTCCTGCTCAGAGCATCTGCTACCACATTGGCTTTCCCAGGGTGATATTTCAATTCGAAGTCATAGTCCTTCAAAAATTCAGTCCACCTTCTCTGTCTGTTATTCAACTCCTTTTGGTCAAATAGATATTTCAAGCTCTTGTGATCACTAAAAACCTCGAAACGAGAACCGTAAAGGTAATGTCTCCAAATTTTTAGTGCAAACACAATAGCCGCCAACTCTAAGTCATGAGTCGGGTAATTCCGTTCATGCGTCTTCAATTGCCTCGATGCATAGGCCACAACATGTTGATTCTGCATGAGAACGCATCCTAAACCCTTCCCAGATGCATCACTGTAAATCTGAAATCCCAATGACGGATCCGAAAGAATTAGGATTGGAGCAGAAGTTAACTTTTCTTTCAATCCAAGAAAACACTCCTCACAATCGGCATCCCAAATAAACGGTTGACCCTTGCGAGTCAATCGAGTAAGCGGAAGTACCAATTGCGAAAAACCTTCAATGAATCTTCTATAGTAACCGGCTAAACCCAGAAAGCTTCTGATCTCAGTCACTGACGTTGGTCGTTCCCAATTCAACACTGTTTCCACTTTGCTAGGATCAACTGCAACCCCTTCTTGGGAAATTACATGACCCAAGAACTTTACTTCAGGCATCCAAAAGTCACACTTCGACGGTTTAGCATAGAGTTTCTTTTCTCGGAGTACTCCTAGGACAAAGCGGAGATGCTGAGCATGCTCCTCAACTGACTTTGAGTAAACCAAGATATCATCGATAAAGACGACCACAAACTGATCTAGGTATGAATGAAATACTCTATTCATATAATCCATGAATACGGCTGGAGCATTAGTCAATCCGAAGGGCATCACCACAAACTCGTAGTGTCCGTACCTCGTACGAAAAGCAGTCTTCGGAATGTCTAAGGCTCTTACCCTGATTTGATGGTACCCTGACCTTAGATCAATTTTGGAGAAAACCTTAGCACCTCGAAGTTGATCAAGTAGATCATCTATCCTTGGCAATGGATACTTGTTCTTGATAGTGATTTTATTCAGCTGACGATAGTCTATGCACAATCTCATGCTTCCGTCCTTCTTTTTGACTAGCAATACCGGAGCACCCCATGGAGAAGCACTCGGTCGAATAAACTTCTTGGAAATTAATTCCTCAAGTTGGGACTTCAATTCCTTCAGTTCAAGAGGAGACATCCTATAAGGTGCTATGGATATTGGCCCTGCAGCAGGCGCCAGATCTATAGAGAATTCTACCTCTCGTTCTGGAGGTAAATAGGAGACTTCCTCGGGAAAAACATCTAAGAATTCATTAACAACTTGAGTAGATGATAAATCCAAATCAGCTTCAGTTGATGTAGACAAAATAATAACAAAACCTTCCGCACCTTGGAATAGAGACTGGCTGGCTGAAGTGAACGAAATAACACCATCATCTGCAGGTAGTGAATGTTCAGCTACTTCAGAAGGAAAATTAATTGCACGATTGAAACAATCAATCGTAATGTGATTGGAAGTCATCCAATTCATTCCCAACGATCTCCATTCCTCTCATAGGCAGACAGATAAAATCAACAACAAAGTCCCTGCCTCCTATGGTGAGCAGACAATTAAGGCATAATGATTGGGTTCGCACACGACCCTTTGCCGCAGTAAGGATAGATATTGGCTCGGATATAGGAGATACTATTAATCCTAGCCGTTTCGCACATGCTTCAGAGATAAAACAATGAGTAGCACCAGAGTCATACAGAATATTAACAGTTTGATGAAAGATAGAACCTGTACCCCTTATAAGATTATCAGCTGGCTTGATGGTCTTAGCATCCAGAGTGTTGACTCGAGCCTGTCTCGGGACATCAGGGGACTCCAAGAAAGCCTTCCTTGACGGACAATTGTTGGCATAATGCCCCACTTCCTTGCAAAGATAACACTGATCCGACCTTGCCTCTGTTCGACACCTTCCTGGATGATTCTTCTTGCACACTTCACACCGGCGATGCCCAGAAGTGTTGTTCGACTGAATCTGCTTTCCCTTGTCTAGATTCCCTTTATACCTCGGGTTTGAAGAAGTTGACCCACTGCCCTTCTTCTTATCCTTCCAAAAATCTTTCCTCTCTGCGTACATCCTTTTAAGATCGCTCTTAGCTGAATGAGCTTGTTGAACCAAAGCAGGATAAGTGGTCAGGGAATACGAACTGAGACCTTGATTCACATCGCCTCTAAGACCTTGTCTGAACATCACCATCTTCCACCTATCATCAGGAGCGGTGGTCCCCAATTCATAGAATTGTGATAACCTCTCAAATTTGGCAGCATATTCCCCAACTGTCATCTCTCCCTGTTTCAAACTCAGAAATTCCATCTGCTTGTCACGTCTTTGGGAGTCGGGAAAATAATGACCCAAAAACAACTCCTTGAAGTTATCCCACTCAAGAGGAGTCCCTTGATTTTGAAGCATTCTACGAGCGTTAACCCACCAGGTGTGAGCATCCTCGTCCAGAGCGTTAGCAGCACAAATTACCTTTTCTCCCTCATTGCATTGTAAGGTGTCAAAGATCCGTTCCATGGCATCCACCCAAAAATGGGCTTTCATTGCCTCGGATCCTCCCTTGAAGGTTGGGGGTTTCATCTTCAGAAACCGGAAATACATCCTGTTGGGATCCTCAGGTGTTGGCACATTGACTGGCTCAGCTGGTTGTGGTTGAGGCATCTGATGCATCTGCTGCATTTGAGCCATTTGAGCCATCTGTTGCTGTTGCATTAGCATCATGTCATTCATCATCTTTTGCTGAGTCTCGATGACATTCTGCATCCATTCTTGATGAGGATCAACAGGTGGGTTTCTCCTACCTCTTCCAGCCATGATTCTGCGAAGTATGCACAAAGTATTAAGTTGATCAGGCTCAATGTCTAATAGCATACTAAGAAAAATCAGACTTAGAAGACGTAAAAGACTTTTAACATCTAAGTCCGACTAGGTCGAACCGCTCTGATACCAAATGTAACACCCTGGTATTTCTAACATGTAGAAACACCGAAAGTGCACAGATGCGGAAAAATTCAGAGGACACAGTTCCTGTTTAAGTTTTGGACATACAAACTTTTTCCGAAATAAAACATAATCGGAAATAACATTACTTCATAAAATAGAAGTTTATCGGTTCCATACCGAGTGGATTACAATATCCAAGTCCAAATACCAAATAGAAACATAAACGGTTCATATAACTCATAATCAATACAAGTTTATACAACCAATTAGGACAACAAAAGAACAAGGAATCAAATGACTAAGTCTTCAGCACCTCCAAGAGTATATCAACTACTCGTGCACAATAGTCTTCCTTTTTCCCTGCTTCTCTGAAAAACAACAAATATGGATAGGGTGAGATAACATTATCTCAGTGAGTCCTACCGTGCCCCCTCACTGACACTCGGTTCAATTATTAAACCGTTAACAATGTTTAATTAGCTACCATTAGCTATAATCGAAATGCCAAGCAAATCGTGTTCTCTTTTATGTTTTAATAGCTTAGCTCAACCGACTGCACAACTGCTAATCCTGGTAGCTATAGCTTAACATCTGCCGACTGCACAACTGCTAATCCCGGCAATGTTAACTTATAATCAATAACTTAGCACAAGCCGACTGCACCACTGCTAATCCCGGCAACCCGTGAGTTGACCACGCCAAAACACATTCAGGGCCTAGGTAAGGGGTCATGACTACCCTCCCTAGTATGCTACTTGTCGGGTCGTCACCCAACGCGATTTATGTATGACAATACATAACGATTTCTCGAGAGTTAGATAATATATATCTTTCCGATCACCAAAGGATCAATCACAATATCTTTTTAGATAATTTATATCTTATTGATCTATAACCCGTTTTGATGAATTTATAAACATCCGGCATTATAATCATATTGTAATGTATTATTGACTTATAACCCGTTTTGATGAATCTATAGACATCCGGCATTATAATCATATACAGTTGATATATATATAAATATATATTCATTCTATCCATCAGACGGTGTACCCACACGTATACTAGGGTTTCGGTTTTTCGATCAATATACCTTTCAACTTCTTTTCAAAATCATGAGTTGAACAAGTTCGAAATAAGGTTTTCAGTGAGGCAATCCCTTTTTGAATGGTTGAGAAAGAAATTAGAAAAGGTTCGGGATCAAACGGAGCAACAAAACGAGAAAACAGAAGCCGGTAACAGAACTACACGCACGACCCGTGCCCAGGGGCGCACGACCCGTGCGTGGTGCACTACTCAGGACCCATCTACCAGAAGGAAGCGCACGATCCGTGCCCAGGGGCGCACGACCCGTGCGTTCCGTTCTGTTTCCAATACTTCCAACCCGAAACAGGCGCACGATCCGTGCCCAGGGGCGCACGGTCCGTGCGACCTGTGTCTGTTACCAGAATTTCTCACTTTTCTCATTTTCGCTCTCTTTTCTCGTCCGATTCGATTTCTAATTTCAATCACCTGAAACTCAGAAAATTCCCAGAATATATATTTCTAGTAGTACACAATTCATTTCATTTCAACGATTTAAATCAAAATCTCATTAAACCGTAAAACACCATTTTGACTCAAAAACGCTTTTCAGTTCTAAGTCTTTTGTAAACAGAAAGTGTGACCAAGGGATTCCATATCGAAAACAAGTTCAGACTATCAAAATGCCCTATAGTGAGTAGAACTCACCCGTTGACGAAATCCGAGAGTTGAACCGAGAGACGAGATCGTCGAACCGAAAACAACGAACTATCCCCGCTAGAAACCGAATTCGAACAAGGACAGTGGCTTCTCTCCTCTCTAACTGAAACAGCAACCTAAGCTTTCACAACTTCCTCCAAATCGAAATGCAAGCTTGAGACTTCCCCCTCTTAACAGCAAAACGGAACATGCAAGCCATCAACTCATAGCTCTACCATTTTCACTACTTGGAGCTTCATGGGCATCAATGGAGATGAGAGAAAGAGTGAGAATCCAGCTTTGAAAGTGGTACCATTGGAGAGGAAAACGATAATGGAGTGGAGAGGAGGTTAGAACACTTACATGCAAGTGAATGTTGGTGATTCCCCTTCACCTCTTCTTCTCCTCCTTCGCGCCCCTCTTCTCCCTTCTCCCTTCTGTTTTCTTTATTCTTCTTCAGCTGGAACAAGTGTTTAAATGTGAGGGTTCAGTTGGGTGTATATGGGCTGAGGGTTTAAATGATGGTGAAAAGACCATTTTGCCCTTGGTCCATAAAATGATAGCTTAGGTGTTGAATTTCTCATCGGTATAAAGCTTTCTCGATTAGTCCGGTTCCGATTTGAAATTCCTTTATTCTTTCGGCTCGTAATTAATTATAATCTTCATAATTATATTTTAATTACTAGGGGTGTGAAAAGACAGATTTGCCCTTCAGCTTCAATTCTTCATTTAAACTATGAATAGGCCACCCTTTAATGGAGAATAGGTTTTCTTGATAATTTCTCGACATATCAATCTCCAAGACACGGCCAATTATTCCCACAAATAATTAATCGGTCTTAGGTATCATAATACGAGTCTTTAAAAATTTAGGGATGTTACAAAAAGCACTGCTTATCAAAAAGAGTGCAAGAATGAGGTCCCGGGTTCAAACCCCGGAAACTAACATTCCCCCACACCTACTAACATTGCTTATAAAAAACAACATTAAAACATCATACATCATCAAAATAGTTAAGTATGTTTTAGAAAAGTAGTTAAATCATCATAAAAGTTGCAAAATACATAGGCAAAAGTACATCATCAAAGTAACCAAAATAAATTGTAAACAATAAGTGAGAAAAACATATAAAATGTAGGTTATATTGTAATTATATTTATAACATTAATTATATAATATATAAAGATTGGATTGGTTTGGATTGGATGGATTCCATGTGAGGGAACCAAAAACTGACCCAATCAAAAATTTCGGTTTTTTTATGTTTCTTTTGGTTTTTTTTTTTCGGTTAGTGGTTTTCGGTTCGGTTTCTGCGGTTTCAATTGGATTAGATTGGTTATGAACACCCCTAGCACCTACTAACAAGTCTAAACCCCATGAGCAACCCGGTGGATCAGGGTTTGTCATGCAGAATGTGACCCCAACTGATCCTAATGATCAGACTCAACCTGTTGACGTGGATTAGCTTTTGGTTATGACCACGTCCTTCATTCGTGAACAGATTGATATGGGAATACATGACATCATGTATCAAGTGTCGCAGCAAGTGGTTGACATAGTTAAACCTATGATTCACAATGATGTGCAATAGGCTAGAGAGCAAGAGAGCAAAAGGGCTGCTCAAGGCAGTAGCTCGACTACTTCTGGTATCCCTGGCCAAGGGCAGGGTGTACACTCGAACCCAATGGGAAATGTACAATAGGTTCCACTATATCCTAATATGGTAGGACCTCAGCAGGTACCTCCTAACTTAATGTTTTCTCACCCTAGTAATTTTTCCAATGCCAACAACACTAGGGGGCAGTTTATGGCCACTGTTACTAACCCGACTACTTTACTAACTCGGCTACTCTTGTCTCAGTAACTTTGACGTTAATGGTAAACCACCTACAAGTGATCAGTAAGCCAGTTGAGTAAGGTGTAGGTGCAAAGATCCGCTTGAAAGAATCGAACCCCTCACGAACATCAGAGGTAAACGGCTTAAGGGCCACTCTACCTTCAACGGCCATTATGGTGTTGTTGCAAGAGATAGGGGAGGAATGGCTAACATTATTCCCAGAATCAACATAGGTTGAAGAAGATGAATCGACATGAGTCTTCTCGCTGCCATAATTGTGTTCTTGGTTTTGTGAATCTAAATTCGAAGACATGGTTTTCGTATTGACAAATAGACAACACACACTCTATCACATTATCAAATTCAAGTTTGAACCCAAAAGTCGACGTCCTCATATTACTGAAATTGCCAATACAACCAACGATGGAGGGATATATAAGATTTATCTTAAATCAGCACCTATAATTATCACCATTACTTTTATATATTGAAAGTAAAATAATGTTAATAATAATAGTTATTTTTAGTGAATTTATTTTAAAAGTTTTAAGTGTGTGTTTAAACTTTATGATCAAAATTATTCAACAAAATATAATCATTTTTTTTATTTTCTAAAATAAAACGGTTATTCAAAATTTAAATACTTTTTGTTGGTCAAATCAATTTTATTTTATTTTTGAAAATTGGTCAAATCAAATTTAAATACTTAATCATGTATACTACTCATTTTTATCTTATATTCTTTTTTTTTGGTCTCAAAAAGGCTAAGCCTATGGTGTAGGTGTAGCCCAGGTCCGGAAGTGTTGTGTCGTTGAAGTTGACGACGAGACAAATTGCATCATCATCATCATCATCACCATCCCTTGCCACTTGCCACCAATTCTTCTCTTCTCTCACACACACAGATTCCCCCTTTCCCAGAAAAAAATAATTAATAATAATAATAAATTATTATTATTATTAAATTAATTAAAGGAAAACACCTCGGCTCATTTCTGAACTCCCAACCGTGCAAGCAAGCAAGCAAGCAATCAAATCCCCAGTCTCTCTTTGTTTCCCAGGAAAAATAAAAGCGATTCTCTCCTTCGCCGGAATTTCCCGGGCGCAGAATGGTTTCCCGGGAAAACACCAATTGGCTTTTCGATTACGGCTTGATTGATGATATCCCTGTTCCCGATGCCACCTTCACTCTCCCTTCCACCGGCTTCACCTGGTCCACACAGCCCTTGAATGCTTCTTCTAATGTCGGGTACTCACAGATCGTTTCACCAACTGCGTTTTCTCTTTCCCTCTTTTGATTGTTATACGCCCTCTGATTTTGCCCCCCTTTTCCCTCGTTCATAATTAGGGTTTTCGTTCTTGTGCTTGATTGCTTTTGCTTTTGTGAATTTTATGTTTTTAGGATTTGATGCTTCTTCCAATATCTGTTTTTTAATTTTTTTGAAATTGCAGTGGTCACGGGAAGTTTTAATGTTTTTGTTTCTCTGTTCTATATTATGTATCAGAATTTGTTCTGTCTGTTTTTTTCCACCAAAAAAAAAAGAATTTGTTCTGTTTGGTGGTCAAGTAGGGTCTTGATATTGATAAATGTCTACTAGAACACGTGGTCAGAACAAGTTGGGTCTCATTGCAAAGCTTCCATTGTATACATGTTTTTTCTACCTCTAGATTGCTCTGTAATTCATGCTTTCCAATTGTTAGACTTTATATTGAGAAAATGACAGAATGATAAGGAAATTGAAGTGAGAGTTTGAGAGAATCTGAAACTGGTATTTTGAATTCTGAACAGTTAGAATACAATTGGTTACATGAGTGTTACTAATTCTTACAGAATCCAGTCGCAAGTGTACAATAATCTCGTCCGAACACTAAGTGCAGCTGGTTATAGGCCTAGAGTAGAGTGTGAACCACTAAAATCCCAAGGCCCATTCAATTAAACAGAAATATTAGAGAAAGACAAGTATTGCAAATGCATGAATACACTATTAATACTAATTAATGTTTGTGTTACTTATGCAAATGGAAAACCCCGTACAATTTTGGTGGTTGTTCTTGGCCTGCAAATTGGGGATCATTTTGTACTGCAGGTTGCATGGTTTAGATTTTTACAAAGTCGTGTGTTTATCTCATGGACTCAAGCTAGGGGAGATGAAATGGAGAAATGCTTTCGGTATAATTTGTAACAATTAAGAAAAATCTTCTTGGCTGTTTAACGTATTAGTCTGTTGATGCTCTAAGGAAGTAAATCTTGGGGGTACTGAGAATGACAACAACCAAAGAAAATAAATGTTGCTGAGATGAGAATAGTGAGGTGAATGGGTGGATAAATACTACATTTTTATGAAAACTAATTGAGAGGAAGTTGCTTTGTAGGAGCATCACATATTGAGGGGAAGATAACAAAAGTGGGTTTTACTTTAGTCATTTGAGAAACTCACAGATAGTCTCTAGTGGGAAAAATGGATCAAATAGAGGATATTGTATTTGAGTGTAGAGGAAAAATGGTCCTAACTAAAATTTGGTTTCCACTAGGACCTAATGGATCGATTGATCTGTTTGGCCAATTCCGCCTAGTGAGATAGGGATAGGTCAGTTCTTCTAACTTCGAAGAGTACAATTTGCCTTGGATTATAGGTTTTGATATGAGAATTGGAAAAAAAAAAACTATACCAGAGTCTTGCATGTTGAATTTTCCCGACAATTGTAGTCTTTGGGGTGGGAAATTCAAGAAATCTGATGGCTGATTTCAATAATGCCTTAGACATTACGGAAATATGAATTACTACTTTTATAACCATTTCCTCTGTTAGGCTTTTACTTTCAGTCTGAATCTTATAAATTTTATTCTTATACATGAACTTATATGCCTCCACATCCCCCCATGATAAAAAACAGTCATTTTCTCACTTTTTTTGCAATGCTATCATCTAGTGTTGAAATTGATGGCTCGTTGGGGGATTCTGACAGTCTCAAAGAGCCTGGTTCAAAGAAGAGGTACACAATTTTCTATTCCTTATCCTTTTCATTAAACAAAATTTCATATTAATGAAAGGAAAGAATAAAGATTCAACACATGTAGCTACTTAGAAATCGTATTCTGTAACTGAAGCTTTTCATTCACTTTAGTTCCCAATCTGTTTTGTATTGCTTGTGTGTGGCTTGGTATTTGCTATTATTTACATGATTTATTGATCTATTTCGTTTTCCTTCTATTTATTTAATACTGCAATTGCGATTGAAGACTGAGATCAAAAGGCAGTGCTAATTAATTGAATAATTTATATAGACTTGGTTGCATATGTTATCTTTCTCAAGTATACCATTAATTTTTTATGCCAATTTGATAATGCTCTTTCGGATTCATAGTCTAAACCCAAAAAAATGAGTGGATCCAATCCAGATAGCTTATCTTGGCTGAAGATACCCTCATTATCTTGTTTATTTCTTGTTGCAGGGTTAGAACTGAGTCATGTGCCTCTAGCTCCAAGGCATGTCGGGAGAAGTTGCGTAGAGACAGGCTCAATGACAAGTAAATTTTTTACACCACACTACCTTCCCTCTGTTTCTTGTTTATTTCCTTATTGATTTTGTGTAACTGGCATGTAATAATTAATAATTAATAATGGACATGGTTAGGTTTGTTGAATTGGGCTCCATTTTGGAGCCTGGAAGGCCTGCCAAAACGGACAAGGCTGCTATCCTGGTTGATGCTGTCAGAATGGTGACACAGTTACGGGGTGAAGCCCAAAAGTTGAAAGACACTAATATGGGTCTTCAAGAAAAGATTAAAGAGCTAAAGGTGAAATCTCAATTTATATTCGATAATTTTGTTTTTGTTTTGGACATAGAATGACTTACCCCGGGAGTTCTGTGTTATTGATTTCTTGGGTTTTTCTGCCTTGTAAGTATATAGCCTTTTCACGGTGGCCACTGAAAACTCATAATGTTAACTGTATCAAAAATTAAATTCCTATCTGGCGTAGGTTGAGAAGAATGAACTCCGTGACGAGAAACAGAGGCTCAAGGCAGAGAAAGAAAAGTTGGAGCAACAGCTGAAATCTATGAATGCACAACCTAGTTTCTTGCCTACCCCAACGGCTCTCCCTGCTGCGTTTGCTGCACAAGGCCAAGCCCATGGCAACAAGTTGGTTCCCTTTATCAGCTATCCAGGAGTTGCAATGTGGCAATTTATGCCACCTGCTGCAGTGGATACCTCACAGGATCATGTACTTCGTCCTCCAGTTGCCTAAGCTGGCACTGTACAATTGTACAATTTTTTGGGCTTCCATTTTGGCTCAAGATTGTATCCAATTATCCATACCTTCTTGGCTTTGTTAGTTTTCTAAGTATTCTAACTGGACCCAGTGACTTCCTTTTGTATTTGGCATATGAATACTATTATAAATGAATGCTGGTATTTTCGTGTAAATGTTAATAAACTTATTCTGCTATCTTCGTATCACGGTATCAGTTTTAATGGTTGCTACTGTATTCACTACGATCCAGTTGAAAACGTTATTTTGTTGTAGGCTTGCAAAATGGGAAGAATACATTCTTACAAGTACAAATATTTTAACAATCAAGGAAGCAATGATGCTTTTGTTTTAAACTCAATGCTGCTATATTTTATTTTTCAGGCAAATGAACTGAATTCAGATGATTGGATATTTCTCAATTACAAAGTACGATAGATGATTATATAGTTACAAAGACCAGGTTATTCAATGAATGTTGGGCATGTAATGATACCGATCAATTTTAAATCATAAATCAGGTTGCTCTGGGTGATAATCACAAGTTTCTTATATTTTTCATAGGATATAGTCGCACCCCGTGTACTTTTAGGGACAAATTCATGTCATAAAACTACCGACCAATATGGAGTGCAGAGAAAAAGAATTCGAAAATTTCAACTGAAGAGTTGAAAAAACAAATTAAAACAAGAAGGGAGCATCATGCCCTTGTTGTCTCTTGTTTGTCATGGATGGACTCGCGCTCAGAAATTCTCTTGTTTTCTTCTTCACTTCCTTCACTTCCATGCAAATACCTTTTCTTCAACTCATCAAGGGTCACATTTTCTCAAGATCCAAGTTATGATGCCCTAATGTCACAGCTCTTGATGAAGTTATCAGAAAAATCAACATACTTTGTCCACAATGGCCTTAGTTGTGGAAAAGCTATATCTAACCATGGCTTTGCCCTACCATTGAAATGGACAACACCAGCACTCTCGGCATCAACAAGACTTGTATTTTCCTGATATCCCAATCCCAACATGTGCCAGAAAGGATCAATAGTGTGGACATGTCCTTGAAATGCTATTAATCCAGGAGGTAATGTCCCTAGGTACCACAAACTGAGATCTGATTTTGTATTCTGCATAAACCATCACACAAATAGTCTATTATCATAAAATCTTTCTCTATTATGGAAAGTCAAATTTTATTGGGAGTTAAATATATATACCTGCTCAACCCAGTAATGGTATATATAGCTTATATTGGTCTTCCTCCAAGCCTCAAGGTCAAAAATGTTCATACCATAAGCCCAAGCACATTCATTTGGATTAAACTTTTTGTATATTAGAGGGTGGGAAAATTTCAAATAACTTTTCAACCTCTTTGACATCACATACTTATCTTTTCCAGTGCATGTTTGTACAGCTCCATTGACTTTTCCATTCATGTCAATGTCCCACAGAGGTGAAAGATCAGTTTGTACCACAATGTCATCATCGAGAAAGACCATCTTGTTAAGACTTGGGAACAACTGTAACAAAAAACACATATGATGATAGTAACTAGTAAGCAACACAGGCAAAAGGCTAATAATTAAAGTATATTTTCTTCCTATTGATGTTATTAAATTTACCTCTGGAAGATATATTCGAATGTGATTCATCATTGAGGTATACTTGGGATTAAGTGCTTGCAGTTTTGCTGCAATAACACTCGGCTTCTCAGTAGTATTCGCGACTATAGCTGATGAACCGCCCCTAAACCGTGACCGCACTTGTTGATCTTTTTTCAATGCCTCTAGCACAGGTACTTTTCCCTTTGTAAACCAATCAAAATGATGCAATGCCTTGACCTCAATTATAGCAGGTGATAAACTGTGCAATGAAAACCAAGCCTGCATAGGATAATAAGTCTTTCTATCTGTAATTATGTGAAGAACAACTTTGTGAGGTTGCAAACTATTGTGAACAAGTGATTTTGCAACCACAGAGGTAGCCAACACATTGTCTGAGGCAAGGACAAAGTGGAAGTAGGAGTTGTCAACTAAGGCAGGGATATGTTTTGCAGAGGGTAGCTGAAGGCGTGCTGCGGCATTGTTGGTGTGCTCACTGGCCAGCCTCAAGTCAAGGCAGTGAAGCTGTTTTGGTATGGTGTTTGATGCTACATGACGATAAAAATACTCTTGATTTTTAGCCTTCCTAGTCCTTTCTTCCATAAATGTTACCTGAGAATTTAATAAGCATTAAGTAATGGAACTTGAACTTGGAAAGTGTTATTTTTGCATATCATTAATATTCTAATTTCCTCTGGTTGAAAAGAGTTGGAGAATAGATGATACCATTTCTCGTAGTTTAATTGCAAATGTCATGACATCATATCCATCTTTCTTCAATTTAGTCATGAACTTTTCTAAAGTCTGAGGAATATCAGACCTTCCCTCTAGTTTATCTTTGCCAAGGGGTTGATCTAATATTCTGTATATCTCTTCTGGGACCTATCAGAAAGCAGTGTCAATTCCAGCTACCATAAGAAAATTCAGGTCCATTAACAATCATATGGATTCACATGCTTATTAATATAACTAGTAGAGTTAAGGAGATTACAGTTGAGTCAAGACTTCTTCCCAAAAAATTTGGACTCAGTTTTGTTCCTAGGCAACCTGCAAATATTAGTAAATCAAAAGATGTACGTACACACATATATAGAGTTGTCAAACTGAGCAGCTTGGTCCAATGAGCCAAAGTGCAAAAGCGCGGGCTGGCTGGACCAGCCCAATTTTTTGTAGCTCAAAACACTGGGCCAATAGGCTTGACCAGTCCAACTTTTAATAAGTGATAATGTACGTACGTACCTATGGTAGAGCACTTGTTTTCACCATCTATGCTATCAACAGCTGTCAAAACAAACGCAAAGCAGAGAAGAAAAGTAAAGAACAAGAGTGAATAGAAGAGCGTCCGATAAGAAAGCCTCCTTGATGCAATCGCCACTTTGATAAATTCCTCCAACCCTTTCCTCGTAAGTACAGTGACTTGCCTCAAACTTGGTGATATTAGCACCAGCATTTTCTTCCAACACACACCAAAAGCAGCAGCAACAGTACTAAGATATGAATCCCTCTTCTTCAATGGGTAGTAGTAGTTTCCTGCATTAGGGAAAGTCACCACCTGATCAATAACAGAGGAGAACAACAAGAACCCACGTAAGGTTTTTTGCTGTAAAAGAAAGATTTTGAAGGTTGCTATCTTTCACCTAACCTTGCTTAGCATTTGAGACATGCTTGTCATGACTCATCATGGGGTTTGAACTTTGAAAGGCTTTAATGTTGTTGTGGAGAACTATGGTTGTTAAAGAGAAAGAGACATGATGGAACTAAGAAGGGTGCTGTTGTTTGTTTCAGCTTTTAAGTTGATCGAGGAACAAAAGGGTAGAAAGTAGAATAATAATAATAATAATAAATATGAACTCAAAGGTTGTTTGTTATTTTGGCGTATGCTTGGCTTTGCCTCCACAGAACAAGACTTCTACTTCTACATGGAAAATGACGGTCTCTCTTTCCCACTCTGGGGTGGGGCTCAGGATGTGGTTGTTGGAGTGATAATTCAGGAAACCTTCAACCACATCAAACAAAATTAGTCGTCAAAACAAAACTGCATCCAAGTTATGCCACAGGTAAAATGTCCAAAACAGTTTAGACCATAGTTTGATCTTGTATAGCACAAGTTCGAGAAACATGCATTGTCATGATTTCAAATGCTTTATTTGCAAGTCTGTCTACTAACAACTTCCCCCCCAAAATTCATTCGTCGTGTGGTTTTAGTACAAGTTTGTTTTTCTTTTTGAAGCAAAACTTTTTGCAAGTCTACCATCTCCAAAGCTAGCTCTAGGTTCCGAGAACTGGGCCACATCTCGCCATATTACCATTTAGCCTTTTCATTCACGGTAGTCATGTGATGTCAACAGGTCGTCCATATTACGAGGGTTAGTGGTATTGTGACTCATGATTGTATTATACAGGTCGTCCCTTAGATTTTGGGTTTTCAGTGCAAATATTTGAATGTGATTCTCTATTTTTCTATCAGTAAGATATATTAAAATTAATTGTTTTAATACAACCTTAAGTAAGATTAAATATTATGGAATAAATGTCAAAGTTTACATCAATATTGAAAACTTCAAACCAAAATTTGACGATAGAATTAATTATAGCAAAAACAGTTATATATGTATTTATCAACCAATCATATATAGTAGTAGCATTCCATACTAGCAGCAAGTCAGCAACATTCAGCTATTAATCTTTGAATATCATTCTCCTTGCATTTTTTGTTGCAAAATCATTGATAATCCGTTTATAATCAAGATTCTTTAAAAAATTATTTTCAGTTGAAATTAAGGCAAGACTAATTAATTTATTTTGCGACATTACGTACATGCAAAATAAGATTTCAACAATTTTAATTTTGAAAAACTCCTCCAAGATGCACAATAACATATGGATGATTAATATTATTCTATAAACTATGCATGCATTAGGAAAACAACAAAATCTCTTAAGAGAGCTCAATATCATAAAACTTGATTTTGACTCAATTGTTAAAACTTCTGTGATGACTCAATTATTAAAACTTCTCTGATGACTCTTAATTCTTCAAATAAAACCTCAACATCAATATCAAAAAAGTTACCATGTTTCAAATAAGTTTTAAGATTTATGCATATATACTAGGCTTAAAGGTCATTTTGGCCCCTGCAAAATACACATTAATCCATTTTGGCCCCTGCAAAATAAAAAACTTTAAATAAGCCCCTGTAAAATAGTTAGTTGTTCAGTTAAGCCCTCACTGTTAGTGGTCCACTAACGCTGTTAGTTTTAAAGGTATTTTGCAGGGGCCAAAATGGATTGGTGTGTATTTTGCAGGGGCCAAAATGGATTAATGTGTATTTTGCAGGGACCAAAATGACCTCTAATGTGTATTTTGCAGGGCCCAAAATGACCTTTAAAACTAACAGCGTTAGTGGACCACTAACAGCGAGGGCTTAACTGAACAACTAACTATTTTACAGGGGCTTATTTAAAGTTTTTTATTTTGCAGGGGCCAAAATGGATTAATGTGTATTTTACAGGGGCCAAAATGACCTTTAAGCCTATATACTATATACAAAAAAATTGGTGCCCCCAAAATTCTGGGACCATGTGCGACCGCTCCTCCCGCACACCCTTTGGCACCCCACTGGTATTATAATTCTTATTCTTATTTTTAACCTTAAAAATTCTTCCCAACTTCTAAACATATTATCTGTTGGGTTTGTTTACTTATATTTATTTGTATTTTTATGTATTATTTAAGAGGCTTGAACTACATTTGTACATATAGATAGGTTCATGGATATAACCTCTTATTTAATACTCTTTATTTTGTTCATTTTGGGTGATGTGACACTTCTCATACTTGAGATATATCCAACATCTCCCCCTCAAGTCTCAGCCAATATGGCTGCAACCAGTTATGAGAGGTTATGGATTGTTTTCATTTCATACACCAATGGACTCTAATACCAATTGTTGAGTTTTATGTTTATTTTGTATTTTCATGGGGTATAATAAGAGGTTTGAAGCACATTTGTACATAAAACTTTAAGGTGATATAGGTCTAAGGGTCTTTTATATATACTGTTTATTTTGTTAACTATTGGCGACATGAGACTTCTCACGCTTGATCGAGATACCTAGCATCATATTCTTCAACCTTTGGCACAAGGAATATATAGATGATTGACTCTCCTGCTCCTATACTTGAATTCTCGGAGTTCCTCCCTGAGCCCAAATTTATCAACCAACTTTTTACTCGAATGATAACGCATAATTTGGTGCCCTCGATTTTTCTTTATAGTACTAAAACCCTCCAATTTAGGAGAAGGCGGAATGAAATTGGGAAAGGGTTTTATAGGACTTTCAAAAATTCCGCAAATATTTTTCATCATTTTACAATACTCTTCGGGTGTGTTTGAAATTTTTAGTAATCTTATTAATAAGGTATTCAAATTAATTATTCGTTCTTAAAATAATTTGTTTGCGTGTTGATTTATTTTATTTATTTTCTTTATGAGATTCGTATAGTGGCCGTTAAAAGTGGACTCGGGATAGCTATTAATACTAATCTGCATTTTTATTTAACTTAATTAGATGTTAGAAACTTAGAATATAATTTTGTGATGGAATATTAGAATTAGAATTAAACTACCAAAAGCATTAACGTTATCTAATAAGTAGTAATATATAACATAACATAACATGGCAACAAAAACACAGAATTACACGTCGTAAGAAAAGGAAAATGCTAGATGTTATGAGAGATTTTTACAAAAAATGAAAGAATGATACGTGGTAGTATAAAAAACACTCACAAATTATAACAACCCACTCTCCCATGTATTATTAGCAATTTGTTGACCAGTCAAATACCCTATTTTTATGTATTCAAAAATTTCTCCTAACAAATAGGAATGCTCGTAAAAAAACGCATAATTACAAAATATTTTATATTTTACACACATGGGTTTCATTAGGGGTGTTTCTAGGGTGAAAGAGCAAATTAAATCTTTCACCGGTGAAACACTAAAATTGACCATTGGATGTAGTATAAAAATTCATCAATGGTTGAGATTTAATGTTGGTTGATTCAATCTAAACCATTCATAGCATTTTAAACAATATCCAACGGTCAATTTTAGTGTTTCACCGGTGAGAGATTTGATTTGCTCTCTCACCCTAGAAGCACCCGTTTCATTAGTATTTAGTTTGAATATAAAACAGTAAAACACCATACATCACATACCAGATCGCAAGTTGTCGTGCAAGGAGGGGTCACAGTACGCCGTGATAAATAGGAGCGGAGATCGGCGAGGGAGCACCACGCGACGCAGTAGAGGGACACTGAGCACCGGTGGTTTAGCGGCGAATTAGTGAAGAGGCCGAACGGTGGTCGTTACGGCGGTGCTTACTGTTTCTCTATATTTTTTTTCTACTATCAACACCTTTTTTATTCTTTGTTTCCAGAATTTTTTGTCTGTAATTTTTATGAATCCCTGGTTGAGACTCTGTTTATAGTGTTTTTTCTTTCGATATAATAATTGAATTGAATGAGTACAGATAATTTGCGAAAGAGAATCAATTGGTTTTAAGTTAATATCAATCAGATCGCCAAATTCACTCCTCTCTCTGTCCGAAAAAAATGCTGCTTCCTTTTTGAATTGCTGTGTTATGTTTATAGCAGATTTGGAGAAATCAGAATGGGTGCAAGAAAATATCAATCAGCTTTGAATAAGGCTCTTTTTCCTTTTTTGGGCTGATTGCATCTTTAAATTTGATTCTTTCCATTTTAAGTTTAACTCTACAGCTAGGTTAAGTTTTTAGGGTGAGTCAAGTCAAGTAACCAATCCACTAGTTTTCCACGTCAGAAAAAAGCAATCCACTTGTTTAGGATTTTTTTGGTTCGCTGGCGCTTTAGGGATGTCAAAATGGGCTAGGCCCGTCGGGCCGGCCCGTTGGCCCACCAAAAAAAGGCGGGCAGGGCTAATGTATTGTTGCCTGCCAGCCCGCGTTGCCCGGCCCGCTTCGCTCGCCAGCCCGCGGACTAAACACTGTGGCAGGCCAAACCGTCCGTTAGCGTTTTTTTTTAAATTCAGTGTAAATTGACGGGCCAGCCCGCCAGCCCGCTAGCCCGATGGCCCGCCTGCCCATCATTTCGCGGGCAGGGCATGAATATTGCGCCCGCGTCCGTTAACTGGTCGGGCCGCCCTATTTTTAGCGGGCTGAAGGCGTTAACGGGCCGGGCCTCCCGTTTTGACATCCCTAGCCGGCTTAGAAACAATTATGTGCTTTCATTTTGGTACTAGTAACATCCACGCGGTCGATTGCGTTACATGGTACGATTACTACTCAAAACAAAATTCAAATTTTTTTTGGTCTAGGGGTCTTTGACCCCTCCGGTATCCAGGAGAAAGGGGGCTGAATAATCCGAAGTTCGGCCCTTAAGATGGAGTGCATTAATCACTTGCACTCAAACTTGGAATTAACAAAATTCAAATTTTGAAAGCTCAAAGTTATAAGAACAAAGGTAAATGAATGTAATCAAATGAAGATTGCAAATAAGACGAATGACCTATAATAGTATGAGTTGGAGGTAAATGAATGTAATCAAATGAAGATTGCAAATAAGACGAATGACCTATAATAGTATGAGTTGGAGACAGAAGAAAAATTTAAATGATAATTTTTTTTGGTATAAACTGGGTATCCTCCGCGCGCAACTGCAGAGACTAATTCCCCGAGCCGGGTAGGACCACAATGGGTGGCAAAGCTCTCTCTAGATTCGAACTCAGGACCTTGGTTAAGCTGGAAGAGACCCCTACCATCTCATCCAAATCTTAACAACGTGAAGATGTTTTCGATTTCATATCATGTCTTAAGAACAACTAAGTTAGTTTTGATGTGAGACAAATTTAAAAGTTTTAAAAAATAAACAATTTACTCCGCAAATTAATAAAACACCATTTAAATTATAATTAAGGCTTAAATATATGTTACCCCCTGCAAATATCCTCATTTTCCATTTACCCCTGTTGCACCCCAAAAAATCCGGTTCGGACTTCTCATTGTACAACGTGGAAAAGGTATGGAGCCGCCACCAATATTTTAATTTTAAGACCAAAACATTGAAAAAAGGTCTTTTAGACAAGGCGGATGGTCTTTCGAAAACTAGAGATATGGGTTCGGGGGTCGGTTAGGCATGGGGAAGGTATTAGCACCCCGTACCTCCTTTCTACCGAAAGGGAACCTTTAATTAAATGTGTGGTTTGAAGTGTTGATTTGAAAATGCTTTTATTTTGCCTCTTTATTGAAAAGGGAGTGAGAAGACTTAATGAAAATTTTTATTTTTGGCGCTTGACGAGAGTTGGCCTCTCGCTCCTACGTATCTCCTGGTGCGATGGAGAATTCAAAGCTACGTAGTTCTTGGTTGTCCTAAAAAGGTTTTTGTTTTTTAGTCTGTTTAGATGAGTTTTCGCAGTAGGAGTGAGGATTCGCGATGACCAAACAACAACGGTTTAGAGTGGCCGCGCTACTAACTCTTTTGAAAATGAAATTATCATTAACAACCAAACGGCAACGGCGCGAGTGATCATTAACGATAATCGGTTTTGCTTTTGATTCGAGTGTTCGCGACGACCAAACAACAACGGTTTAGAGTGGCCGCGCTACTAACTCTTTTGAAAATGAAATTATCATTAACAACCAAACGGCAACGACGCGAGTGATCATTAACGATAATCGGTTTTGCTTTTGATTCGAGTGTTCGCGACGACCAAACAACAACGGTTTAGAGTGGCTGCGCTACTAACTCTTTTGAAAATGAAATTATCATTAACAACCAAACGGCAACGGCGCGAGTGATCATTAATGATAATCGGTTTTTATTTTAGATGATCAAAAAGGGCTTTCGCAATAGAATTAATTTTGGTTTGTTGTGCTTGACGAGGACGTGGCTCGCTCCTACGTATCCCAAATGGGAATCAAAGCGACGTAGTTCTAATTCAAAAAGGAGAATGTTTTTGAAGTTGGACGCGTTCATGACAATCAAACCAACAAAGGTTGTGATGGATTACCACTAATAGCTTATGCATATGAAAATTCTTTTTTGAAATGGCGGCCTTCATGACAATCAAACCAACAAAGGTTGTGATGGATTGTCACTAACAACCATTTTTATGCTAGTTTGTTTAGAAAGGAAAACAATGAATGCAATTCAAACATATTGACCAATCAAACAATCATGATCATGTTGATCACCAACCAAGATTAAGCATGTCAATACAATCAAAGGATTTAATTGTCAAAGATGCTAGATAAAGTTCTCAAATCAATTGTGTTTGTGTGTGAAGGAGAATTGCTACACATGTCGGCAACAATCTCAAAGAGGAGCACATATGCCTCTATGATACACATGTTGGTAGTCTTATAAGGGCACATGATTGTGTGAGAGGGTTTATGCACAATTAAGTCAAGACATTTGAAGGGCATCAAGAACAAGTGAATACCATTGATTGTAGACATAGAGTATTCTAGGTTTGATGATTGAACATGTAAGCAAGGATGCATGATTAGGCAAGCATGTGAATGCATGAGTATACAAGGAGTGAATGAGCATTATTGAATGCAATACATGGTATTAATGGATGCATGAACATTTAAGAATGGATGCAAAGCATACAAGTGAATGAATGCATAGCATTTTGTTTATGAATAAATGGCATACAAGGATGCATAAAAGGATGCAAGGGACATAAGCATATGAGAATGCATGAGAGTGTCGCATAAACTAAGTATGAGTGAAGATGCATGAATGTGAAAATGTTTTGGTAATGAATAGTAAAATGTTTTTGGGTTTTGGTGTTTTGGAAATGAGATGAAATGTTTTTATCTTGAAAGTGGTAAAAATGTTTTGGGGTTTATTTTAGGAAGATGAAAAAGTTTGAAATGCAAGTGAGAAAATGTTTTGGGTATTTTTGCAAGTCGACAAGTGGTAAAACTTTTAGTAAAAAGTTATGAATGGTAAAGTAAAAATGCATGAGATAAATGGTAATTATTTAATGAGATGGTAAAGTAAAAAGTTAAAATGTTTTTTTTTTACTTTTGGTAAAAAGATAATGAGTGGTAAAGTAAAAAGTAAAAAGGTGAAAAACACAATGTCACCAATTTTATTCACTCAAGTAAGATCGAAGAAGCAAGTTTCAAGCAACAAAATGATCAAAAATTGGCCTCCAAGGCCGAAGCACATCAAGCAACAATTCATCCTCAATTTCATGCCAAAACTTTGTAAATTAGCACACAAAAGCAACATAAGGCACCACCCTAAACTAACATGTAAAATTACAAGACAAGCATCAAGCAAGGCATGTATTTATCCAACTCAAAAATTCAAGAAAACAATCAAGCAACATAAACCCTAGGATTTAAGCTCTAACCCGAGGGCACTCATGGTAGAATCAAACCCAAAAATCAATCTCCAAGCATGGAACAAGCAAGAAAACATATTATTCAACAAAATAGGCCCTAGGCCGAAGCAAAAGAGGTGAGGAAAATAAGTTTATTTGATAAAAAACTCATGAACAAGGTGAAAAACACATGAACAAAAATTCATTTCACTAACAAATGCAAAATCGACATAAAAACAATTATTCAAGGGTGAGATGCCAACTCTCACCCACCAACAACAACAACAAACTACATTTTAGCTATTTTTGATGATGATATGTGAAGAAAAAGGAGTAGAAGATGAGTTTATGCAAGAAAATTAAAAATGAAGCAAGGATCTAGGCTTACCTTTCAAGATTTAGCGAAAAGATGAAGTAGAGAATGAAATAAAAACCAAGAACACTTGAAGCTCTTCTTGAATACCACGAAAATCACTTGATCTTGAAGGATTTGATGATGAATTTTGAAGATAATGCGAGATTAGAAGTGGATTTAGTGTAGGAACCAAGAATATTGAAGGTTTGATGGTTGAAAATTGAAGAATTGATGGTGGAAATGGGTGGAGGGGCTACGGTTTTGGAGGAAGAGGAGGAGAGGGTTTTTGAGCTGATTGTGTGCTAGGGTAAAATGAGAATCCTCTCCCCTATGGTCTCTTATTTTGGGTTTTATATGAGGTGCAAAATTAAGGGTATATAGGACATTGTGCTTTTGCCAACCATTGAGATTTGAGATAGAATTTGAATCAAGGGCCAAGATTGCAATGCACATGGATTAGGGACAAAGAGAAAAAACAAATGAGTGAGGAATGGCTGGTGTCATATGAAATTGAAGAGTTTTTTGTACACAAAAATTGTTGAGGGCAATTAGGTCAATTTGCACATAGTTGTAGCCTAGGATTTGATCTAGAATTTTAATCAATGGCTAGGAATACAACTCACATGGATTAAGGGCATGAAGAAACACAAAATGAGGGAAAAAGGAGGGCTGAAATTCGCAGCCATGAGGAGGGAAGGAGAGGGAAAAAATGCAAGTTGTCACAAAATAGTACATTTTGTCTTATTAAGGACACTACCTTATTTTGATTCTTTTTGATTTTTCTTTTTATGATCATTCTTTTATTCCATGAAGATTCTTTTTTTTTTATTTTGGGCTCATCCTAGGATTCAATCATTGGGCCCAAAATTCCATGACAACACCATTCCCAAAATTGATTTTGGGCCTCACTCTAGCGGAAATGACCATTTTGCCCTTTTCTTCGAAACTTGACTTTTTATGCAAAATTTAATCAATGATGCGCAAAAATTTATAACCCAACTCATTTTGACCCAAATGAATTCCTCCAAATATGCCCAGTGATTTTTACTGAGAAATTATCTTTTAGGGTAAAATGACCAAAATGCCCTTTTTGACCCAAAAACCCTAATTTTGCCCGATAATGCATTTCCACTTCAAAAATGAATCTATAACCCTAGAAATGACCTCTAGAATCTTAGAATGCATGCTCAATGACCTTCATGAGGAATTATCATTTTTATTGTGAAATGACCAAAATACCCTTTTGGACTCAAAAAAACCTGATTTACCCAAAAAGTGCATTTCAACTCTAAAAATGATTTTAGAAACTTTGGAATGACTTTTAGGACTCAAAATGCAATGCATGATGCTTCTCACTCCTCAACTTATTTATTTTTGTGGAAAATTAGGGTTTTGATCTAAGCTGGACAAAATTGGGGTATGACAACCCCCCTGCAATTTTTTTTAAAGAACACCTTGCAAATATTAAGTATTTTTAGTTACCTTGCTGTTAGTTTTAGCTAACAGCGTTAAGTCTATGCTGACTTTGCAGAGGTAATTAAAAAACACTTAATATTTGCAGGGGTAACTAGAAACACTTAATATTTGCAGGGGGTAATTAGATCCCAAATGACAGCCAAATCAGCATAGACTTAACGCTGTTAGCTAAAACTAACAGCAAGGGTAGCTAGAAACACTTAATATTTGCAAGGTGTTTTTTTAAAAAAATATTTACAGGGGGTAAATGGAAAATGAGGATATTTGCAGGGGGTAACATATATTTAAACCTATAATTAATTCAAAATTATTAACCTGTTACTTCCGCAAATCCTTTATTTTACTTCACCAAGTGGATGTGACACAAGTGGTAAGTTGCTTGGGCCCCTTAATACCTCGAGGGATTAGTCTCCACAGTCGCCGCGGAGGATGCCCGGGTTTACCCAAAAAAAAATCCTTTATTTTACTTCATCTTTAAAGGGAAGAATACTTTGCTTTTCTACGGGTATAATTAAGAATAGAGAATTAATAGATGATTAATAACATAAAAAAATGGCCAAATTGGTGAGAATCAAAATAATGAAGTGTATAGAATTAAGTAGGGTCAATGCTACTTAAAGTTGACTCAGTTGGTAAATAGTTGACTCATTCTCCGCAGGGGCGTGAGTTCAACTCCCGCGTCGATGTGGTGATCCTGGTGAGCCGCATAGACCAACTCACCTGAACTTTAATGTAACAAAAAAAGAATCAAGTAGGGTCAATAAAAAGCTTACTATAAAACCTGAAGGATTGAATCCTGGTAGGTATCCCCGACATCTACATCTACACACAGAAGCTGAATGTTACACATACAAGTGGTTTGGAAGTAACATAAATTCATATCACCAAAGCAAACATTAATAAGTGAAAGGGGCAACCAAATTGATTGATGAAAGATCTGCAACCCCATATAGAAGAAAATATGCAAAGTAGGCTCTCACTCTTGAATTTTATTGAACCATCTGTATGTTTGGAAAAAGGCTCAAAAACTGTAAACATGTATAAGGATACATATGAAGTACCATAAGCTCTTCCTGTGTTTTGACTTTGCCTTTTCTAGTTGTTGGCACCCCAATTTGCTTTTCCTCAAAAAATTTCACTTCAATGGTAAGCTTGGATTCTCTACTATACAAATATAAACATAATAGATGAGTAAAAATATTCATCAACCAAGGGTACAATTATATATTTACTTTGCAAGACAAACTGCACTAAATTTCAAACATCAAAGGTGTAGGAGCCAAACCATGCTTCGAGTACCTGATTCAAATAATTTACTGCAATGATTAATTTACTAACATTCCATCCTACACAGCAAAGCCAAAAACCATCAGAAGTTAAAAAGGAAATTTTGGGGTGAAAAAATTGTTATTTGCAAATATATAACAATATTGGCATAGAGATAATAAGCTTTTTTTTTAAGCAAAAAGATAATAAGCTATGAACCTATAGTAAGAAAATTTACTTAAGACGTGTAATTAATCGAGATCCCATCCACTGATCCAAGGTCTTAAATATTGCAGTACATATTGCAAAATACTGACATTCAAGATTTCAGTAGCAGCTTTTTCACTAGGTTTTGAAGCAAAATAATTCCTTATGCAGCAGTGTTAAATCTTTTGAGGGAGAGCTTTGCCGTCAATTGTGATTCTATCCGACTTGAGAGATTAGCCTCTGCAGTTGCGCGCAGATGATAACGATTTATACAAAAAATAAATAATAGTTCCTTGATCTTGTCCATCTTCACAAACCTAGTGCAAAAGGGGATTCCAAAAACAAAATCAGAGTAACTTAGTTCAAAGGAAGCATAAATGGAAAAGAAATAATATGAAGAAACATTGACAAATTATTAAAATCCTTACCTATATTTTTTGACCAAATAAAATCCTTACCTATATTGTAGGCGCATACTCTCCATATCTATATTGTTTAATCAGTTCCTCTTCCATGATATTAAGCAGCAACTCTGTTAGATAAAACTAACAAATCAGTTATCAAATCTACAACCATTAACATGACCCAAGAAAATGAAAAAAAATAACCTTACCACTTTTTATTAATTTTTAGCTGTGCAATTCCAGTGAATGTTTAACATTTCCCATTAACATTTCCATCTTTAGCAGATCTCTAGTCTTTTTATATATCCACCATATTTTCACATCATTCAACTCAAACTTGAGGATGAAATATTTACCTCAATTGCAACCATCTAGTTTGACTTGGTATCACTATTTCCGAAAATAAAATCTTTTTATATGTAAACCCCCATATTTTCACATCATTCATAAAATCATTCTCGTCAAATACCATATTTTCAAATAATATCGTATACCAAAAAGCATATGTACATTTGCTAAAAAATGTTCAGCCGCTTTCTATGCAAAGTGTGTAATTGACTGAGAAGTACTAATAACTTTTGTAGGGCTTTGTTATCTTCCAATTGGGCTTCTAAATCGCTCTTAATGAACTTAATTGTATTTCGGTATATTTATTCGTGTTTTACCCTTTTAAGCTCAATTAGGACAACATTGGCCCCAAAAGAGGTTAAACCATAATGATAATAAAGGAATAAACCTCAAAGAGTCTATTTTTTTCATTTAATAAAGAAGAATTAAAAAAGAAAAGACCGGACAAAATTAGTGTGCAACATTCGATTTTTTAAAATTCTTCACATTTATAATTTACATTGATGCATTTGGACTACTCTTTAAAAATACACGACCCCTTAAATTCCCTAATCCAATCAAACACGCCTCTAAGATAAGGAAAACATTAATCATAAGAAATTTGTCATCTTTTCATCTCTCAACTCCCAAACGAAATGGGGATACAATTGAACTTAGGAAAATGCTAGATGTTACAAGAGATTTTTGTAAGAAATAGAAGAATGCTATGTGGCAGCATAGAAAACACTCACAAATTGTAACTACCCACTCTTCCATGTATTGTTAGCAAGTTGATGACCAGTCAAATGCCCTATTTTTATGCATGCTTCTCTTTCTTGCAAAAATCTCTCGTAACAAATAGCAATACTCTTAAACTTATTGTTGCACAATCCAGAGGAGCATTAGAAGCAGCAACGAGTTAATGATCAGAATCACCAAGACACTCGAACACGACATCTTCACCCAAAATATTAAGACAATGAGTATATGAGTCACGTCTCTTATATATCTTTTCATTTAGCTCATTTCTAATCCATGTGAAACTAACTAATCACACTTGAATTTCCAGCAATCTCCTCCTCAGGTATGCATATTCAACCAATGACCCGGGCCTCAAATTACAAACTTGGAGACATGAATATTTCAGTCACTTTTACTTTTGTTACATTTGTAACATTTTGCCGGTTTATGCTATTAACTTATGTGTTGTGACTTGTTCATCGATTCATCCTCTTCAGTTTGAGAAATGCTGAATTTGTGTTATTTTGGAGGTAATCTATGAATTTGAAAAATAAATATTTTTCTTAGTGAAAAGAAAAACCGGTCAAACGAATTTTATATTTTATATTTTACTCCCTCCGTCCCATATTATATGATGTTTTGGTCATTTCACACAAATTAAGAAAAGTAAGTTAATTTTGTATGGGAAAGAGAAATTTTGAGTTACTTTACAAAATTATCCCTCATGAATGACATTGAGAAGATAAATTAATAGAAATGAAAGAAGAGAGATGTTATTAAATGAAGGGTATGATAGAAAAAAAAATTAATAATGCATTAGTATCATAAAACGGCGTGCTTCTAGGGTGAGATAGCAAATCAAATCTCTCACTGGTGAAACACTAAAATTGACCGTTGGATATTGTTTAAAATGCTATGAATTGTTAAGATTGAATCAACCAATATTAAATCTCAACCATTGATGAATTTTTATACTACATCCAACGGTCACCGGTGAAAGATTTAATTTGCTCTTTCACCCTAGAAATACCCTCATAAAACGTCATTTAATATGAGACAACTTTTTTTGGCCATATGGCACAGATGGGGTATATCTAATATCTATTTATACAAACAAACCTCCTATGAAATTGCCAATTTGGATATCTTATTAACAAGACACATATCTAATTTAAGGGTAAAAATGTCATTACACTCTTTTTTTTACTTTCTTCTTACACTCTTTTTCTTACTTTTCACTTTTCTCTTACACTCTCTTTCTTCCTTTTTTCTGTTTCTTCTAACACTATCTTTTCTCATTTTCACTTTTCTCTTACACTCTCTTTCTTCCTTTTTTTATTTTTACTTTACTTTTAATTTTTCCATAAATAATTATTCTCTTTCTTTTATCACTCCACTTTAATTTTTTTAACTAAATTTCTAAATTTATACAAACACTACTCTATTCAAATTACCTATAAAAATGTAAATGAGTCACACTAAAAAACAAAACAAAACTATCACCTTAAAATTTTAATTTTTCTCTCCGAAATCTATTTACACTCTTATTGATAATCTACTAACACCTCTTATTGATAATCTACTACCTATCTTTTAATATCTATTATAATCAACTAAAGAAATCAATTGAAACTACGAGATAACTGCAATGATATATAAACATCACGGGATAACTGCACTGATATACAAAAAAACACAAGATTAATATTTGTCATTGATAATTAATATTTTTGAAGACTACTATAAACCTGCTATCTAAAAACAAGAATATTTAAAGACTATTTAAACTACTGATTAATATTTAAAACAGATATTTCTTTTTGATAATCTACTATCTCTCCTTTACTATCTACTACAATATACTAATCAACTAAACTAATCAATTGAAATTACGAAATAACTACATTGATATATAAAAAAAAACACGGGATAACTCCACTGATATATGAAAAAAAAACACGATATTAATATTTGTCACTGATAATTAAATTTTTTGAAGACTACTACTACAAACCTACTATCTAAAAAATAAGAAGACTTAATGACTATGTAAATTAGTAATTAATATTTAAAACAAATATTTCTTATTGATAATCTAATATCTAACTTTTACTATCTACTATAATCTACTAATCAACTAAAATAATAAATCGAAACTACGAGATAACTGCACTGATATATAAAAAATACGGGATAACTGCAGTGATATATAAAAAACACGAGATTAATATTTACCATTGATAATTATAATTTTTGAAAACTACAATAAATCTACTATCTAAAAAAACAAGAAGGCTTAATGACTATTTAAACTGATTAATATTTAAAACTCACGTGACAATATTCGTCACTAATACCTAATTAAAAAAAGGACAAATAATTGTTACTGTTATATAAAAAACATGGGATAGATATTTCTTATTGATAATCTACTATCTATCTTTTACTATCTACTATAATCTACTAATCAACTCAAATAATCAATTGAAACTACGGGATAACTGCAATGACATATAAAAAAACACGGGATAACTGCACTGATATATATATATATATATATATATAAAAAACACAGGATTTATATTTGTCATTGATAATTAAAAAATTTGAAGACTACTATAAACCTACTATCTAAAAAACAATAATATTTAATGACTATTTCAACTACAGATTAATATTTAAGAAAAATATTTCTTATTGATAATCTACTATCTCTCTTTTACTATCTACTATAATCTACTAATCAACTAAAATAATCAATTGAAACTACGAGATAACTGCACTGATATATATAAAGCACGGGATAACTGCACTAATATATGAAAAAAAAACACAATATTAATATTTGTCATTGATAATTAAATTTTTTGAAGACTACTACTACAAACCTACTATCTAAAAAACAAGAAGACTAATTAATACTTAAAACAATTATTTCTTATTGATAATCTACTATCTAACAAAATTACTATCTACTATAATCTATTAATCAACAAAAATAATCAAATGAAACTATCAGATAACTGCACTGATATATAGAAAACAAGGGATAACTGCAGTGATATATAAAAAACACGGGATTAATATTTGCCATTGATAATTATAATTTTTGAAAATTACTATGAACCTACTATCTAATAAAAGAAGAAGACTTAATGACTATTTAAACTGATTAACATTTAAAACACATGGGACAAATATTTGTCAATATTTGTCACTAATACCAAAAGAAGGAAAAATAATTGTTACTGATATATAAAAAAAACACGGGATAAATATTTCTTATTAATAATCTACTATCTATCTTTTACTATCTACTATAATCTACTAATCAACTCAAATAATCAATTGAAACTATGAGATAACTGCACTGATAGATAAAAAACACGAGATAACTGCACTGATATATAAAAAAATACGGGTATAACTGCAATGATATATATATATATATATATATATATATATATATATATATATATAAACACGGGATAACTGCACTAATATATAAAAAAACACGGGATAAGAACACTGATTTATAAAAGAACACTTCACTGATATATAAAACAACACGGGATAAATGCATGTATTGTTTTTAAATGATACTTTTACATTTTTAGATTTTAATATTTATCTATTTTTAATTTGAAACTCATTTTTTATCTACTTTAAATTTGTCTCTATTTTCACGGGGTAATGTTCAAACTATTTAAATACTGTCTAAGTTCATTCATAAAAATAACACGACAGCACCCGTGCGTATGCACGGGTATCCTACTAGTAACTAACTAAAACTAACTCCCCACCGCACGTGACACACGTGTCTCATTCCCCTCCACACACCATGCACACTCTTCCGGCGCGTGGTTTGCCGTGACAACCACACCACCCCATCCCTCCGTTTTCGACGATCCCATTTTTATCACACAAAAAAAAAATCCAAATGTTCTCACCGACAGAACACTCCGACCCGAACCGATTGATCAGTGCCATTTTCTCATTACATAGCGTGATCCGATATATATTCTCGGTGACGATTCTGTTGCAAGTTTTTGCTTGTCGGAGACACGGTTCTCAAACTTTTTCGTTCAATCCGAACGAAGCAACGGAGCTGAGGTATGGAGTCGATCATGGCAAAAGCTCTGGAGTATACTCTCAAGTACTGGCTCAAATCCTTCACCAGAGACCAGTTCAAGTTGCAGGGTCGCACCGTTCAACTCTCTAATTTAGGTCATTTTTCCTTTTAATTCTTTCTCCAATTCTTAAAATTACGGCTAATGATATCTGAGATCGTTTTTTTTATTCGATTTCCAATTTTGCGTTCAGATATAAACGGTGATGCATTGCATTCCAGCATTGGATTGCCGCCGGCGCTCAATGTCACCACTGCCAAAGTTGGCAAATTGGAGATCATGGTTTGTCAATTTGTTTGCTATAACTATTTGGTCATGTTTGTGTGTAGTTCCTCAGAAATGGGCGAAAAATGTTATGGCCTTTCGCGCCCAATTAATTAAATAACTTACAATGTTCTAATTATTTAACTCATCGATTACGTATTTTGAATTTACGAGGAATTTTTTTGCACATTCTCTCTCTCTCTTTCTCTCTCTCTCTCATTATATGTTTATTTTTTATGGTTTTTGATTGAGTTCAATATGATTTGCTAGCTACCGTCAGTGAGCAATGTACAGATAGAGCCAATCATTGTGCAAATTGATAGATTCGATTTGGTTCTTGAGGAGAATTCTGATTTTAAACCACCTGAAAGTCCAACCAGGTAGTCAAATCAGTCTCTTGCTGATTATTGTGTGTGAAGAATCTTGTTGTAGAGTTATGCTTTTGCTGTGAACTGTTTAAGCTTTTTGATCCTTGTTTGTTGTGTGCAGTTCCACGCCGTCAAGTGCCTCTTCCAAGGGTAGCGGGTACGGTTTTGCTGATAAGGTTGTTTAACCATAATTTCTCAGCATAAATTGATATGTATAAGGGATATTCATAATATGGGAACCATGCAATGCAATGGTTGAAGTAAAGTTTAACAACTGATAAAAGGGAAGAAACCAAAAACTCTTTGTAGTACAGTTTTTTTTAGGGGGGGGGGGGATTCACAGTCTCAATTCCTATGTTGCATGGGTGCGGATACCGGTACATGATGCATGGTTTTTAAAAAAATCAAGGTACGGGTATGTCATATAAATTTCATATCAACACGACTTAAAGATAGAAAACACAAATAATACCACAAATTTGTGTTTCAACATGACTAAAGGTCGGGAGAAAAAAGGAATTATTATATCAGAAAAATATAATGAAATATAAGAAAAGCTTATTTATATAGCAGAAAATAGAGAAATAATATACAATGTAATAGGAAGAAGTTTCAATATCATAGAAAAAGAAATGAAAAATCTATTTTTTCACTATACGACAAACATATATTTATATATAATACATAATACCACAAATACAGACTGATAAGTACTCACGAGTACCCAATGAACCAGGTACGAGTATAGTACATATGTCTCTAATTTTGAAGTACACATGCTTCCGAGTCAATTCATACTTTCACAGGACATTCCCCGTCCTTTCCTTCCATTGAAGGTCTTGCGAGTGGTTTTGAGGGGAGTTTTAAGTAACATGGGAATAAAGATATAGGCAGAGATGATTTCTGACTACAGGGAGAGGTTATCTTTTATCAAAATAACTTTAGAGAAGAACATTATAAGGAATTAAGGACTAATAGTTACTTTCATACACCAGCCAATTTCCATAGATACATGTATTTAATTTGCATGTTACTTATTTCTACTGACTGAGGGCAACCTTCAGATTGC
The DNA here is from genome assembly GCA_039519185.1 of Astragalus membranaceus. Classification (NCBI taxonomy): domain Eukaryota; kingdom Viridiplantae; phylum Streptophyta; class Magnoliopsida; order Fabales; family Fabaceae; genus Astragalus; species Astragalus membranaceus. The sequence goes on from CM076850.1 coordinate 133,181,216, forward strand.
AGATGGGATGACTATACACATTCAGACAGTTAATCTATTACTTGAAACTCGTGGAAGTGCTCGTCGCCAAGGGGGAGCAACATGGTAAATTCTTCTTACCAGTGTTCTGAATTAGGAATCTTCAGTTTTGTCCATGCTATACAATGATTGTAAATTGTTATGGATCTCAATGGATTGAAAAACGATATTGCTATATTAGTATGTCAGTCTCTACTGAGGTTGGTTTAGTATTTACTGCATTTTCTAAAGGACTTCAGAAATGGTTGGTGGTTGTATGGGATAACTTTTAGCATAAACCTGATGAATAATACTTCAATACTTCCCGTTTGACTCAGACTGCATCATAAGTTTCCCCTCAAATCTTATCTATAAACATCCCTGTTCCCTGTCTCTGGTTGTAGGGCACCACCCATGGCATCCATAACCATACGCAATCTTATGCTGTATACCACAAATGAAAGCTGGCAGGTAACTGTGTCGAGACTCATTCATATGATAAATTTCTGGACACTTCTTGAGGATATCCATTGAACGTTTTCCCCACTTTCTTTTCAGGTTGTAAATCTTAAGGAGGCACGGGAATTCTCATGTAATAAGAAGTATATTTATGTCTTCAAAGTACTATACCACCTTTCATTTTGTATTCTCAATGTTTGTATATGACATGTATTGTGTTGATTTATTTATCTTCATATTGCTCTTCCATATTATGTCTCTCCTTTCATCGTAAGATGTGCTCCAATCCTTTCATCAGAATGAGTTCCAGCTATATTTTTTTGACTTTTGGCATGTTATGTTGCTTATATTTGTATTACCACATAATAATTCCTTTTTTCTCTCTGCAGAAACTGGAATGGGAGTCATTGTCTATTGATCTTTTACCTCATCCTGACATGTTCACGGATGCTACTTTAGGCCGGTCTCAAGTGGATGGAAACTTGAGAGATGATGATGGTGCAAAGCGAGTATTCTTTGGAGGCGAGCGTTTTATAGAAGGAATATCGGGAGAAGCATATGTAATGAATACAGTTCCTCCCGTTACTCATTCAATATTTTGTTTTTGTGTAGAATGTTATGTGTATTGACTCATGAAACACGGCCTGGACTTTATATTTATCAGATCACTATTCAGAGAACTGAATTGAACACTCCACTTGGGCTCGAGGTTCAGTTACATGTTACAGAAGCTGTTTGCCCTGCATTAAGTGAACCCGGTAAGTAATAGAGTCTTGCTAGTCCCCTAGTATCCATATCAAATTGATATAAGGGGCATAGATGTAACCAGAGGTTGGTATTACACATTTGAGCAGGATTACGTGCACTTCTCCGCTTTATGACAGGATTATGCGTATGTCTAAATAGGGGAGATGTAGATTTCAAGGCCCAGCAGGTTTCATATTTTCTTTTCCACCTTTCAGCAAATTATTTTTCAGAAGTTTGTTAAGGACAAAACTCTAGTATCCTTCTGTCTTTCTGAGTCTTCTCTATTTTGAAATCAATCATTTCAGCGATCTACTGAAGCTGCTGGGCGTTCTCTTGTTTCAATTGTTGTGGACCATATATTTCTCTGTATTAAAGATTCTGGTATATATTTAGCCTTAATTTTTCTTATGTTGAACTTGATTTATATATCCTTTAATTATAATTAAATATCATAACACTAATAGTTTAATCTGTGTACATAACATGCAAATGATCTTATAATTGGCATTAACTTGCAAATGCAGAGTTCCAGCTTGAGCTTTTAATGCAGTCCCTCTTTTTTACTCGGGTAATTTCCCTTGATAATGTTCTTGTTTGTTTCTTTCTTCATTCACTCACTCTTTTTTTTTTCCGATGCGTCCTTGTTGAAATTAAAGGTTATAGATAGGAACAGAGTAAAAGAGAGAATGGAGGTTCTAAATAATTTGATATTAGATTGACATGGTATGTTTAAAATATAGAGTACTCACACCGATATTAATTAAGGGTTAGACATCGTACCAGTATAATGCATTAATGCTACTAGTACAAGCTCAAATCTACAAATAAGTTTCCTGACCCAAATTAGACAAGGTAGCAAGATGAAATTAGGAAACAACTCTTGAGTTTGCTCCTTGAATTATATAATTGATTCCTCAATATATCTAAATATTGTGAGATATTTTGATAGTATTTTAAGATTTCACACTTCAATAGGCGGAGTTGTTAGGCAATCATTAGAACTTATAGAATCATATATTTGGAGTTAAAGTAGTAGTTGATCTACTTACGTGCTACAGCCTACATACAACCATAATGTTGACATCCCACACTGACTAGAAATATGACCAACGCAACTTCAACCATTCCCTACCTCTTGAGATAGCTTTTGAGATTGAGTTAGACCGAGCCCAAATTCTGAGATGGTATCAAAGCATATCCTAGATCAGTTATTGAGCATCACCCATATTTGTCCACACTCTAGATGACTAGTTGTGGGCGTGTTTTATCGGGCCACCCGTATTTGTCTATGCTCCATATGTCCAATCCTAGGTGTGAGTGACGGATGTGTGTTGAGATTCCACATAGCTAGATATATGTTCAAATTAGTCTTTATAAGACTTGCACAATTGTCAATTCTTTGAGCTAGCTTTTAGGGTTGACTTAGGTCTTGCCCCAATTCTACATTGGTATCCAAGCCTTATCCTTGATTTGGTTTTGGGCTACCCGCATGTGTCCACGTTTCAGAATGTCCAGTCTTACACTGTTCATTTATGCTATCTATGTAAATTTGTAGTAGGACTAGGAAAAAATTTCTATCAAGCAAAAGTCAATTGTAATATTGAATTGCTTGGTTATAAGGAAATACAGAAATGTGGGAAACAGCTGCAGCCAAGGAAATTGCTATGGCCCTGAGCTCAAAATTGAAAGCAGGAAGAGAAAACATGTAACGTCACTTGTGTCTCAAAATGACCTATATTGACATATCCTATCGGATCTGTTTTCTCTCTACTAAGCTTTCCCCCCTCCTAAATAATGTGGTGGTCTGAAAAAACAAACTTGGAGAGGCTTTCTGGTCCCAGCTTTAATAGCATCTGGTTCCTTATCTATCAATTTTGCACGATACGTTCAAATTCTTAGTTATTCAGTATCTATAAAAAAACATATGGTAAGCTCCTTCTATGGCTTATTTCCTGTGATGATTTATGCCGCGTGTTTGTGTATTCTGCATTTACTCATTCAAAATGCCATTGACAAGCACACACCCTTTCCTCTCTTCAATGTGATGTTTCCATGCTGGTAGTCTTTTTGATGTGCCATGTTATGCAGATGAGAATTATTGTTTGATAGATTATCCTTGCAGGCATGTCTTTCTGAAGGAGATAATGATAGTAATTTGACCAGGATTACAATTGCAGGATTATTTTTAAGGTTTGTGTCTTTGTGCTATGCCTCTTAACAATTATTGAAAGTACTAAGTGGTATGTTATTCTTATATTTATGGATGCCTGTCCGGGTGGCTTTTGCACTGTATATCTGTGCTCACTGGTGGAAACCAACGAATCCGAAAATCTGGGCAATGGGTGGTTGCCTATATTGCAGGCAGTACTTTTGTGGTTAGATATCCAGGTTTGACTCGGGAGCAGTTAATGTGATTGAAAAGGGAAATAGAAAGAGCCTTCATCATTTGTATGGAGGAGCAATATGCCTTACTTCATTACTTTTATAGTTCTTGATAGTTATACTGATGCAGTCATTTTTCTTGTTGACAGTAGTAATCGATATAATGTAACTAAACTGTAGCATGTATTTCCTGAATTTCAGGGACACCTTTTCACGGCCTCCGTGTACTTTAGTGCAACCATCAATGCAATCTGTCACGAGAGATGCTTTCCAAGTACCAGATTTTGGTATGGAATCATGCATTTAATTCTGACCCTATTGATAAGTGATCAATTTTAACGATGTGGGAATATAAGATTGATTGTATGATAATGCAAAAAAGTTTTACACCAACTCTGGATAAAAATTAAACTCCCTAAGTTATTTGGTTCATTTTCTTGAGAAGAATATGTCACTTTAGCAATGAATGTGTTACTTATTTAATCAATTTTTTTCAATCCTTACTTTTTGGCAGCTAGAAGCTTTTGCCCTCCGATATATCCTCTAGGAGAACAACAGTGGCAATTGATTGTGGGAACTCCTCTAATATGCCTCCATTCCCTTCAGATCGTACCTTCTCCACTTCCACCATCCCTTGCTTCTCAAATTGTTATTGACTGTCTGCCTCTTATGGTATGTGGCAATGTGCAAGTTATTTCAATAATTGGCCTGCTAATGCATCTATTCAAAATTTTGTTTCCAGCTCTGTTATTTGACAATATTTCTTTGTTTCCAGATCCATCTCCAGGAAGAATCCTGCCTGAGGATATCATCTTTCTTAGCTGATGGTATTGTTGTCAATCCTGGTGACATTTTACCAGAATTCTCCATAAAATCCTTTACTTTCACTCTCAAGGGATTGGATATTACAGCTCCTTTGGATAAGGCCCAATTAGATATTTCTAAAGGCAACACGGACGAGACAGTCAAGTCCTCATTTGCTGGAGCAAGACTTCATATTGACAACTTTTGCCTTTTAGATTCACCCTCAATGAAACTAAGAATACTGAACCTGGAGAAGGATCCTGCTTGCTTCTGTCTCTGGGAAGATCAACCAGTTGATGCTAGCCAGAAGAAGTGGGCTGCCAGAGCATCCCGGCTTACTTTATCTCTGGAAGCAAGTACTGGCACACTTGAGCATCAGAATTCTCCTGGACAGACTGCTGGATTGTGGAGGTGTGTTGATCTGAAAGATGCTTGCTTTGAAGTTGCTATGGCAACTGCTGATGGAAGCCCATTGATAGAGGTTCCTCCTCCTGGGGGTGTTGTTAGGGTCGGGGTTGCCTGTGAACAGTATCTATCCAACACTTCTGTTGAACAGTTATTTTTTGTCCTAGATCTTTATGCTTATTTTGGGATAGTTGGTGAGAAAATAGCAATTTCAGGAAAAAAGAAGCAATTGAAGGATGTTAGGAACAAATCTTTTAGTGGAAAGTTGATGGACAAAGTTCCCAGTGACACTGCTGTAAGCTTAGCAGTAAAAGACCTCCAGCTTCGATTTCTCGAGTCTTCTGTGAATGTTGAGGGAATGCCTCTAGTACAGTTTGTTGGAGATGATCTGTTCTTTAGTGGCACTCATAGAACCTTCGGTGGTGCTATTGTTGTTTCGTCCACTTTACATTGGGAGAGTGTTATGATCAATTGTGTGGATTCTGAGGAGCACCTGGCATGTGAGAATGGCTCATCTTTTAGCTTTGGGGAAAATCCTCCTTCCATGGATGATAATGGATACCCTCATCTGAGAGCAGTTTTCTGGGTGCAAAACAAGAATCATCTATTGAATGGAAATGCTCCTTCTGTCCCATTTCTGGACATAAGTATGGCGCAAGTCATACCATTTTGTGATGAAGACATGGAGTCTCATAGTTTGAATGTGTCAGCTTCTGTATCTGGCGTTCGTCTTGGTGGGGGGATGAACTATGCCTGAAGCCCTGTTGCATCGATTTGGAATGCTTGGGCCAGATGGCGGTCCAGGGAAGGGTCTTTCTAAAGGGTTGGAAAACCTACAAACAGGACCATTGGCAAAACTTTTCATGACTACACCTCTCATTGATAGTTTGGAGGATGGTATGGAACAACCTCATCTCATTTTTTTCAGACAAAGCCAATGTATTTGCTTGATATATGTTAATTATTTTGTTCATCTTCCTTGTGTGTTATTTGTTACATTAATATAGTTTCTTTCCAACCATTTTTACAGCAGAAAGTGTGAGAGAAGGAGGAGAAACCAGTTTTCCACACTTGAAGAAGCCAGATGATGTGGATGTAACTATAGAGTTAAGAGACTGGTTGTTTGCTCTTGAAGGTGAACACGAGATGGCTGAAGGATGGTGGTTCTCTGGCCAAGAAGGTGTAGGCAGAGAACAGAGGTGTTGGCACACAACATTCCACAGTTTACGAGTATGTGCAAAAAGTGGCCCGAAGAATGTTCCAGGTGGCAAAGCACAATCACATAGATTACAACAATATCCTCTAGAACTAGTTACGGTAAAATGATGCTTCATTCTTCAAGATTTATTGCAGTTTGTGTGCTTAAGTTGTTGTGCTGCTCTGCTGGATAATTAAGGAGTTTCTTGCTGCTTTAAAGAACGAATTCAGATCTATTCATTGACAAACACAATATCAAAATTCTTAATTTTTTTTTTGACAATCCACCAAGTAGTATTTCCCAGAGAAGTTTCCATCCCGTCATCATGATATGAATTGTCCCGTGTATGTTGGGAGAATTAGCATGCTAATTTGCAAATTACAACCTATGGCCTTTATCAGTCAACAACTACTAAAATCGTAGCAGTATGGATAGTGAACCTCTCTCTCTCTCTCTCTCAAATTTATTTATTTATTTATTGTTGGTACGAGTCATTAGACCTGCTAACACATTTTTTGTTTGAATGTCTTGTAGCAACTGCTATGTTGAAACTTAATTAGCTCGTTGTTTTAAATTAACACACCTATCATTTCTGCCGCGTTCTCTACTTTCTTCCCACACGTTCTTGATTCTTTTCTTGGTTTTCAAGACAACTTTAATTCTTGGTTCATTTCTGTCCTTTTCACTTTGAATTTTTTGCTTTCAATTGGGATGGCACTGGTTCTCGCTTCTCTTCTTGAACCCAGATTTCTACATCATCTTCTGGCCATAACCGCTTGAGAATTGCTTCCCTAAAATCCCCCCAAGTGGTAGTTGGATTGACCGAAACCCATAATTGGTACCACCCAAGAGCTCGACACTCATCGACTACACAACATTTGGTATATGATGTTCTTCACATATGCCTCCTGCATCAAAAATATTCTCAACCTTGTCAGTCACCCATAAGCATCTTCTACTCCAAAGATTGGTCATAACTCCTTGAGTTCTCTTCTCCAACTTGCAAGCTCTTTTAATATTTCATCAACCCCTCATTCTGGATGAGTTCTGAACAACTTCTGCATTCATCATAGAAGTCTACCCACAGCCCGAAAAAATTTCGATAGCAGTATAGAAACTGGCATCTTATTACTGGAAAATGGGGAAGAATTCCCCTTGGCCAGAGAAAAGTGATAGAGCTTTGAGGGTCTGTCAACTTCTTAATGCTGAAAGGCCCTAAATCACTCAAATGACAATATGCCCATTCTCAAATCCCTCCTCCTCCCTGGTTATATGTAACATACCTTATTTATTTCTTCTAACTAACCCAACCTAATTAACCCACAAAACTAAGGTTACCTAATATGTCCTTTTGTAATCCCTACATCTTGAGCTGGCACTTGCAGGTTGGAGTTCAAGGCCTGCAAATCTTGAAGCCGAATACCCCAAAAGCCGTTCCTTCATCAAAGTTAACTGCAAATGGAGTTAACGAATTAACTGATGCAGTTGGGGGAGTCGATCTTGAAGCTGACCTGATATTATGTGAGGATAATGTCGATGATGAGATGAAGAACTGGGAAGTGGGAAACCTAAAATTCTCTATAAAACAACCGGTAATGGGAATCTCATTTGAAGTATGTGATCACTGTCTCTCTTTATAGGATAGGACTGTGTGTGACTAAGATTTTGCCATGCAGATTGAGATTGTTGTAACCAAGGATGAGCTCCAACATCTCACTTCTTTATGCAAATCTGAACTTGATTCCATGGGCCGGATAACAGCTGGATTTCTACGATTGCTTAAGCTAGAAGGTTCTGTTGGGCAGTCTGTAATGGATCAGCTAGGCTACCTAGGTATGCTGTAAAAATTTCTGAAGTGTTTAGCTTAGTGCTTTTCACTGGCAATAATTATTATTCTTTTAAGTTCTATTAGTGATCATCAGCATTACCTAAAGTTATGAAGTATGTTAGATTATTTAGAAAATATCTTTAAATATTGTTATTCTATGTTAGAATATCTTAAATAATCTTTTATGAGTTGTTTTCATAGTTTATTCTTTATGATTCTAATGTTTGTATAAGGGCCAGTAGTCAGTACTTTGTCTTTTGTCTCACATCACACCTAACCAAATCAAATCAAATTTATATAATTAAATCTTTGCATTCTGCCGTCCTTCCTTTCTCTACCTAAATACTTGTAATTTCAGCACAGTTTCAGAAGGTAGCGTCATTATACCACTACTGTCTACTGAGATCCACAGAATCAGGACCAAGTTTCCTAGAATCAGGAGTTTACCTTTTGTTCATTTTGTCTGTTGCTATTTATCCTTTTCCTGCATGCATTCATGATTATTATTCTCAAGAGTTTCAGCGGTTGGTTGGCTGACGCCCTCATCTATTCCTTTTGCTGTCATTTTTTTAACACTTGTTATTATGATTTACAGGAAGTGAAGGCATTGACAAGATTTTCACTCCTGAGAAACTCAGCATAGATGGTAGTGTTCGCAGCAGAGGACCTTCTCCCTTGCCAAACCTGATAATCGAAAGCCCGCACAAACCTATGGAATCAACATTAACTTTGCTTGAGGAAGCAGTTTCAGATTCACAGGCTAAGATTAATGCTTTGATCACTGATATTGATACTTCCGATTCCTCCTTTCAGCACCTTGCCGCTGTTAAACAACTTACTCAAAAGATTGAGTCGATGCAGGATTTATTGATGCAATTTCGGAATCAGCTTTAAGACCTTCGTGTCTTGGAATTAGAATTAAATATTTTCATTTACATAGGTTCCAATTCTTTTGTATATATCATTAAAGTCCATATTTTGAGTGTTGTATACCTTAGGCAGAAATTTTTGGTAACTGAATATTGCACCCTTTTAGCACCGTGGCATGAGAGAATTGGACTCTCATGACTTAGTAGGTTAAGCAAGAGGGGGAAAAAGATTCCAGATTGTCAGCTATAATGCAGTGAGCAGAGAAGCGGATTTTCAGGAGCATTTACAGGTAATGCATGTTTCCCTGGGCCTAAGGGTATGTTTGGATGGAGGGTTTAGGAGGAGAGGGGAGGGGAGGGTTTGATTTTCGATTCTAAATTGAAGAAGCTATAAAATTTTTCTAAACAAAAATGAAGTGTGATTAACAATGTTTTATCATTATTTATCATGTTATTCTTTCAAATTTTTAAAATCTCAAATAGATATTAAAATATAGACCAAGCCCTCCAAAGTCCTTCCCTCTAAATCCCCCTCCCAAACATAAAGTTCAAGTGTGTGTGTGTGTGTGGGGGGGGGGGGTCCTAACTAAATAATGAAGTATCGGTATAAACTATAAATTTTTATTCAAGTCCATTGGGTGGATCTTTCTGAGCTTCTATGGATATCAAAGGCCACTTGTGTTATTCACTTGTGTTATTTACTAAGCACATTTCTTCGATTTAAAACAATAAAAAATACCAGTTCTTAGATAAAACAAGATATTTTAAAGTCTAAGATATTAAAAACAATAAAAGTAATATTTTTTGTTGAGAATAATCGAATTTAATTTATTTTGAGCATGTGAGATTTGAATCACCCTCACGCTTATTGTTGAACCACGCACCTTGGTATTTGACTTCTAGGAATTACTATTTCAGTTGTAAAAGAGAAGGGATCATAGTAGGATTGTTGGTTTGCTTGAATGAATTTTATCATCCATGAAAATGCCATTCTACTGCAGCGTTCCCTGATCTCATTCAGTTTTGGGCAGTTGAAAGCTTTAGTGAGGCAGACTCACAAAATTGTTTCCCCCTAAATTCAGTTCTTCTAACCAACTTAAACATCCAATTACATCAGGGATTACACTTAGATTGCAAAAGCTAATATCAAGCCATTTCAAAGAATAAAAGGTAGGCAAGGAAGACAGCAAATCTGTGTGTGATGATGATGTTGGATCGGGATACAGGAGGAGGTATTGGAAAGGGACACTAGTGCAAAATTGACATTAGAAAGCACCATTTAGCATCGGTTGTTTGAACAGCCGATGCTAAATGTAGACGCGGTGGCAATTTTGAAATTAAATGGAAGTTTTCAGTTTTTGCGCCTACATTTAGCATCGGTTGTTCAAACAACCGATGCTAAAAGTACCTGCGTTAGACATTTAGCATTGGTTGTTTATACAACCGATGTTAAATGTGTATGTCTAACACATTTAGCATCGGTTGTACAAACAACCGATGCTAAAGGTCCAAGTTTATTAGATACGCGTCCTCGTTCTCTCATCACTCTCTCGTTCTCTCATCACTCTCTCGTTCTCTCATCACTCTCTAAGCCTCGTTCTCTCACTGTCTGAAATCTCGTTCTCTCACTATCGTCACTGTCGCCGTTAACACTCGCCGTCGTCCTCGCCGTCGCCTTCCTCACCGCCGTCCTCTCCGTCGCCTTCCTTTCACCTTCGCACCTGGTTTGATTAACCTCGTTCTGAAACCCTTTGTTTTGCTGAATCTTGCTGGTGATTTCACGTTAATGGTGATTTCGTGACGATTGAAGTATGAAACTGCTTCAATCTTGCTGTACGAGTGACTAGAAAAAGGTACGAAGCAAAACCCCTTTGTTTTGCTCTTTTGATTCTGCGATTTCAGAATCCCTAACTGTGTTCTTGTTGATTTTTCAGGTAGATGATGATGAATGCTTCACACATGAAGCTAAGTAATCAACTCCTTGTACTACTTTTTTACTACCAATTAATAGCATAATCTGTTTCTACATTTTGGATCTGGGTGAAACTAAGTACTAATTAGCATAATCTTTGAATACTTCTTGCAGGCATCAAAATCATATGGTAAAACTGATGCCTCATTGCATAATAGGAGACAGTGGATGAAGCTGTTCGGATTGCTGCAGCAAAAGCTATTAATGAGACTGGAATTGGCTGTGATAGGGGTATGTAGGGCTTACTCCACAAGCCGTTAGTGTTTTAGGGGGATTTAGACCTCAAGGAAGAAATGTTGCCAGTGCTGTGAAGGTCTATCTATGATGAACAATAATGGAAATGGTACTATTACTAGTGTTAGCTTTTAGTGTTAATTGACCGTTCTTAGCTTTAATTTGTATAAGGATGTTGTGCATTTTGGTCAAGAAGTGGAAAATTTGATATTTGTTCAAGTTAAGATTATAATGTTGAATTTTGATGTAATCCGTGTATGAATAATTTGTTCACGTTAAGACTATAATGTTGAATTTTGATTTAATCTGTGTATGAATAATTTGTTTAAAATATTGGATTAAAAATGAACAAACTATAAAAAGAAACTAGACATTTAGCATCGTTTGTTTCAAACAAGCGATGCTAAATGTCATTTTTTTTTATCAAAAATGGCTTTTAGCATCGGTTATTTGGAACAACCGATGCTAAATGTCATATATTGATACATTTAACATCGGTTGTTCCAAACAACCAATGCTAAAAATCATTTTTGATACAAAAAATGACATTTAGCATCGCTTGTTTGAAACAAACGATGCTAAAAGTATCAATATATGACATTTAGCATCGGTTATTTGGAACAACCGATGCTAAATGTATCAATATATGACATTTAGCATCGGTTGTTTCAAACCAGCGATGCTAAATGTCATATTTTGTATCAAAAATGACTTTTAGCATCGGTTATTTGGAACAACCGATGCTAAATGTATCAATATATGACATTTAGCATCGGTTATTTGGAACAACCGATGCTAAATGTATCAATATATGACATTTAGCATCAGTTGTTTCAAATAACCGATGCTAAAAGTCATTTTTCAGGACATTTAGCATCGGTTAAATAACCGATGCTAAATGTCCCACATTTAGCATCGGGGGATTTAGCATCGTCGGATAACCGATGCTAAATGTCTTTTTTGTACTAGTGGGACAAACGTATGTTTCAAGATGGAGGAGGACGTTGATTTTTGGAGTCTCTGAGATCTATTACACTCAACCTTGGCAGATTCTGTGGTGTGGTGTCAAACAATAAAAAATATGTTAACACATTATTTTCTTTTTGTTATATATAAATTTATCTGTAAAAGAACTCTTTATGCATGTTTTGAAGAGAAATTGTATATAGTACCTTTTTGCCTTTCCATAGTTGTTTGATGTTGCTTTGCTTCAAGTTTAATTGAACAAGTTGATTGGGCTCAAAACTTGATGGCAGCAAATACATGAAAGGATATTCATCCCACTCAATATATCTTAAGTATGAGCAATCTAAGACGGCTCATTTTTGACAATGCATCAGCCATCAATTTTATGTCGCCATCTTCCATTACTATGACTTCAACGCTCTTTTCCTAAACCATTTCAAAAGAAGAAGACGTAAAAATTAATTAGTTTGAATAATAATAATGTATTTCTTTTATAATTTTCAAAGTACTACTACTTCACCATATTCTCCAACACAACGTCGCAAAAATGTTCGGGGAGCCACAACCTACTCCACTTTCTCTGCTTTCTGCTTGAATCTTCTTGAACAATTTGCCTCCCCAACTTTGTAAATTGCATCCACTCCATAAGCTTTCAAGATATGCTCACCTCTAGAGATTATAATGATTCTACTCCCTGGACCTAACCATTCACTACTCGAGGATATATAAGAGAGTAGCCAGAATTACTTATGAGGTATATATGTCCCAGCCAGCCAGTTTGGCGACGTGTGTGAGAGCTTCCCTCCATCTTTGCACCTTTTCTAAGTCTTGTTTGAATGTTTCCTCATGTTCAACAAAGGCTTCACCATAACTCCCTGTTTGCTTTCGCACCTCAGATGGGTCAACATTACAGAAAACAGGAAGAACACGTACGTTTTCCTGATAGTTGAGCGCAATGAAGGATGATGTGTTCCAATTCACTCAAGCACCATGTGGAAGAAGCATAGTCCTTAGGAAGTCGGTCAAAGTCCACTCAGTTTGTTACGCTCAAATTGTGGAATGTTGAGAGTGCTTCCCAAGTAATGTACCTAGACGCTTTTATTTAAAATGAATTTAGACAATACTTAGAGCTTAAGTAAATAGTTATTAGGAAAATATTAAACAGTAATATTAAATACAAATAATTTTGATTAATCAAACTTGCTTAAAATAGACATTCTAGGATAGGCTCATGTGAGTCTAAAAATACACATATATATAAAATATATCAGTAAATAAAATCTTTGGTATGTCCAAAGTCAAGCAAGGGACTTCTCAACTTTTGAAATATCTCTTAAAACAATAAAGTCACAACAATCCCCCACATATTTCAAAAGTTGGAAAAAGAAATAAATAAAAGAAGTTTCCTGGGTTAACATCGTAGATGTAATGTATCAGAGCTGTATAGCAAGCTATGGAACCAGTCCTAAAACATAACATACAGTGAATTGGTTTAGCAAGCTATGGAACCCAAGACACATGTTATATGTTAGAGGTTTTACCATCACATTACACCCCCACAATTCTTGTTGTTTCCACCGTTTTTCGCTAGTAGGCCGTGCACGTGCTCGGTATTCATGAGTGCTCTAGAGACCTCGCCAGGATCTCATGCAAGTGGCCCCACTTGACACTCATATAGGTGATTTCATCAAGTGTACACCCATAAGGGCTATGATAATCATTAAAAGCTTTAAGCTTAACCTCTTAACCCTGCAGTCTAGCACTATCACAATAACACCATAACACCACAGGAAGGGACAAGAATAAATTAATTACATGAATTAATTTTAGTGCTAGCAGTATCAAGAAGCAACTTGTTTTTACCACATTGAACATTCTTCATGGGATCTCCAATCACAAAGGTTGGGTTACCATCACTTCTTAATTTCAATTGGCTTAAGTCCCATTCCCCTTGATGTTTCACAGATTAATCTCTTCCCTAGGGGTTTTGTCAAAGGATCGACCAAATCCACTTCTGACTTCTCATAATCGATCGATATTACTCCATGTTTTTGCAATTGTTTGACAATATTATGTCTTAATTGCACATGTCTATTTTTGTCATTATAGGTCTTATTCTTTGCAACGGCTATTGCCGATTGACTATCACAATGTACACTGATGGTGTCGATTTTCCCCAAAGGGATTCCAGCTAATAGGTTCTTCAACCATTCAGCTTCAGTACCAGCCAACTCTAGAGCTACAAATTCCGACTCCATAGTCGATCTAGTTATTATGTATTGTTTGGCTGACCTCCAAGTTACCGCACCACCACCAAGTGTAAAAATATAACCACTAGTGGATTTTGTCTCATCTGAATCAGATATCCAGTTAGGATCACAGTAACCTTCTAATACCGCGGGAAATCAACTATACACAATACCGTAATTTGTGGTACCTCTTAAGTATCACATGATGTGAGCAAGTGCCTTCCAATGATCATGACCAGGATTGTGAGTATACCTACTTAGACGACCAACTGCGAACGCAATGTCTGGTCGAGAAAAATTCATTAGATGCAGTAGGCTCCCAATTACTTGGGCATACTGATGCTGGTCAACAGGATCACCTCTATTTTTCTTTAAGTGTGAGTTAGCTTCATAAGGGGTAATCAATGGGGTCGAGTTATAGTGAGCAAACTTTCTAAGAAGTTTTTCAACATAGTGTTCTTGTGATAGTATGATACTATCACCTTCCCTAATGACTCTAAATCCTAATATTACACTTGCCTCACCCATATCTTTCACCCATATCTTTCTAAATATTTCAAGTTATAGAGAATAACAACAAATTTTTTTTCTCATTCTCTAAACAAATTCAATAGTGAATTGGTTATTAGCGTTTGACTACTAGAAGTGAGAAATTTAATTGCAAGCAAGACTTACCACCCAATGTTCTAAATGAAGATCTGCTAATCTTCCCAGTTTCAAGAGCACCTTCAAAGAGTGGGAATATTGTATGTATTTCAACCCTCTTCAAAAATCTCCTCAGATCCTCCTCTTACTAAAATCTTATACTTAATGACTAGGTAAATCACCCCAGTCAAATTTTGGGGCTGGTTCAAATTTGAGTTTGTATTCTGTCTTCAATTTGATTTTAAAAATGGGTTGTGGAGTTAAATTTGGATTTGAAATTGTCTTCAATTTTGTACATGAACTCTTCATTGTGTTCAATTTGGAGAAGCGAAAAACCTCATTTACTAGGATTGTTAGGTTGGATATAGTATAGATATGCATAGGCCATAGGTAACCTAAACTCTATTGGAGGTTAATATTAGTAGCATTTTATTTTAGAAGAAAAGTTGTGGTATACTACAAGGGCTAGATATAGTCCACCTAGGCCTATCAACCAATATATATATATATATATATATATATATATATATATATATATATATATGTGTGTGTGTGTGTTTAATATTATGATATTTGTAAAGTCTAGGTCGATCAAAATACTTACCTGAGATGTGTGATTGATTGATTGTACGTATCTATCTATTTGATTCCTTGATTAAGTATATTTTACTAATAGAAACTTTTTTTTACTAAAAAGGATATTCATTCATTCAAATTGATAGATTACATCGATGATAATACAAATTTAAAATTGCTAAAAACAAGGATGAATCTGTGAACAAAGTCACACACTACAAAAAAAAACAGTCTATTTGCGAGGGAATAATGGTCCCTCACAAAAACAGCCATTAGCGAAGGAATTTGCGAGGGAATAAGGGCTCTTGTCTGTTTTGACAATTAGCGGCGGAATTTGGGGCATTAACGACGGACAGTCCGTCGCTAACTTTTGGGAGAGAATCTGAAATTAAAATAGCACGGAAGCCTATGTAATTAGCGAGGGAAATAAGGGTCCCTCGCAAACCATTCTTACCGTTGCAGCCTTGTGATAGTATGATACTATCACCTTCCCTAATGACTCTAAATCCTAATATTACACTTGCCTCACCCATATCTTTCACCCATATCTTTCTAAATATTTCAAGTTATAGAGAATAACAACAAAATTTTTTTCTCATTCTCTAAACAAATTCAATAGTGAATTGGTTATTAGCGTTTGACTACTAGAAGTGAGAAATTTAATTGCAAGCAAGACTTACCACCCAATGTTCTAAATGAAGATCTGCTAATCTTCCCAGTTTCAAGAGCACCTTCAAAGAGTGGGAATATTGTATGTATTTCAACCCTCTTCAAAAATCTCCTCAGATCCTCCTCTTCAATATACTTGGCAGCAGGTTTGGCAACATTGTGGAATATTTTCCGAGCACAACTTCTAGCTTCCCACTCACTACCAATCTCAGACTCAGCATTACCAAAACCATCAATAGTCCTGTTGTTTCAGAGGAATAAAGCGATATCACCTCATTTGTACAACTTGTTACCGCACAACTTAGTTATAGCTTCAGAGTCATTAGAGACGACACGTTTGGACAATTCTTTGGGAAGCACAAGCCTAACTACGTTTTAGATCTCCTTGGACGAGGCCTTCTCATCCACCATCGAATTATTCTCCTCGGCGGATGAATCACATAGAAAAATATTTGTTATTACATATAATAATTATAAAAAATTGATATAAATTCGGCTCACAGTATTCTATCAACATCAGTTTAACAAAACAATGAATATGAAATGAGCATATCCCAATTTTGCCACTCTAAAATTATGTGTTGAACCTCTTAAATGGTGATCATGTGAATGCGAACAAATATAATAAGTATTCAACACACTAGACAACTACTTTTGTTAGCGAACCACATCAAATAATTATATTCCCCTAGTTTTAATAGTTGCCTAAAGTAAAGTCCACAATTTCAAAAAATTTCAATATAATAATATAATATTTGTAAAATAAAACTTATCAATTCTCACAGTATAAAACTCATGTATATATAAATCAAAATGAATTCTCAAAAGTATAAAAATCATATATCTACTAGAATCTCATTTAGTTTCTATAAAATAGGACTTTATTTAGAACCGTGTAAAGGAAGGTCATGAGCATCGCATTATAATATAGGCAAAAATAGTAACATAAACAATCTCAAATATCACACGATTTATCATTGCTATGGTCCATAACATGTTGGACTATATGATAACCTTAGAGGGGGGGTGAATAAGGTTATACGCTAAACTTGAATTCTTTTTAATTTTCAAAATATTAACAATGCCAGTTTAAATCAAATGCAGAAAATAAGATTTAAACTATATGCAGTACCTAAGCAAGCTATACCTATGACAGATCCAATTACAGTGATATTTTACGCTAATCAAATAAACAGATATTGAACGCAGCGCAATGATGTCAAATATAATAATAGGCAAATATAAACGGTAAAGTAAAAGAGTAGGGAAAGAGATACACCGTGAATTTTACGAGGTTCGGGATAAAAGCCCTACGCCATCGGCCTCCTGGCTTTGCAACCTTTGTACTTGATAACAACCACTATATGAGAAGAACTTCTTCAATGTTTTACAAGCAAGCAACTTCCCTATAGCTAATCTCAATTTACCCAAATTGAGAACCCGAGCTCCCCGCTAAGGATTTCGCAACCACTTCAATCTTCCCGATTGAACGACCCAAGAACACTTCCCAGGATTTCACAACCACTTCAATCTCCCCGATTGAACGACCCAAGAACACTTCCCAGGATTTCGCAATAACCAAACAATAGATGATTACAATAGAGAAACTATGATCCAATCACTTAAGCAGTATAACAATACAGTAGCTGAGAGAGATGAGTGATTTGGATCTAGAAGAACTTGAAAATGATATGACAATGAAAGTTCTTTTTCTCTTTTTCAGATCTATGAGAATGCGTAGTGTTGGTGTGTTTTGAAAGTGAAGTCAAGGTCCCTATTTATAGGGATCGTAAAAAAATGACCGTTGAGTGAATTTCATATTTGAGAAAATCGATTATGTGCCTGAATAGACTAGGAATGAAAATCGATTATATGCCTGATTAGATCTAGGATGATAATCGATTTTGTGCCTGTATAAACTAAGGTGATAATCGATTCTGAGCTCTGAAAAAAGAAGTAGATAATCGATTCTGTGCTTTGAATAAGGAAGTAGATAATCGATTGTTTTCTTTCCAAAATATATTCCTTTAAAAATCATAGGCTAACAATCGATTATACCTTTGAGAAGGAGCCTTACAGAATCGATTTTGTGCTTCCAAAAATGGGCTAGAAATCGATTATGTGCTTAGTGAAAATAATAGGAATCGATTTCTTTCTTTTTGAAACATCTTGGAAATCGATTCTTTGCTTTTGGAAAGATGTTGTGAATCGATTTCTTTCTTTCATAGGGAGTTGGAAATCGATTTTAAACATTAGAGAAAATTGTGTGAATCGATTTCTTACTTTCACAAAAATGTTTTTATGTTACGTGTCTTTCTTGTGCATGCATGCATTTGAAAAAATATTTTTCTAGGCTTTTAACACTACAGTTATATTTTTAAAAACACCATCTCTCAACTACTAAAAGTTATATAACTGAAGTGATAGGATATTACATTGTGTCCTATCAAAAGCAAATAACAATTAGGTCTTCAACTCTGGATAGCTTCTCCTCCAAGCCTCTGCACTTTAAGTTATCCTGCTATTTGATTCATGTCCTGTACTTTTATACAACTGGAACCATTAGTAGACAGATTGTAATTTGTTATCATGTAAAACAAAGAGTGTTTGTCCTTGGTTCAACAAACTCCCCCTTTTTGATGATAACAAATTACATTATGCATAGGGAGGTGATAAATAAGAAACAATAGCAAAAGCTCCCCCTAAGCATAAGCATAAATATAGTCAACAAGTATTTAACTAAATAACTGCATATATTTCTTCCCATAAGCATAACAAATTACATTATAAGCACAAATAGCAACAAATATTTTCTCCCCCTTTGTTTTCATCAAAAAGGAGGGAACATTAACAAAACACATAATCACACTATAAGCTGGAAAAATCAAGCATTCCGAGCTCTCTACGGATCTTACAAAATTGAGCTTCGGCTATGGGTTTCGTGAAGATGTCCGCTAGTTGGTCATCAGGTGCTTACAAACTTTAATTCTATGCTCCCCCTAGAAACATGATCTCTAATGAAATGGTGTCTTATGTCTATATGCTTAGTTCTAGAGTGTTGGATGGGGTTCTTAGCAATATTAATGACACTAGTGTTATCACAAAGAACTGGCACATTTTCATATAACAAACCAAAATCTTCCAAAGTCTGTTTCATCCACAGAACTTGTGCAACGCAGTTTCCAACCACCTGTTGCACCCGAAAAAGTCCCTGAGGGGATCTTTCTTCGTTTACAACTTTTTAAAACAATGAAGTCGCCACCAATATTTTTTATAAGGAAAATATTGAAGAAAAACCTTTTTGGAAAGTGAATGGCCTTTTGGAAACCAGAAAATTTGGGTTCGGGGGTCGGTTAGGCATGGGGAAGGTATTAGCACCCCACACCTCCTTTCTACCGAAAGGGAACCTTTAACTAAACGTGTGGTTTTAAGTGTTGATTTGGAAAATACTTAAATTTGCTTCTTTATTGAAAAGGGAATGAGAAGACTTAATGAAAATTTTTATTTTTGGCGCTTGACGAGAGTCAGCCTCTCGCTCCTACGTATCTCCCGGTGCGATGGAGAATTCAAAGCTACGTAGTTCTTGTTTGTCTTTTCTTTGAAAAGGTTTTTGTCTTTTATCTTTTTAGTGAGTTTTCGAAATAGGACGAGCATTTAGTGAATGATTAAACTAACCAAGGTTATGGGTAATCACCGCTAAGTGTTCTTGAAAATGAGAGTCACCACCGCCGGTCAGACGAACAAGGGTTCTGATTGACCATTAGTAGCAACTCGTTTTTTATTTGCTCTTTTGAAAATGGTTTTCGAAAGAGATTGATTAGCACGGATGATCAAACTAACAAAAGCTATGGGTGATCACCGCTTATTGTTCTTTGGGGGGAAAAGACATCGCTACCAATGGCTAGACGAACAAAGGTTCTGATTAACCACTGGCAACGATGGGTTTGAAAATGATTCTAGCTTATAGAAATGATTCTCTTTGTTACGCAAATGCTAGTTTTTGATTGCTAAAATGACTTTTATTTGCTGCGCTTGACGAGAACGAGACTCACTCCTACGTATCCCAAATGGGAATCAAAGCGACGTAGTTCTAATTTGAAAATGAAAATGCTTTTGAAAGGGTTTGGAAAAAGGAAAAGCTTTCATAATGACCAAGCAAGCAAAGGCTTTGAGTGATCATTACTAATAACTCTTGATAGCGTTCATGACAATCAAACAAGCAAAGGCTTTGGGTGATAGTCACTAATAACTTGCATTGGTTAGAAAAGAGTTTGAGAGGTTTTTGGGAAAGAGTGAAGTTATTATCAAAGATTGGTTATAAAGTTCAAGCACATTCGTTAATCGAGCAATCACGCATTTGTTGAACGTCAACTAAGACTAAACATGCCAATACAATCAAAGAATCAAATGTCAAGGATGCAGAGTAAGGTTCTCAAGACAAATGTGTGTGTGTGTGTAAGAAAGAGTGTATTTACCCTAATGACTCTATGCTACAACAAGCAAGTAGGCTTACGTCTTCATTAGGAGGTCATACAAGTGGAGAGGATGGCACACAATTAAATCAAGACATTTAAGTTGCATCAAGAGCAATTAAACAATTGATCACAGGCATAGAATGATCTTAGTTAAGCTAGTGAACATGTGAGCAATGATTTCTCAATAACATGAACAAAAGGAATTGCATCAAGACTAGGGTAAGCCTATCCTTTGCAATCAATAATATGAACAAATGCCCAAAGGTTAATAACACGATCAAAGAGGAGGGGGCATCGAGGTTTCGGGTAACCTATCCCTTGCAATACCTCACGAACCCTAAACCATAAACCTACAATCTCATCTTTTATTCATAAGAAAAACAAAATTACAAGAGGAAGGTTGAATCATCTAAAACCATCTTCACCACTTAAAATATGATGCCCTGGGCACAAGTGGGAGTCACATGATTTATCATCAACAATGAACAATGATCAAACTAGAATATAAGAACAAATAAATAAACATTAAAACAAAGTTGAATCACATAGAGCAATCCTCTCACTTTGAGAAAAATGCACTAGGCACTAGTGTGAATCAACTTGCCTATCATCGACCTAATTCTTAAGGCAAACATTAAAAGTAATTTCAAACCCTAATTTTGTTTAAAGTGTGCGCATGAAAGTTGATTAATGCAATTAGGTGAAATGTTTTTATGAAATGAGATGAAAATGTTTTGAATGAATGAGGGTAAAAATGATTTATGAGATGAGAGTAAAATGCAATGAGAGTAAAATGTTTTTATAAGATGCAATGCTTTTGGTAAAATATTTGAGTAAAATTTAAATGAAAGGGTAAAAGTGAAAAGTAAAATCTTTTTGGAGTTTTTGTAAATGTTTGAGTAAATAGTAAAATCTTTTTTGGTTTTGGTAAATTATTAATGAATGGTAAAGTAAAAAGTAAGTGAGTGGTTAAAAAAAATTAACACAAATGCATTCATTCACACAAGATCAAACAACACATTTCAAGCACAAAAATATGCACAAATAGGCCTCTAAGGCCGAAGCAACAACATAAACAAATCACCAAATTATTTCATGTCAAGATTCACCATCAACACATAGAACAAGGCACAAGACTAAACCCTAGATTATCATGCCATGTTACAAGACAATCATCAAGCAAAGCATGTATTTATTCTTCACATAATCAAAGGAATGAAAAGGCAACAAAAACCCTAGGTTTCTAAGCTTAAACCCGAGGCACCCATACACCAAAATCAAGCCAAGATTCAACTTAAAATTCATGATATGAACAAGAGGATGCAAGAATAACACAATATGCGAAGGCTTCTTAGTAAGAAAATGATGATTTATTTAATGAAAAGTGAGAAAATGAGTATGGAAATGCAAACAACATAGTTAAAACACAAGAACATTCCCTTCAAGGCCAAGGACACATCTCAAACACCCAAGGCTCCCAATGTCCTTGTCAAAGTGTTTGAAATGAGTCCTCTAAGCTTTTTCAAGAAGGGAAAGAGGAGTAGAAGAGAGATCTACATGTTAATAATTAAAGAAAATGCAAGAGATAATAGGCTTACCTCTAGATCTATCTAGAAAAGGGAGAAGGATGAAAAATAGAAGCAAGAACACTTGAAGAACACCTCTAACAAGCCTGGATCCTCTCGCAAATCCTCCTCCCTTGGTGGATTTTAATGAAACTTGGATGATTATGGAAGCTTAGAAGGAAATCTATTGAATGAATGAAGGATTATCAAACTTTTGTGGTTGATTGTTGAAGAATTTGTGTGGAGGAGGGGAGGAGAGGTCACGGCTGAACAAGGAGAGGAAAGGAGAGTATTGTGTGCTAGGGTAAAAATGAGAGTGTCCTCCTCCCTATGGTCTCTTATTTTGGGTTTTATATGAGGTGCAAAATTAAGGGTATATAGGACATTGTGCTTTTGTGAACCATTGAGATTTGAGATAGAATTTGAATCAAGGGCCAAGATTGCAATGCACATGGATTAGGGACAAGGAGAAAACACAAATGAGTGAGGAATGGCTGGTCATACACGAAAATTAGGAGTTTTTGTTGCACAAAAATTGTCAAGGGCAATTAGGGTTTTGTACACAAAGTTGTAGCCTAGGATTTGATCTAGAATTTTAATCAATGGCTAGGAATACAACTCACATGGATCAAGGGAATGAAGAAACACAAAATGAGGTGAAAAATAGCTGGAAAATTCGGAGCCAAAGAGGCCTTGGTGCCCAAGTTTTTTTGCAAGCTTGCCAAAAGATAGTACATTTTGTCTTATATGAGGACACTTCCTTATTTTACCATTTTTGATTATTCTTTTCATGATAATTCCATAAATCTTACCATTTTGGGCCATGTCTTAGGAAATCAATCATTGGGCCCAAAATTCTATGATATCACCATTCCCAAAATTGATTTGATACCTCTCCTTGAAGGAAATTCCCATTTTACCATTTCCTTTAAATTTGAGCTTTTATGCAAATGAATAACATCCATGCGCATAAAAAAAAAATCTAATTAAGCACATTCTTCCTCAAATAACTCCCCTGATGATTACCCAGTGATTTGTGATGAAAAATCGTTTTTGTTGTGAAATGACCAAAATGCCCTTTTTGACCCTAAAACCCTAATTTATCCAAGAAGTGTATTTCAACTCTAAAAATGATTTTAAAAGCTCTGGAATGACTTTTAGGACTCAAAAATGCAATGCATAATGCTCCTCACTCCTCAATTTACTTACTTTTGTGGAAAATTAGGGTTTTGACCGAAGCCGGACAAAATTGGGGTATGACACCACCACATATTCGGCTTCAGCGGTGGACAAAGCAACACTGTTCTGTTTCTTACTAGACTAGGAAGTCAAACAAGGACCTAAGAAATGACAAGTTCCACTAGTACTCTTTCTATCTAATGTACATCCAGCAAAATCAACATCACAGAAACCAACTAAAGAAAATTGACTCGATTTCGGGTACCACAATCCAAAGTCTATGGTTCCCTTAACATATCTAAGAATCCGTTTTACAGCTTTTAAATGTGATTCTTTGGGACATGCTTGAAATCGAGCACACAGGCACACAACAAACATAATATCAGGTCGAGAAGCAGTTAAATATAAGAGACTACCGATCATACCTCAATACATCGTTTCATTTACTGGTTTACCTTGCTCATCCTTATCCAACTTTGTTGCGGTCGCCATAAGAGTGCCTATTTCCTTTGCATCACTCATGTCATACTTCTTTAGTAGCTCCCTTGAGAACTTGTTTTGAGATATGAAGATTCCTTCATTCATTTGTTTTACTTGAAGTCCCAAAAAGAAATTTAGCTCTCCCATCATGCTCATTTCAAACTCACTAGTCATCATTTCAGAAAATTCCCCATTTGATGGACTACCAATAATTTGTTCCATGGGATGATCTCAAACTGATTTCCATGTTTTGGGCAGATCATCATGAGCTCTTCCATGGAGATGATTATCGATGTCTTGGGGCTCTCGTTCCACTTCAGCTTCTTCTTGAGGTTCTACTTTCACCTCGGCTTCTTCTACACTTTCACTGTCTGATTCAAGTGTTTTATTTTTGATCACTTCAATCACTTCATCCTCATCATCAACTTTCTTATCAAAGGGGTTAGTTTCATCAAAAGAAACATGTATAGATTCTTGCATACAATTATCCATCTTATTGTAAACAATATAAGCTCTACTATGACTTGAATAACCCATAAAGATACCTTTAGTTGATTTTGCATCAAACTTACCCAACTTATCTTTTGTGTTGAGAATGAAGCACTTACTTCCAAAAACCTTAAAGTATGAAATATTTGAAGCTCTACCATTCCACAACTCGTATGGTGTTTTGTTTAGAGATGGCCTCAAGTATACCCTGTTTAGCACATGACATGCTGTATCAACTGCATGACCCCAAAAATATTTTGGAAGGTTGTGCTCGTTCAACATTGTTCTGCTCATCTCTTGTATGGTTCTATTCTTCCTTTCCACCACACCGTTTTGTTGAGGAGTTCTTGGGGCTGAAAAGTTATGATGAACACCATATTTTTCACACCAAGTCTCGAATGATGAATTTTCGTACTCTCCTCCATGATCACTTCTAATTTCCTTGATGGCTAAGCTTTTCTCATTCTGTAACTTTCTGCACAACTTAACAAACTCTTTAAAAGCATCACTTTTATTTGCAAGTAGAATGACCCAAGTATATCTAGAATAATCATCTACAATCACGAAGACATACTTAGACCCTCCTAGACTTACAACATCAATTTCACCAAATAAATCAAGATGAATCAATTCAAGCACATTTTTGATAGAAATAACAGGTTTTGAGTTAAAAAAAGATTTATGCATCTTACCTAGCTGACATGCATCACATAATTGACCTTTTTCATATTTCAACTTGGGTAGACCTCTAATATGTTCATTCTTGCTCAACTTAGATAGATGTTCTATACTAGCATGTCCTAAACGTCTATGCCACAGATCCACGTCATCAATCAAGGATGGCATGCATACAATATCATTACTAACATTATCAAAATCAACATAATATACATTATTTTCTTAAAAGCCAGTAATGTAGAGTTTAGAAGTCCTATGGGTAATAACACATTTATCAACAGAAAAATGCACATCAAAATCATTATCACATAATTGGCTAACACTTAGTAAGTTAAATTTAACACCATCAGCTAATAAAGCATTTTTAATTTTGATTGTGTTTTCCTTACCCACACACCCTTTACCTATTACTTGTACAGATTCATTGTTGGCAAATTTCACAGATCCACTTGCTTTGTTGCTCAATTTCAAAAATAGAGAAGCATCACCAGTCATATGCCTTGAGCATCCACTATCAACCATCCACACATTTTTCTTCTTGGATGACTGACCAACCTGCAAAAGGAACATTTAACAACTAGTACGAGGTTCCCAAATTTTGTTGGGTCATTGGGGGTTAGTCATCAAGGGGTTTGTTTTCACAATCCACCTTGGTTTCTTATAAGCAGGTATTAGAGTACCAAGCTCACACAGTCTACGAATAGGGCATCTATGAGTGCTATGGTTACCTTTTTGACAATAAGTGCAAGAGAAAACAGTAGGTGTATAACTTGAAGTAGCAGCTACAAAAGTCACTTTCATTTTCAAAACACAGGAGGTGGAATTACCTTCATACCCAATACCTCTCCTATCAACATATTCATGTTGGAAGTGGAGTATCTTGGTTAAGGTCTTTTCACCTACCTCAAACTTTTTTAAGGTTTCTTTCAAAATCTCATTTTCAGCTTTGACTTTTTCAAAGTTTTGTTTAAGCTCAAGAATCAAGGTTGAAAGGTTTAGTTTTATGTAACTCATTCTTCAACTTAGCTACCTCATTTTCAAGAGTCTCAATTTGAGTGAGCATGCTTTTGTTGCTCTTTTTCAAATCCTTAGATTTTACCAAAAGAGTTTCATGTTCAAAATAAAGAGCTTCAAAAGCCTCACTCAATTCGTGACTACTACACACATCATCAAATAAATCATCATGTATAAGTGAATCAGAAAGACTATGGTTGTTAAGGATTACCTTAGATGCGTCATTTGCCATATGACATACAACATTGGCAGTCTTCTCTTCTTAATCTGTTTCACTATCAGTGCCAAGACTGTCCCGTGTAGCTTCAGGTGTGTCATTTGCCATAAGACAAATAGCATTTGCGACTTCCTATTCTTCCTCTGTATCACCATCAGTATCTGTGTTGTCCCATGTAGCCTTCATGGTTTTCTTTTGTTTGTATTTGGATTTCAGCTTTGGACAATTTACTTTGAGGTGACCCATTTTGTTGCATTCTAAACACTTTGGTTGATCCTCTCTTTTCTCATACCTGTCTTCTTTGTTGTACCCATATTTCTTTGAGAAGTCACCCTTTCCAAGCTTGTTGAATCTCATGAATTTTTTGAAATTCTTGGCAAACATAGCCATGTCTTCATCATCGGTTTCTTCATCAGACTCAACCTCTTTCCTTGCTACCTTAGGTGTTTTAGCAGCAAGAGCAAGAGACTTCTTTTCTTTGACCACTTCTTTTTCTTGAACCTTCTTAGCGGCCAACACCACCTCAAATGAAAGAAGTGACCCAATCAAGTCTTCTTGAGGTAAAGTGCCAGTATCTTTGGCTTCAGTGATAGCACAAGTCTTAGGAAAGAATTCACTAGTCAAGGATGCAAGAATCTTCCCATTCAGATCTTTTGTTGAATACTTCTTCCCAAGTGCTCTCAAGTTGTTTACTATCAGATTCAATCTTTGGTGCATAGCTGCAACAGATTCACCTTCCTTCATTTTGAAAGCTTCATACTCGAAAGTGAGAATTCTAATTTTTGTATCTTTCACCTGACTTGTACCGACATGTGTTGCTTCCAAACAGTCCCAAATTTCTTTTGCTGTTTGACAACCTTTTACCCTTCCATACTCTTCTTCACATAGAGATAAGTGAAGAATGTTCATTGCTTTGGCATTTTGAGATATTTTATCTAACTCAGACTTTCTCAGCTCACTCAGGTCAATGGAACAGATATCTTCAATAGGTACTTCCTCTGCGTTACCAGTAACTTGAGATTTAGTAGTATCTCCGTCAACAGCACCACCGGGTTTTGTAATTTTGATTTTCATAGAAATAAGTGGTCCATCAACAATGATCCTCCATAAAGTGAAATCTATAGCCTGCACATGACATTTCATTCGACTACTCCAATAGTCATAGTTAGTCCCATCAAACAGGGGTGGCCTATTGAAGGACATCCCCTCTTTCATAAATGAAACCATGATCAAGAATAATAAATAAAATAAAATTGCGAGATGTTAAACTCTATATGCAATTTCTAGCTACTAATACCAATTGTTGGACTATATGATAAGCCTTAGAGGGGGGGGGGGTGAATAAGGTTATACGCTAAACTTGAATTCTTTTGAATTTTCAAAATATTAACAATGCCAGTTTAAATCAAATGCGGAAAATAAGATTTAAACTATATGCAGTACCTAAGCAAGCTATACCTATGACAGATCCAATTACAGTGATATTTTACGCTAATCAAATAAACAGATATTGAACGCAGCGCAATGATGTCAAATATAATAATAGGCAAATATAAACGGTAAAGTAAAAGAGTAGGGAAAGAGATACACCGTGAATTTTACGAGGTTCGGGATAAAAGCCCTACGTCCTCGGCCTCCGGCTTTGCAACCTTTGGACTTGATAACAACCACTATATGAGAAGAACTTCTTCAATGTTTTACAAGCAAGCAACTTCCCTATAGCTAATCTCAATTTACCCAAATTGAGGACCCGAGCTCCCCGCTAAGGATTACGCAACCACTTCAATCTTCCCGATTGGACGACCCAAGAACATTTCCCAGGATTTCGCAACCACTTCAATCTCCCCGATTGAACGACCCAAAAACACTTCCCAGGATTTCGCAATAACCAAACAATAGATGATTAAAATAAAGAAACTATATGATCCAATCACTTAAGCAGTATAACAATATAGTAGCTAAGAGAGATGAGTGATTTGGATCTAGAAGAACTTGAAAATGATATGACAATGAAAGTTCTTTTTCTCTTTTTCAGATCTATGAGAATGCGTAGGGTTGGTGTGTTTTGAAAATGAAGTCAAGGTCCTATTTATAGGGATTGTAAAAAAAAAGACCGTTGAGTGAATTTCATATTTGAGAAAATCGATTATGTGCCTGAATAGACTAGGAATGCAAATCAATTATATGCCCGATTAGATCTAGGATGATAATCGATTATGTGCTTAGTGAAAATAATAGGAATCGATTTCTTTCTTTTTGAAACATCTTGGAAATCGATTCTTTGCTTTAGGAAAGATGTTGTGAATCGATTTCTTTCTTTCATAGGGAGTTGGAAATCGATTTTAAACATTAGAGAAAATAGTGTGAATCGATTTCTTACTTTCACAAAAATGTTTTTATGTTACATGCCTTTCTTGTGCATGCATGCATTTGAAAAAAAAAATTCTAGGCTTTTAACACTACAGCTATATTTTTAAAAACATCATCTCTCAACTAGTAAAAGTTATATAACTGAAGTGATAGGATATTACATTGTGTCCTATCAAAAGCAAATAACAATTAGGTCTTCAACTCTGGATAGCTTCTCCTCCAAGCCTCTGCACTTTAAGTTATCCTGCTCTTTGATTCATGTCCTGTACTTTTATACAACTGGAACCATTAGTAGACAGATTGTAATTTGTTATCATACAAAACAAAGAGTGTTTGTCCTTGGTTCAACATAACACCCTTACAGCTACCACATAAGACCATATATATTACGGTACCAACCGTACTTGGTTCGTAAAAGCCTGAAAAATAGGGACGCGTTTGGAACTATTTTGTTTATTAAGGGTATTTTGGTCTTCTCGTAGGTTAAAGGGGTGTGTGGTGAGTAGGAGGGGAAGTGGAATAGGTATAGGCCATAATTCTACTCCTTCTAATGTCCCTATCTTACTATGCATTTCTAGAGGCATTTGGGACATTATGTAGGATGCTGTCCCTTTTTAGCCTAATCTATATGGTCGAGTCCCATGAGTTATATCCAATGAGTCTCTCAGATCTTTTGTTGTAATTGGGTTTGAGCCAAGCCATTAGGAGTTATAAAAAGGAGTTAACGTCCAGTGGCAAATCTAGGACCTTAGCTCAGGGGATGTATAAATTTTTAAGCACAAACATCGCTAAAAATGTAATAAAAATAAAACGTTAAGATATTTAAATACATAAATTACTCACTTCATATTTGTCATCTACCTGATTTTATAGTTTAATTCGAAGCGTTAAATAATGAGCTCAGCGTCAATGTTATTAAATACATGTCTCTCAATTTAAATTACTAGACGGCCGTTCATTCATGTATCCAGCATTCAGTTAGTGATTGTGTGAGTGTGGTGCATTGAACTGGTGTAAAACTAGGGGTTTAGGTGCAAAATAATATTTTTCAGAGTGTGTAAATTTTATTTTTTAAATTACTGTAGATATTTATTTTTAATTTTTTTTGATTTATTTCATCAATTTAATTATGAAAAATGATAAAATGTATCCGATATACCAAAAATTAACATCATCTTTTTTAAATTTTGTTTTTGTTTTCAATCTTACATTATTTGTTCTAAGGTGAGGAACTTCTTATGGTATGCAACTCATGGGTGTCTTCCAGTTCGGTCCAATTTAATTACTCGTGGAGTTCAGCTTAATGACGTATGTCCGTGGTGCAATATGATCACTACCGTGGATAAAAGTAGTGACGTATGTCCGTGGTGCAATATGATTAGCTTAATGACGTATGTCTGTGGTGCAATATGTAACACCCCGGTATTTCTAACGAGTAGAAATGCCTAAGTGCACTATCCCTAATACATCAGAGATATTATTTCCTGTCTAGATACTGAGCACCACTATAAATTTTTCACTGAAAAATACCAAAACATTTTTAAACATAGTTAAAACCACAACGGTTCCCTGACTATCAACATCAGCAAGATATAGTGTTCAGTACCATACAAGAAAGCGCGGCAACAAAACATAACGTTTACATCTGTTACAGTCATAGTGTTATGATACATAGATAACAGGGAAAATCATAGGCTTAAATATATAAGCTAAGTCTTCAGCAACCATCCGAGTACAACCTACTCGTGCCTCTTGGATCTCCTCTTTCCCCTGTTTCTCTGTAAAACAACAACAACATATAAACAATGAGATACAATCTCAGTGAGTTCTACCGAGACCCCTATCAACGCTCTCGGTTCAATTATGAATCCTATTTAACTTAACACGACACTGACTGCAATCCTGTGCTAATTCCGGTGTATCGTACAACAAAACTTTTAACATAACACCGACTGCAATCCAGTGCTAATCTCGGTGAACCCCCTTACCAATAGTACTTTCCCTAATGGTATACGGGCCTAGGTTTAAGGATCATGACTTCCCCGCCTAGTATGTTAACCTCGTGGGTCGTCACCCACACTCGATGTAATATATATATATATATATATATATATATATATATATATATATATATATATATCCACCCGCATTGGGCCGTCTCCTAAACTCGATATGATTTATATATCGTAACTATCACTTGAACATTTAGTTCCTTGACATTAAACCGTTAATTGAACATTTAGTTCTACATAACAAGCATATCTCGTGTTCGCTCCCGTATACTATTTTACGGTTTTTCGAATTAAACGTAACTTCGCAAACCATTATTAAAAACCTTTGAAAACACATTCAAAATCATGGCATTATAAGCCTAATATCCTTGGAAAAGGGTTAGGAAAGGATTAGAAGAGGATTGGAATCGAACGAGATCATTTCGGGCAAGTTTGTAAAATTTTGATAGAACACTGCGCACGGTCCGTGCTCCCATGCGCACGGTCCGTGATCCCATACGCACGGGTCGTGCGCCTTGTAAAGCATTTTTGAAACACAAACAGAACGAGGCGCACGGGATCGTGCGCTTTTGACAACACTCTGTTTTTATTCCGTTTGCGTTTTTCGTCGTTCCGATCGATTCCGATACCTGTTCCAGCCCAGTCCCAACATAAAAACAGTCCAAAAACACATACAAACAACAATGATCATCATCATATCATCATTTATCAATCGCGAACACAAACGTAAACAATTTATCGTTTATGTCAAAATACGTTAATTTTCAAATAACGGTTTTTTCAAAACTCAATGTCGACATATCGAAATTATGAATCAAAACCTAAACGTGAGTAAAACTCACCCTTGACACGAGAGCTAAGATCGAACCGAAATCACCGAATAACCAAAATCCCCAATTTCAACCTAACGATCACCCACTCGTTCCCGAATCCGAATCGAACTTCAATCCGCTTTCAATCTTCGTTGGATTAGCTTCTATTCATATACAAACCATTCAATTCATCATCAAACACAAAAATCATCTCACAAAACCCTCAAAATCGAAAGTCAACTTGTGAGGAAAAATGGAAAATAACTCACCAAAATTATAAGGAAAGGAAGCCAATGGGAAGATGATGATCATGATGGTGGAAAGTTTGGAGTTTGGGTTGTGATGAAACCCTTCTTCTCTTCCTCTTCTTTCTTCTTTCTTCTTTTCTCTTCTTTTCTCCTTCTTCTCTTCTCTGTCTCGCTTCCTTTCTTTCTTTCTTAATTCTCTTTTTCTTTTTTTCTTATTATATATATATATATAAGTGATAATATGGTCAAAGACCATATTGCCCTTAATCCCTTATTTCTTTCTCATGTTGCCCTTATTCCGTATTGTCCGGTTAGCGATCCTAAGACAACCAATAATTAACTTTAGCACTCAATAAATTTACCAATCAATTACTAAATTAATTCAATTGGAGTAACATCCAAATAATTCAGTTAATCATTTTGGGGATGTTACACAATATGATCACAGACAAAAACCGTCACCAAATATCAAATATCCGTGGATAAAAGTGAATTTGACCTTTCCCCGAACCATTTTTTCGTAGAGGATGTACGTCGTCTAGCCACGCTTTTTGGTCCGTGGGTAAAGGTTTTCCCTACGCTTAAATACTGTTACCTACGGTTTTTACTGTCACTATATCATTCACATGTAGATCAAATTTTAACCTCTACCTACGGCTTTCTCTGCCACTAAAGGTTCATTAAACGGCCGCTAAATCATAGAACTTTTTGCGACAATCGTAGTGGCAATTTGTATTGCCGCTAAATGGTCTTTCCCAATTTGCAACGACTTAGCCTTTAGTATTGCTGGTAATTTTTTTACAAATTCACAGTAAAACTACCTATCAATATCACTAGAAGTATCCGGTTTAACAGTTTTTAAATTTGTTTCCTCAGCGTCAGATGCATCATTCGTCTTCAGAAAAATAATGCCAGATTGAAAACAAAAACAACAAATAAGAACAAAGTAACAATAATGGATCAACAAATTAACAAATATAGTAGGTAATACTGGTTGAGTGAATAATCAATATACAAAAACTTCCATCTTTATCTTTTGTGCCTCTTCATCACATTGTTTAGAATACTCACCCTTAGAAATATCCACCTCCTAAAAGAGAGCTACAATGACAACATAGAAGTTATGACAGCTCGAAAGAAGCAATGATGAAAGGAAAATGTTTCTAATCCAAACAAACAAAGAAGGCTCATCAATTTGATCATTAGAGATGGCTAGAAACAAACCCAATGTCTCTCCTAGAATAATATCAGTAATTGGAGAGGACCAATGGGTTCTTGCACGAATAAAATGGCTATATTCGTCTCGGATACACATGACAATCCCAACTTTGTTTCCACCGAAGAGAAGGAAGCATCCACATTACATTTAACCCACCCAGGTCGCAGTATCTTCCAACAATCTGACACAAGAGGCGCTGATGGCACTGAAGGAGTGGCTGAACGCTTATCATCACCACTACGAGCTGAATTCCAATCTGAAAAGAGCTTCTGACCCGACCAAATGGTAGCACTTGCGCCATTGTGTTTATTCTCCCAAACTCGCTCATTCCGACTATTCCATAAGCTCCAAAGAGTCATACACTAAGTCACACAATCATCGCCACGAAGCATGGCCAACACGTAGAAGAAAATACCACAAAAATTATCACAGCTCATAGCATCACTCATAACCACCTATGTCAAACCAAACTTATCCCAACATGCTTTTTCTTTGCTACACACAATAGAAAGGTGAGTAGAAGATTCAGAGAAGCCTGGGCACCAAGGGAAACTATCTGCCACCTCCACGTGTCTACGTACCAAATTAGCTTTAGTGGGTAACATATTTATGCATAGGCGCCAAAGAAAGTGCTTCACCTTTGGAGGGATCTTCATCTTCCAGAGGGCACGCCAACTACCCTCCACTTGACAATTGGAGGTGTCCAACACCCTCTCCATCAACAAACGGTTGGCACAGCGAACATTATAAATCCCGGAAGATTCTGGCCACCAAACACGACGATCCTCCTCAACCACAATGAAAAGAGGAGTGTTGATAATTCTACCTGCAACACTGAGAGTAAACAAATGATGAATAAAATCAACATTCCAAGACTTAGTTCTTGGAAGCAGCAAGTCCACAACCCTAAGGAAAGGATTAAAGTGAGCGGATTCCGTTGCTAAAACAGGCTTGCGATCGACTGTCCAAATCTCGCCAAAAACACTGATGTTCATGCCACTACCAATCACCCAACGACAACCTGTATTAAGGACCACACGTGCTTCGTGAATGTTGCGCCAAATAAAACTAGAAATACTACCTTTTTGACCATGCATAAAATCACTCCTAGGACAGTACTTGGTCTTGTATAGTCGAGCCACAAGAGAGGTGGGATTATTCATCAAGCGCCGCCCTTGTTTTCCCAACAAAGACACATGAAAGACATGAAGATTACGGAAACCCAACCCACCACAGTCTTTGTCCACACAAAGCTTATCCCAGGACAACCAACAGATACTTCTTCTAGATGTTGCACTGCCCCCCACCAAAATCCATTGATCATGATCTGAGTCTCATCTTCTAATGAGGACGGGAGGAGAAACAAGCTCATAAAATAAGTCGGGATAGGTTTGAAGAACCGACTTAATCATGACCTCCTTTCCAGCTCAAAAAAGGGA
This sequence comes from Astragalus membranaceus, assembly GCA_039519185.1. Classification (NCBI taxonomy): domain Eukaryota; kingdom Viridiplantae; phylum Streptophyta; class Magnoliopsida; order Fabales; family Fabaceae; genus Astragalus; species Astragalus membranaceus. The sequence goes on from CM076850.1 coordinate 133,215,413, forward strand.
ACGCCCGCCCCAATAATGAATCTTCTTCCAAATCCGATCCTTTATGAACTTGGACAATATTTCTTGCTATGCCCAATCATAAATGGAAGACACAAATAAAGACCAATACCCAGACAAGCATTCACACCAAGCCCCTAAACAATCACATCTCTATCAGCTTGCCCCACATTCTTACTTAAAAATACCTCTGATTTCTGAAAATTAATTTTCTACCCTGAAGCTTTTCCATAAGTATCCAAGATGACTTTCATAGACTCCATCTCCCTGTGAGAGGCCCCAAAAAAGAGAAAGCAATAATCTGCTAACAGCAGGTGGGTTATAGTTGGAGCTTCCTTGCAGATGTCAACCCCATGAAGATCCCCTCTGGCAACAACCCGATGAATAAGAGAAGTAATACCTTCAGCACATCAAATAAATAAATATGGGGATAGGGGATCCCCCTGATGGAGGCCCCTACCTGGCACAATCGGACCAACTGTCTCATGAATCACAATAATACAATAACTCACAGATTCTACACACATTCGAATCCAACCAATCCAAGTCTCATGAACCTCAGTTTGCGCAAAACCAATAATAGATAATTCCAATCAATTCGGTCATACGCTTTACTCGTATCAATCTTAAGAGCAACCTCACCTTTCTTACCCTTCCGTTTATTTTTCAAGTAATGAATAACCTCAAAAGCAATTATAGCATTATCCAAAATGGATCGATCGGGGACAAAAGCAGATTTTTCATTAGAAATACACTTATCCAACACAGTCTTAAGTCTATTAGCAAGTACCTTAGACACAATTTTGTAGAGGATAATTTTATAATTATGTTGAGAAGCATGTTTTTACTTCATGATAGGAAAAAGGTAAAAAGTATGATGAGAAAACCAAGTTGAGATTGCATAATGAACTTAGGTGTGGGAAACGAACTAAGAGTCATAAAGATATAATGAACTTTGTAAAACTCTTAACATTATGTTTTTATATATGTGATGTATGTTCAGTTATATATGTTTTAAAATTCTAAATTCATCCATTCTGGAGATGAAGAAATTAAGTGTAAATGATTACTATGATGATTCTAAACTCTAAAAACCAAAAACACAAACAAAAATCAAGAAATACTGGGTAACGCGCGATCACGTCCTGCACTTTTGTACCAAAGTATGCAACTCTGATTGGAAATGGGAAATCGGGTGGGTCCCTAAAAATTTTGTTTTTAATTTTTTTAAAATTAAATAATTATTAGATGATTAGCTAATTAATTGGTCTATAAAACTGGGCCGGCGAAGTCGCTAAGGCCATAAAACATTATAACTTAAAAAGGTTTTTTTTTTGTGGAAACATTATAACTTAGTGTGTGTTTGGTTCTACGTTGATGAGAATTGAATTTAGCAAAATTGAGTTTATAGAATTGAGCTTAGTTAAAAGTGAGTTGAATGTAACGTGATTTTTGTTTGGATATATCTCCGCGTGTCTATTTCTTTTCCCTTCATATATTTTATTTTCCTTTTGCAAGTTATTTTTGTTATTATTTATTTCAGCTTCTTTATTTATCATCTCTTATTTTTAGTCGGACTAATCTACCTACTAAATAATATTTTGGATGTTTATTATATGTATAGTTATACTTTTATTACAATTTTGAGTATATCCAACTTTAAACAAAATAAATCCATAGTACTAATATTTTGGATGTTTTTAAATCACTAAATATTATCATGCGTAGTATTTTAATTACTAGACTAGATGCAGAAAAATAATGGCTTTTTAAATTGAATTATAATTTTTTATTTTATGTTTTATTTTGTTATTTTTTGCTATTAAAGTGCGAGTAATGGGCGTACCCATGAGCACTTGGTGTCCTGGGGGAACAGACAGAGTACTATATTATCATGCCCATACATGTACAGACACGAGTACGAATATTATAGTACCCTACCCATAGAGTATCCATTGTCATCTCTAGTCGTCTCAGTATCCCCTTCAAAACCCTAAAAACCAAAAAACTTAAACAAAAATCAAGCGATAACGTGTAACGCGTGATCACGTCATGCACCTTTGTACCAAAATAGTATGCAATTTTGATTGCAAATGGGAAATTGCGTCCTTAGGACCGATTTCTCTAACGTTTTTTAAAAGTTTTGTTTTTACTTTTTTTGTAAATTAAATAATTTACGAAAATGAGTCGCATTATAAATTTTATTAAAAAAATTAAAGATGATGAAATAGATAACTAAAATAATAAATCAACAATGAAATATTTTATCTTTTTTTCTCACAACAATAATATATATATATATATATATATATATATATATATATAGACACACACACACTAATAATGGACCATCGAGATTGTCAAAAAAAAAGAAAAAAAATGGACCATCATCTCTGATGGGCTTTATTGATTCAAGATGTGTCTAGAAGGCGAGTTTCATCATCTCTAACCTAAAAGATATTTCTCCAAACCAATAGCCGCTTTGACCAAAATAGAAAAAATGGCATTTTTTTTACCCCCATCAACTCTCTTCTACCCCTACACAATATCGTAATTCCGAAAATACCCCTGACATAAATAACAAAAGTTGACTTTTGGAAGATTCTCTGGTGGGGGACCACTTTATCTGGTAATCAGATTTACCTAAATGCAAGGTAAATCCGACTAGCTTTAAATACGTAATAAATACACACGTGTAAGTCAAATCGGATGTATCAAACTGACAGATAAATCCGATTTGACCATTTAATTCAGTATTGAAAGCGAAATTTTAATTAATCGGATTTAGCTAAATCCGATGCGCAATCGAATTTACGTAAATCCGCTTATATCTTTTAATGAATCAGATTTACCTGGATGGGGGTATATCCGATTTTGAAAAATACAAAATGGATTTACGTTTGAGGTACGTAAATCCGATTTGTTTTTTTTTTTAAAAATTAATTTCTATATAATTGTTGTTCTATTTTGAAACAGATATTGACCCGCATACAGAGTCGCAGGTTGTTCCTTTCGTGGTAGACACTACAGAGGCATTCTGGACGGAGAGGGTATATTTTTCAAACTAATTTTCTTAATCAAAGTTCGGTAGATATTTAATTAATTAAGTACGCAACATTCATCTATTTTGTAGATATTTTCTACACGCGAGGATGTAGAAGAGTGGGCTAACGCGGTTGGGAGGCGTATTGGAGTTGTGGTTATCATTGTAAGATCTGACAAAGCTGGAGTTAAAAGGGGTTCTAGAGATAAGATTATTTTTGGTTGCGAAAATCAAGGGAAGTGGTCTAATGATTCTTGAGTTTTCGGGTCTAAGAAAAGAAGCTGTCCGTTTACATTGAGAGCTACTTGTACAATACGTCATGGGGGTTGGCGTGTGAATGTTAGGTGTGGTCTTCACACACATGAGTTACTTACTACCCCGGTCGGGTCGACAGCTTTTGGTCGTTTAACTAAGCCGCAAAAAGCTATTGTTAATGAGCACACTGATCTGAATGTTGCCTCGAAAGATGGTCTTACTGCTTTGAAGAACCATTATCCGGACAACGTCACTTCTCTTCCTCAAATATATAGGCAGCGTTACGCCTATAGGTCTTCTAAGAGGGGTCCTAGAACAGAGATTCAGGAGCTTTTGAGATTAATTGAGTCGCAAAATTATTTATGTTGGAGCAGAAAAGTTGAGGGTTCCAATGTGGTCAGTGACATCATGTGGGCGCATCCAACTTCTATTAAGTTATTCCGGTTATTTCCAAAGATTCTTATTCTTGACACCACCTACAAGACCAACAAATACAATCTACCTCTATTGGAGATTGTAGGAGTCACTTCAACGGAGTTAACTTTTTCGGTTGCTTTTGCCTATATTTCACACGAGCTTGGAATTCATTTACTTGGGTATTGCAGCAACTAAAAGAATTATTTGACTTGCATGGGCTTCAGCCTCAGGTATTCTTGACTGACAGAGATCTTGGTCTTATGTCCGGTATTCTTGATGTCTTTCCTTCGGCTACAAATTTGTTATGTTCTTGGCACGTGACTAAAAATGTGAAAGCGAAGATTAAAGAGTTGGCGCACGTGGATAGGCAAAAGGACGTCCTCTCTCTTTCGCATAACATTATTGATTCACTTGACGAGTCAGAGTACTCAGCTCACTTGAAGATTTTTGAGGACTCCTGCGTTGATTTGCCCACTCTTATTAAGTATGTGCATGACACGTGGTTGACAAAGCATAATGAAAGATTTATCTTGGCATGGACAAACTAGATCCCACACTTTGGGAATCAGACCACCAATAGGTACTTTGACACGTGTTTAGTATTTTTATCGTAGTTTAAATTTTTTTGACACGTGTTTATTGTTTTTATCGTAGTTTAAATTTATTTGACACGTGTTTAGTATTTTTATCGTAGTTTAAATTTTTTTGACACGTGTTTATTGTTATTATTTAAGAGTCGAGTCAGCTCATTGGACTTTGAAGAGACATTTGAGGACTTCTGGAGGTGACTTGTCTAAGTCTTTTAAATCTATGCATGAGATGCTTACTCTTCAATTTGATAAAGTCATCGTGTCTTTTCAAAGAAGCATAAACCGTATTGAAGTGGCTTCCAATACTCCTTTGTTTAAAAAGCTTCGCGGTGTTGTGTCTTTAAATGCTTTGGATCATATTGTTAAAGAGTTTTCAAAATCGACATCTGGGGTTGGATATGACAAAGTCCGCTGTGGGTGCATTATTAGAAAGACACATCTTCTTCCTTGTGCTTGTGAGCTAGGTGTGTACCATGTCTCCGGTACTCCTATTCCGTTGGATGTTGTAGACGACCATTGGAAGAACTTGAGTTTGGATTCTATAGATGATAAATTCTCCCAAGAAAAATCTGCTGACTGTGATATTTCTTACCAAATGGAGATGATTTGGGCGAGATATAATCGTATGACTCCTGAGGAGAGATTTGTCTTCAGGAAACAACTTAATGAGCTTGCATTCCCTACCACTTCTTCAATGGTTGCACCACCATTTAAAGTTAAAACAAAAGGTGCACCAAAGAAGAAAAACAGAAATTATATGATGTCAAGCGTGATCCTTCTGGGTGGGAGCATGTGGATGAGAATATGAAACTGACTCAAGAATCTGGGACTTCTTGTAAAAATTCATCACATCGGTCTTCTTGTATAAAATCATCACAACGGTCTTCAAAGCTATCTCAGAGTGTTTCTAAAGAATTAACACATCAGGGTGAGACTAAATTCAAGTTACCGCCGGTTCCTCATCATGTGCACTCTTATGTAGAAAAAATTATTGATGCTGAAAGGGATGGTAATTGTGGGTTCCGAGAAGTAACGGTTGGTCTCGATCTTGGTGAGGATAGTTGGCCTATAATTAGGCAAGATTTAATCAAAGAAACAAAGGAGAGGGAGCAACTATATACTTACATGTTTGGAAAGGACAGACTTGCAGTGCTTAGAAAAGTGTTATCCATTAAATACCCCTGATTTTCAGAAGGAGGATAAGTGGTCGAGTTTGCCTGAGATGGGGTACTTTATAGCTACTGAGTATAATGTGGCCCTAGTTCAATTGTCTTTGGATATGAATTTTACTTATCTTCCTTTGAGAGGTAGTTATTCTTCTTCTAAGTATAAAATCATATCTATTCTGAACGTCGGGGATATCCATTGGATGCATATTTCAATCTCGCCTGTCTGTCCGTTGCCTCCAGTTGCTTTGATGTGGTCTCATAATCGATCAGAGGAATCTACTTCATGGTTGGATCCTTATACCGACCGTTTTTCCCTTTGGCAGTCTACCGCTTTGAAGATGCCACGTCTCCCTCCCACTGATGCGCCCACCATTGTAGACTTAGCCCATGATTCCGATGATTTAGATTGATATTTCTTGTATTTATTATTGTACCCACATTTTTGTAATTATTTATCAACATATATATATATATATATATATATATATATGTATTATATATCCAACAAATTAAATGTGTCAAAAAAAAACAAATTAAATGGTTTAATTTTTTTTTACAAGTCGGATTTACCCTGGTAAAGGGTAAATCCGCTTTTGAATTTAACAAAGCGGATGTACCCCACAACAGGTAGATCCGACTTGATAAAGAGACAAAGCGAATCTACTTGTTGTGGGGGTACATCCGCTTTGTTAAATTCAAAAGCGGATTTACCCTTCTATCGGTAAATCCGATGCGGTTTTTTAAAATTTAATCGGATCTCGGTAAATCCGCCTTTGATTATTCTCAAATCGGATTTACCTATTTATAAGGTAAATCTGATTGAGACAAAATTATGGGGGGTATTTTGGGACTTTCATATTTGATGGGGGTATATTGTGATGTGGTGGGGGTATAACAAAAAAGACCCAAGAAAAAACCAATAGCCGTACTCACAGAGACGCAGATGATAGGAACCACGGTGAAGATGAAATCATTTATGCTTTGAATCGATTTCCTTTGCCGTGAAAGCTCCAAAAGGTAGCGTTAGATTGGACACACGTTTATTTTCAGAATCGATTTTCGTATGTTAGATACAAACACGTTGAAAAGAAGAGAAATTGCGTCCACAAACACCAAACGTGCGTTTTCCGTCCTCCACCGTTTTGCCAAACATACATACGCTCAGTTTTGCACCGCCCAGAACATAGAGCTCAAGCCGCCTCAGGTACGAACCCTAACCTTAGCAATATCCTCTCTTCGCTTTCTCGAACTAGACACACGTTTATTGTTATGATTGATTGGTTTGATTCTCTGAAATCTGAATAGCCTCTAATTTGATTTTATTTTCTTTCATTTTTTACATTCTGTTTTCTCTAATTGATTCAGCAAATTGTCATAGTCGATTTTCGTTGGAATCTACTAATTTTGTGCTTCTGGTTGTTAGCAATATCCTCTCTTCGCTTTCTCGAACCAGACACACGTTTATTGTTATGATTGATTGGTTTGATTCTCTGAAATCTGAATAGCCTCTAATTTGATTTTATTTCCTTTCATTTTTACATTCTGTTTTCTCTAATTGATTCAGCAAATTGTCAGAGTCGATTTTCGTAGGAATCTACTATCTCCGTGCTTCTGGTTGTTAGCAATATCCTCTCTTCGCTTTCTCGAACTAGACACACGTTTATTGTTATGATTGATTGGTTTGATTCTCTGAAATCTGAATAGCCTCTAATTTGATTTTATTTCCTTTCATTTTTTACATTCTGTTTTCTCTAATTGATTCAGCAAATTGTCAGAGTCGATTTTCATAGGAATCTACTATCTCTGTGCTTCTGGTTGTTGGTATATTTAGCATTTACCCGGTATGGAGTTTCACTTGTTTAGTGGCTATGATATTTGATTTGGAGAAAATAATAACAAAAGATAACACCAATGTAACAAACTTGTGTATGTTTGGTAATATTTTTTGATCGAGTTTTCTTACAATATTTCATTGTCGTATAGGTTATAGGTTATAGGTTATGTTACAGTTGCAAGTAGAGATGGAGAAGAGTGCAACAACTAAAAAGGTTAAGAACTACATGCCTTATGATCTTGCATTCTTAATTATGTCCAAACTCCCTCCAAAATCCGTGAAGCGATTTGGATGCCTTTGCAAATCATGGGACCTCAATTTTGAAAACCCTCATTTCATGAGCATTTTTCGCAAAAACTTCACATCTAATCATCATTCACACTATGATGGCACATCTCTCCTCCTGAATATTAATTACTAAAGACGGAGTCCTTCTTTTTGACCGCCAGTTGTATTCTCTTTTAGGCGAAAAGTTTGAGAATAAGCACAAATTAGATTGGCCAAATCCATTTCCAAATCACAACCATTTTAAAATTTGGGGTTCCTATAGTGTTACTGGAACTCTTTGCCTCTACCGAAAGATTAAAGAAGTTGTATTCTGGAACCCAGCTACCAAGGAATTCAAGGTCATTCCTCTTAGCCCGTATGTACCACCACCTTGTGAGAATCCTCTGGTTTATTGTCATGGATTTGGTTTTGATAATGTTAGAAACGACTATAAGTTGATTAGGCATGTGAATACTTCTTCAGAAATTGAAGAAACATCCTTTGAACCATTTTGGGAGATATATAGTCTAAGAAGTAACTCTTGGAAGAAACTCGATGGTGATGCACCTCCTTCTCGTATGATAGATCAGGATGGTCTTGGCGCACAATTGTACACAGAAGGAATGTGTCATTGGTGGGGATGGGGTATAGACAAAACTGATAATGACTAAGATTGTATCATTTTATCATCATTTGATTTGGGAAATGAGGTGTTCATGGCAACACCCATGACATCAGGCACGGAGGATGATTTATGGTTTCATTTGATATTGTTAAATGGGTCCATTGCTTCGATCTCGTATTGTTTTGGCGGTACACCCACTTTTCACATATCAGTTTTGGGTAGACTCGGTGTAAAGGAATCATGGACTAAACTTTTCATTATTGGGCCATTGCCTTACATTGTCTCTCCTATTGGAGCAGGGAGGAAGGGTGATCTATTTTTCATGAAAGAAGGCGGTGAAGAAGATGGTGAAATAGTTTACTTTGATTTAAGTACATAGAAGAGTCATGAGCTTGGCATTAAAGGTTATTATTCTCGTATTTTAGTTTACAAGCAAAGCTTCATTCCGATGGAAGGAATAAATAATTGATTGTTTTTATAATTTTGGAGTGACTTTGTCTGTTTGTTGATTGTTAATCGTGTATTTCAATTTTATTAAACAACGACAAAAATTACTTTATAATTAATGTCATATTAACGTCATTTAGTCTGAGTTTTGTATATATATACTCCCCGGAGGAGTTTAACTTGTAGGAGATGAAAGTCCCAATGTTTTTTTTTTTTTTTTACTTTTGAACAAAAATTACATGTTCATGTGGATGTTGCTTTGTGATAAAAGTTTAATCCTCTGCACGAAAAGGCATTATATTAAATTTGAGACTATTGGGATGAAAAACGATCTGAATAAAACGTTGGAAGTTTATATCTAGTTCCATCATGAATAAAACAATCTGAATCAAATAATTTAATTTTTTTTGTCAAATCCGAGTCAAATTATTAGTAATACGCAGATTAGTTTCTTCCTTGATTAAATTTTTGACTTATATACTTACAACAATAAAATTACCACATACAATGAGTCTAGAAACAAAAGTTGCGAGTCAATTTGGCTGCAAATAAGACATTGATCGATGAGCTAATAGTCAATTTAGTCCCTGAAATTTCACAAAAGTACAATTAAGTTCCTGACATTTACAACATCTCAATTTAATCCCCGATTTTTGCAAAAGTGTTTCAATTTAGTCTTTTTTTATGTAAAATTGAAGGACTAAATTGATATAACAAAATGACTAAATTGAAATAGTCCCTGATGTTGTAATTCCCTTTCCCATTCTTTTCCTTTTGTTTATGATATTTGTTGAACAATGGCTGGGAGTGTTATAATGGTGTTGATGTTGTTATTTAAGAAGAGGAACCGTTGATGTTGTTTTTCTTCTTTGCTCTCAATGGCGCCTCTCTCATCCAAGTAGGTAGCTCAGTTGACGAGCTAAGGGATACTGAAGGAGTGCACCAAATGAGTGCAAGAAGGAGGTTCCGGGTTTAACTCCCGGAAACTAACATTCCCCCACCCCCACTAACATTGCTTATAAAAAAAAATGGCGCCTCTCTCTTTCTTTTCCCTTGTACTGTTTATCATATTTGTTGAACAATAAGAGTGAATGTTATAATGGTGTTGTTCAGCCACTGACTTCCTGAAACTAAAAAGAGAGTAGAGGAGTGGGAGGGTTGGGTGGTCGGAGAGAGGAGAGTAGAGGAGTGGGAGGGATAGATATATGTAAAATTGTCCTAACTGTTCAACATTTTCATTGGATATTGTTTTTTGATGACTTGAAAGGATTGCCTTCATATGGTCAGTCTTCAACTTCCATTTTTTATCAAATAGGAGGAGATGAAGAGGTTTGTCTCCAAGGTGAGAGGAAATGTTGTTTTCTTGGCAAGGTGGACCTATCATTTTGTTACAGGTTAGAAGAGAGTATGGAGTTTGGGTTTATGAGCATGAGTTGATTTTATTTTTCATATTTTGAATGATATTCATAGTCCTCCCAGGGTATCCAGCATTGGCAGCAAAAGTTACAACTGTCACTAGATTCTTGTTTTACCTTATTGCCCTTGTGCTTCTTTACTTAGGTAAGTCTTATTTTTGGTAGTATGAACTGCTTTTGCCAGATTGTGAATATGTGTGTCTCTCTGGGTTTTTCTCTTCTAATTTGTTACTTCAGTTTCCGACAGCATCACCTAAATAAAATAGGTGACATGCTGAATAGTTAGCAAAGCTGGGGGTATTTCTACATAATCGATATGTTAATAGATATTGTATTTGTATGTTAGGTTTTAATCGCTGATTGTTATATACTTCGTTTCTGTGTTCTGATTATACTTGACAAATCACTTAGTTCTCCAGCTTATTGGCAGACCTGACAATTTACGTTAGATAATTGTTGATCGTGCTTTACTCTATTATCATGGAATTAGCAAATGCAAGATTTAAATTTGATGCTTCCCTCTGTAGAATGCAATTTTTAACAAGGCATATGATGAATTTTATCACATCGAGACTTCCTATGGCGAGGGAGGTAAATAGTACGTTAAATGGGCAGCTAGCATGGCTCTAAGTCTTGGTGCTGGTGTTCCATCCATGGGTCATGTGCAGGCAAACTTTCAGGCCAGTCTATATAATGTTTTCACAAACCTGTGTGTGTGTGTGTTGAACTGTTGATATGTGATAAAAAGTTTACCGAGGTATTGTGCTGACAGCTTACTTGGCATTTGGCTGTGATAAACTGATAAGTATTTTCATTGCTTGCAATTGATTTTTCAAGGTATACACAGTGGGGTGAAAATTTGCCTCGTAGGCCTGTTGAAGACCTTGCGTTTGCAGTTGCATGTTTTTTCCAGCTCGTGGAGGAAGCTTTCAAAATTATTATATGGTATAATAGTTTATTACATTTTATTTGGACTAAAAGTTCACTTTTGGCTTCTTTACTAAGCTATATTAGTTGTCTCTTGCAGAATTCTTGTCTGATATTTGTATTAGAGGGATGCTATATTGCAGTTTCTTTTATATTTTTTTCCCTTTATGTCACATTGTTCTTTTCTACTTCCTTGTCTTGATTCCTATTTAATTGTATTCGTTTCCAGTCTCTAAATTAATAACAATAGTATGACCTTGAGAAAGAAGGACTTGGATAGGTAGAAACAGATAAAGGACTCATTGGATGGATATAGTTGAGAGGTAGTATACAAGTGTGAGATAGTCTCACATCCGCTAAATAATGAACAAAATAAAGAGTTTATTTTATAGGATGTTGTATGTTTCGACATTCATTTATTATCCATGATAATTTATTTTAAACTCTATATGGTGATATCTTTGAATCCCCGCTTTTTGTGAATTTGAGATTTATAATTATATTATATCTATATATGTTAAACAGGTTTTATCTATATCAAGTGTATATCTTAGTTTTTGTGGATATATATATATATATATATATATATATATATATATATATATATATATATATATATATATATATATATGAGTATCTATGACCTGCATTTTGACTGGCCTTTTTATGTTACAGTATTTTGGGGGAACAAACTTTGGTCGCACTGCAGGGGGACCCTTGCAGATTACAAGTTATGATTATGATGCTCCAATCGATGAGTATGGTATGTAGAGGAATAACAAACAATGGACTTGTGTTGTTCAGGTTGTAGCTAAATTTGGAATTCAGATAACTGTCGACATGGCTGAAGACAACTAATTGCTTAACCTTGTTTTTCTAGGTCTGCCGAGTGAGCAAAAATGGGGACACCTGAAAAATTTACATGCTGTTTTAAGGCTTTGCGAACCTGCTCTAGTGGCTGCTGATTCACCAACATATATAAAATTGGGTCCCGAGTAGGAGGTTTGAGTTAAGCTTAAAATAGTTATTTTATAAAAATTTTAAGCATTATGGTTGATTAGATTTAAATTTCATTGGTTGTTACCGTCAGGGCCAACTTTTGGTATAGCTTAAGGTTTGTTTATTGTATGGAAAATTAAATGGGTGACATTTTTTCCCTGAATTATTTTGGTCATCAATTTCAGGCACATGTATACCAAACAGTGCAGATGCACTGTTGGGCAAACTTATGCAAGAGTTCTTCAATCGGTGTAATCTCTACCCTATTGGTATCTCTTGTACTTTTCATTATATCAACATGTTTTATTCCATTTATCTTTGCCTTGCAATGTCTATTATGAGCTAAACCTCTTTGGTTGAGATGTTCTAACCTTATAATGAGCTTTTGAGTAAGTTATTGTGCTTTTAAGTGTTATATGCATTTTGGTTCTTGTGTTATACTACATCCATCTTATTTTAAGGTTGATCGCTTAGAATAAGTAGAGTTATATTCACAGACATGGTTTATAACTAGAAATCAAGAACTAATAAAGGTAGTGTTTTAATGAAGGCTTTGTTAACTTGTTTAATGAAGAAAATTTTGTTAAAACCATGTTAAGTCCTAGACATAGGATAACACAGTCTTTAGGGTGATACAGTGGGTACTTTAATGGCAGGAGTGAGCTTATTTAGCAAGCCTAGACATAGGAAGCTTGTAACGAAACTCTAAAGAAAGTAGTTGAAAGGCACATACTGATGCAGTCGCACTCAATGCATCTGCACCACATAAAAGCACAAAATTCTCAAAAGTGATTTATTTAGTGAAGACATCTCAACTATCATTCTCAACTGATTTCCTCCATATTTTCTTACATATTTACATTCTATTTTCGTAAACATCAATACCCAAAATTGTGAGTAGTGTAGCCGCACTAGTTTATATCTTCGTAAACATACAAGAGTTAATCCAATCCCTGTGGGTTCGATCTTTTATACCACTTGTTTGTGACTGTGTATACTTGCACATTATCTTTTTCACACACCAAGTTTTTGGCGTCGTTGCCGGGGATTGCCATTAATTTTTGTTGTTTAGATTTATAAATTAGTGTTTTATTACTCTGGTAGTTTGTTTCTTAGTGCAGGTGCACAGGATGCACTAGCTTATGCACATGGCCAAACTACCAGAAATTGAATTAGATCCAGAGATAGAGAGAAGGTTTAGAAAGTTGCTGAGACTCCAAAAACAAAGATTACAAAGCTGCAGAAACTCGATGTCTCATCAAGGTGAAGGACAAGGCTCAAGACCAGCCTCTGTTAGAGGAGGTCCAGGCACACAACCAGATTTTGAAGCAGATCACAGAAATCAGTTCTTTCAAATGGGACCAATAGTTATGATTAATGATAGAAATAGGTCCATGAGGGATTATGCTATGTTTAATCATCAAAATATGCAAACAAGTATAGCAAGACCTCATATTGTTGCTGTGCATTTTGAATTTAAACCCATGATGTTCCAAATGCTACAAACAATTGGTCAATTTGGTGGATTTCCTCATGAGGATCCCCATGAGCATTTAAAACAGTTTTTAGAAGTATGTAGTAACTTTATCATTCCTGGTGTTAGTGAAGATGCATTTAGACTTAAGCTATTTCCATATTCTTTGAAAGATAAGGCTAAATCTTGGTTGAATTCATTAGAGCCTAATTCTATTCATTCATGAAATGAAATGACTAAAAAGTTTTTAGCAAAATATTTTCCACCCATCAAAAATGCTAGAATGAGAAATGATATTACATCTTTTAGACAAAAAGAATTTGAATCATTGTTTGAAGCATGAGAAAGATGGAAAGAGCTTTTAAGAAAATGTCCACATCATGGTATGTCTGTCATTATTTAAATGGAAACTTTTTATAATGGTTTCGAACCCCAAACCAGAATAATGCTTGATGCATCATCTGGGGGTGTGTTATTAAACTTGTCTTATAATGAAGCATGTGAATTGATTGATAGAATTGCAACAAATAGCTCTAGTTGGCCTACTGAGAGGGTGAGTCCCTAAAAGAGACCATCAGGGGTACATGAAATTAGTGATGTATCATCCCTATCCACTCAGTTAGCCTCATTGACAAACATGTTTAAAAACTTCACTTCAACCAGTGCACCTGCACCTGGTGCTGCTGCACCAACAGAAAACACTGCAGCAGCCATAGAACAAGCCCCCAGGTGATACAAGTTGAGTGTATTGTGGAGGAGGTCACTTGTATGAGGAATGTCTTAGCAACCCTTTCTCTGTCAATTTTGTAGTTCCTACAATAACAACCCTTACTCTAACACCTATAACCCTGGCTGGGGGAACCACCCAGATTTTAAATGGAACAATACTTGTGCACCTGCACAAAATGCATCTGCACCAGTCACACCACCAGGATTTCAATCTCAGAACTACCAAAGACAACAACCACCCGCCAATGATAACTCCTTAGAAGCCTTGCTAAAATCCTTCATTAGTGAAACTAGAACAGCTAGGAAAGCACAAGATGCACCTATAAAAAATTTGGAGAATTAAGTGGGACAATTGGCAACAACCCTGTATCAAAGACCAACAGGTACACTACCATCAAATACAGAAGCCACCACATCCCACTGGCCAGGTAAGGAACAGATGAAAGCCATTTCTCTTAGAAATGGGAAGGATGTTGCAGAACCATATGAGATTGAAGGTGAAGGTAAGGTAGAAACTGAAAAAATAAAAAAGAGAAAAATTTGCAAGATGCAGAAGCACCTGATGCACCTGCATCTAAAGAAGTTCAAATGCCAAGGTTAGTTCCTGAATACCCTCCTCCTCCTTATCCTCAAAGATTAAAAAAGGTACATGAGGAGAAGCAATTCAGTAAGTTTCTTGAAATTTTAAAACAGTTACACATCAATGTTCCCTTAGTAGAAGCACTTCAACAAATGCCTAATTATGCTAAATTTATGAAGTATGTGCTTTCAAAAAGAAAAAGATTAGGGGGTTTTGAAACAGTTGTTATGTCCAAAGAATGTAGTTTAATTTTGCAAAACAAAATACCAAGAAAATTGAAGGATCCTGGTAGTTTTACAATTCCATTTTCAATTGGCAAATTCTATACAGGTCATGCATTGTGTGATTTAGCTGCAAGCATCAACTTGATGCCTAAATCCATCTTTACACAACTTGGAATTGGAAATGCTAGGCCTACTACTGTAACACTTCAGCTTGCAGACAGATCAATAGCCTACCCAGAAGGAATTATTGAAGATGTTTTGGTTAAGGTTGACAAATTTGTGTTTCCTGCAGATTTTGTTATTCTTGATTTTGATGCAGATAAAGAAGTGTCAATTATCCTTGGAAGACCATTCTTAGCAACTGGGAGAGCACTGATTGACGTGTAGAAGGGAGAACTAACCATGAGAGTAAATGACCAAGAGGTGAAATTCAATGTGATGAATACTTTGAAGTATCCTGCAGAGGATAATGCAGAATGCTCAGCCATCATCTCTCTTGATCAAATAGTGCAGAAGCAGTCCCATAAGCAGTATGATCATCTCACCAATGCTCTTGCATCTGAAGCTCCTGCACTGCTAGGTGAAGACGTGGTAGAAAAGGAGAGTGTGGAAAGAAGAAATGAATCAGAGGAAGAAGGAAGTGTTAAAGAGATTAAGCCTGAACCAGACCCTAAAGAAGCACTCAACAAACAACCAACTCTCCCAACTCAATGCCCATCTCACAAAAATCCAACTCCACAAACTTTGGTGAAAGTGTATCCTAATAGGGAAGTGGAATTGTTTGATGAAGCCACTGGTTTCACATTCAAAATCAATGACAAAATGGTGAAGCAGTATTATGGAGCACATGTGGTGAGGGACAAAGGCACCACTCATTTCCAAAATCTCTAAATCAAGGAGATAGTCAGGTTGAAAGACTCTTAACTCAAGCGCTTGTGGGAGGCTACCCATGATTTTGAATTATTAATTATGTTCTTTTTTTCAGTTTTAAATTTTGAAATATTTTGTAGGAAAACAAAGGTGGGTGCCGGTGGTGCAACTGCATCTAGTGCAGATGCATCAAAAGCTGAGGAGCCCAAGTAGAAGAAGCAGAAGGTCAAACACATTACTGTGAGATCAAGCTCAAGGCTCAAGAGTGGAGCCAAAAAGTAAACTTTAATGTTGTTCACTTATTTTGCTTAAAGTAATTTGTTTAATATGTTTGGTTTGTCCCACATGTACTAACCCCTCTCCCCATTTTGAACAAAATTCCTTTTTGAAACTCAACTTAGAGCAGTGAGGACACTGCTCAGCTTTAAGTTGGGGGGGATCACTTTATGCATGTGTGTGTTTTAAATAGTTATGTGTGTTTGTTTTTAAGTACTTATATATGTTTGTGTTAGTATCTGTTATAGATATGTTTGTTTGTCCATGTGAAATAGTTTTAATTAAATTTCAGTATTAGATGTACTTAACAAAGTAGTTTGAAATGCATTAAACTGTTTTCAAAAAAGTAGCAATTCCTTTTCAAAAACAGTAGGTGCATAAATTCTTTTGTTAGGTGCATCAAAATTGTTTCTATGTTCAAAGTAGGATTTGATAGTTTTGAAGCATGATCAGCTTAGATTCTTTTTCACAAACTTAGCCAAATGCATTCTTTGAACTGAATTTTAAAATGATGAAAGAATCATTGTTTTCCCCAAATAACCAATTTTATTATTACTTTGACACATCAAAACTGAGTTTTGAAAAGAACCTTGCTATTTGGGAAAAAAAACCTATCTGATGCAAGAGGAATTTTTAGAAAGCCAAGGTCAAAATCAAATTTTTACTAAAAATATAGAAGAGCATAAGGAATTAAGTTTGGGGTAGTTTTTATGAATACTAAGGCAAAGTATGGAAAACTTAGAATGGTGAATGCAATAGGTTACCAAAATTACTACAAAAGAGTTCAAAATGTTATAACTAGCTATATTTTGCCTAAGTCATTAACTGAATCTGTTTCAATAGTGCATTTGGTTTGAAAGAAAAGAAAATCATCAAAATTCAAAAGAGAAGAAAGAAAAAGAAGAAGAAAAAAGCAAACCAAAGAAAAAAGTATGCATAAGGGGGTCAGTGAGGAGGGCATTATATGCTACAAAAGTCTTGAAAGTAGTCTCAGTGCAGCTGCACTCAAAGCTCCTGCACCATCAAAATATAGTGCACTTGCACTATAAAAGTTCAGTGCACCTGCACTTCAGAAATGTGATGCACCTGCACTCACTGCATCTGCATCAAGAAAAAGCCACCAAAAGTAAGAATAGTGCATTGACTCAACAGTTCTGAAATACTCATTCAAAGCCATTTGTTGTGCTTAGAGCCTCCCAAGTCTTGGGGATCTTGTTAGTCTAAATCCATATTTTGAAAAATCTTTAACTTGACCAAACGTGATCTAAATTTTTCAAAGGCTAAGAGTAACTTTTTACTTAGTTTTGGAATTGATTGGATCTCAGTGGGGCACACACTCACATAAATGAGTTTTAATAACTTTGGATGTTTGGGAATTCAAAGGCACAAAGACAAAATTTTCTGAAAAATAAAGTTCATAAAAATGCATTATCTGAAAAATCATTTCTTGAAAAGATATGAGCTGATTTGTTTTCTTGATTATAAAAATCTTAATAGTGTTTTCTTTTTGTCATTATTTGAGGACAAGCAATGATTTAAGTTTGGGGGTGTGATAACTCTATTTTATATAGAGTTATTTATGCATCTAAACATAACTAATTTCTTGAAATCAAGTGTAATATGGTTTCAAGATGAATGTCATTCATAATTTAACACTTTGTATATATATATATATATATATTGGTATGTTTGATGTGTTTGTTCAGTGCACCTGCAGTTGATGCACCTGCACCAGGAAAACAACAGTGCATCTGCACTAAATACATTTACAACAGGGTAATTGCACTAAGGTGCATCTGCACCATCCTGCACTAAAGACAGATTACCCAACATTGGAAGCACCTCAATCCATACCAATGCATAAACACCTCAATGGCATCATGCTTAGTCACAAATCACATGGAGGCACATGCCAACATGCAAAAGGAGGCGCCTACAATAGAAGACCATCATGAAGGGTCATTCATAAAGGACACATGGCCTTCCACGATTGGACCTCTCTTTGAGATTGAGTGTTGGACTCAATCTCCTTCATCAAAGTTCTGAAAAGTAACCATGGTTAAACCTCCTTAGGTTAACTTGATCCCCAAGCAAACCCTCACTTGAAGGAAACCTCCAAGGCTATATAAAAGCTTCCACTTCTCACTTGAAGAATATTGTAACATCCCTAGTTCGGTTAATTTCATATAACGAAATTAACTTGTGATTTATCGTCAATTAAATGATAAGTCGAGTCATGGCTAAGTTTATGCCGAGAAAGCAATGTTAAATTGCTCAATTATATGATTTACATGCACTATTCCTTTAATCATAAATTATTGAGTATTACTTGATTAGATTTGAGGTTTAAGTAGAAATTATAGTTTAAAGGGCAAAACAGTCATTTTGCCTAGTGAACGGTTGTAACTAATTGATTATATGTCATAGTCAATTTGTTTGTCAATAAATGAGTTTGTACATTGAGGATTAATTGGGTGCTTAATTGCTAAGTTAGTTAGATAAACAAGACAAGATATGAGTAATAGGGGAGAAATACTAAGTGAGGGTATAATGGACCTTTCCTCACATGACTCCCAGCTGCCCAACACTTAAACTCATACACACTTTCAGAAAAACAGCACACACACACACATGAAGGTTGCTGGAAATCAGAAAACAGAAAAAGAGAAGGAAAGCTTAGAGAGAGAGAGGTGGCGAAGGAGGGAAGAGAGGGGAGGGAGGCCAAATCTTCATGCATGTTTCCTTTTTTCATACCATTCTGATCAGCTCTTCACCCTCTATCTAGTGACACCAAAAGCATCACCTACTTCTTCCCCATTCTCAAAACACTATTTTCGATTTGGAGCTCCATTTTGGAGTGAAGATGAGTTTTCTAGTTGCATATGGCCCAAATAGAGCTCTAGGGGTTGTATGAGTTGCTGCATGTCGAATTGGAGTGATGCTGGGCAAGATTTAGGAGCTACATTTCGATTGAGTAGCTGTTTGGAGAGGTTATAGTAGACGAGTTCGAATTTGAATGGAGTTTAAGGCCTTGGAAATAGGTTTCTCAAAGTACACAGCATTTCTGCACAAAAACAGCTTTCACTACGTTTGGTATTTCCTTTATAAGTCTCTCTGTAAAACTAATATGAAGTCCATTCTTATTTCTTCAGAAACCAGACTTAAAACCCTTCATTTTTCACACAAGAATTACCTGATTTGACTGAGTATTGAGGGAGAACAATTAGTTACAAGTTTTACTTTTGTAACAGTACCGATTTTGAACCAGTCATCGTTATGTAGCCATAACTCCCTGAATACTCATCGAAACAGTGTGGGACTTGAACCCTTTGAAAGGTTTTGGTTAAGAATCGAATTAGTTATGTTTGTTGCAAAACAGCTCACAGATGCTGCCAAACCGATCTTTGGAGTTAGTTGACGCGTTCTAGAAGTTGGGGTTAGATCGGAGTAAAAAGGGGATTACATTTCTGATTTGAGATGAATTTGGGGAAGCTTCAGTAGCTGGACACGTTTGGAGATTCATTCGGGATCGATTTGATGTTCGTGGAAGCGAGAAATTCAAGATGAGGAAAAGTTCGAGTAGACGAGTCGATGTCGAATTCCATTCGTTTGTGGTCGTTTGTGATTTTCATCACAAGAGGTGAGTTCTATACTCTCTTAGGGATTTTATGTCGAAATATTGTTGCATGTTCTGTTTTGTGTTCAGTCGTGCGTTTTCGAGTCAAAAACCGTTTTACGAAAATTACGTTTCTTTGAGAAATTATACGGTCGATTGATAGATAATGTGAATGTTTGAATGAAAATGTGATTGTTTGGACTGATTATGAGACTGCTCTGGACTGGTATTATGTTTGATCGTGTTAGGGTATCGATCGGAATGGATATTGGGATCGAACGAAATGGAAAAATGACTTGAAAATATGTTTTTCTGAAATGTGGTGTTGATGCACGGGTCGTGTGCCATTAGGCACGGACCGTGCGCCACCATCAGTTATTTGTGCGCAAACATTTTAAGATACGCACGGGTCGTGCGTCTTCACCCACGGACCGTGCGCCAGGGTCTGTAACAGGTGCTCTAATTTTTGAAAATGTGCAGGGGTCGTGCGTCTTCACGCACGGACCGTGCGAAAGCTTCTGTTACCCAATTTGAAAACATGCCTTAGGCCATTCCGAACGGTTCCAATTGCATTCTAATTGATCCCAAAACCCTGTATATTGATAAATAAGCCGTAATTCGTGGAAAACACGTAGGTATACATTGAAGTGAGGTGAATTACATTAAACTATGTAAATGAGGTTAGTAATCGTGTGAGATCATGTTAATTGTTAAAGCAGACTAAATGTCCTTTGAGAATATATATATAAATATATATATATATATATATATATATATATATATATATATATATATATATTATATTGTTTATGAGACGGCCCAACGCGGGTGTTTATATATAATTATATAATTTGAGGTTATGTCATGTTTATGGGACGACCCAATGCGGGTGAAATTATATTTATTTATATGATTTGAGGTTTACGGTGACGACCCTAATGTTGAAGTTAGCGTACTAGGGGAGGGGAAGTCATGAGCCCTATGAACCTAGGCCCCTTTGAGGTTTGCCCGCAGTTTATGGTAAGCGGGTTGGGTTCACCGGGAATAGAAAATGGTTCTCGGTGATATACTAAATGAAGTAAAAGAGGACTGCATGTAGTTATCTTATTGGACTACGGACAATATGAGCATATATATATATATATATATATATATATATATATATATATATATGCTATGTTATTGAGGTTTCATGTAGTCGCTTAGTAGGGCTACGAGTTAATGATGCATAATAAACCGCTAGAGTTTTAGTAAGGGGTCTCGATAGGACTCGCTAAGATAATGTTTATCTCACCCTTTATAAATGTGGTTTTTACAGAGAAGCAGGGAAAGGCTAAGGCAAATAGGTATGGCTAGGCGTGACCTATCCGAGGAGATGTCGAAGATTATTTTATTTGCTTATGCTAGTTTTCCATAGTTGTTTCTGTAATTCGATTGTATGACTTATACATTGTTAAAAGTTGTAAATCGTTTCCGCTACTTATGTTTTGGATGTTGAACACTAGGGTCAGGTTTATGAACATGGAACTTAAGTATTTTAAGTAATCCTATGTTAAGCCATGAATATTGAGGTGACTGTTTGATATTAATTATCGAAGTTTTTAGTTGTGTTCAATATCTAGGACAGGAAGTATTCTCTGATGTATGCTAAGTGGTGCACTTTAGCGTTTCTACATGTTAGAAATATTAGGGTGTTACAAATACATTCCATTATAATCCATAATCATCTCCTCTCTTGTATTTTATTTCTTTTCATAGTTTTAAGTTAGTAGTTAGTTTGCAAGAAGGTAAAGAAGGAATTGACGACTTCTCCCTTCACTTCTTCATCAAGTTAGTTAGGTGCAGGAAATCAGTGCATCTGCACTGCTGGGCAAAGTTATGCAAGAGTTCTTCAATCGGTGTAATCTCTGCCATATTGGTATCTCTTGTACTTTCAATTATATCAACATGTTTTATTCCATTTATCTTTGCCTTGCAATGCCTATTATGAGCTAAACCTCTTTGGTTGAGATGTTCTAACCTTATAATGAGCTTTTGAGTAACTTATTGTGCTTTTAAGTGTTATATGCATTTTGGTTCTTGTGTTATACTACATCCATCTTATTTTAAGGTTGATCGCTTAGAATAAGTAGAGTTATATTCACAGACATGGTTTATAACTAGAAATCAAGAACTAATAAGGGTGAGTGTTTTAATGATGGCTTTGTTAACTTGTTTAATGAAGAAAACTTTGTTAAAACCATGTTAAGTCCTAGACATAGGATAACATAGTCCTTAGGGTGATACAGTGGGTACTTTAAAGGCAGGAGTGAACTTATTTAGCAAGCCTAGACATAGGAAGCTTGTAACAAAACTTTGAAGAAAGTAGCTGAAAGGCACATACTGATGCAACCGCACTCAATGCATCTGCACCACATAAAAGCACAAAACTCTCAAAAGTGATTTATTTAGTGAAGACATCTCAACTATCATTCTCAACTGATTTCCTCCATATTTTCTTGCATATTTACATTCTGTTTTCGTAAACATCAATACCCAAAATTTGAGTAGTGTAGCTGCACTAATTTATATCTTCTTAAACATACAAGAGTTAATCCAATCCCTGTGGGTTCGATCTTTTATACTACTTGTTTGTGACTGTGTATACTTGCACATTATATTTTTCACACACCACTTTTTCAACCTCAAGGAAAGTCACAGGCCTAGTTAATGAATCATTCATTTCATTTGTAACACAATTAGGGATGACATGAAGACATTGATCAATACAACTAGGTGTTTCAGCAGAATAAAGATCTACATAAAAATTCTTAATACCATCTATTACTTCATTCTGGCCTTCTAACCAATTCCCACCTGAGTCCTTAATTCTGAAAAGTTTGTTTTCGTCTCTCCTTTAGATTGTTGATGCATGAAAGAACTTTGAATTTTCATCACCATAGTTTAGCCATTTCACCCTTGATCTTTGCCCTCAATACTGCTCTTCTTGTTTCCATAGTCTGTCTATGTCTCTCCTTATCTGTGATACTTCTGTCCAGTTAATCAAGTGAGAGGGTAGGTTGAGGTAATGATGAAGTTTCTGTTTTAGAGCATTTATTTCCTTTGCAGCATTTTTGAAAGTATGAGTGTGCCATTTTTGAAGCCCCGGTTTGCAGTTGTTTACCTTACTATCCCAATTCTGCCAAGGATCCTCATTAGAACTAAGACTCCACCCCGTAGAAACAACCTGTCTGCAGTCACTGTGTTCCTCCCAGGCAGCACCAAGCTCCACCATTGCTTGGTTGCAATCTAATTAACTTCTGCCAAAGACCCCTTCTTGATGTAAAAGTTGGGTTACCATAAATGAATGATATTTCAAAGATGAAACTTGATCTCCTTTCCATTGCTATTGTGTGAATGTAGTTTCTGTTAGATTCCATAATTTGCAGCTCATAGTAATCATTCCAGTAGAGGCAAAGCCCTCCAGCAGTACCTTCAGCCTCCATACAGTAGTAGTGTTGAGATCTGATTCTTCTTCTTACACGTTCAACTCTTTCCTTATGGGCTCTGGTTTCCATAGGGAAGAGAATGGCCGGCTTATGAACTCTAATGAGGTCATTCAGTTCCCTACTAGTCGTGGCCGCCGCCAAGCCACGACAGTTCCAGCTCACACAAGTCATTTGGGTGGTGGTGGCATGCGGTGGCCCGCCTCCTCAGCCTTTGAGTTAGTGTGTCCAATAACAAAGGGTCCAACAGATATTTCAAATTGATGTTTTTCTACACCAACTTCAATTCTGCCCTTTTTTTGTTTGTTGCATTTTCCCCTGTGTATTGTAATCTGTTGCAGTAGACATATCTTGAACATGCTTTCTTTTTTTCAGGACTAGATCCTTTACCATGGTTAAAGCAAGAGCATCCTCATCTTCATTCCTCAAGAAGATTATGGCAGTACTAGACTCAGTCTCTTCTGGTGGATATTCAACAAAGTAGTGGGGAGAAGACTGCTCTATGATTTTAGGTGGCTCTCTCCATTGATTACTCTTCACCAAAGTTGGTTCCTTGTCTGGCCATTTTGTTGATTGCATTACTGATTTAATATTTATTACTTCCTCAACTGTAATTGCAGCGCCCTCATACCTTATGTGATCTTCCGTTGGACTTGGATAATCCCTGGTGATGATTGGTTTGGCCAATCCTATGTCTTCTTTTACAAGCTCCAATTCTTCAAGAGTAGATGGGCCTATGTCATAACTTAGCAAATCAGTGTGTAAGGTAAAACACAATATTTGGAAACAGTAAAATAAAGGTTTGGTTTGCAAGGAAATAAAAAGGAAAACTATATGGTGAAGACCTAGTTGGATTGCTTTTACTAAGTAATTTCTCTTCTGTGTTAGTGCTATAGCATTAGATGCTATAGCATTGAGTGTTGTAGCATATGTTGCGTGCCTTTCGGTCACTTTCCTATGTCTAGGCTTCAAGTAAGTTCACCTTTGTCTATTAAAGATCCCACAGTATTCACTCTATGAACTAAGCCCTCCTATGTCTAGGTTTGGGAAAGGATTGTTCAAAGTGTCCTTAAAACAACCACTCACTCACATCAATCTTTGAGATCAATCCATGAACCATTTCTGAACCCATGAATCTACCTATTTTAGTTGATCAGTCCCAAAACAGGTTTGAAAGAATTAAAATACAAAGATTAAAATGCATACATCATAATATTATATTACTAACACATAAAGATTCATTACAAAGCTTAAGCAATCCAACTACAAGGTGTTTAGCTCATGTTTAGCAATATCAACAACTTACAAATAATGGAGTTCATGTCACCAAAATAGAAAGTAGAAGAAGAATGCGCAAAAGATACACTCCTCCAACTCCTACGCATGAACTGGTGTGCTGACAGTGTTATAGCATGAGCAGAACAGAATCTTCTAATGGATTTGATGATGGATCTTCTATGGATGCAAGAGGACAGCTTATCACTGTATTTTTCCTCTTCTAAACCAGAAAATTTCATGCTGGAAGTCCATGCTGAAGTGCAGAAGTGGAGCTTTCCTTTATAGTTGAGCTTTCCCTCCATTCTTGCAAGTGGATGAAGCAAGTGGACAAGTGAGTCTTTCTTTTCACCAACTAAAGCATGTTGTCTCTTGCAAGTGGACAAGTGGTGTAGAGAAAGTGGTAGGAGGGTGGTTGCATCAGCATGATTTGTGGTAATAGGGAAGTGCTGTCTGGACAGAGTAAGGGTGGCAGCATATCAGATCTGTTTCCAGCTGCTGTTTTCAAGTGGACCCCAGTTCTCCTGCACAGAGTGATGCTATAGCACCTGATGCTATAGCACTTAGACAGAAAACATCAGAAACTTCACAAAGGCACCAATTGTGCCAAATTAATTCCATTTCAGTTCTTGACTCCCTTTTACTTGATTTAACACATATATTCACATAATTCCCAGCCTAAGCATGCAAACTCACAATGATTTAAGAGTAGAAATGCCTAAATAACTCTACAAATGGAGAGTTATCACACCCCCAAAACTTAAACCATTGCTTGTCCCCAAGCAATGACAAAAAGAACAAGTAAATCCGCACAACATTCATGCCAAGACTCTTTAAAACAACACAAGACAGCATACTAAAGTCAGTTCTTCCCTAAGTTACAAATTTTCAAAACATACTCTTGGTTGGGTTAAGATTTCAGATCCACTCACACAAATCATTGTTGTTCACAACATCCAGAGTTACTACTGCCCAAAAGGAGTGTGTGACCTCTAAGCATAGTCTAATTCCCAGCCAGGTTTAGAATTTCACTTAGCTTAGGAGAGAATGACATTCTTTTGAGTGTGTCAAGAAGAGTTCAAAAGAGATAGTAGACTAATAATTTCACATAAGACTTGAGGGGCTTCAAAGCACAACAAAGGGCTTGATTAGGCATTTCAGACAGTGGCCAGTGTACTAAACTAAGAGAAATGAATGGTATTAGTGCTATAGCACGAGGTGCTATAGCATTTGATGCTATGAGTACAGATTTCTGCTTATGTTTGATGACTTTTATGCTATAGCATCCCTTGCTGGACTCCAGTATTATGCTCTCTCTTCTCTTTCTTTTTTTTATTTTTATTTTTTTATGAGCTTTTAGGCACATTCACAGCATTTTTGGTGAGGAGATGCTATAGCACTACATTGCTATACAACTGATGTTACAATTTCTGGCACAACTGAATTACACTGACCTTCCTAAGTCTTCAAGCCTAGCCTTAATATAACCGATGCACCCCCAAACTTAGCTTCTAAAGCTACTCTCAATTTTTATTAAAAACTTGACACATTCTTGGTTAACCAAGACTAACTTCAGCATCAGCTTATTCTTAGCTAACTAAGTTTCTTTTTAAGCTTAGAGTTTGTGTGGGAGCAGCAATAAAATTGGTTATCATTCAAACATGTCTACTTCACATAGTCACTTAATCATCATTAAACTTTTCACCCATTCAAGATGCAAACTTTTTTTTCTGAATAAGGGAATTACTGACTTGACACAAAACAAACATTCAACAGAAAAATAACTAAAGTTCCTCCCCCAAACTTAAAACATGGCAGTGTCCTCACTGCCTTCATGATGAACAAGGGGAATTGGTAAAGCAAAACATCACAGCAAAACATAAATACAATTGGCATGATTCAGAAACAGAATTAAAACTATCACAACTGTTGAGTGCAGGACAGGTGCTATAGCACCCAACAGGTTTATTGAAAGCAATAAATTTAAGAGAGCTAAAGGAAAAAGGGATATGTTTTTTTTTTGGCTAACCTAGTTTTGAGCCTGCTGCTGATCCTGCTAGGCTTCTAGGATGGTTTCTTGACTGTTTTGTTTCTTCTTCCTAGGTTCCTGGGGGGCTTCGTCCTCTGCAGTTGATGCTGTAGCATTAGATGCTATAACAGCAACTTTCTCCTTGTCTGCCTGCACCATCTCAGTACCTTCATCTTCTTGAATCTCAGCCAATCTTTCTCCTAGGTTCTTCCTTTCTGGAGCAAATGATTCTTTTAAACTCTTAGTAGATGCTATAGCATCTCATGCTACCACACCAAGTGCTATAACTTCTTCTGCAACTTATCTCCAAATTTCCTGCACAAACAAAAAGACTTAAAAATAACAAAGGGGTTAGTTACAAAATTGTGGGTTGCCTCCCAGAAGCGCTTGGTTTAAGAGTCCTCAGCCAGACTAAGTCTTGTGGTAGGTATCTCCCTTGGTGCATCAAATTTTGAAAAATAGCTTCTTGCATTGAATCTTTGGCCAATGGAGGCTCTGGTGGAGTAGGAAGGACCCAATCATCTGTTTTGGCCACAACAAAATCAAGTTCCTTCACAGCAGAATCAAGGACCCTTGACCTCTTTTTGGCAACCATTTTTGTTCTTACATCTTTCTTTGGTGCTGCAGCACTGCCTTCTGATACTGATGCTATAGCATCACCTGTGACAGCATTCACTTTTTGTACTTCCATTTTTCTTGATGGTTGCTCTGTGGCAGGTTGAGTTTTCGGTGGATTTTTCTTTTGTAAGGCTGAGATGATTTTTGTTTTGGTGGGGGAAGTTGCTTGGATGATGGGGACTTGTGTGGAGCGGGTTGTTTTGGAAATGAGGAAGATTTTGGGATAAGGTTTGATGGTTTGCCTTGAGGTGGGGATGGATGAAGGTCTGGAATTGTGAGAAGTGGGCTTCTGTGATGGAGAAGGTGTTTTTAGGTGGTGAAAGTGTGGTGGAAAGGTTTTGGGTGGGTGGTGTGGGTGGATGAAAAATGGAGGATCATTCCTTACTTCTCTCTTCTTCTTGCTCACTACACTCTCCTTCATTTTTCTCATCATCACATTTTTTTTTGACTATTTGGACTACATGTTCAACACCTCAGCCACGAGTGTTGTAGCACATGGTGCTACAGCATCAAAATTCTTGCATAATTGACAGCACATACATACCACAAGGCCTCTTATTCATACCTGCAAAATTAAAAACAAAAACACACAGAAAACACAATTAGTCCTAAAAATCTGGGCTGCCTCCCAGTAGCGCTTAATTTATAGTCTTTAGCTAGACTTGATATTCAAAACCCAAGTTAGGGTGGATAATAGGACAAGAAGAAAATATCATCCTTCCGCTTTCTCCCTTTTGTTAGAAATCCCATGTATTTGACATAGGAAAGCAAGTGTTCTCATGCCCCAACCAATAAGCATTTGGGATAGGAGTTCCCCCCCTCCCTTGAAAAAATTAATGCTCATTTTGCGGAGGACTCTTTTTTTCAATTACCAAGAGTTGAGTCTCAATTGTCACATACCTCAACATTGGCTTTTCTTCCTTGTCACCACTATTTTTGAAATTTTCTTGTTCTACAACTACACAATTTTTTTGATTTTGTTCCACTATTTCCAAATGACCACATTCAAGTTCACACTCTACACTCTCTTTTTCTTCCTCATGCTCAACCACCTCTTCAATACAACTTTCTTTTTTTATATGCTCCATAATTGTCATAAGGTGAGCCTCTATATTCTTACATGACACTTGAAAGTTGTCACTAGCCACTTTTATATCCTCAAGAGATTGAGCTACAAATTCGTGGAAGTTGGAGATGGTCTCTTGGAATCCTTCGGTTTGAGCTTGACAACTTGGTTCTTGCTCACACACAAAGTTTCCCATGCCACAATTCAAATTTGGGGTTATCATGGGCATGAAATTTGTCTCATAACAGCCCCTTTCAAAGTTGTCACGCTCCACCTTCATAAATTCAATGGATTGAGCTAAGAGTTCTTTTAAGCTAGAGTTGTCCTCATGTAATCTGATGTGAATTGTTGTTACTAATTCACTCAAAATAACGGATCGTTCCATAATCAAATTGATAACTAGACAATAAAAAGACAAAAGACAAGAAAAGGGAAGAAAATCAAAAAGATGGAAAGACAGGGAATGGATCTATGTGGTGAAGAGAAGCCACATCTTTCATGGAAAGATGATAATCCTCATGTTTGGATCGCCACAAAAACTCTAAGCTCTTGATAAGATCTCAAAGATGGTTCAAGGAAGAACCCTAGAGAGAGCACTTATGCTAATTCCTCTCAAATTAAAAATATGACCAAAGGTTCTTCACAACTTGCAAAGCCACACCTATTTATAAGGGAATAGGTTGTGGACTCACTAAAGTAACAAACATAAACCTAAAAGCCCAAATTCAAGCCCAAACTAGGCCTTACACAACTAGGCTTCTAAGAAAGGGAAATAACATGCCTAAAAATGTTTGGCTTATTACAATTATAAATTCCTAAGAAATATCAACTACAAGAGCATTTAAAAGACAAGGAACAATTTTAGAACATTTGCTGTCATTAAGCAAATTAATCATTTGAGCTTCCAATTGTTCTTTAATTTTCTTTGCTCTTCCTCTTGTTATTGGTCCAAGTGCCAACTCTTGAATCTCTATGCTCTTTGTGTCCATAACATAATCTTTCAGTTTGAGCTTGAGAAGATGGATTTGTCTCATAACAGCCCCCTTCCATGTTCATTCCCATGGGAATCATAATTGAAACATTGTTGTTGAGCATTCAAGTCTTGCATATAGTAAAAACTCCAATGGTCCATGGTATAAAGTGAGATTTTTTTTTCACAAATCACTAAACACAAATAGTGGCACTAAAAGCAACAAAGAGAACATATTACAAACACAAAGCACAATACAAATTAGAGAGAAAAAAATTGTTGAAACACAGAACACACTAAACAACAGAATCTAAACTAACTAAACTTACCAACTAAACAATAGAAATTAACTATCACAGGATCAAGTTGAAATTCTGGTGAATTGAGCCTGTGCATATGCTATAGCATCCTGTGTTGTAGCATCAGAAACAAACACCAGAGTAAAAGCTACACTATTATGCTAAGAATTTCAACAGTAAAATTAATTTCAATCACCGGCAACGGCGCCAAAAACTTGTTATGAATTTTACAAACAGATGCGCAAGTATACGCAGTCGCAACAAGTAATACAGTAGAAATACAGGTCGAACCAACAAGGATTGTATTTAATTTACAGTTGTCATAACTTAGCAAATCAGTGTGTAAGGTAAAACACAATATTTGGAAAAAGTAAAATAAAGGTTTGGTTTGCAAGGAAATAAAAAGGAAAACTATATGGTGAAGACCTAGTTGGATTGCTTTTACTAAGTAATTTATCTTCTGTGTTAGTGCTATAGCATTGAGTGCTGTAGCATATGTTGCGTGCCTTTCGGTCACTTTCACCAAGGTTTCGTAACAAGATCCTATGTCTAGGCTTCAAGTAAGTTCACATTTGTCTATTAAAGAGCCCAATGTATTCACTCTATGAACTAAGCCCTCCTATGTCTAGGTTTGGGCAAGGATTGTTCAAAGTGTCCTTAAAACAACCACTCACTCACATCAATCTTTGAGATCAAATAATGAACCATTTCTGAACTCATGAATCTACCTATTTTAGTTGATCAGTCCCAAAACAGGTTTGAAAGAATTAAAACACAAAGATTAAAATGCATACATCATAATATTATATTACTAACACATAAAGATTCATTACAAAGCTTAAGCAATCCAACTACAAGGTGTTTAGCTCATGTTTGGCAATATCAACAACTTACAAATAATGGAGTTCATGTCACCAAAACAGAAAGTAGAAGAAGAATGCGCAAAAGATACACTCCTCCAACTCCTACGCATGAACTGGTGTGCTGACAGTGCTATAGCATGAGCAGAACAGAATCTTCTATTGGATTTGATGATGGATCTTCCGTGGATGCAAGAGGACAGCTTATCACTGTATTTTTCCTCTTCTAAACCAGAGAATTTCGTGCTGGAAGTCCATGCTGAAGTGCAGAAGTGGAGCTTTCCTTTATAGTTGAGCTTTCCCTCCATTCTGTCAAGTGGATGAAGCAAGTGGACAAGTGGGTCTTTCTTTTCACCAACTAAAGCATGTTGTCTCTTGCAAGTGGACAAGTGGTGTAGAGCAAGTGGTAGGAGGGTGGTTGCATCAGCATGATTTGTGGTAATAGGGACGTGTTGTTTGGACAGAGTAGGGTGGCAGCATATCAGATCTGTTTCCTGCTGCTGTTTTCAAGTGGACCCCAGTTCTGCTGCACAGAGTGATGCTATAGCACCTGATGCTATAGCACTTAGACAGAAAACATCAAAAACTTTACAAAGGCACCAATTGTGCCAAATTAATTCCATTTCAGTTCTTGACTCCCTTTTACTTGATTTAACACATATATTCACATAATTCCTAGCCTAAGCATGCAAACTCACAATGATTTAAGAGTAGAAATGCCTAAATAACTCTACAAATGGAGAGTTATCACCACCTAAGTGGTCGCTGCTGTTTCCCCCTTGGAAGGGGTTTTGTTGTTATTTGCCACAGGTAGGTCCTTCCCAAGTTGAATGCGCACACTTTGCATTAATGTTTCAGCTTCAGTTGCTGCTCTTTGTCGTTTTTGGTTTTCTAACTCCTGCAATCTTTGTTGTCTTGCCAAATTTGTCACAGGGTTTTGCACCACCACCATGCACCACCATCTCCCTCAACACCACCCAAAACCACTACCAAAATCGTCTCTGCCTCTCACCGTCGGCCACCAACAAAGAACCCACTTTCGCACATCCCCCCTTCTCTCTCCTCACCACAAACAGCCGCGTCATCACCACATGAGCACCCTCTCTCTCCTAGCAGTGGCCACCCTAGCCTCGAAACACCATCAACAACCTCCCCCCAAGCACCATCGTAGCCTCACCCTTGCTTCGCAAACCGAACCCCCTCATCGCCAAAACTTTCCCTCACCTCTCCGTTTCTCTCTCCTCTCCTCGCGCCGCCCGCAGCCGCCACAAAACCACCAAATCACCACCCCCCCCAATATCGCACCACCACCCCCAAACATCGCACCCCTCCCAACTTCCACGTCCACCGCAAAAGACCACCACCACGCCTTAACCACCGTCTCTCTCTCCCTTTTGTTGTCTGTTTCGTTTCCCCCCTCCTCAACGCCGCCCCCACTCCCCTCACAGTCACCACCGCACCGTCCCTCCCTCCTTCGCGTCCTTTTCTCCTTCTTCTCTCCATCCCTTTCGTTCTTTCCCTTTCTCTCTCTCTCTCTCTCTCTGGATATCTCATCTCCTCTCCCTCCGTGGAACATGGCTGTACGATTTGAAAACAACTAAGGGTTGGGGTTGTGAGTTGTGGGTATGGCGGTGAGGAGAGGAGGATAAAAGTGAAAACAGTGGGGATGATCGGTTGGTGAGGCGAAAGAAAAGTGAAAACGGCGATGAAAAAGAAGGAGAGAAAAATTAGGGGAGAAATAAGGTGTGATGTGTGACATCCGTGGCTGACGAGGGCGGGGAGTGATCGCCGGTGCCCAAAAAGTTGGCACGGCAAAGAGCGGCTCCTGGCAGCTTCTAGGCGAAGGGACACGTGAATGAACTGAATACACACCGGAATGAGAGGGATCCTGAGGCTGTGCAGGTATGGGACTGTATAGTTGAAGGAAGGCTTAAAAGAGTTGATTTGGACTACCTATACCAACAAGATGCATCTTCTTTTCGGGAGCCCTTCCCATAAGAACTCCATAGTTAAGCGTGCTTGACTTGGAGTAGTAGTGGGATGGGTGACCTTCTGGGAAGTTTCCTAGAAAGCATGCAAGTGAGGACAACGCATGCTGGAAAGACACGTGTTGGTTTGTGGGGGAAGTTGACAGTTCTGAAAGCAGTCTGGGATGTTACAAATGGTATCAGAGCAGCAGACCTCTCTCAGTATGGTGTGGTTCGGGGACGAACCAAGCGGAAGCTGGTGGGCATGTGACATCCGTGGCTGACGAGGGCGGGGAGTGATCGCCGGTGCCCAAAAAGTTGGCACGGCAAAGAGCGGCTCCTGGCAGCTTCTAGGCGAAGGGACACGTGAATGAACTGAATACACACCGGAATGAGAGGGATCCTGAGGCTGTGCAGGTATGGGACTGTATAGTTGAAGGAAGGCTTAAAAGAGTTGATTTGGACTACCTATACCAACAAGATGCATCTTCTTTTCGGGAGCCCTTCCCATAAGAACTCCATAGTTAAGCGTGCTTGACTTGGAGTAGTAGTGGGATGGGTGACCTTCTGGGAAGTTTCCTAGAAAGCATGCAAGTGAGGACAACGCATGCTGGAAAGACACGTGTTGGTTTGTGGGGGAAGTTGACAGTTCTGAAAGCAGTCTGGGATGTTACTTTTTATGTAACAGCCCAGGTCCACCGCAGCGGCCACCCCGGTCCCACTGTTACCTCACGGTCTTCTCTACCCCTCTTGTAGAATTTTTGCCTTCCGTGGGAATCGAACCTTGCACCTGAGGCATAAGTGCAAGTTAAACCCCCTTCCCACTACCAATTGAGCGCGCGCTCAATTGGTAGTGGGAAGGGGGTTTAACTTGCACTTATGCCTCAGGTGCAAGGTTCGATTCCCACGGAAGGCAAAAATTCTACAAGAGGGGTAGAGAAGACCGTGAGGTAACAGTGGGACCGGGGTGGCCACTGCGGTGGACCTGGGCTGTTACATGATGCGCCGCTGAGAAGGAGAATTAGGGTAGAAAATTAGGGTTTTTCGGTTTTGATTTAAACTTTTATACTAGGCATTTTTTTTACGTACCCCTCCGCCCGCCCCATTTTCATTTTTTTCTCTCTTAAGAGACCTACGGACCAGCCCACAAAAAAAATGATGATGGGCTACTGTCTGCACCCCAGTTTTTTTATAGCACGACCCCTTTTACAAAACCCCACCCCACTTTTCCTAATGTAACCCCCCCCTTTTATTTATACCCCTATTTATTTACTTCACCCCCTTTTTTTATTTATACCCCTATTTATTTATTTCACCCCTTTTATTTATACCCCTATATATTTACTTCACCCCTTTTTTTATTTATACCCCTATTCATTTATTTCACCCCCTTTTATTTATACCCCTATTTATTTACTTCACCCCCCCCCCCCTTTGTTTTTTTTACCTATGTCTTCTCAAAATAATTTGCTTTTACAAAAAAAAACCTATAAAAACTATAAAAATGGGTTTGGCTGAGATGTACATCTTGTCAATCCCGGTTTAAGAGACTTTAGCTGTACGGCTTTGATCTTAAACCCCTTTCAAAAAAATTAAAATCAATCAAAACACAAATATTTTTCTAGAAGAACTACGTAGCCTTTGATTCTCCGCTTCGGAGATACGTAGGAGCGGGGCTTCCCCGTCAAGCTAATTTAATTTTTTCCAATAAATAATCATTTTTTTTCTTTAACACCTATTTTCAAAAAAACTAAAAAAGAGCTTGATTGAGATGTACATCTTGTCAACCTCGCAATCCTGGTTTAAGACGCCTGAGTTGTACAGCTTGGTGATCTTAAACCCCTTCAAAAAAATAAAACCAACCAACCAACAAAATTTTCCAAGAAAGAACTACGTGACTCTTGAGTTCCTCATTGCACCCTGAGGATACGTAGGAGCGGAGCTTCCCCGTCAAGTCAAAAATTAAATTTTCTAACTTAGTCTATTATTTATTCCTTTGTAAACCAAATATTGTTTCATTTATGTTGTGGGATGAATAAACTTTCTGAACTTATTGATAATTTGCACAATCAAATTTAAGGTAACTGTCTTAGGATAGATGTATTAGGGGTGTTGTGGAATTTAGTTTTCGCCCTTCCCTATGCATAACCGACTCCCGAATCCAAGCTAGTTTATGCAGACCAATAACTGTAAATGTAGGTTTTTCTCAATTTTTCCTATTAAATAAATTGGGTGGCGACTCCTAAAATCATCAATTTTTGAGCCGTCTACGTCGGGATCACGGTCACGACAATAGTAGTATCTCATGATTTTGAAATGGGACACGTTAGTCCCTCCGTCCATCAAGTGTTAAACACCTCAGCTAATGCCTCATATGTGACACGTTACGTTAATCGCCACGTAATATTAACGACGTGTAATACCTTATTTTGGCCCAAATTGGTCTCTGACTTGACAGTTTCTAATTTTTTTTTTAAAAAAAGACATATTGGTCCATGCACGTTTTGGGAAAAATTAGTTCTTAAATGTCTTCTTCATTAGAGTGGTTTCTGAAAACAAGAAATCATTTAACCTCCAAACGCAGAAGGAGATCGAGGGAGGGAGCAGCAAGGTTAAATCTCTATTTCACCATCACCAAACAACAACATACATGATCCAAACGAAAATAGGTTTCACCTTGCTGCTCCTTCACTCTCCTTTTGCGTTTGGAGATGGTGAAATGGTTTCTTGTTTTTAGAAACCACAATAATGAAGATGTCTAGAGACCAATTCGTCCAAAAACGTGCAGGGACCAATATGTCTTTTTTAAGCTTTAGAATTTGTCAAGTCAGTTGTGTCAAAAAAAATTGTTAGGTCAGGGACCAGTTTGAGCTAAAATAAGGTATTACGCGTCAGTTAACATGACATGTTGGCACATAACGTGCCACGTAGGAGGCATTGGCTGAGGTGTTGAGCACTTACTGGATGGATGGACTAATGTGTCTTGTTTTGAAATTGTGAGAGACTAATGTGTCTCCAAAAAATGTCAGGAACAAAATTGTCTCGCGAGGAAATTGTCAATGACCAAATTGGACCTTTAGTCTTTAAACTAATGGTTGTCAAAAGTGGTTCATGGCGAGGGACTTAGTTGGCCCCTCACCCTAGAAGCCGCCATTTTTCAAAACAACTACTATCAATTTTGGTT
Source organism: Astragalus membranaceus (assembly GCA_039519185.1). Classification (NCBI taxonomy): domain Eukaryota; kingdom Viridiplantae; phylum Streptophyta; class Magnoliopsida; order Fabales; family Fabaceae; genus Astragalus; species Astragalus membranaceus. The sequence continues at coordinate 133,250,920 of CM076850.1, forward strand.
TTTTAGTTTTAGAGACAAGAAAATAAATAAAAAAAAATTGTTTTACAAAACGGGATAACCAAACAAGTTTTTCAGTTTTTAAATTTTTAAAGACTTAAAAAGAGATTTTCAAAACTTAGTAAAACATGTAACAGAAAGTGTATATGGATTTACTGAACTGTTTGCAAACTTTATTAATCAAAGGTATTTATTACAAGGGGGAGTGTGCAATAGCACTTACACACGTAAACAAAGTAAAAGAACATTGGGCTACACATACTGGGCTTATAACAACAGGCCCAAAATGAATACAACAATTACTAACAATCCCTCACTTAATCTGAGATATACAAGACAGATTAAAACCTTAGTTCAATGCATTTAAAGAGCTCATTCCAAGGCACCTTCTGAGCTTGTGGAAGCTGTCATTCTTCACTGGCTTAGTTAACAGATCTGCTAACTGGTCTTCAGTATTACAAAACTGCAGATTGATCAATCCTTCGTTACATAGATTTCTGAGGAAATGAAATCTAACATCAATATGCTTAGTTCTACCATGCATTACAGCATTCTTTGACAGCTTTATGGTGGAGCTGTTATCACATAGGACTGTCAAACACTTGTCTAACTTCAAGCCAAGTTCCTCCAAGATTCTCTTGAGCCAAATCCCTTGGCAAACACAATAAGCAGCTGCCACAAATTCTGCCTCTGTAGTAGAAAGAGTAACAATGGGCTGTTTCTTTGATGACCAAGAGACAGCTCCACCACTCAGCAAGAATATGAATCCAGTTGTGCTTTTCCTATCCTGCAAATCGCCAGCATAGTCACTGTCACAGTAGGCTTGCAGCCTCTGTTTCTGCTCTGTCTTATAAAGGATTCCAAGATCAGCAGTACCTTTCAGATACCTCATTACTCTCTTAGCTGCAATCAGGTGTTTTTCAGCTGGTTTGTCCATGAACCTGCTAATTAAGCTCACTGCATACATAATGTCTGGCCTTGTGGCATTTAGGTACATTAGGCTTCCCACTATCTACTTGAAGAAGGTAGAATCCACACCCTGTTCATTATCAGTTCTGGTCAGCTTGCTTCCAACAGCAACTGGATTGCTAACAGGCTTACTATCCTGCATACTGAATCTGTTTAGAACTTCACCAGTGTATCTTTCCTGAGTTATGAAAATTCCCTTTTCATTTTGAGTCACTTCAACACCTAAGAAGTGTCTCATTTTTCCAAGATCACTCATATCAAAGTGCCTTTTCATGGACTCCTTGAACTCCTTCATCATGGCTGGATTATTTCCTGTATACAACAAATCATCAACATAGAGGCTGACAATTATGATTTCATTTACACTCTTAGTCTTAGTGTAAAGTGTATGCTCATGTGGGCACTTATTAAAGCCTTCATTGCTGAAGTAAGAGTCAATCTTACTGTACCAAGCCCTTGGGGCTTGCTTCAAACCCTAGAGGGCTTTCTTCAGTTGGTACACAAGGTGTTCCTTTCCTCCTTGCACATAACCTTCTGGTTGTTCAACAAAGACCTTCTCATCAAGAATTCCATGTAGAAATGCACTCTTGACATCCAACTGGTACACATTCCACCCTCTTTGAGCTGCCATGGCCAAAATGCATCGAATAGTGTCCCATCTAGCAACTGGTGCAAACACTTCTGAATAGTCAATCCCATACTGCTGAGCATACCCCTTAGCAACCAATCTGGCCTTGTGCTTCTCAATTTGACCTACTTCATTATACTTTGTCTTGTAGATCCATTTTACTCCAATTCTCTTGGCACCTTGAGGCAATTCAACCAATGTCCAAGTATCATTTTTCTCAATTGATGAAATTTCACTGTCCATGGCCATTCTCCACTTTTCATGCTTTACTGCCTCATCATAGCTGATAGGATCAGCAAAGTTTTCAAACACAGCAAAACTAAGAAAGTTCTCTCCTTCCTGCAGCTCATCATCATTCTCAATTTCCCCAAGCATCGCATAATCAGAGTGCCATGCAGGAGGTTTTCTGTTCCTGCCTTCAGTGACTGTATCATGGTCAGATGTGATCTCTGGTTCCTCTGTTTCCTGTGTTGTAGTAATGTCAATGTTGCTTTGAGTGGACTGATCTTCACTATTAACCCCAGTAACCTCAGTGGAGCTTGTTTCTTTGTTTCCACCAGTCTCTTCACCATCAAGAAGACACCCAATGGCTTCAACTTTCTCATTATCCCACTGCCAGTAATTGTTTTCTTCAAACACAACATCCCTGCTTGTCATGATTTTTTTTGCAATGGGGTCAAAAAGTCTATAGGCTTTAGACTCATCACTTACTCCCAAGAAAACACACTTCAAGCTTTTATTGTCAAGCTTCTTCCTGAGAGCATCTGGAATGTGCATATGAGCCACACATCCAAATACTTTGAAGTGAGCAACAGAAGGCTTTACTCCACTCCATGCTTCTTCTGGAGTTATATCCTTGAGAGAGACTGTGGGGCATCTATTAAGCACATAGAAGGACCACCTAACAGCTTCTGGCCAAAACTGTCTAGGTAGTTTTGCTACATTTAACAGAGTTCTCACCATATCCATTACAGTTCTATTTTTCCTCTCTGCCACTCCATTTTGTTGTGGAGTATAGGCAGCAGTAAGTTGCCTTCTAATTCCATTTTTAGCACAGAATTCATTGAAATCATTGGAGTTAAATTCCCCTCCCCTATCAGTTCTAAGGCAACTAATAGCACATTCAGATTCTTTCTCAACCATGACTTTAAATTTCTTAAACACTTCAAAAGCAGTTGACTTTTCAAAAATGAAATACACCCAACCTCTCCTAGTAAAGTCATCTATAAAAGATATAAAATACCTTTTATTGCTGTTTGATTGAGGAGATATGGGCCCACATATGTCAGAGTGTATCAACTCTAGCTTCCTTGAAGCTCTCCACTTACTTTGGTTAGCATGGCACTTCTGTGTTGCTTCCCTTCAAGACATTCAGAGCAAGCCTTTATTGATTCCTTGAGATTTGGCAACCCTTTCACCATTCCTTTCTGGTTCAGTAACATCATTCCTTTGTAGCTGAGATGAACATATCTTTTGTGCCATAATTCAGTCAAGTCTTCATCAATGATTTGAAAGCAAGCTGGTACATCAGATGTTCCAATGACAGTGAACATTCTGTTGCGTGCCATCTTGGAGTTCATTATCAATCCCTTGCTCTTGTGGTACACTTTGCACATATCATCTTCAAATACAACCTTCAAACCCTTCTGTTGCAGTTGTCCAATACTGAGAAGGTTATTTCTCAGTTCTGGAATGAAGTATACTCCAGTGATTACTTGAGTGCGCCCTTCAATTTGCAGCCTAATGCTTCCTTTGCCCATCACATTGAGTTTCATGTTGTTCCCTAGCTTTACAATTTCTTTAAAACTCTCATCCATCTCAAAGAACCAGTCCTTGCAACCACACATGTGGTTGCTGCACCCTGAATCCAGGAACCATATTTCTTCTCTTGATTCTTGCTTTTCATCAACATGAGCCATCAGCAACATTTCCTCTTCATCATCAAAACCAGCATAATTCGCCACTTTCTCTTCAAGATTAGGACATTCATTCTTATAATGTCCCATCTTACCACACTTGTAGCATTCCACATTCTCCTTTGAATTCTGTCTTCCTTTTCCTCTACCAAAGCCCTTTCCTCTGCCTCTGCCTCCACTTCTTGCAGAGCCTAATACATTCAAGGCCTGTTCTTCCTCCTTCTGCTGGCCTTTCATGCGTTGTTCTTCTACTAGCAAGCTCCCTTGCAGGCCATCAATGGACATTGTTTCAGTGTCATTCGATTGCACAATCGAACACACTACATAATTGAATCTTGAGGTCATTGACCTAAGAATCTTTTCTACGACAACAGTTTCACTTATCGTCTCATTCAGAGCTTTCATCTTATTAACGATAGAGAGTGTTCTTGAGAAGTATTCATTTACCGTTTTGTTGTCCTTCATGCACAAACTTTCGAAATCACGCCTCATTGCTTGAAGTTGTGCCTTCTTCACCTTTGATGAACCTTGAAACTTCTGCTTCAGAGAATCCCAAATGTTCTTGGAGGTATCCATCTTCAAAATTGTTTCTAAAATGGTGCGATCGAGAGCTTGGAACAGATAGTTCTTCGCTTTAAAATCCTTCAGCGTTGCTTCATCAACTGTCTTCTTCTGATCTGGCGTCGCGTTCGCTGGTAACTCCGAAATTCCATGTGCAACTATTTCCCAATATTCTTTCGATCTGAGTAGATTCTCCATCAAGATCGCCCAATGATCATAATACCCATCGAATTTCGAAATGGCCGGTTGAACAAACGCTCCGTTCGTGTGTTCCTTCTCCGCCATGGTCGCCGTCGTCTTTCTTCTTCTGAACTGTGGTTCACGATTGCTCCGCAACAGGCCGCGTTCTTGGAGCTCTGATGCCAATTGTAACATAAAGTGTATATGGATTTACTGAACTGTTTGCAAACTTTATTAATCAAAGGTATTTATTACAAGGGGGAGTGTGCAATAGCACTTACACACGTGAACAAAGTAAAAGAACATTGGGCTACACATACTGGGCTTATAACAACAGGCCCAAAATGAATACAACAATTACTAACAAAACGGGCTATATTGCGTAACTCGAGCTCTCCTACACATGTAATTCCTTGAAGACGTCCCAATGCATCTCCTTCGTGCACTAGTAAAATTGACGAGAACCTCATAATTTTAGCTTTCACAAAATTTATTCTTCAATTTTTGTTTGTTCATTGCTGTTTACAAGAATGAGTAGCCATGGCTCTTAAGTGGTAGGATTTAGGAGGGCCAATATGTCAAAAAAATAAAATGCAAATAAAATCACACACAAGTAATGGATCTCTCTCTCTCTCTCTCTCTCTCTCTACCTCCCTCCTTCTGCACTTGGGTTTAGGGTCAAATGGTTTCTAGTTTTCAGAAACCACCGTAATGGAGGTCAATGACCAATTTGTCTCAAAACGTGCAGGGACCAATATGTCCTGTTCTTTTAAAATTCTCGAATTTGTCAACCTAGAGACTAATTTGGGCCTTAGTTAAAAAAACATGAGGTGACACGATGGCAAAGAACAAGACACGTAGGAGGCGTTAGATGAGGTATTAACCATTAAAGTGACAGAGGGACTAAGGTGTCCCGTTTTGAAAATGTGAAGGACTAATGTGTCCCAAAAAAATTGTCGGTACGAATTTGTCCCCAAGAAAATTGTCAATGTCTAATTTGGGCCTTAGTTAAAAAACCATACAAATCATTTCATTATATTCTTATTGTTTTCCTTCTCCCAAAAAAAACGCAGCATCATGTTAAACCCAACTTTTAATTATTCCAATGTTTTTTAAGAAGGTTTCGGGGGGAGTCGACAGATGATGTTGGCGATCCGGTGATTCCGGATTCAGCTGAGAGGTACGCTGAACCGGTTATGACCAAGCAACAAAAGAAGAAATTGAGGCAGAAAAATGGTCTTGCTGTTGGATACAACACTCGGTCCAAAGCTAGCTCAGTCTCTGTCTCGTTTTGATCTGATGTAATTTTTTATAAGCCATTTATTTGGTCTGTTTTTTCCTGCTTTTGGTTGGTTGGTTTTTGGGAGCCTTAGCCTAGGTCTCCCTTTCTCTACTTTTTCTAGTTTATTCTGGCCTTGGGTTTTGGTCTGGTCCCCCCTTGGTTTTATGTATTTCTTTTTCTCTTTTTAATAGATTTTTCTTTGCTTAAAAAAAATGACCACTAATTTATTCGAAAGTTCTTTCTTATCTTATCTTATATATTAAAATCCTTGTTTCTCAATAACCAGTTTGGTGAAATAATAAAAATTTCGGAATAAAATATGTAAGGTGTGATGCTCAGCAGTGTGTTTTGCGGTAGTTTAGCGTTCAAAATTGTTTTTAACTGTTTAAATGTGCAAAGTTTGCTCCTGAATAACCGATTTGTTGAAAGAAATTAATATTTTCGTAATAAAATACGTAAAGTGCGACGTTAAGGAGTATGTTTTGTGGTAGTTTAGCATTCAAAAAAAATTTAACTATTCAAATATGCAAAGTTTGTTCCTCAATAACCGGGTTGGTGAAAAAAATTCGAGACAAAATATGTAAAGCACAATGTTAAGCAGTGTATTTTGGAATACTTTATTGTTCACAAAAAATTTCAAATATTCAAAGTTTTATCCTCCATAACCGGTTTGGTGAAGAAAAAAATTAATTTCGTGACAAAATACATAAAGTGCGATGCTAAGTAGTGTGTTTTTGAATACTTTAGTGTTTGGAAAATATTTTAACTATTCAAAAACTCAAAGTTCATTCCTCAATAACCGGTTTGGTGACAAAAAATAAGTTCGTGACAAAATACGTAAAGTGCAATGCTAAGCAGTGTGTGTTTGAGATACTTTAGCGTTTGGTAAAAAAAATTAACTTCTCAAATACTCAAAGTTCATTCCTCAATAACCGGTTTGGTGACCCTAACCGGTGAAACTCACCCTTTTAAAAAATAAATTTATTATCATATTTCTTCTCTTCATATTTTTTAGGATTTAATTTATAGTTATAATTTAATTTTTATTCACATTTATTCGACTATATATTTTATAAACCAACACCGTTACTATGAATTATGTGTATGGAACAATTTGTCTAGATTATGTTTGTACACACTCTATCTTAGTTCTCAAGTTCGCAATTTAAGAACTACCTAGCTACCTTCAATTTAAACAATGTTTTTTCATGTTGCAATTTAAGAAACAAGTTTTACCTCAACAACAATTCTATATTACCTAGAGTTTTTACCCCGTGCAACAGACGGGTTAAGTCACTGGTCTCTAAAAATTTCATATAACTGACCGTTATTTCTATTACTTTATTCAAATAAACTACCTTCTTCAATTTTGTTTCTTCACATATATTTATAATCGCTATAGAAAAAATTCTATATACCCGCCATCTACATTATAAACTGAGGCACGACATCGCGCATTAGCAACTAACTAAACATAAAATGAGTATAGCAAGATGAGTAAATCACATTTCTCAAGCAAAATAAAAATTACTGGGGACAGGTCTCTCTCTACCCTACATCAATGGAACTTTCTTCTAATAAATCATCAAGCCCCTCTCTCTTTTTTCTTTTTCTTGCCTTTCTTTGTCATCGGTTCTACAGCTACTACAGACTTGAGACTATCACCGTAAGTTTTTTGACACGCTAAGATGACAGAACAAACCTCAGCATCATCTTTTGGAATTTTCTTGAGTATAAAGTCAGCAGATCTGTGACCTCCTGATGCCAAAAGTGCCTGATACATCCTACAATCATGCAAAATAACCAAATAACCATAACTACGAGGTAATGTGAAATAACTATTGAAAAAGGTTTATGGCAAGGGAAGGAAAAAGCTTACAACTCACCTCAAGTAACTCAATACATTGTAAGGAAATCCAGCAACTTCATATTCTCTCCAAATTAAACGAGCATTATTCAAATCTCCCGCATTTGCACAAGCACTTAGAAGAAAATCAAGACACTGCCGTGAAGGAACAACGCCTAGCTCATCCTTAATCGCCCAAAGCAAGTCCAGGCCAAATTGTAAACGCCTGGTATCGGATGTCGCGATTAAACAAAACACCTATACATACATGAACAAAGTTGCCTGTCAGAAAAAAAAAACATGATGGAGAGGGCGAGACATAGTCTAAGTTGGGAGGGAGAACCAGAACTTAACTGCATCAAATAGAACTTCCATTACTGTTTCATCGCTTTCGAACACGTCCTTGAGTTTCTTGAACAGGTCAACAGCATAACTGACCCAAATACATGTAATATGAACACGAACAAATTGCATAATACAATTTCAATACTAACAGATTCAATATAGGAGGAAAAGATAAACCAAACCTTAAATGATTGTTGTGAACACAAAACATGATAACCCTGAAGCAACCATCAACCCAATAGTCTAGATCAGTCAATTCCTCCAGTAGAAGAAGCAACCCCTCCAACTCTCCGCTTAAGTGAACCAACTCTTCCTAAGAGTGTTAGGTGACAAGTAAAAAAGTTGAAGTTGAAAGTGGAAGATATACAGATTACTAACAATAGCATGAAACCTTACAATGAGACTTATAACAGCTTTTGGCTCCAAATTGTGTCCAGCCTTCTTGATCTCCTCGTAGATAAGAAGTGCCTCAGACAATTGCCCGTGCGATGCAAGAGTTGCGACAAGGACACTCTTAACTTCATTTAAGAGCTTTGGTGGTATCTTTGGATCTGAAACTACCTGCAATGGGAACGGGGAACGTAATCTATGAGCTTCACACCAGCAATGAAGGAAGAGGAGATTAATAAGATGCGCTACCCTTTACATTGTCACTCCAGAAGGGGGACTGCAGAAAAGCACATACCTGTTTTGCCTTCTCTAAATTTCCAGAAGCTGCATATGCATTAATAAGTGCCATAAAAATGTGTTTTGTTGGTGGAGCTCCAGACTGCTCCAGTTCTTCATAACACTACAAGAAAATATCCTAATTAGCAACTGAGTTATTGATACACCAAATCTTAAGCTCAGAGTTTCTGTTAACATAGTCTCATTTTTCAATCAATTCATCAAAATTGCATTAATGCAACTACTAGATTATATGCACCAAATGAAAAATTAACAGTAATCGTGTTTATATTTTCTGGCATGAACATAGCCATCAAAAGTGAAATATAGAGCCACTATCACAGAAGTGCATCGTGGATGGTCTTAGGCACTATCCATTTACTGTCATCAAAAAGCATTTTGGTGTAGCTGGAGTTGCGGCTGTGTTTTGCAGTTGCTATCCCGGAAAATTGCTGCCTCTTGCAGGTAAATTGGGCAAGCATGGAACAGGTTCAAGTTATAGAAACCTTGGTAAGGGTAAGAGAACACAAGAGATAATTGATGAACTGCATGTCTCAACTACAACAGAGAGGATGTTAACGAAAAAGAAAACAGGAAACTACGATAAAATCAGAGTATCAACTATACAACGGAGGCTGAATTAATACGTGACTAGAAAGTAATAATTATACAAATCCCAATTGTTGTATTATATTATTTGGTTAGCCTATAAAAAGAATTTAGACAGTATTTGCACGCTTTGCAACTTGTACCTTCTATTTACAGGAAGCAAATAATCTTGAAGACCATGACAATACTCAAGATCAAAGTTACAATAACCATTGGACATGAAGACTTTATTTAGAATTACAAGTTACAACATGACCAAATATAAGTTTGTGCCCAATTTAGAGGGAAGTATTACTATCTTACTATTAAACTCAGCTTACCTTATTTATATCATGTTCAGTTTCACAATTACTAATCAAATAGCTGAAAGTCAGTGAATCGGGTTTTACGTTGGCATCTTGCATCTGTTTGAAGACCTTCAATCCAGCTTGGATGTTTTTCTACAAAAAATTCAGAAAAGTTTAGAAAAGGAATGAGCTATTTGAAACAGATTCCACATATTCATTTAAATAAATTTTTTATTGAATAAGAATTCATAAGAAGAAAGTAGTACATAAAATAATTAAATAAACATTTTACCTAGACCAACCAAAAACGAAATAAGAAAGTTGTTAAATAGAGACGAAGAATAGAGAGACGATATTGGTCACGCAGTTCGGCCAATGTTTGCCTACGTCTGCGACTACAGAGCAGCTGTAGTTCTGTCTTATTAACTGTATATGTTGTTATGTAAAGAGTACAAGCACTAATGAGTTTAAATAGGCTATACTATATGAAAACCTAACGGGTCTGGGCCGAATACACATATAAATAAAACTACTATTTACACCACATCTCAACACTCCCCCTCAAGCCGGAGCGTATAGATTGTAGGCATCCAGCTTGTCACATATGTAAGTTATCATTGGTCTTCGAAGAGCTTTTGTGAAGATGTCTGCCAATTGATCATTAGAACCAACAAATGAAGTAGCAATGTCGCCGGACACAATCTTCTCACGAACAAAGTGACAATCAACTTCAATGTGTTTGGTTCGCTCATGAAAGACTGGATTGGACGCAATATGTAGGGCTGCTTGATTACCACAGATGAGACTCATAGTGCCTATTTTACAAAAACGCAACTCTTGGAGAAGATGTTTTAGCCACGTGAGCTCCTGAGTGGTAAGCGCCATAGCTCGATATTCAGCCTCAGCACTGAATCTGGCAACAACATTTTGCTTTTTACTTTTCCATGAAATTAGATTTCCACCAATAAGAACACAATACCCAGATGTGGACCTTCTATCAAAGGGGTAACCAGCCCAATCAGTATCTGTGTAAGCGACAATATTTGAATCACCTTTATCCGTGTAAACAAGACCTTTTCCAGGAGCTCCCTTGATATACCTCAGGATTCTAACAACGGCATCCCAATGACTGTCACAAGGAGAATTTAGGAATTGACTCACCACACTAACAGCATATGAAATATCTGGCCTCGTCATGGTCAAGCAATTTAACTTTCCAACTAGCCTCCTATATCTTCCTGGATCTGAAAATGGCTCCCCCTGATCTGGTAGGATCTTGACATTAGGATCCATAGGAGAGTCAATTGGCTTGCAATCCAGCATTTTGGTTTCTTCTAAAATATCCAAAGCATACTTTCTCTGGGAAATAGCAATCTCTGCCTTAGAATGAGCTACCTCAATGCCAAGAAAGTAACGTAACTTTCCAAGATCTTTGACCTGAAAGTGGTGGACTAGATGTTGTTTAAGTCCTGCAATCCCATCATGATCATTACCTGTAATGACAATATCATCGACATAGACAACCAGATAAATACATTTGTGAGAGGAGAACTTATAAAAGACAGAGTGGTCAGCTTCACTCCGAATCATGCCATACTCTTGAACAACACTACTGAATCTCCCAAACCATGCTCGAGGGGATTGTTTGAGACCATACAAGGCTTTGTGAAGTCGACAGACATACCCACGACACTCCCCCTGAGCAACAAAACCAGGTGGTTGCTCCAGATAAACTTCTTCTTCTAGATCTCCATGGAGAAACGCATTCTTGATGTCTAGTTGATACAAAGGCCAATGTCGCATTGCAGCCATAGAAAGGAATAGACGAACACAAACCATTTTAGCCACCGGTGAGGAAGTATCACTGTAATCAAGGCCAAAAACCTGAGTATAGCCCTTAGCAACGAGGCGTGCTTTCAGACGATCAATACTCCCGTCTGGACCAACTTTGACAGTATATACCCAACGACACCCAACAATAGATTTACCAGGAGGAGGCGGCACAAGAGTCCATGTCTGGTTAGATTCTAAGGCTGTCATCTCATCAATCATAGCTTGTCTCCAACCTGAATGAGAAAGAGCTTCCTGCGTGGACTTAGGAATGGTGATGGAAGAAATAGCAGAGACAAATGTATAATGCGAAGGTGATAAGCGGTGATAGCTGAGGAAATTATAAATAGGATGAGGATTACGGGTGGAACGTGAACCTTTACGCACTGCAATAGGAGGGTCTTCTGACTCGGGAGGCGGATCTGGAGTAGAAGAGGGAACCGGGGCAGGAGATGAGTCACTAGGATCTTCGGTAGGAGGTGGGTCGACAGGAGGGAGATGAGCACGGCGTTGATAAGTTTGCAAGGGGGGAGGACTAGAAGGACTAGGAATTTCCGTAGGAGATGGGTGATCTATCTGGTCAATGATGGGTGGGAGAGAAACTACCGGGACAAGGTTAGGAATAAGTAATACTTGAGAGACAGACTCAGACTCAATGGGAGATGCAAAGAAGGGAGCATCCTCAAAGAAGGTGACATCAGCAGACATGTAGAAGCGATGTGTGGAGGGACAGTAGCATCGATATCCTTTTTGAACTCTTGAATAGTCAAGGAAGACACACTTAACTGCACGAGCAGACAATTTATCAAGTCCCGGAGTAAGATCATGAATAAAACAAGTGGATCCGAAGACTCGAGGAGAGATACGGAACAAGGGCTCATCGGGAAACAATATGGAATGAGGAACCCTATTCTGGATAGCAGAGGATGACATTCTATTAATCAAGTGCCCTGCAGTGAGGACAGCATCCCCCCAAAACTTCAAAGGAACATTAGCATGAATAAGTAAGGTGCGTGCTGTTTCAATTATATGACGGTTCTTACGTTCAGCAATCCCATTTTGTTGTGGGGTATGGGGACAAGATGATTGATGTATGATGCCATTTTCAACCATAAAAGAATTAAATGATGTAGAAAAATATTCTTTCGCATTATCACTGCGTAAAGTGCGAATAGAACAACCAAATTGATTTTTGATTTCCTTAAAGAAATTTTGAAAAACATCAAGAAGTTCAGATCTATCCTTAAGTAGGTAGATCCACGTACATCTAGAAAATTCATCATTAAAAGTGACAAATATCTATGTCCTACAACTGAAGTGACTCAACTCGGTCCCCATACATCTGAGTGAAGAACATCAAAAGGAGAACGTGCTTGAGACTGAGTACTGCTAGGGAAGGAAGAGCGAACATGTTTCCCAAGCTGACAAGACTCACAATCTAATGACTGCAGATGAGACAAATGAGGAACCATAACTTTGAACTTCTTGAGACTTGGATGACCTAACCGACGATGAAGAAGACTGGGGGACTCTGTAGTAGAAGTGGAGGCAATTGTAGATGAAGGATGGATGGGCTAGAGGTAGTAAAGTCCATGTGACTCATATCCTGTACCAATCGTCCGCTTCGTACTCCGGTCCTGTATAACAAAATAATCATCATCAAAAGTTACAGAACATTTTAGGCTTCGAGTCAGACGACTAACTGAAATTAAATTAAATGGGCAATTGGAAACAAGAAGAACATTGTCAAGGGGTAAGGATGGAAGAGGAGTGGCTTTACCAATGCCACTAGCTTTAACTTTTGATCCGTCGGCAACGGTAATATAATGTGGGGTGTTAGGTTGGGATATTTGGGATAAAAGAGATGGATTACCAACCACGCAATCGAAAGCTCCAGTGTCCATAATCCAGGAGTCAACAGGTGATGATTGAGAGAAACAGACTGTAGAATTACCAGAATGAGCAGCTGTAATTCTACAGTCTGTTGCTGATGATGAAGCCTGGGAAGTCTTATCAGGAATGCCTTATACTCCTCATCAGAAAGAACATTTTGTTTAGTGCTTCTCTGTTCAGAATCATTAACCTGAGTCACATTTGCTGGTTTCTCTGGAAAGCCATGAAGGGAATAACACTTGTCTTCAGTATGACCAAGTTTCTTACAATAAGTGCACTGAGGACGTCCTCTGACACGACCTCCTCGACCACCCCCACGACCACGACCGCGTCCCCCACGACCTGCAAAATTAGAAACAAGAGCAGAAGATTCTATGTTAGTCTGAGATCCATTCCCTCCAGTTCCTTCCAATCCAGGAAGACGTATGAGACGCCTGATAAGATCCTCTGTTGAGGGAATGTCTGATGCAGAAAGAATGTTGCTCCGTACTGACTCATACTTTTGATGGAGACCATGAAGAACATAGATCATACACACGTTATCTAGTTTTTCAAGCATCTTCTTCGGGTCATTGTCGGTCACAAAGAGCTTGAACTCATTTGCTGCTGACTGAGCTTTATTAGCATATGTCATGATGTTATCTTCTGTCATCTGAAGGGTGGCTAAATTATGAATAACACTATAGAGACGCTGGATATCATTAGAATAAACATTCTTAGCCTTCTGCCAAATATCATAACAAGTGGTGTATGAACGATAATGGACCAGCAATGAGGGTTCAATGGATTGCCACAAAAGAGAGACCAATTGACAATCTGCTTGTTCCCAATCTTCACGCAAATCGTTACCAATATCTGTAGAATTCTTAGTGAGGTGATCTAAAAGCCTTTGTCCCATAAACCACATTTTGACAGAGGCAGACCAATTCAAATAATTATCACCATTGAGTTTCTCCGTTGTTATAGAGGGATTGCCGGAGAAAGCATAAGACACGAGACTCTTACCTGTCGATTCAGATTTGTTTTTGTCCTTTTCTGAAGTTGAACTCATCTTTGACAATAATGGGAAGGCTAACCACAATCAGAGAGGAGCAGTAGAAAGGCGTGGTACGGAATCAACAGTAACGGCGTACGGATAGCGCCGCGAGAATGAAAAACGGCCGCCGTACGGATAAACAGTGGCGTTGTACGGATAAAAAGCAACGTCTGTACGGAATGAACAGTAACGTCTGTACGGATAAACGGTTGCGTCTGTACGGATGAAAGGGGCGGTATGACTTTCGTAGCACCTAGGACAGTTGAGGATGAACAACCAACGGGACAGCTAGGGTTCAATAGCGAGACGGCGCGACGGCTAGGTTTTCAGGCCCAGTGATCATAGGCTTTGATACCATGTTAAATAGAGACGAAGAATAGAGAGACGATATTGGTCACGCAGTTCGGCCAATGTTTGCCTACGTCTGCGACTACAGAGCAGCTGTAGTTTCGTCTTATTAACTGTATATGTTGTTATGTAAAGAGTACAAGCACTAATGAGTTTAAATAGGCTATACTATATGAAAACCTAATGGGCCTGGGCCGAATACACATATAAATAAAACTACTATTTACACCACATCTCAACAAAAGTAAATAAAGTAATAAAATAAAAAGAACTCTGCAATCCTTCTGCAGAACCACAATTGAAATGAAAACCCCCTTAATGCATCTTAGAGGATCATAATAATGCTAATGATAATTGAACCATTAAGCCATATTCTTACTAGGATGTGATGTACAGAAACTAATATTATGATTTTGAAGTGAATAATCTAATGGAAAGCGATGTGTTGGGCAAATAACCTTGCCAAATCTCCACAAATATAAGGTGTTAATGTCCACAAGCAGCGGCTAATTTCAGCACTGAGCAAGAGCTTGCAACAGCTACCTGCCAAGATTTAGATGTGATGACCTAAGTAATTTATTTATGACTTGCATCATGTCATATAGAACCCATTCATTTTAGTATGAGTGCATATGGCCGAAAGTTATATTAAGATCATGATCTTATTACTGCCTATGTACAGGAAATTTGTCAGGCATTCCCTGTTATTCAAAAGAATATTATAATTTTTTCTCTACAGGTCCTCACCTGATATAATCAATAATTTTGAGCAATTTGAAGGAAAAAAATCCATCCTCACTATATAGTGATATTTACAGCATGGCTATTTTATTTTGGACGGGTAGAGGGGGAAGAGATGTTTAGTTTCATGTCACAATTGCTTAACTGACTTCTTTTTAAATCATGGTTTGTTTTGATCCAATTCTTATGAATTTCATCTAAATTTTGGCTTCCAACAAAGAAGAAGAATGAAAAGAACGCCATCTTCCTTCACAACAGTATAACTGTAGCATTTAAGGCAATGGATATTTATTCGAGAATCTATTTAGAACAAGCCCTTCCTCAAGTACCAATCAGACAAGATGAGGAAAATGCTCTCAAATCAGATCAAAGCACTGAAAATAGATGACGAGCTTAACCCATGGCAACAAACAGTCCATATCTCCAATTTTCAATGATTATGCTTTCTTTGGCAACGCTTAGCGGATAAGCTCATGGTAAGTGTTTGGTAGCACTAGCTAATAGCATTTTTTCATTAGCGTATAGCGTTTTCCAGACGCTACTTGAAGTAGCGTTTGGAGTTATAGTGTTTCACTTTTTATCTCGTTTTTACCCTTATTAGTTTAATTAAATTCCTCATTAATCCTTCATTAAATGAATATTCTCTCTCATTTTTAAGCATTAATTACAAATGTCCATTTAAGTAATTTTATATTTATAAGCTAATTCAACCGCTAATTTTACCAAACACTTTAAATTTAATCTGCTAGCTTATCCACTAACCGCTACTCACTCGCTATAAGCTAGCTTATCTGCTATCCACTACGTTTTACCAAACAGAGCATTAGTTTGGTATTAAAACAGAAGCTCAGATACCTGAATATACTATTTATATATCCATCTATGTGTAGATCTTGTGTGTATAAGATAAAATATCTATGCAATCTACGACCGAAAGGCCCTAGACATGCATGTCAATAGTCTATTTGAACTTAATATTTGAAATGATAAAAGCTATCGTATATTACATTTGAATTAAAGCAAAGCAGTTTAAAATCTAGTCAGAAATATTTGAAAATCAGAACAAGAACATAGGTATCCTCAATACCCCAGAATGATACCTCACGAAAATACCCGGTCATTATGGCATTGTACATGTGCGTCGTAGGTTTGAAATTCATTTCCCGGAAGTCATCAATCATCTTGTATGCACCTTCAAACTGCATTGCAAAAGTAAATACAGTATCAGTTTGCTGCAAGGCTTTCCTTCAAAGATCAGATTGTAGAAAACTCGAGTATGCAATCATGTAGATCAAATAGGTAAAACTTACATCTCTTAACCTTGTACTAAAGTGTACTAAACACCTGCATATTTCACTGTTTAATTCCAAATGATGGCGACGTATGATGGAATAGATTCGACGGACCTTGATTTTCAGTAAACCAAGGAAATAAAATGAATAAATATCAGTAAAATGGTGAACAAGAAAAAAAGCTTCAATCAAACAGTATCCACAATCAACCAATAAGAACACACCAGAACAAACTTTTATCCTTACAAACATATGCTATGTAGAGAAAATAAAACACCCAACATAATCAACAGAACAACCAACCAATATGGCTCATGCCCAAGAACAAACCAAAATACAACCCACTGAAGAAATCACTGCTGACTCCCATGAACAGCAGAAAAATCAAACCGAAATGATAATAGGCCGATGCTTACTTTTTGCAGTTTAATCACAATCACTCCAGTCTAATTCAATCTTTGAAACTTGTGAATTGATCATTCAAATAGTAGTGAATTGGTAATTGATACCAATTTTTACTGAGAACTATATCTTATCTATCACTCTATTACTTGTATAACTGGTTCATTTTCTGTATCATGGTTCTTTTTTTTTGGTGGATAGGTTAGACAGATATTTGATACATCTCAAACACCGATGCTTCTAGTCCACTAGTTTAAAGGAAAATTTTTATGAAATACTGTGTGGAGAGACTAATGGATTATATATAACAGGAAAAAAAAAAAGGGGATGTTTTATGTAAAATATATCATACCAAAATATAATCATATGTTTTCTCACAGATCTGTAATATGGATTGCAACACCCCAGTAGGCGGCGTAAAGCCTGCTTCACACATTTCATCAACAAAATCAACGGCTACATCCACCTGCACTAAAAGTAAAAAATAAAAATCAAATGGCTAGCCAGAGCCCGGAGGCATATGAAAATAGAAAAAATTATCTCTCAAATCATAAAATAATTGGCACGACAAATCATACTTATTAAAATCTATGGATCCAAATTACAATTATCATAGCAAGTTTAGAATAACTATCAATTATCTTAGTGTTGTCAATTGCAGACAGCAGAAAATAGCTGTAGGTTCAAATTCTTTTATGCTAGAGCGCCCCTATTTGACAATATTGATGGGCATATCGTGGATCATGAACAAAAGCGGTTTGTTCAAATTCCGCCGCTATAGCTGCTATTTGACAACACTGAATTATTTTTGCTAGTTTCGGGAACATTCCACACTTTTACAACTCAATAGCAATTTGTTTAGTTAACTAAACATGTGAGTACAGTTGGAACTAGGAAGGCCCAACTCTCTTTCTTCTTCATGCTACTTTTGCATATATTTCAAGTTAATAAACATTATTTTTTGACTTAAAAAACGAAGCTGTATAGAAATAGTTGTTCAATAGTTAGAAATAGAGAGAATAATGGAAACTGCAGGCCAAACAATTAGAACGGGTTTTGGAGGTATATGGTCTATTTTTGGACATAAAACATGGCATGACTTTATTGGGGGGGGGGGGGGTGCGAGAGGAGCGACCGACCGCACAGAGCCCCTAAATTTTGGGGGCACCAATTTTTTTATATGGTATATATACATATATATTACTATGTGTTAAAATATGTTGTAAATAGTAGTTTTATTTATATATGTATTCGGCCCAGACCCGTTAGGTTTTCTCTATTTAAACTCATTAGTGCTTGTACTCAATACACATATACAATTAATAAGACTGAACTACAGCTGCTCTGTAGTCGCAGACGTAGGCAAAGATTGGCCGAACTGCGTGACCAATATCGTGTTTCCTATTTCAACATGGTATCTAGAGCCTACAGTCAATAGGTCTCAGCAAAGTTCTCAAAAAAACCCTAGCCGTCTCGTAGGTTACAAAAAAAACAACACAAACAGTGGCTGTCTCGCCTAAAGTTCATAGTTGACGACCCTAGGAGCTTCCAGAACCACACCATCAGGACCGCCGTCCCAAGATCGGCCAACCACCGAAGCGCCGCCCCCAGATTCTTTCTCACGCGCTCTCACGCGCGGTTTTTGTCACGACAGCCTCACCGGCGCGTGAGGTCCACGCATCGCCTCCCAGTGCTCCGTTTCACGCGCCGCTTGTCTCAGTCTGCTCGGAATCCTTCGATCTACCTGTTTGGACAACTGTTGGTCAGTGGGTCTCACATTCTCTAGTGGATTTTGCTCGTTTTTGGTCGTTTGGTACTATTTGAAGAGCTTTATTATTATTATTGGTCTGTCTCTGGTATTATTTTGCTCCTTTTTGGGTCGTTTGGTACTGTTTTGCTCGTTTTTGGGTCGTTTGGTACTATTTTGGTCGTTTTTTGTGTGTCTCTGGCAAGTTTTATTATTATTATTATTATTTTTCTCTTGTTTTCAAAGATGAGTTCTATACCAGAAAAAGACCAAAATAAGTCTGGATCTTCAAGTAAGAGTATTGTGTCTTATGTTTTCTCCGGTAATCCTTCTATAACTACTGAGAAACTCAATGGTGATAATTATTTGAACTGGTCTGCATCGGTCAAAATGTGGTTTATGGGACAAAAGACTTTAGATCACCTAACTAAGAATTCTACAGAAATTGGTAAAGATTTGCGTGAAGATTGGGAACAAGCAGATTGTCAATTGGTCTCTCTTTTGTGGCAATCCATTGAACCTTCCTTGCTGGTCCATTATCGCTCATACACCACTTGTTATGATATTTGGCAGAAGGCTAAGAATGTTTAATCTAATGATATCCAACGTCTCTATGGTGTTATTCATAATTTAGCCACTCTTCAGATGACAGAAGACAACATCATGACATATGCTAATAAAGCTCAGTCAGTAGTAAATGAGTTCAAGCTCCTTGTGACCGACAATGACCCGAAGAAGATGCTTGAGAAACTAGATAATGTATGTATGATTTATGTTCTTCATGGTCTCCATCAAAAGTATGAGTCAGTACGGAGCAACATTCTTTCTGCATCAGACATTCCCTCAACAGAGGATCTTATCAGGCGTCTCATACGTCTTCCTGGATTGGAAGGAACTGGAGGAAATGGATCTCAGACTAACATAGAATCTTCTGCTCTTGTTTCTAATTTTGCAGGTCGTGGGGGACGCGGTCGTGGTCGTGGGGGTGGTCGAGGAGGTCGTGTTGGAGGACGAGTGCACTTATTGTAAGAGACTTGGTCCTACTGAAGACAAGTGTTATTCCATTCACGGCTTTCCTGAGAAACCAGTAAATGTGACTCGGGTTAATGATTCTGAACAGAGAAACACTAAACAAAAAGTTCTTTCTGATGAGGAGTATAAGGCATTCCTGCAGTATAAGGCTTCCCAGGTTTCATCATCATCGGCAACGGTTGCTCATTCTGATAATTCTACAGTCTGTTTCTCTCAATCATCACCTGTTGACTCCTGGATTATGGACACTAGAGCTTCCGAATGCGTGGCTGGTAATCCATCTCTTTTATCCAAAATATCCCAACCTAACACCCCACACTATATTACTGTTGCTGACGGATCGAAAGTTAAAGCTAGTGGCATTGGTGAAGCCACTCCTCTTCCATCCTTACCCTTTAACAATGTTCTTCTTGTTCCCAATTGCCCATTTAATTTAATTTCAGTTAGTCGTCTGACTCGAAGTCTCAAATGTTCTGTAACTTTTGATGATGATTATTTTGTTATACAGGACCGGAGTACAAAGCGGACGATTGGTACAGGATGAGTCACATGGACTTTACTACCTCCAGCCCATCCAGCCTTCATCTACAGTTGCTTCCACGTCTACTACAGAGTCTCTAAGTCTTCTTCATCGTCGGTTAGGTCATCCAAGTCTCAAGAAGTTCAAAATTATGGTTCCTCATTTGTCTCACCTGCAGTCATTAGATTGTGAGTCTTGTCAGCTTGGGAAACATGTTCGTTCTTCCTTTCCTAGCAGTACTCAATCACAAGCTCGTTCTCCTTTTGATGTTGCTCACTCAGATGTATGGGGACCAAGTCGAGTCACTTCAGTTGTGGGACATAGATATTTTGTCACTTTTATTGATGAGTTTTCTAGATGTAGGTGGATCTACCTACTTAAGGATAGATCTGAACTTCTCGGTGTTTTTCAAAATTTCTTTAAGAAAATCAAAAATTAATTTGGTTGTTCTATTCGTACTTTACGCAGTGATAATGCGAAAGAGTATTTTTGCTACTTCATTTGTTGGTTCTAATGATCAATTGGCAGACATCTTCACAAAAGCTCTTCGGGGACCAAGGACAACTTACATATGTGACAAGCTGGATGCCTACAATCTATACGCTCCAGCTTGAGGGGGAGTGTTAATATATGTTGTCAATAGTAGTTTTATTTATATATGTATTCGGCCCAGGCCCGTTAGGTTTTCTCTATTTAAACTCATTAGTGCTTGTACTCAATACACATATACAATTAATAAGACAGAACTACAGCTGCTCTGTAGTCGCAGACGTAGGCAAAGATTGGCCAAACTGCGTGACCAATATCGTGTTTTCTATTTCAACACTATGTATATATTAAAATTTAAAAATTATATAATTGATAAACCCATTTTTAAACAAAGTTCAGACAGATAAAAAAGCCTATCAAACTTAATAAATGGACCCACATAAACATATATAATAAAAAAAAGTTAATTGTATTAAAACAATTAATTCAATATATACGACTTATAAAAAATAAGGTACCGCATTCAAATTTCGCACCGGGCACCCAAAATCTAACGCACGGTCCTAGATCCATTTACTCGACGCCGCTTAGTAGAAAAATACGTGTGTTATTGTATAGAAATAGGTGCTACCTATTAATATATATATATATATCATATGTATGTATTTTTCAGCTAATAATAACATAAGAAAACAGTGACTTTTTATATCATTATAAAACTAAAAATAGTTTATCCTAGTTAAAACTTTTCGGTAAACATTGGTACGGTGTAAATATATAATCTGAAGGGAGCATTTATCTTGTTATCATTCTCCTTCTAGGCTTCTAGAGCTAGTTTCCTTCTCATGAACGAGGTTATTGCAACTATTTGATGACCAATAACATGAGAATGAATAAAAGAGATTGTACCTTGCATATGCCACAGCAATACGAAATGAGCCTTTCATACGACGAGGATGAAGGCAAAACTTCCAAAATTTCATGTAAATTCTTGACTTTTGAGATGATATCCTTGGCCTTCAAATAGACAATGCATAAGAAAACAAACAAAGAAAAAAATATTTTCTTTTGACTTATAACATGCAACTACTGGCAAATATTATGCCAAATAAAATGTACCAAAACAGTCCCATTTGCAACAACTTGAAATATTTTGGCAGTGGCTTGCTAAAGAGACCCTCCATTTGATGCATTTTCTTTTATATTCAAAAGCAATTATCCATAAAATATAGGCAAGTTGCAAAAAGAAACGAGCAAACTGGATTCCATACAACATCCATTGTGACTTCAAAATGTAAAACTGGAAGCATAATAACTCTAAGATGATGCAAACTGTAGACAGGCAGAAATGCCTCCTAGTATCACGTTACACGTAACAATAACATCAAGGGCGTTTACCAGCAGCATTCATGAGAAGTTTCTTACCGCTAAATTTGGAATGCTAACAGCATAACTAGCAATGAAGTTTGAAATATTATCCGCATCATGATCTGCATTACATAAGAATCCCTCATTAATACATACAGGGAAAATATTTATAGAAGGCCGTACTTAGGTCTTCTGGAAGATAACAGGTTTTCACCATTCACTATTATTCAAGATAAGTATGGGAAAAGCATTAGTAGGACTTAAGCTGGTGCATTTGCGATAGGCTCATTAATAGGCCCTATCTACATAGAAGGGAAGGCAAAAGAAGCGGAGAGGGGGAATTGAAGAAAGAAAATAAGCTGGAGAACCAACAAGGCTATCGGGTATAGCAGAGAGAAAAGGGACGGGTGGCAGCTAAGCTAATGAATGGGAGGTGATGGAGAAAAACATAACAGAATGGGCACATGGGTATTGGAGGAATGGATATGGGAGCCATGCAGGAAGGGAGAGGGAATGATTATTTAGGGAGGGATGGGTAACCCTAAGGGCATTGGAGAATTTTCAAGTGCTGTGGCCTTTGGGAGCTGAGCAGAGGAGTTGGTTCTTCTCATTTTATTTTCTGTTTAGTTATCTTTCTATTTGATCATCTTGCAAGGAGCACAGCTCCATTTCATCGTCGTTTCCATTTTCCCCACACACATTTCAGATTGTAAGAGGGGAATCATCCTGTTTTCAGAGTGATAATCAATACATTTCTTGTGATAATCAAGTACTTGGTTCCTATCAATTTTCAACCACAATAACACTCTGAAATAGGATATAAATTTTTAAAGTATATCAGATCAGACTCTATTTAGAGGTTAGAATTGAGCTTAGCATTGGAATAGAGCTTCTAATGACAAATATTGACCAAGGCATAGCATTTAGTATTAGTAATCTGCTTCCGCATGACCATTCCTAGAAATTATAAAATTACTGACTTAAACCTCACACAATTCCCTAAATATTCTGATTCCAAAGGAAAAAACATTAGAAGTTTGCCTCTCTTGCAGTGTTGTCAAATGGCGGTTATGGCGGCGCCATGGCGGAATGGCGTGGCGGATTTCCAGTTGGGCGCCATCAAATGGCGGTTACATGGCGGAGTTCAAATGGCGGGGTTATGGCGGCCGCCACGGCTGTAGCGGCCATGGCGCCGTGGCGGAAAAAGCGGACAAAGCGGCCAAAATTAGTTTTTTTTTTGTGTTTTTGTGTCTGGGTCGCGTGACCCGACCCGAAATCAGGCCCAATGTTAAAAAAACCCAATTTTAAACCCCCTCTCTCTAATGGTCTTATTCATTTTCTTCTCATTTCACGATGCTTTCTCTCATTTCATGATTCCATCATTTCTTCTCATCTCATCTCACCGCACCACCACCTGCGACCGGCGACCACTGCACCACCACCGGCGACCACCAGTGACCACCATCACTCTTCTCTGAAACTGCAAGTCTGCAACAACTGCTCTGTTTTTTTTAAAAACAAATTCTTTTCTTCTGCTCACGTTTTCCCTTTGCTTCTATATATATATATATATATATATATATATATATATATATATATATATATATATATATATATATATATAAAGATATATAAATATAAATATAAACAAATTATTTTCTTCTGCACATGTTTTTCCTCTGTTTCTATATATATATTGTTCTATGCTGCATAGGTGTTCCGTGGTCTATTCTTTTTCTATTCTGTTTCTATATAAAAGTATATATTCTGTTCTGTATAAATATATACTCTTCAGCAAGCTTTACTATTCAGTTTATGAAGCTTTAATATGTTCCATTCTTTTATTTTGTTCTCTTTTTTAATCTTCTATATTGTTTTTTCATTACTTTTTATAGTTTTGTTGTCATTTTGATGTCTTAATCTTAATTAGAAGTGGTTCTTAGTTGTTTATGACAATTTGATGAGACTAATGATATTTTCTACCAATTAAGTCTATGGTTTTTGACATTTATTGATAGGCTTTTGGATTATTTTGTTTTTTGTAGTTGTTTTTAAGTATATTAGAACATATATTTTTTAGTTTTTTTTTTAAAAAATTGGTCCGCCATAGCGTCCGCCATATGCCGTTACGCCATCCGCCATATGTTTATGGCGGATTTTTGGGTCGCCGCCATAAACCGCCATCCGCCATTAACAACACTGCTCTCTTGTCCATCTCTCATCATTTCTTTAAGGGATTTGAAGCTCCAAATGTCACTCATGACAGCAAAAGTTTGATATTGGGTAAAGCCAAATAACTGCTCCGGCTACTAAGTCCAGTGCACTGCAGATATACACTTCCATTTCATCTTGACTTTGTTTTCTCTCTTGATTCTTCTTTCTAGCCGATTCACAAACTTGCATTAATCTCTTCTAAGTTGTAAATCGATTACTTTTTGGCTATTGGGCATATTGTTTATCCCCCTGCCCACTCCTTATCATTTCGACCCTACTCATTCCCAATTTCCCACATCTTTCTACCTTACCTCCCCTCCAGGCGCTCCCTCTGTTCCCTACCCTAACAACATTCAGAAACGCTTTTTCACTCCACCACTCTTTTATGAATTTTAGTCTGGACTCTGGACTGCATTGTTGTTGTTGAGTACTGGGATTCCATCTTTCCTCCTCTTCTTCCCCAAATTCAAGGATTTTCAGTCCTAAGTAGTTATGGTGTAATTGGAAACTCTTATGACCAAGTTTAAGCATATGTTCCAGAAACGGGAAATGGAGGGTTTTAATGAGAGTTTCTTAGGATATACAGGGATACAGTTGTTTTAATGTTTTGGTATATCTCAGTTGAGAAAAAAACACTGATCAATAATCAAATGTTTTTACAACATCTTGGCATCAGGTTCTTACTGTTTGGTTACCACATTTGAGATAATAAATGAAAAAGTTGATAAATGGAAGAACAGGGGGAAAAAAGCTTCTTGTCATCATGAATCATGATCAATAAAAATAATGCATTTCTAAAAAATAAAAATTAAAAGAATTATTTTTTCTGAAGTTTCTAAGCTCTGAAAAATGAAACTTATATAAGTGTGATTGTATTTTAACTCTTATTGTGTAGCCCCAAACACAGAATTCGAGAGATAAAAGAAGGACAAAAGAAGGACGTATATAAAACGATATATTTTCTTTTCTAAAACATACAGTGCACCACCTCTATTACCATCTACAGAAGTGCTTAGATAAGAAAAATAAGATCATAATCATACCACATGCTCTCAAATCCAAAAGTAAATTCTCCGCATCAGATTCCAGCAGTAGCCTTCCCAATGATCGGAATATATGTACTATAGACTCTGCAGATCTTAGCTTTATTATGTCTATATTTTTCAACACATCCAAAATCTGCGTCTTGCGATCACTTTCACAAAGAGCCAACAAGTAGCTTTCTGCATCAAGACAGAATCCAGCTATGTTTTCAGTACCGCATAAAAAAATTCTATTACAATTGGACATCATGATATAGAACAAGCAGAATTGTGTTAATAATTATGTTATGTTACCACGTGAACAGATTTTGAATTTCTGTTACTGAAGAGTTTGATGCCAGCAAAGTACTCAGAATACAATCCAGTATGAATTACATTTTCTTATCATCTTTTTAATATATGTGAAATAAGGAAAAGATTGTAATTGCACTAAAATGGCATAAAACAATCAAAAATCTGGTGTATTTATTTGTTTAGAAGTTAGAACGTGTGTCACTAAGTATTCCCAATAAGATAAACAGTAGCCACATCAAATGAAGAAGAATGTGTCATGAAAAGCACCATTCATAGGTGTAGAAAAATAAATCAACTTGTGGATTTCTAAAAAGTTTATGTTACTGCTAAAATCATGCACTGGATGTAAAAAATATTATAAAATGAACGGAAATGAAAAACAGATTCACCAACCTCGTAAAGCAGCAGTGTCTTGACTATCTACAACTGTAATATACTCACAAATATCCCGGATCATTTCCTCATTATTAACCCTTATCCACAGCATCATTTCATAGTAACCCAATCGTGAAATTGAACGAGGATTATCAGCTTTGATAACATCATAAAAGAGTTGAAATTCTTGAACCAAACCCATATCAATTATATACTGAAGAACTGGGCGATACGCTTGCTCTTGTAGCTGAAATCCACACTCCCTCATTAATCTGAAAAGGTGAAAAGCCTTACTCATTTCTTCTATAGCAACGTATTCATCAGAAGTTTCCCTAGCCTTCTTTATGCATACTTTGATCAACGTGTTGTACTCTTTCAGGCCTGTTTCTCGACCCAAGTGACCAAACATGTTAACAGTAGCAGTTGTTCCTAGTTTACTTGCACACATTTTAAGTAATTTATCAAACCGATCATTGATTGTGTATTTGAAAATCCATTTCTGTTTCCTCTCACGAGCCCTCTCCTTCCGTGTAAGGGAAGCTTCACCATGAGAAAGATCAGCAATCAATGGCATCACGAGTACTTTTTTCCCTTTTTCTTCATTATCAATTTCCCTAGAAGCAAGTTTTTCAGCCGGAGGAGCTACAGAAAGAAACACCACTAATAAGACAACAAAAAAAACCAAAAGGACAATTGAATTCCCTACTTAATTGCTTTCCTCATCATCCTAGAGTAAAATACATGGCTTGCACTCTCACAGTAAATTTCACAAACACTTACTGTACAATAAGGAAGAAAGCTGTGTAGTGGCGTCACATCCATCACTCGAATCCTCTGCACCAAAGGGTTGAAAAAACGAGATTATCAGACACTCAAACAGTCCAATAACAAAGAAAATAAACAAAACAACGCTATTAACAAAAACTCATTAACGCAATAAATGTGAGGCATAAAACTTGGCAGAAATGACAAAGAGGGTAGGGATAAAAATTGAAACTTTATATGTTTATAAGCAATGGGGATAGGTAGCTTTGGGTACCTGAGGAAGAGTCGGTATTTACTTCGAGGGGTGGGAGTTTTAAGTCGGAATCGAGATGGTGTTGGGGTTCAGAAGAAAGTGGTGTTCTTAAAGAGGAAACGTGTTTTTTAGGTTTGTTGTGTAAATGTAGACGGAAAAAAGAGCTGAGAGTGCATAGTTTTCTGACGGTGGGGGCACGCATCTAAGCTATGCAAATGCAACGAGTTGAAGAAGATGAATTTGTTTGCTTCAAAATAACGGAATTGTTGTGCGTTTTCTGAATGCGGTTTTTCGAGTTGCGAAATGTTAAGTGGGAAATGGAATGTATGAGACGAGTGAAGAGAATAGAGAGTGTGCTGCGCCAAACTACTGCAAAATGAAGGATGAACGTGAAACATGGAGAAGAAAGGGCATACAAAATGAGTGCATGCTGCATAATGAACTAAGTTAAATTATCAAAATCCAATTACAATTAATCTTGTCAAAAAAAATTACAATTAATTTTGTTTTAATAAATAATTAATCTAATCATTTTTTTTACAATAATTTTATCTAGGCTTAAATATCACTTACCCCCTGCAAATATCACGTTTATCCATTTACCCCCTGCAAAAAAAAAGTTTTAAAACAAACCTCGCAAATAAAAAGTGTTTGCAGTTAGGTCCCTGCTGTTAAATTTTGTTAACATCGTTAACTTACGCTGAGTTGGCACGAAACGTGGCAGTACACGTGTATTGATCACTCTCACCTCACCTCACTCTGCCATCACTTTCTTCTGAACTCTGAACACTGCCATCACTCTCCTCTGAACTCTCACCTCATCACTCTCAGATCACTCTCTCAGCTCACTCTCAACAGTGTCACCTCTCTCTCACCTCACCTTCATATCTCTGTGACGATGGCGAAAGTATTTGATGAAGACGATTGAAACATTGGGGAAGACGAAGGTAAAGGAACTAAGGACGAAGACGAAGATTAGTAGCTGGTGTTGACGAAGAGAAGGGGTTGACGAAGAGAATAGAGCTCAGGTTTGCACATGCAGTAATCATTGCACTTTTCAGAGTTTAATATAGAAATATGTTGGGTTTTGTGTTGACCATTGTGTATTACATGGGCGAATATGTTGGGTGTAGTGTTGTTATTGTGTTAATGTCTACTTTAGGTCTATAATGTAAGGTTGAAATGTCTAATTTAGCCCTTTTGTTCTATTTTTAGAGTGTTGGCTTTTACTGTTGTGTTTCATTACGGTGGGAAGTTTGTTCAGAATTTGATACTTGAGTATGAAGGGGGGCGATGAGTCATCAGTGGCAGGTCTAGATGTTGATAAATGGTCATACTTTGAAGCTGTTGGTATCTTGAAGGATTTAGGGTTTCAATCTGGTAGTTATAGACTATGGTGGAAAGGTAAGGAAGATGAATTGGTTAAGAGATTGTTGTCTGATGAGGATGCATTACAAATAGCTGAGTATGCATTGAAGAATAAAGTTGATGCTCATATCTACACTGAGCACTTTGAGCAACATAGCTATTCAACTGATGCAAATGAAGGAACTCAAGGGACTGAGGCAGTCAATAAAGGGGAAGAAAGTGAGAGGGAAGAAAGTGAAGATGGACTTAAGGGTATTCATATGGATGACAGTGAGGAAGAGAGAACAATGGGCAAAGATGATGGCTTTGGACATGAAGAGGAAGATCATACACCACCTACAGCTCCATCACCATCAATTTTATCATCAGGTGGATCAAGAATTGTCATAAATGGCACCCCTTACAGAGTAAAAGCTAGGGCAAACAGAACACCAAATAAGAGTAATCGTGCAAGTACTAGTGCCAATGTTCAGGATGTGGGTGAACTAGATGCTGGCTACATGACTGAGGAGTTGGGCAGTAGTGACCCAGATGAAGAAAATGATGCCAGAAGGTGCCATCCAAAATATGAGAGATTTAGGCCAGAGGAGCTTGACAAAAATTACAAGTTTAAGGTTGGTTTAGAATTTGGTAGTCTTGATGAATTTAGAGATGCAATTAGAGAGTGGACAATATTAAACGGGAGGGAGATAAACTTTGTCAAAAATGAGTGTAAAAGGGTGAGGGTAGAATGTAAGGTCAAATGTGGTTTTAAGGCACTTGTTAGTAAGGTGGGGTATAAACAAACTTTTAGAATGAAAACTTGGGTGGGGGCCCACACATGTGCTAGGGTCTTAAATAATAGAAATGTCAGGTTAAAGTGGGTGGCCAAAACAGTGGCCAAAAGGTTAAAAACTACTGACAGTGTAAAGGTGAAAGACATAATGTCTGAAATTAGGGCAACGTACAAGGCTGGAATAACATTTGGTAGAGCTTAGAGGGCTAAAAGAATGGCACAACAATTAGTGAAGGTGATGCAGAAAATCAATATTCTCTGTTATGGAGGTATGCAGCAGAATTGCAGAGGGTAAATGCTGGTAATACATGCAAGATTAAGCTACTCAGACCAATAACAACACTACAGCCAAGGTTTGGGTCATTTTATTTCTGCTTTGATGGGTGCAAGAAGGGGTTCCTGATGGGTTGTAGGCCATTTATTTGTGTAGATGGCTGTCACCTAAAGACCAAATTTGGTGGACAGCTTCTAGTAGCTGTTGGGAGAGATCCAAATGATGAATATTTCCCACTAGCTTTTGGGGTTATTGAAACAGAAACCAAGGAGTCCTGGAGATGGTTTCTGACCTTGTTGGTGGAGGACATAGGTCAAGATAAGAGATGAGTCTTTATTTCAGACCAACAGAAGGTAAGGTTTTCTATTTATTGACCTTTTAATGTTATGTATTTAATGGATCTTGTCTAACCTTTTAACAATTTTGTTTATGCTTAGGGTTTGATACAAGTGTTTGAGGAGATGGGATTGGAACATAGGTTATGTGTTATGCATTTGTATGCAAACTGCAAGAAGAAGTTTGGTGGGGGGACTATCATTAGGGACCTCATGATGGGGGCATCAAAGGCAACATATTACCAAGCATGGGAGAAAAAGATGAATGAGCTGAAGAAGGTTGATGCTAAGTGTTGGGAGTGGCTTATGGGTGTACCTACTAAATTTTGGTGTAAGCATGCTTTCTCTTTTTACCCTAAGTGTGATGTTGTTATGAACAATTTGGCTGAGGCTTTCAATAGTACAATACTAAGTGCTAGAGATAAGCCTATTCTCAGCATGTGTGAGTGGATTAGGGATTATTTAATGGTAGGTTTGCTAAGCGGGGTAGAAAACTTCTTAGATGGCTACATAGAGTTATGCCTAAGCCTAGGCAGAGGTTGGATAGAGAGGTTGAGGCAAGTGGAAATTGGTTGGCTACATGGTTTGGACCGAAGCTTGAGATCCAGGTCATTCACGCATTTGGTACTAGGGCTTTTATTGTTGACCTGGGGGAATTGACATGCAGTTGTGGTTTTTGGCAATTAGTTGGTATTCCCTACAAACATGCATGTGCTGTCATAGCCTATAGAGAACAAAAATCTGAGGATTATGTGGATTCATGCTATACTAGATTTAGTTATGAACTTGCATATCGTAATGGTATTAGTGCGATAAATGGCCAAGATATGTGGCCAAATGTGGAAGTGGATCATATGCTGCCACCACAGTACAAAAGATGCCCTGGTAGACCTAAGAAACTAAGGAGGAGGCAACCTGATGAGGAGCAGCAACGTCATGCTAAAAAGCTTAAAAGGAGTGGAACCTCATATAAATGCACAAACGATGACCAATTTGGTCACAATAGCAGAGGATGCAAGAGCACAACAATCAATCCAGATGCACAAAAGAGGAAGGTAATGTCAATGTTTCTGCATAACTGATTTATGAAATGAAATTTAAAACAGTTGTGAATTTAAATGTTGCTATTGTTGATTGTAGAGAAAACCAAGGAAGGTTTCTGTCAATGGTTCTGCAATAGATCCAAATGTCTCTGCAACTGATCCAATTGTCCCTGCAACAGATCCAAATGTCTCTGCAACAGATTCAATTGTTCCTGCAACAGATCCAAATGTCTCTGCAACAGATCCAATTGTCCTTACAACAGATCCAAATGTCTCTGCAACAGATCCAATTGTTCCTGCAACTGATCCAAATGTTGCAAGTTCTTGTGGTTCATTGAATGCTGCTCCAATGTTCCTGCAACTGATCCAAATGTCCCTGCAACAGATCCAAATGTTGCAAGTGATGCTGGTTCATTGAATGCTGCTCCAAATGTCCCTGCAACAGATCCAAATGTTGTTGTAATTCCATTGAATGCTGTTGTACATGGTTCAACTGCTGCAAATCGAATTGGTAAAATTAAAGTAACAAGAAAATTGTTCTGAAATGTTCAAAGGACTAGGTTTAGTACAAGGGTGAAGAGGACTGTACTACGTCCTACTGGTCCTGGTACTGGCCCAAATAAGCCACTGCTTGTTGAGGATGATGAAGGGAGCAACAACTAGGACCTGATGATGAAGTGAAGAATGAAGAATGAAGACTTTATGTATTTTAGCCCTTTAGTAGTTAATGTACTTAGGAAGACTATGTTATGTACTTGGGAAATGATACCTCATTTTGGTCCAACTTGTTATGGTGCCACTTGTTTTGGAAACTTGTTATTGTTGTGTCTGTTTTGGAACATGTTCAAGTTATTTTCAATGAATCAAATATGGTACTTTTATGCCAATATACTTAATAAGAAACTACATTCATAATTAAAGATGAGCTTACATACGTAATTAATGGATTGGTTACTAACAGTTTTCCTAAACCCATCCAATTAAAATAGAGCTTACAACATTGATAGTCAGTCATACTAACAGTTTTCCTACTTTTTAACCATGTCAAATTTCTGATAAACTAACACCACTCACCAAAACTACGAATGCGTGCATCCACCTCATCTTCTTCCTCTCATCACACAACTTCAGCTTCAGTTTAGCAATTTTCTTTGACTCCCATTCTTTGGAAATTTGACCACATTTGCATTGACAAACTCTTTGTGTTGCTTCTGAAACTGACAAATCTTCATTTCCTTCTGAAACTGACACCATCCTCATGGTTTCAAAATCTAGCTCATCACCCCAGACAAACAAATCACAGGTTGCTGCCTCCTGCAAAGAACAAAAAAAACAGAAACATAAACATAAACAAGGGGGTACAGTGAAGACGAGAAAAATTAAAATCAACAATCATACATACCCCAGAATTTTTACACTTTCAGAATCTTCTTCCACAGTTTACACAGTGTTGGCAATCCATATACGCATCGCAACTCCACACCCACAAACAGGGAGTAACCCTTGCCTTAATGCAGCATTGGAAGAGGCGTTGCTTCTTGCCATTGGAGAGCTCAAACAATAGAAAGAAGAAGAAGGGAGAATAAATTAGAAGAGGAGTTTCAGAGAAGAAGTAGAGAAGACGCAGGAATTTTTGGGGGAACAAGAAGAAGGGAAGAAGACACATATTCAGAGGAAGAGGAATGATGTTGATGATGATGATGATGATGATGATGATGATGATATAAGCCCTAGGAAGAGGAAGAGGAATGACGCAGATTCAGAGGAAGAGGAAGAGGAAGAGGAAGAGGAATGATGTTGATGATGATATAAGCCCTAAGAATACACGTGTACTGCTACGTTTCGTGCCAACTCAGCATAAGTTAACACTGTTAACAAAATTTAACAGTAGGGACCTAACTGCAAACACTTTGTATTTGCGAGGTTTGTTTTAAAACTTTTTTTTGCAGGGGGGTAAATGGATAAACGTGATATTTGCAGGGGGTAAGTGATATTTAAGCCTTTTATCTAATCTTATTCAACAAGTTTTTATATTTTTTTATGCTAAGTGTGGCACCTCTCTCTATATGGATTCAAATATTCAAGGTAATATCGAACACTAAATGTGGACATTTCTTCGAGCATATATGAATTTTGGTTAGTCACGTTTGAAAGATTAACTTCTTTCATTTAACTCAACCTCATTAGCAGTGGCGGACCTGGCATGTATCCAGGGGGTTCAGTTGAACCCCCTGGAATTTTTTTTGTGCACTAAACACCCTATATAAATATGCTAAATCTCTTGAAATTTTAATTTTGACACCCCTGAAAATTTGAAATTGTACTAGTGGACCAAATTTTGCACCAATTTGACACCAGCCTTAAAAAATTTGACACCCCTGACCCTGGGGTCCTGGGTCCGCCACTGCTCATTAGTTAATTTTAATGAACAATTTACTTTAAAAAATTGTTTTTAAATGGGTTTAATGGATTTATTTAAGTGATTATTGAAGATTTTCGAGCAAAATATCAAGTTATTATTTAGGAGTCATTATGAAAAGTTTGTTGAAATAAGTGAAAATTATTTGTAAACAAAAGTTTGAGATAAGACAACAAGGAAATCAAGGAAAGCCTCAAAGATCAAAAAGTACTTACACGTATACTTATCTGAGGTCTCATTTTAAACAAATTTAATATTTTTTAAGAAATTAGGAACTACAAAAATATAGTTTTCATTGTTTCTAGAAATGCATTTTCCGATGTTTTGGAGTATTGCTCAATTTTCTCTCTACTCTTCTTCTTTTTTCTTGCTCACCTATCGAAAGGGGGTGGTTCTAGCTCAGTTTTTGACCCAGAATCAACCTCTACATTGTTTGTTTCCCGGCCTTTTATCTAAAAAAATGGTTATCATATAGAGCTACCTTTTATTTTTATTTTATTTTTTTATTCGTCGTCTGAGCGCTATTATTCTTGTTTGTGATCTTGGTGCAGCGTGTTCATTTGGTTCAGTTCGACAGGTCAACTTCGATTAATTCAGATTCAACTAATGACCAGGGTCTCAAAGTTACAGATTCGGAAGCATGTGTACTCTAGTGACTTTTATTTTGTCACATTTGTAGGCATTTTGTCGTTTTACGCTATTAACTTGGGTGTTGTGAGTTTGTTTGCAGATTCATCCTTTATGTTTTTAACAATACTGAATTTGTATTATTATTGATGTAATCTCTCGATTTGAATGAATAAATATCATTTTTTAGTCAAAAACAAAAATATATTTAAAAAGTAATTAGGCCTTAGGTTGTCACAACCAAAAGTTGTCAACCTGATAGGCATTGGCTTGGTTGAGGGAAACCACCATAGCCATGGCGATAACCAGTCTTCATATGCTATTGTCGGACTCGAAGTGGGTGATTTATTCATAGACAAAATTTACTCTTGAACGAGTATTATATCCAACGATTAACTTCTTATTTTGCCTAAATTTCTTCTTTTGGGTCTTGGACACAACTATTTCTCTCCTCTTTCTTCCCAAGTTAGGAGAGAAAGGTTATTTTGTGGGATCCACATGTTTTTAGTCTCTCTCATATTTCTTCTCTATACCAAACAATGTAACTTAGCCTTTTCTTTTAAACTAGTAGAATACTCGTGCATGATACCGTCGTGTTCTTTATATTTTTTGACTAAGTTAGAAATTAGTTAGCCTGAATATATAAAACACAAATAAATATTAAAAACTAAAAATATAAAAATATCCTTCTAAGCTATTTTCACCTCAATTTCACTTTGTACCATATGTTCCAAATAAAACCCAATTGTATTATGAGTTTGTACTCATAGACACTGAGTCGGTCGCTATCAAACACTACAAAGATAAGTGATAATTGGTTTTTACTTCTGTTGGATTGTTAGTCTTTCTTAGAATGTGGTTAAAGCCTAACTCAACCCCACAAAATCGACTTATAAGGTGAGGGATGCCTCCCACTTATAAACTCCTTTTCAGGCCATATGACATCCGATGTGGGACTCTTAACACACCCCCTCACGCCCAGGACTAGACAACTGGAGCGTGACCCGAGTGGCCCGATAGCGGGTGGCCAACGGATCTTGAATTGGCTTTGATACCATCTTAGAATGTGGTTAAGGCCTAACTCAACCCCACAAAACCGGCTTGTAAGGTGAGGGAATGCCTCCCACTTATAAACTCATTTTCAGGCCATATGACATCCGATGTGGGACTCTTAACAGTCTTCAATTCATTTTTCGACGCAACATATAAGGTCTCTTGTCGTAACTTATAGTAGATTCTCTTCTCCCTTACTCTCTCTTACATATTTATAATGAACCAAATACACCATAAGAAAATGTCTCAACTAAATTTTGTTTTAAATCGGAGCTACTAAAAAAGTATTTTGGGTTGACCTAAATCCACAAACAATTTGTTTGTTTGGGAAATAATAGATGTTTTTATATCATTAAATGACAAAAAGTAGAGCACAAGGAAAGTCTCTCCCCTAATAGATGTTTTAAAAACCGAACTAACCAAACGGTTAAACCATGACCCGATGTCATCCCCGGTTCAGTTATTTGAGTGGTTCAACCACAATTTCATCTAGATTCGGACGGTTTAAAACGGTTGAATCATGATCCAAAAATCTCGCCGATTTGATGTCGAGTCTGTTTTCAAAATAGTGCCCCGTAACTCATTGGCCAATCACGACGGATCGTGATCCGTTGCAGTTGGAACCAACTGTAGGTCCTGCAGTTAATACAAAAGTTGGTAAGAAAAAATATTTTTTACTATAAAAGACTAGAAATTCTTTAAATATAGTGAAAATGCAGGAATTGTGTTTATAAAAGACTAAAAATTCTTGAAATATAGGAATTCTATTACAATTGGACATCATGATATAAAACAAGCAGAACTATGTTAATAATTATGTTACGTTACCACATGAACAGATTTTGAAATACCTCACTTCTGTTACGGAAGAGCTTGATGCCAGCAAAAAAGTACTCGAATAGCATGAATTATGTTTTCTTATCATCTTTTTAATATATGTGAAATAAGGAAAAGATTGTAATTGCAGTAAAATGGCATAAAACAATCATATCTAGTGTATTTATTTGCTTAGAAGTTAGAACGTGTCACTAAGTATTCCCACTAAGATAAACAGCAGAAAAATAAACCAACTTGTGCATTTCTAACAAGTTTATGTTACTGCTAAAATTATGCACCGGATGTTTAGTCATATATATATATATATATATATATATATATATATATATATATATATATATATATATATATTTCAATGAAACAAATACTATAAAATGAACGGAAATGCATAACAGATTCACCTACCTCGTAAAGCAGAAGTGTTTTCACTATCTTCAACTGGAATATACTCACAAATATCCCGCATCATTTCCTCATTATTAACCCTTTTCAACTGGAATATACTCACAAACCCATATCAATTATATACTGAAGAACTGGGCGATACGTTTGCTCTTCTAGCTGAAACCCAGACTCCCTCATTATGTGAAAAGCCTTGCTCATTTCTTCTGTAGCAACGTATTCATCAGAAGTTTCCCTAGCCTTCTTTATGCACAAATTGATCAATGCATTATACTCTTTCAGGCCTATTTCTCGACCCAAGTGAACAAACCCATCAACAGTAGCAGTTGTTCCTAGGTTTGTTAAAAACATTTTAAGTAACCTATCAAACCGATCAACGTTAGTGCATTTTAAAATCCTTCTCCTTTTCCACTCACGAGATACCTTCCGTTTATGGGAAAGTTTATCATGAGGAGGAGCTTTGGGTATCTTCAGTATTATTTTCCCCATTTCTTCGTCATCAATTTCCCTAGAAGCAAGTTTCTTAACCAAAGGACCTTCAGAAAGAAACAGCACTAATTAGATAACGAAAAAACCAAAAGCACAATTGAATTCCCTACTTAATTACTTTCCTCATCAACCTAGAGTAAAATACATGGCTTGCACTCTCACAGTAAAATCCACAAACACTTACCGTACATTATGGAAGAAAACCGTGTAGTGGCACCATATTCATCACTCGGATCCTCTCTGCACCAAAGGTTTGGAAAAAACAAGGTTATCACACACTCAAACAGTCCAATAACAACAAAACAACGCTGTTAACAAAAACCCATTAACGCAATAAATGTGAGATATAAAACTTGGCAGAATTGACAAAGAGAGTAGGGATAAAAATTGAACTTTATATATTTATAAACAATGGGGATGGGTGGCTCTGGGCACCCGGGGAATCGAGATGGTGTTGGTGGGGTTCAGAAGAAACTGATGTTCTTGCGGAGGAAACGCGGTTTTTAGGTTTGTTGTGTAAGTGTGGACGGAAGAAAGTGCATAGTTTTCTAATGGCGGGGACGCGCATCTAAGCTCCTCATAGCGTGGGTTCAACAGGATTGATCCACCATTAACCATTAGTCGGGGTTCGATACCCATATTAAGTACGAAATAAAGTTAAAACTTTGGGCCAACTAATTCAGTTTTCCTCTCTTTGCTTTTGCATCAATTAATGATACAACAAAGTCATCTTCCACCCGTTTCTACTTTTCCTTACTAATCTAAAAACTACCCATTTTGGTGCAAGAGTAAAATGGAAAGGAAGAAAAAACGAACACTGCTGACAAATGATAATTGAAGAACTGGGACAAACAAACTATTTGTTTCTTAAGAGGCCTTCTTAACCGGACAAAGACCAACAATTTTGTAGCAAAACAAACAATTCAAATTTTCATTCTCCCTCTCACATAAATTGTAGGTTTAATTACAATTTTGGTCCTTTGGTCCCCTATTATGAATAACTCACGATTTTAGTCTCTCAACTTTTTTTCTCA
This sequence comes from Astragalus membranaceus, assembly GCA_039519185.1. NCBI lineage: Eukaryota > Viridiplantae > Streptophyta > Magnoliopsida > Fabales > Fabaceae > Astragalus > Astragalus membranaceus. Next base: position 133,288,504 of record CM076850.1, read on the forward strand.
CGAATTTAGTCTCCCTATTTTCTCAATTTCTAAAATCAAAGTCCCCCATCAATTTGGTCAAAATTATTGCTGAGCTCTCACACACAGGCATGCCAAGTTGGAATTTAAATTAAAATTTCTTATTTGTATTTTAACAATTGTTTTTAATCTATTTAATAAAATTCAAAATAAAAAAAAACATCTTTTAGGGGCATCAGACCCAAATCCAACGAACGAAACAATTCACTTGCATCTTCTTCCTTCCAAGAATCCTAACCCCCAAACCCAGCAAGTCCATAATTCTTCCTGCAAATTTGCCATGATTGGTGGTTGGTCAATGATGGAGTTTCAGAGAGAGATTAAGTTATCGAAATAGACCATTTCAATCACAAACACAAAAACCCTTAAATTAGATCAAAAATAATTTTAAATTATCCCAATTGAATCAACCCACTTAGCTGAAAACTGCAAAGATCGGAAATTTAGAGTGGTGATTAGGTTTATTGAAGAATTGTTGCGTGCCCAAATGGATCCAAAGGAGCAATTTTTTGGGAATTTTATGTGAGGGAATTGAGAGAGAATTGAGATATTGGGAGTTTGTCGTGAAATGGGGTTTAGGTTCAGGTAAGGCCGGCTTGAAAAGTTGCAGAGAGAGAGCATGAGAAGACGAAGATCACCTCCAACTTGATCTCAGGACGAGAACGTCTTCATCGAGGTCACCACGGAAAGTTGAGCTGGTTTCCCTTCGTTGTGACCCAATGAATTCCGAGTTCAACCTTCGATTGCAATCTCAACGTCGACCTCACCTTTGGTAAGTTGAGCTAGGTGAATCCGATTCTGAAGTCAGCTTTCACAGAGGCTCTTGCGAGGCCGATTTTGAAGTCAATCACCACTAGGGTGACTTGGATTGTAGATTACAGGTCCCGATATGATGTACTAGATCAGTATGCACTTTGTATCATTCCGGGTTGAGCAGTTCGGTCATGGACAGTGCTTGTCGTAGTGATAGCCACACAAATCATGTTGAGCCTCACCTTTGGTAAGTCCGGTGGGCGAAATGAATCCGGGTTGAATTATGACCCGTTACTGGACTCAAGCAAAAGGGAAGAAGACGATGGGGGGGGGGTGTGATGCGTTTTGGGTCGGTTTTTTTAATTTTGAATTTTATTAAATAGATTAAAAACAATTGTTAAAATAAAAATAAGAAATTTTAATTTAAATTCCAACTTGGCATGCCCGTGTGTGACAGCTCAGCAATAATTTTGACCAAATTGATGGGGGATTTTGAATTTAGAAATTGAGAAAATAATGGGACTAAATTCGTGAGAAAAAAAGTTGGGGGATTAAAATCGTGAATTGGTCATAATAAGGAGACCAAAACTGTAGTTAAGCCTAAATTGTACTAGTAGTTTCAGGCTTTCCTTCCCCACAACAAGACAAATAATTCAATTTTTTGTTCTCCCTCTATATACATCTAATACCTCGGAAAAGATATCCCACTCTATTAACCCTCGCCTCCTTCTTCAGAAATTAGTTCATGATATGCAATAACCTTGCTTTTAAGAAGAACACCATTCGTGTCATCGGAAATTAGTTCATGATATCTTATTTTTTAGTTAGTTTAGCTAGAGGGTATAAATCTTTGGTTATAGTTTTGGGGGAGAAAAGCAATTCAACTTGGAAGACTGAAGATGTTCATTTTGTTTGTTTGTGTAGTTATGAGGGAAAAAGATTGTATTTAAGGAAAGAGCTGAACTTCCGATTTGCAATTACTCCATATATCACAAGAGAGTTTACATTCTTACTCCAATTTGTACTAAACACCCATTCGCATGCATATCTCATTGACTTTGTGTCCACCTTTTGTATGGGCTCTGAATTGGTGTTTTTTTGCTTTGTTTCTTACTTTTGGATAGCTTCTTAATTTTTTTTTTCATATTTTGCTAAAAAATAGTCTTCAGGGACATCATAATCTGGTCTATGAATCATGAAGTGAAAATGAAACAATGGAATTGGTTGATTTGTCAAAGACTTTGACAAAAAGGTATTTTTGATGTTTATCATATTCGTGATTCATTCTCAGGGTGTGTGGATCATATATATATATATATATATATATATAAGTAACAAACTTGTGCATAGTGCACAAGTGGGACCACAACCCACTATAGCAAGTTTCCCGGTTTTCCATATAATAATGTTTTTCTTCTTCTTTTCAATGCTTTGTCTTCTTCACACATTTGCCATCACCATCGGTTACGGATTGGGTCTTTATCATCAAGGTCCAACACCAAATATAGATCCATCAACCAATGGTGGAGATTAAAGACCTAAATTCAATGGTTCTCATTGATTTTCAAAACCTATAAATAAGCATTCAATGCTAGCATTAAAGGTACACACTCTCCATTCACCTAACTTGCAATCAGTTCACTTGCTGGCTTGAGCGTCGAAGTGTCATTGCAGGTACCAACCACCCCGGATTGGAGCCAAACTCGGACTGACCAGGAACTTGACTACCAACTATCTCGGATCGGACTAGGCATCTAGTGCCGGATACCAGTCCAGAGGTACGGTACTGAACATTGGCGACCACAGTGGGAGGATCTTATACTTCATTTCCTCTCCCATCCCCCAAGTCAGCAATGGCTCTGGTTTTACGTCAAAGAAACATCTCAAATGTGATAGTGAGACCTGACCCGCAACAAGAAACCCCTGAAGGGGTGGCAGTCACGCTTCCCCTCAGCTCAGCACGTGGACATAACTCGTCTAGAGCGATAGTCCCGGGAGGCTCCGTCCCGGGTCGACTTCCGCCACCTCCTCAGACCGTCCAGGTACCGGCCGATACTGTTCAACAGCTCGTTCAGTTGATGACGAGGCAGGCCGAGGCTGAGCAAGAAAGAAGTCAACGTTACACACAACTCGAGGCTGAAATTGCCGAAATCCGTTCCCGTAACATCCCGGACCGTTCCTCTCCCCAATACCATTCTCCCAGCAGGGGGATGTATGGTCGAAGGCGCCACCGATCTCCGGCCTGGAGAAGGCATCACCACCGATCTCCTCCTCGGCGCGGGAGGGGACAAGGATCGGGGACTCTTCCAAGCGAGACCTACAACGACACCTACTACCCTGAGGGTTCCCCTCGGAGCTCATCTTTAGCATCCTCATCTCCAAGGCGACGCTCCTTAAGCCGGGAGAGATCCCCAAGGCGTGGAGCTCGTAGCCCACACTCCCGAAGATCCCCTGCCAGACGTGGTATCCGACGATCTCCCGAAATGACAAGATCGACGACGAGCAAAGGACCCTTCACCGTCGAGATAGACTTCTTCCCAGTACCAAGATACCTTGAGAAACCCCTGAAAGGTCTAAAGATGTACGATGGGACTGGTGACCCGGATCGCCACCTCGACTATTTCGATACGGTGATGCAGTATCGAAATGTCCCAAGTGAAATCAAATGTCGGATTTTCCCTCTGACCCTTGAGAAGTTGGCCCTGGACTGGTTCAGGGACCTGAAACCAAATTCAATATCCTCCTGGGACCAGCTAGCCCAGTCATTTTCCGCCCATTTTGCCCACTCCAAAATGAAGTCGAAATCTCGGATGGTCTTGTAGGCTATTCGGCAAGGAGAAAATGAATCGCTCCGGGACTACATCGAGAGGTTCAATAGAGAAGCCGCCCAGGTCCGGAATCTCGATGACTCTTTCCGGCTATATTTCATGGAGGCCAGCCTCCATGAGGGAAGTCTTTTCCAGATTGATATCGGAGTCAATCAGACTGAGTCACTTGCCGATTTTCTCCAGTGATCTCAGAAATACATTGACCACGAAGAAGGAGTGATCGCGAGAAGGAAGGATGCCGACCCCGGAACATCTAAACCTCGGGGAGAAAAGGAGTTTCGGTACGAGAAGGAGACCCGGAAAGACAGCAAGCCCTCGAAACCGTCACCAGCTTTACTCCGAGCTTAATGAGACCCGGGCTAGGATCCTTGTGGATTGTATGAACACAGACTTCAAGGAGGTTAAGTTCCCCGACCCACTCCCGCACAAACCGGGCCAGCGATCTAACAAGTATTGTCGGTATCACCGAAGCAAAGGACATGATACCAATCGTTGTAATGCTCTGAAAGACGACATTGAAGACCTAATCAAGAAAGGGAAGTTGAGCCAGTACGTGGCTAAAGCACCTCGGAAGGAGGTAGAGGTTAAAGAAGAGAAGGATGACCCCAAGAAGAAGGGTAAAGCTCGTCAAGAAAGAGAGGAAAGCTCGGAGGACGGGCGCGATTTCTGAAAGTCTAAAGGTCGGCCGGTAATGATGGTTATCTCTGGAGGCTACCCCGTCGAAGCTTCAGGCAAGACTATGAAAAGAAAGTGGAAGGAGATTATGTGTGTTGCTTCCACCTCGGCAATAACCTCAACCCCGGAGCGGCCTCTCTTGGCATTCGGCGATCAAGACCTGCTAGATGGTAAACCCAACAAGCACGTACCTCTTTTAATCAGGGCGGTCATGGCCAATCGCGAGAAAAGGAGAATCTTGGTCGACCAGGGAAGCTCAGCAGATATCATCTTTATCGATCTTGTGAGGAAGCTGCAGATCTCGGAGGAGGACTTCACCCTTTACCGAGGATCAGGCCTTTCGGGCTTCAACGGGTCCCGAACCAAGCCGCTTGGCTATCTGGAGCTAATGGTCACCTACGGCGAAGAACCGTTGGAAATGACAGTCAAGACCAAATTCCTAGTTTTGTCATGCCCTTCGGTCTACAACTGTATCATCGGAAGACCAACTCTAGGAAGGCTCGGGACTGTAACCTCAACAGTTCACCTGAAGATGAAATTTTACTCTTTGTGCAACAAAGTAATTACCCTTGATGCCGACTTAGAGTCCGCCCAGAGATGTTTCTATCTGCACGTAAAAGCAGACAGGCAAGCCTCAAAAGAGGGGGTTCCCCTGAAGAAACAGAAGCCCGACGGGATCCCAAGAAGAAAAGAAACGGCCGAGCTGTTGAGGTCAATGTTACAGACCTTAATGCGAGGTACGACCCCGACAGCTCTGAGGAAGAGAGCGATGATGAGCTAACCGAGATCTGAAGAAGAAAATCAGGCGACCCCAACCTGATGGCGAATTCGTACAGATCCAACTGGGGGAGGACCCAACCCAAGCTGTCCAGATCGGATCCAACCTCCCTGAAGAAGTAAAAGCAAAGCTCGCCCTATGTCTGAAAGCTCATGCCGATCTTTTCGCATGGTCAGCGAAGGACATGCCCGGGATCCCCCCAGAAGTTGCCTGTCACCAGCTGACAGTTAACCCTGGGGCTAAGTGGGTTGCCCAGCGCTAGGGGTGTTCGCGGTGCGGTTTGGTTCGGTTTTGAGATAAAAAGTGAACCGAACCGCAAGGTAAAACTACATGCGGTTTGGTTTGGTTCGGTTGGCTTCCTAAAATAAAACCAAACCAAACCAAACCAAACCAAACTAATGCGGTTTGGATTGGTTCGGTTGGTTCGGTTTTTTCCAAGACAAAACTTAATTTAAAACGAAGTTAAAATTAATTAACATAAAAAATGGCTAACATAAATATTTAAGAAAAAATCTACTCAAATATATATATAGTATATAAATTACGCTCTTTTAATTTTTTTAAGATAGTTAAGACAATGTTTAAAAGAATTTGAATTAAATATTTTATTGTAATTTTTAAATATAGCACAACAATATGGATTGTTTGTAAGTGAGTCAAAGAATTAATTGTATTTGGACTAGTAAGTGAATGAGAGTTGGGCTTAGTTGTATTTGGGCTAGTAAGTTAGTAAGGAATGTTGTAAATCAGTAAGTCTTAATGTTACTTGCGGTTTGGTTTGGTTTGGTTCGGTTTCTATAATCAAAACCGCGAACCGAACCAAACCGCGCGGTGCAATGAAAAAAAGAACCGAACTAAACCAATAAGAAGCAGTTTTTTGCGGTTTTCGGTTTGGTTCGGTTTGCGGTTTTCTATTGGTTTGGTTCGGTTTTGAACACCCCTACCCAGCGCAAGAGAGCTCAAAGTAAGGAGAAAGCAGCTGCTACAACCAAGGTCGTAGATGATTTAATTAAAGGCGATTTTGTAAAGGAAGTCAAGTACACAACTTGGCTTTCGAACCCTGTACTTGTTAAGAAAAGCAATGGAAAATGGCGAATGTGCGTTGATTATACCGATCTTAATAAGGCCTGTCCTAAGGACATCTTCCTTGTTCCCAGCATTGATCGGCTCGTCGATAATGCTTCAGGTTTTCGCTTACTATCTTTTATGGATGCCTATTCCGGGTATAACCAGATTCCGATGTTCCCCCCGACCAAGAAAAAACGGCCTTCATGACTGACCGCGGTAATTTGTTACCGGGTCATGCCATTTGGTTTAAAAAATGCGGGGGCTACCTATCAAAGAATGATGAACAAGGTTTTCCGAAAGCAGATCGAGCGTAATGTAGAAGTCTACCTCGACGACATGATCGCAAAAAGCGAAAGTGAGAACCTCCACTTGGCCGACCTGGAAGAGATCTTCGCATAAATCCGAAAAAACAATGAGGTTGAATCCGGAGAAATGCACTTTCGGAGTCCGGGCTGGGAAATTCCTTGGTTTCTACCTCACAGAAAGGGGCATTGAAGCCAACCCGGACAAGTGCCGAGCCGTGACGGAGATGCGCACCCCGTCTACCAAGAAAGAGCTTCAAAAGCTCAACGGCATGATTGCTGCACTATCTCGTTTCATTTCCAATGCTGCTTTCAAATCACTTCCTTTGTTTAAATTGCTTAAAAAAGAAGCAAAATTCGAATGGACCCCAGAGCGGGACGAGGCCCTCTCCCAGCTTAAAAAAGCTTTGACCGAGCCACCAATCCTAACTCGGCCAAACCCGGGGGAAACCTTATACCTGTACTTAGCCATCTCGGAAGAGGCCATTGGCGCCGTGCTCATTCGGGAGACAGGGACGGGTCAGAGTCCAGTATACTTTGTGAGCAAAGTTTTACAAGGATCAGAAGTTAGATACCAGAAAATAGAAAAAATCGCCTTTGCTCTACTCATCTCGGCACGACGCCTCCGACCTTCGTCGCTCATCAGGTCGTGGTGCGGACAAATCATCCGATCCGGCAGATCTTACACTGACCTGACTTAGCAGGACGAATGATTAAATGGGCAGTAGAACTCTCTGAGTTCGGCATCAAATACGAGACTAGATCAGCCATGAAAGCTCAGATACCTGCCGACTTTGTCACCGAGATGACCCCCGCCGACCCTGAAGGCAAATTGTGGACCCTCCACGTAGATGGATCCTCAAATCCAAAAGGGAGCGGTGCAGGGCTAATGCTTGAAAGCCCGACGGGCGTTGTAATCGAGGTTTCCCTTACTTTTGGTTTCCCTACTTCAAACAACCAGGCAGAATACGAGGCATGCATAGCAGGACTCCGACTTGCCATAGACCTCTGAGTTACTCGGCTCTCTTTAAACACGGACTCGTTGTTGGGAGTCTCTCAAATTGGAAAGCAATACGAAGACAAAGACTCGACCTTACAGAGGTATTTACCCTGTGTGCGGGAATTGCTTTCCTATTTCATATTTGCGGAGGTTAAACACGTTCCCAGGACGGAAAACACCAGAGCGGACGTTCTTTCCAAGCTCGCCAGCACTAAAATTCTAGGAAACACTAAGCAAACCAAGTGTTCTCCCCAACCCCGAGCCCGCTCTTCCTGTCAATGTAGTTGAGGAAAGGAAATGTTGGATCTCGCCACTGATGGAGTATATCAAGTCGGGAAACGAGCCTCCGAACTCCCGCAAAGCCAAGATAATCAGGAGGAGGGCCTCGTCTTTATCCGTAATCGATGGAACACTCTACAGAAGAAGCCTCTCCGCGCCACTACTAAAATGCGTTGAAGGAGAGGAAGTAGATTACGTCTTGGCCGAGATCCACGAGGGGATCTGCGGGCAACACCTTGGAGCTCGGTCTCTAGCCCAGAAGGCTTTAAGAGCAGGATATTTCTGGCTAACCATGGTGGCCGATGCAAGAAACTATGTCAAAAAATGCAAGAAGTGTCAAATCCATGCCAAAGTCCACATAGCACCTCCGGCCGAGCTCACCAGTCTCGCCTTGCCATGGCCTTTCGCGTGGTGGGGGATAGACCTCTTGGGGTCATTCCCAACCTCCCCCGGTTAGGTCAAGTATCTAATAGTAGCGGTAGATTATTTCACTAAATGGATTGAGGCCGAGCCCTTAGCCATTATCAGCGCAAAGAACTGTATCAAATTCTTCAAAAAGAATATAATGACCAAGTTCGGGATCCCCGAGGTAATAGTCACCGACAACGGAACTCAGTTCACCGATAAGGGTTTCAAAAAGCTCATGACTGACCTTCAAATCAAACACCGACTTACCTCGGTGGAGCACCCTCAAACTAACGACCAGGCCGAGGCTGCGAACAAAGTACTCCTCAATGGACTAAGGAAGCGACTTGATGAAGCCAAAGGCAAATGGTGTGAGGAGTTACCTTATGTGCTATGGGCTTACCGCACCACCCCCCAAAGTTCCACGGGGAAACTCCTTTCCGGCTCTCATATGGGAGCGAGGCTGTAATCCCCGTCGAGATTGGAGAATTAAGTTGGAGAACCCTCCACCCAAAGTCACCAGGGGACAACAATCAAGCATTAAAAGAGAACCTCGACCTCATCGACAAAGTACGAGGCCAAGCCTCCCTTAAAGAGGCACTAATAAAGCAAAGGGTAGCAGCCCGGTATAACTCAAAAGTTATCCCGAGGGATTTTGAAGTGGGTGATTTGGTCTTCCGAAGAGCCGGCGTCGACTTAAAGAACGCCGCGCAAGGCAAACTCGCCCCAAATTGGGAATGACCATACCGAGTCATATCCAAGACCGGTAACGGCGCTTACGAGTTGGAGACCTTGGTCGGAAAAGCGATCCCAAGGACTTGGAACGCAACCAAATTAAAGAAGTACTACAGTTGAGTTACGCTGTGGCAGAAAATAGTGTATACCGAGGTTATCATTTCCTTTATATGAAAAACGGTGTATACCGAGGTTATCATTTCCTTTATACGGAGAACGGTGTATACCGATGTTATCATTTCCTTTATATGAAAAACGGTGTATACCGATGTTATCATTTCCTTTATATGAAAAACGGTGTATACCGATGTTATCATTCCCTTATATGAAGAGCGGTGTTTACAGAGAATATTAATCTACGCTTCGACAAAAGACGGTTTTTACCGACATTATAGTTGGCCGAGGTTGCCACTACCCTAAGGGGCGAGTTCGATCTGGGCCGAGTCCCGGTAAACTGCCCCGAAGGCGACATACGTTACGTAACCAACATAAAAGCGAACGTACTAGTTGGCCAAGGTTACCACTACCCTAAGGGGCGAGTTCGATTTGGGCCGAGTCCCGGTAAACTGTCCCGAAGGCGACGCCTACCACTTGGGCGAATAAAAACGCAAGTGCACAAATTTAACCAACAGAGTAAAGCACAACCGAGGTAGAGAAAACCGGAAATGCGGGCAATTAAATAAATATTAAAAGCCACCCCGGATACGGCCGGGTCCTCAAGTTCAAAAAGGTTACAAAATATTACAAAACTCCGGTTCCGCCCGGAACCCGGGACTCCCCTCGCCACCGGTTCCACCCGGAACCCAAAAATTAACCTACAGGAAAATCACTTCTACCCACAAGTCAGGCCCGGGATGGGCGCGGGTAAATGATTTCACGCTCCTCAAAACCGGATTTGACCTTAACAATCCGCCCCCTTCGACAATGTGATCCACTAGAGGGGCTAGGCTAATTCCTTCACAGCTCTAAGTCCACACCACTTTTGGTTATCCTTACTGGGTTCTTCTTTGAGAATTTTTTTTTTGTTTTTATAATGCTATCACTACTGCTATGCTAGCACTACCCCTGCTGTTGCTACACAGTTTGGTGCTAGAGGGGCATAAAAGTGCATAAAAGTAAAAAAAAAATAAGAAAAGTTACAAGGTGGGATCACTTCTTCTCCTTACTTGGGTGTAGGGTTGCAGCTTCTTCTTCTTTCTCTTCTTCTCCTTCACTTTCCTCTCTCATCAGCACCCTCTTCCTTCTCCTCCTCACAAGTCAAGACCACCTCTGGGTCTAGGGGAAATCCTCCTCATCCTGGTCACTTTTTGGTACATCCTCAGCTTCACATAGCAGCCTGATTAAGTTGGGGTAAAACAGCAACCCCACATTTCACCTTGTACAGGCAAGATCTCCCTCTCTATCAGCTGCCCCACGTTGATCGATTTTGAGCACAACATGGCCTCCAACAGGAACATTCGTTCCTTGTGCTAGTAAAAATTGTGGGTTGTGGGCAGCACAGTGCTCATTACCCATAGAGACAAAGATCGCAAAAAGGGCTTCAACATCGTCCTCTTCACCTTGAATACAGCAGAGTCTTCCTTCACCCATTCTGTTCCAGGCACACACAACACTCTTAATAGGCGCGCCATATCCCTCTCTGTCGCAGCGGCTACGATTCTCTCCAAGCTTTCCTCGACCTCAGGCAGGCCCAGCACTGCATTTATCCTCTCAGCAGCGAAGGATACTAGCCTTCCTCACACCACAAAAAATGTGGGCTCAGGTTTTCCCTTTAGCTTCTCCAGGATGCCAGCATAGAACTCCCGTGTGAGCCCAGGGAGAACGTATGGTGGGTGCCGTATGAGCTTCTCCTATTGCAAGTGTCTGAACAACTCTTCCACTGCTGAGTTGACTGATTTTGGGGCTAACTCTCTTTCTGGCAGCGGTTTTCTGTGTTGGGTAGAGGATGAATAGAGCTCTTTGGCGTGCTTGCTTGGTAGTCGCCCAAGGATTTCGTCAGGGACAGGCTTGTTTTTGGATTTCTGGGTCTTGGGTGACTTTGATTTGGTTGCCATTTTTTGGTTCGGTGATGGTTTTAGGGTTTATTGGGTGAGGGAGAAGCTTCGACGTATTGGTAGTGAAAGGAAATGTTTTGCGGTTAGCAAAGGGGGATTGTGAGGGGGTTTGCTATTTAACGCTGGTGGAGCGGTTTCGGTTGGGGAAGGTGGGAGGTGACGGTATGGTATTCGGTGCAGAGGAGTTATGGTGTGGGGGGAAGAGAAGTTATAAAGTTAATGGGCATGAGGCGTTACAGGCTAGGCGTGGAGGGGAAGTTGAAGTGATAGCTTGGCATGCTGGATAAGACAGCATAGCACGACATGCTGACGCATACTGTCAGCGCCCAACTGCCTCTAGTGCCAGCATAGCACCTTTTCATGCCTTTAGAATTTCAAACTTCCCTTTTTTAGCGCTTTACTTGAAACGGCATCTCGCAGTGCTACCAACACTGCTACCAGGAGCACCCCTCAATGCTGCCAGCACAGGGTTCTAGCTAGATCTCCCATTGCACTTCTCCCAATATCAGTGCTCTCCCTTTATTCGTGAAACTTGGTAAAAATACTAAAAATAAAAATTGTTACCCTCTGGGCTGCCTCCCAGTAGCGCTTGGTTTAAGAGTCCTCAGCCTGACTGAAAGGTATTCATCAATTTGGGTCACTCAGGGGGGTGGATGCCTTTGTGCTGGGCACAAGCTCACCCAAATACAGTTTAACTCTCTGGCCATTCACCTTAAACTCATTACCATTTATTTCATTTTTCAATTCCACAGCCCCATAAGGGTGCACTTTGAGAATGGTGAATGGGCCAGACCATCTAGACTTCAGTTTTCTAGGGAACAGCCGTAGTCTAGAGTTAAACAGCAGTACTTGGTCACCCTCCTTGAGTTCTCTTCTCAATATTTTGGCGTCATGCCAAGCCTTTGTTTTATCTTTGTATATTTTGGCATTCTCATACGAAAAGTGTCTTAGCTCCTCAAGCTCATTGAGCCGCAGCATTCTGGCATTTCCAGCTTGTTTTAAATCAAAGTTTAGCTTTTTGGTCGCCCAAAAAGCCATGTGCTGCAATTCAATGGGCAAGTGGCAAGCCTTACCAAAAACCAATCTATAGGGAGACATACCAAGGGGTGTTTTGAAAGCTGTTCGATATGCCCACAGGGCATCATCCAGATGGATGGACCAGTCCTTCCTTGAAGGGTTCACCATTTTTTCTAAGATTCTCTTTATCTCCCTATTAGATAGCTCAACTTGCCTACTTGTTTGAGGGTGGTAGGCCGTAGGCTGTGGCAATCTTGTGTTTAACTCCGTATTTTGCCAACATCCCTTCCATCAGTTTATTGCAGAAGTGGGTGCCCTCATCACTGATGATAGCTCTGCGTGTGCCAAACCATGTAAAAATATTTTTTTGAATAAATTTCAGCACTACCCTTGCATCATTGGTGGGGAGAGCAACTGCTTCTATCCATTTTGACACATAATCTACTGCTACCAGGATGTACATGTTGCCAAAGGAGGGTGGGAATGGTCCCATGAAATCAATACCCCAAACGTCAAATAGTTCAACCTCTAGAATATTGTTCAAGGGCATGTCGTTTTTATTTGAAATATTGCCCATCATTTGGCACCTGTCACATCTTTTTGCATATTCATGGGCATCTTTAAAGATTGATGGCCAGAAATAACCTGTTTGCAGCACCTTTGCAGTAGTTCTTGCTCCTCCAAATGGCCTCCACATGGTGAAGAGTGGCAATGCTTCAGAATGTCCTCTATCTCTGACTCAGCAACACATCTTCTGAGAAATTGGTCTGCGCATTTCTTGTATAGAAAGGGCTCATCCCAGAAATACTTCCTTGTGGAATGGAAGAACCTTTTTCTTTGTTGGGCTGTGAGCTCTTCGGGTACCACATTGCTAACCAGATAGTTTACAAAATCAGCGTACCAAGGAGTTTCAGCACTGGAGCTTGTGTCCTTCCCAGCTACTGATATTGCCAGCAACTGCTCATCAGGAAAATGTTCCTTAATTTCTGCTTCAAAAGGGGGTGGACTCAGATCTGGAATTCTTGACAGGTGGTCTGCAACCTGATTCTCCACTCCCATTTTGTCCCTGATTTCCAAGTCAAACTCTTGCAACAAGAGTACCCATCGGATAAGACTTGGTTTGACATCTTTTTTGACTATGAGGTACTTGATTGCTGAGTGGTCAGTGTATACTATTACTTTAGCTCCCACAAGGTATGATCTGAACTTGTTAAAGGCAAAAACCACTGCCAGCAATTCCTTCTCAGTGGTTGTATAGTTTAATTGAGCATCCACCAAAGTTTTGCTGGCGTAATGTATAGAGTGGAATACCTTGTCATGCCTCTGTCCCAGCACTGCACCGATAGCATAATCACTAGCGTCACACATTAGCTCGAAGGGTTTACTCACGTCTGGTGCTATGATCACTGGTGCTGTCACCAGTGCTACCTTCAGCTTATTAAATGCTACCAGACATTCTGCATCAAAGTTAAAAGCATTGTTGTGCTGCAGCAGCATACATAATGGTTTGGAGATTTTGGAGAAATCCTTTATAAACTTTCTGTAGAATCCTGGATACCCAAGAAAACTTCTAACTCCCTTGACTGATGTGGGAGGTGGCAATTTCTCTATTAATCCACTTTTGCCTTATCTACCTCTATTCCCTTTTTTGAAATTTTATGCCCCAATACTATTCCTTTTTGCACCATGAAGTGGCACTTCTCCCAATTTAGTACCAAGTTTGTCGCTTCACACCTTCTTAGTATATCCTCAAGATTGAGCAAACATGCATGGAAGTTCTCTCCAAAAACAGAAAAATCATCCATGAACACTTCCATGGATTTTTCAATGTAGTCGGAGAAAATTGCCATCATGCACCTCTGGAAGGTGGCTGGAGCATTGCACAGCCCAAAGGGCATCCTCCTAAAAGCAAAGGTGCCATAAGGGCAGGTGAATGTAGTTTTCTCTTGGTCCTCAGCAATCTGATTATACCCAGAGTAGCCAGTAAGGAAGCAGTAGAATTCCTTTCCGGCCAATCTGTCTAACATCTGATCAATGAAGGTGAGGGGGAAATGGTCCTTCCTGGTGGCCTTATTCAGCTTTCTGTAATCCATACAGATTCTCCAACCAGTCACTGTCCTGGTGGGAATCAGTTCATTCTTTTCATTCTTTACCACAGTGACCCCTCCTCTCTTTGGGACACATTGCACTGGGCTCACCCAAGTGTTGTCAGTAACAGGATAGATAATCCCAACATCTAACCATTTGATTATTTCTTTTCTCACAACCTCTTTCATTATGGGATTCAGCCTTCTCTGTGCCTCAATGCTATTTTTGGAGCTGTCCTCCAAGCAAATTCTGTGCATGCACAAAGCAGGGCTTAACCCTTTGATATCGGCCATTTGCCAACCGATGGCTCTCTTATGCTTCCTCAAAACAGCAAGCAATTCTTCTTCTTGCTGCACACTTAACTCAGCAGCTATGATTACAGACAGAGTGTCCTCTTCTCCCAAGTAGGCACACTTCAAATGAGGAGGGAGTTGCTTTAACTCAAGCTTGGGTGGTTTCTCAATGGATGGTATGTTATCCTTGAAACCTTTAGTGGTTAGTTCCAGGGATTCATACCTCTTTGTCCACCTTTGAACATCTGGCTTGTCTGCTTTGATTTCAGCCAACCCCTCTTCTTTCAGTTCTTTCTCTTCTGTATGTCCCAGCTCTTGCTTCAGTGTGTCATGCTGTGACAGCAGCTGCTTTTGGACCAAACAGTCCACTTCAGAAACAAAATGGCAATCAGCATTGCTGGTGCTGTCATCAGGGTACTTCATAGCATTCAGAACATTGAAGGTGACCTCTTGATCATTCACTCTCATGGTCAGCTCTCCCTTGTGTACATCAATCAGCGTCCTACCTGTGGCCAAAAACGGTCTTCCAAGGATACTTGGCACATCCTTGTCAACCTCAAATCAAGTATTATAAAATCGACGGGAAAAACAAATTTATCTACTTTAATCAAAACATCCTCAATTTTTCCTTCAGGGTAGACAGTAGATCTGTCTGCCAATGAGAGTGTTACTGTGGTGGGTCTTGCTTCACCAATGCCTAATTTTTTAAAAATGGATTTGGGCATCAAGTTGATGCTTGCACCCAAATCACACAAGGCCCTACCACAGTAAGTACTTCCAATGGAGCAAGGGATAGTGAAGCTACCTGGATCTTTGAGTTTCTGGGGTACCTTACTCTCTAAAAGCATACTTGTTTCCTGTGTCATAGCCACTGTCTCAAACTCACCAAGCCTCTTTCTCTTGGCTAGAACTTCCTTCATAAACTTGGTGTAGTTAGGCATTTGTTGTAAAGCTTCCACCAATGGGATGTTGATGTGAAGCTGCTTCAGAATCTCCATGAATTTCCCAAACTGTTTGTCTTGATTGGCCTTCTTTAACCTTTGGGGAAAGGGTGGAGGAGGCCGCTCAGGGATAAACTTCTGGGGCGTTTTTACTGCTGGAGTTGCAGTTTCTGCAGTAGTATCAGAGTTCTTAGTAACGGGTGCTACACCAGTATTGACAGCATCTGGGATAGCACCTGTATCAACCATTGTAGGCAAGGTAGCAGTTTCCTTGCCACTTCTGAGTGTGATGGCCTTGACTTGCTCATTACCAGCTGGGTTTGCCTGCTCAGTGGTGCTTGACAATGTTCCACTTGGTCTAGTTGTTATCGCAGTTACAATTTGGATAATTTGATTCTCTAAGTTCTTGATGGCAGCTCCTTGGCTTTGGTACTGTGCTTTAGTTTCACTCATGAATGCTTTGAGTGCCTCAGCTAAGGAGTTGTCAGCATTGGGCTTTGGAGCAGACTGCGCAGGGAATCCTGGAGGTGTGGCAGGTTTTGCTTGACTTGCTGCTGCGGTTGGGTCTTTCCATGAGAAATTGGGATGGTTCCTCCACCCCGGGTTGTATGTGTTGGAATAGGGGTTGTTGTTCTTGCTAAAATTTCCAATATAGTTGACAGAGACTGGATTCCCTGGGCACTCTTCGAATAAATGTCCCCCATTGCAGTACACACAATTTAGTGTATTAGACTTTTCTGTAGGTGTTGTCTCTGCAGATGCTGTGGCAGCAGCAACGGTAGCTGGGGCTAGTGCAGGAGTGGTACACAGACTTTTTAGCATGTTGGTTAGACTGGCCACTTGTGCAGATAGTGTAGTTATTTCAGAAACCTCATGGATTCCGGCTACCTTCTTGGCAGCACTGACTCTGGCAGTGGGCCATTGATAACTGTTTGCAGCTATAGTCTCCACCAAATCGTATGCATCATTGTAAGAGTGATTCAGAATGGCTCCTCCTGCAGATGCATCCAGCAACAACCTTGATTGGGAAATCAGGCCATTGTAGAATGTCTCTAACTGGATAGCAAAGGGGATGCCATGATGTGGGCATTTTCTGGGCACATCCTTGAATCTCTCCCAGGCCTCATATAATGATTCTTCTTCTTGTTGCCTGAATGATGTAATGTCATTTCTCATTCTTGCATTCTTGACCGGAGGGAAATATTTTACCAAGAACTTCTCGGCCATCTTGTTCCAGCTGTCCACTGAATTGGGCTCCAAAGAATTCAGCCAAGCTTTGGCTCTGTCCTTTAATGAGTATGGGAAGAGCCTTAGCCTGAATGCATCCTCTGTTACCCCAGGCATTTTAAAGTTGTTGCAGACTTCGAGGAACTGTCTTAGATGCAAGTGAGGGTCTTCAGTGGGTCCTCCTGCGAATTGGCCTACTTTTTGCAACATTTGAAACATCATAGGCTTGAATTCGAAGGATGCAGCCCCGATGGCAGGTGTCACAATACTAGTTTCCATGGTGGTGGGATCAAATACAGCATAATCCCTCATTGGCCGCTCTCTGTCATTGGCCATTTCAATGTTTGTTAACACCACAACTTCATCTTCATGATCTGCCATTGGAATGGCTTCTGCTTCTGGCGCTGCAAGTATTTCTCGAGCCTCTCTTCTCAATTTCCTTACTGTTCTTTCAATTTCAGGGTCTATGTGATGCTCTGGCTGATGGGCCCTGCGCATACACTTCTCCTAAAACTGAAATTCGCAATGAAAATGATGAGAAAATAAAAGCTCATTAAAACAAATACTACTTAAGACTTTGTGATTAAATCCGTTAATCCCCGACAACAGCGCCAAAAACTTGTTGTGCAAAAACGTGTGCAAGTATACACAGTCTAACAAGTAATAAAGTAGTAAGTAAGATCGTTCCCATGAGGATTAAGGTTCAATTGCTAAGTCTATGGAGTAGCATTTGATTCAATGAGTAAACGTAACCAAATAGTAAAGTGAGGTTTATTTAGCAATAAGTAACGTAATAAAAGTGAGAGTAGCAAGATATGAATGAGTAAAAATACGAGAGGTGGTAATAGCCAAGACTAGGGTCAATAATCAATCACTAATAGATGCAGTGCTGTGATTGATATTGTGGTAACATTCAGTGTGCAGAATGAAAGTGGATATTCCTATCACTGTGAAACGTAATGTTTTCAAGGTTTCCTTATTCCTAAGCTCCCATTGAGGTTCATTACGTAGGTTGAAAAGCTTGTTTCAGTTCACACTATAGCCCTAACTTCATATCCCTATTCTTCGTTATGAAAGAATAATATTCCTATTATTCATCAAACTATATTAACTTGTGAAATCAAGGCCGCGGTGGTGGTTGGTGGCTCGGCTACCTCGATCAAGCTAGGTGTTGTCGCGGTGTTGGCCGGTAGCACGACTTCGCGATGGTGGTTGGAGTCACGGCGCCGGATGTCTGGGGGTGTGCTGTCGGTGGGTGCTGATTCGATAGTTTGTACCTTGTCGGACGCCAGATTGCAGTTTGCAGATCGCCGGGCTCCTCCCCCTTTGCCTTTTGCTTCTTTGCCCCCTCCCAATCGTCTCCGGGCCTCCACCTCTAACCTCGATACTTTGTGATGTGCTTAATGTGAGGATAGCGAGGTGATGCAGGCTGTTATGGTTTGGAGTGTGAGTTCATGAGGTGGTGGGTGGAGGTTGTGTGGGGACTCTCAGGTGTTGCCCTGCCTCCTTTCGGGTTTTCTGTTCGCCTTAGAATTTCTTCCATTAGAGTTCTATGATTGTTTATTTTAGATGCCTTGTTGGGCATTTTATTATTGTCCTTATTACCAAGGGTTTTGGTCTAGTCCCCCCTTGTGCTTTTTATATCTCTCTTTATTTTATTAATAAATTCGGGCTGACTGCCTGTTTGATTAAAAAAAAAATATTAACTTGTGAAATCAACGCGTTAATTCTTTCCAGACGTTAAAGCACGTTACCCTAATCAAAGTGATCAAGTTCGAAAAGAGTGTATAACAATAGAAACACACAAGCTAATGAAGTACCACATATCAATCACGTTAAAGCAATCTAAAAGATCATGTTTATATCACCATCGTCTTGACTATAAAAGGATTTAGCTCATGATGAGCTTAGACATGATAAAACAATACAAAGTTACCGTAAACAGATCCATCAACAAAGTAAAAGCACTTAGAGACTGAGTTACACCAACGAGCACGAAGGCGTCACACTACAGGGACTCTATGGTGCTGATGCGATGCTGGCACCACTTGTGAGCAGTCGTCTTGTATCTTAGTATGGTGGATGATGGTTGCGGCAATGGAGTGGAACAAAGGGTATGTGTTTGGGTGGAGAGGCGATGGAGGTAGGTATCTCGTGTCTAGGCTTAGTTCTCTCTTTCTCTCGTAAGGAGTTGCGTATATGTTGCGTGCTTTCTTCACTAGGGTAGCTGCCTATTTATAGGCTTTTGGTAGCATGGCGCGCCTCCTCTTGGGCCTTCGCGAATGGTTGTTACTAACCCTAGAAGTCACGCTTTCTTGCTCCTTACGGATTGCTCACCTGGCGCCTTGCTCGCTAAGAAGATTGGAACTTCCTTTTCTGCTGCGCTTAATGAGGCGCCTACTTTAGTCACGCTCTTATCCATTTGTTTGCTGCGATGGTGTCGTAGCATCCTTCTCAGCATTGAATTAGCTAAAGACAACCTGCACACTAGCAAACACATTAAACTCCACAAAATGGCACTTGCGTGCCCCGATTATGATTTTTATCACCAATTGCGTTTGTATCTAATTTATGAATATTTGCTACACTTATTAGCACAACTTACTCTTGGATCAAGGTAATTCTTATTTGGATTGTCGTAAATAACTCACATTTCTGTGAGTTATCAATGGTGGCAGGCTACCTCGGGTGGAATCCCTGGCATGTCAGCTGCAGACCAGGAAAACAGGTCAGCATTCTCCCTCAGGAAGATGGTGAGTTTTTCCTTGACCTCCTCGGGGAGGTCAGAGCCTATCTTGATGGTCCTGGTAGGGTCTTCTCCTAGTTGGATGGAGATGAATGCGCCATCTGGCTCAGTCCTCTTCATTCGCTTCTTGAGCTCCTTAGCGAGGTTGGAATCTTCTTCCTCTTCTTCACTGTCTGGATCATATCTGGCATCTAAGTCTGCCAAATTAACTTCAGCTTCTTTCCCGGATCCCCTGCCTGAGTCTCTTACTTCTGTAGTTTCTTTTTCATCCTTAATGCTCATGTAGTAACACCTGCGCGCCGCGCCCAGGTCTGCCTGGAGGGTCACAATATTATTCTCTAAATTGTAGAATATCATCTTCAGGTGAACTGTTGAGGTTACCGCCTCTAGCCTGCCTAGAGTGGGCCTCCCGATAATGCATTGGTAGACAGACTTACATGGGAGGACCAGGAAGGCCGTTTTGACAGTTCTGAATAAAGGTGGCTCACTATCGCGGTCTCCATAAGTGACCATCAGCTCCAAGTGGCCCAGCAGTTTTGTTTTTGATTCGTTGAACCCGGTCAAGTCCCCCCGGTAGGGAGTGAGATCGTCGAGGGAGATGTTTAAAACTTGCAGCAAGTCTTTAAAAATGATGTCCACTGAGCTTCCCTGGTCGACCAGGATTCTTCTTATTTCAATGTTGGCCATGATAGCAGTGATGAGCAATGAGACGTGTTTATTTGGTCTTCCGTCAAGCAAATCCTTATCGTCAAAGGATAAGGGCGACCTGGTTGGTCCCTTCCTGGGGACTGAGGTTGATGCAACGCTCAGGATTTTCTTCCATTTCCTTTTAATTGACTTGTTTGATCCCCAATCGTCGAGGGGGTTGCTTCCGTGAATCACCATGGCCACTGACCTCCCTTTGTATTTTCGGGTGTCTTCCTTCTCGGTAGATTCGCTGCCGTCATCTTTTTCCGCTTTGGCCCCTTCACCAACTGGGGCCTTCCCCTTCCTAGGGGACCTGGACCTTCTTGTGGGGGATCTGGGTCTTTTGCGCGAGCTGTTTGGTTCCCCCTCCTTTTTTACGTACTGCAATAGTTTCCCTCTCTGAATCATTTCCTCAATGTCATCTTTAAGAGCTCGGCAACCATTGGTATCGCGGCCTCCGCTTCGATGATAGCGGCACCATTTCTTTGAGGGGTTCTGGCCTTCCCTTAGTACCAATGGCTCAGGTCTCTTGATGCTCTTGAACTCAGCATTAGCACATTCAGCTAGGATCTTGGCCCGAGATGAGTTGAGGGGGGTATGCTCCGCGAACCTGCGGGGGCGCAGCTCACGATGCCCGCCTCCTGCTTCCTTTCGTTGCCGGGTCTCCCGGGCGCCCCCCTATCGTTACCAACCTTAGCTGCCTCGCGGTAAGCCATATCGCCCTCTTCATAATCCATGTATTTTTGTGACCTTTGAAGGAATTCGCCCAAGTTCCTGGGTTTGTTGATTCCTACGTCAATCTGGAAAAGACTTCCATTTCTTAGACCGTCTTTCATCCAAAATAACATTTGCTTGTCTTCCAAATTTCGCACACATGAAGCCTCCTTATTGAAACGCTCAATGTATTCTCTTAGCGTCTCATTATCACGCTGCCTGACGGCCCTCAACACTTCTTCAGATTTGGGTTTCAACCAGGAGGTAGTGAAACGAGCTGTGAACATTCTCGCCAGCTGACTCCACGAGGAGATGGAATTTGGCCTCAGCTCTTGAAACCACTCTAATGCGGAATGTTCGAGAGTGAGGGGGAAGATTTTACAGTGAACAGGCTCCCTGGAGCTTCTATAGCACATCATTAGGGAGAAGTGTGCCAGATGGCGGTCTGGAACTCCGGTTCCATCATACATTTTGAGAGCTGGCAGCTTCTCCAAGGCCCTTGGGATTCGGCATTTATCCACCCTTCGAGTGAAAGGTCCTTCATCGGAAAACCTTCTTGAGTTTCGAGGGGAGGTGTCTTCATAGTCCAAATCTTGATAGCTGCGCCGGTCGGGGGATCTCCTCGATGGCGATCCCCGGTGGCGCCTCCGGTGGGTATTGACCTGGTTCCTTGACCTCTCACGAGAATCAGGGGACGCACGTGAGGAGGTCCTGAAGTGGGAATCGTGAATTTGGTTGGTATCCTCTGAAGGGGATGGAGGGGTCCTTGGAGGCGAGCCCGATCCTTCATGCTTGCGTTGCCGAGGGGGAGATCGATGCACGTGCCTTCGCCTTGGTGGGGAACGGTGGACGTGGTGCCTTCGAGGGGGAGACCGATGGCGCCTTGAAGCCACCGTTGTCGGAGGAGGCTGCTCAGGCAGGGAAGCCACACACCTTTCAATCTGCCTTAGGCGAGCTTCCTGCTGCAGCATAGCCTAAGTGCGACTGGCCAGAAGATTCAAAAGTTGGCTCACATTCGAGGGTTGGGCAGGCTGACTGGTGTCCTCGTTAGGCAGGCTGGCGACGTTGCCCTCAGGAGTACCCTCTGGTCGGGGTGCAGGTATGGCAACGCTTTGAATCCGGGGTCTGCCTCTGTGAGCCATGGAGTAGCAAAAGAAAAGTTCAAGGAGTAGTCCAGAACAAACTTGTTCTTTTAGTTTTTTAAAATCTTAAATACATATCAAAATATAGACTAATCTTTTTCAAGCCCTCCCCTCCATTCCCCTCACAAAACCCCCTCCCAAACATACCCTTAGATCTCACATGCCCCCAAATCTCAGAAATGTTCATCTTGATTGGCAGCTGTGAGCCTATGAAATGGCAGTCCAACACAAATGGGAGAATTTGTACAAATTGTCAAGTGAAGATAATAGAAATAATTTGTGCGTTGGTCAATACTATTTTTCTCTATTTTCTGTTAAAGCTTTTTCTTTGGTTTCTAATAGGTGGTATATAGCAATGTAATTACCTTTTTTTTTTGTGATAAAGTCTAATTAAAGTATACGTGTTGACATTGGCAGAATAGGCGCCAACAAGTTATAGGCCAATGTGAAAGTTTTTGAGATGTTTTGATACTACTCTTTGCAATGTTTATTTCTACTTTAAAAGTGTGATTGGTATGGAATAAGTTGAATACCGGGGTATATCAAGTGCAATTTTTACATGTAGTTATGTAAAATACTCATTGTTGTTGGTTTTTGGCACTGCTTTTGTTAAACTTCAGCTAGCACTTATTATTAAAGAATTATTTTGCCTATAAAAATATACTATAGTTAAATTGCCTTTAGTTTGTCTTCGTAATTAAGTTATTATGCTATGAAAAATAGGCAATATTTGTAAAATTACACCTCATTTGATGGACATCTCTTTGCTTTTTTATTGCGTATCATTTTATAACTTAGGAATTTTTCCCACAACAATCCAATTTTTCAAAATTTGAATTTTGGATTGAGTACTAACCATATTAATGAGTTCATAGCAATCTATAAACAATACAGTATCACCCCATGCATCCGCACGGGTAAAGTACTAGTAGTCCGATAACAACAAAACAAGGCTGTTAACAAAAACCCATTAATGCAATAAATGTGAGATATAAAACATGGAAGAAATGACAAAGTGGGTAGGGGTAAAAATTGTAACTTTATATGTTTCTGAGCAATGGGGATATGGGTAGCTTTGGGTACCTGAGGGAGAGTCGGCATTTACTTTGAGGGGTGGGAGTTTTAAGTCGAAATCGAGATGGTGTTGGGGTTCAGAAGAAACTGATGTTCTTACAGAGGAAACACAGTTTATAGGTTTGTTGTGTAAGTGTGGACGGAAGAAAGAGCCGAGAGTGCTTAGTGTAGCGACCGAAAAATCCGGAGGATCTCTCGCGTTCAATGAAGTCGCCATCAATGTTTAATTATCAGAGAAAACACTGAAAAATCCCTTTGAAAACGAAAATGGTCTTGGAAACCAGATTTTGGGTTCGGGAGTCTATTATGCGTGGGGAAGGTATTAGCACCCCACAGCATCCTTTCGAAAAAGGTTACCTCTAATTAAATGTGCCAAAGCTATATTAACTTTGAAAATATTTATTTCCCTTTTATTATGAAAATGAATGAAAAGACTTAATAAAAATGTTTGTTTTTTTGTGTTTGACGGGAGTGTGCCCCCGCTCCTACGTATCTCCAGGTGCGATGGAGAAATCAAAGCTATGTAGTTCTTTAATTAGAAAATGTTTGTTGGTTGGTGTTTTTTAATATAGGGGTTTTAGGACCGTGTGATCTGTGTTGAAGGACCACTGGGGGTTTGAAGGAGCGCTGGGGCTCTGAAGGGCCGCTGGGGGCTGAAGGAGCGCGGGGGCCCTGAAGGGCCGCTGGGGGTTGAAGGAGCGCTGGGGCCCTGAAAGACCACAGTTCACTTATCCTAAAACGATGACTAACCCGGCCGACTTAATCATTTGTTTTTGAAAATAAATTTTTTATGTATTTTTGGAGGAAAAACAGCTTGCGTAGAAAATGATTTGATTAAATAGGTATTTTAGGACTCTTGAGCCGTACGACCCATTTACCCTAAAGCGATGACCAATTCAACTGTATGATCGACTTAATCTCCTATTATTATTTTGCTAAGTTTGCATGAAATGAATTAAAAATAACTTAAAGAAAGTTGTTTATTTTGGACTCATTAATTTATAAAATGTGTGAGAATGAGTTGGACTCATTGTATAATGAAAATAAAAAGAGTGGGTTAAAAACCAAAGATCTAAAAATGATTAGAGACATAAAAAGATGAGGTGAACATACTAGTTAATAGTCCATGATTATTTATTTAAGATAAAATAATAAAAAACATAGAAAGAAAAAAGGTTAATTATAAAACGTAAGATGGGATAAGGGATGTGAGAAACATAATATTCACACAGGGTAAAATAAAAGGGAGTGGGGGTACGAGAGTTAGCCACAGAGAGAGAGAATGAAAGTTAAACATAATAAAAGAAAAGGAAAGTTGGAGGGTTTGAAACTCAAATCCCTAAAAAACCCAATCTTCTAAACAAACATCTCAGCAGCCCTGGAAACAAGGAAAAGAAGGCCACTTTGGCCATGAGGGAGAGAGAGGAACGAAAGGGGTGGTGGTGTTCCGGCAGTGAGGGTGGTGTCGCTGGAGAGAAGAGAGAGAGGATGGGATTTCAGTGGTGATGGCCTACGGTGGTCGCCGGAGCTTGTGGTGGCCGTTGTATTGATGGTGCGACGGTCAAGAGGAGGCCACAGTTGGGTTGTATGGTTGTTCGAAGTGGGAGTGGTGATGTTCAATGGTGGTTTTTGGTGTAGTCGTTTGGCCGGTGATGGGGTGGAGCGCCGCCGTGGGGGCGTGGTGCTCTCCCTCTCTTATTATTTCTTTTTGATCTATGGACTATGAGATCAGATGTTGGGTTTTGGACTGATGATGGTTACTGATTTCGGTGGTGACAAACAGCGGTGCGCCGGAGATGGGGGTGGTGCGCCGTCGTGGGATGGTGGTTCTCGCGGTGGTGTTCTCCCTCTTTTCTCTATATATTTTTCTTTCTATTCTTTCCTTGTGATTTTTCTGTTTTAACTTCTCTACTCTTCTCTAAAAAAAACTGTTGTATCTCTCCTCCAAAATTTCAGTTCCTCTCTCTACTCCCTACATCTTTTTCAATCGATTCTCCTCCCATTTTTCTATCAATTCCTCGTCCCTCTGTGGTTCTAACCTCATTCCCCATTTGTAGAAAAAAAACTTGGCAACTTGCACCACTTGATGCTAAGAACAATAGATATAAAAAGAAAGAGGTATGTGGGAATTTGTCAAAAGTTGCGGCTGTTACAGAGAAGTGGGAGACAGAGGAGAGGAGTTTGCAGAGTATGGGCAGAGAAGCATGGGCGGAGGAGAGGAGTGGGAGACAGAGGCTTGGACTAATAATATAATAAATTGAAGTAATTAATAATATAATAGACCATGGTGATGGGAGTAATTTAAAATAAAAGGGAAAGGGGAACAGATGGAGACATGGTAATGAAATAATAAAAAAAATGGGATGTTAACATAATAAACGGTAAATAAAGAGTGTCAAAATAAATCCGCGTCCACGATGACGAGTGATACGGGTGCACAAAAAATAAAAATAAAAAACACTAGTAATACGCGTATGCGGTTAGAATAACATGCGTACACAACAGTGCAAGATCGTTAAAACTAGCTCGCGTACGCGACTATAATGTGTGTGCACAATGAAACATATTTTTGGGATTTTCTTATGATGAAAAATACTGATAAAAGCTAGGTCTTCACAACACCAAAAATTTGGTATTTGTTTTCTCTTTATTTGATTGAGCCAGACAAAATTAGGGTACAACAGCTGCCCCTCTTTATTTATATTCCGTAGAAAAACTGAAGGATTTTCATTGTAGGAATAAAAATAAAGATAAGACGGACGCTATTTTTGTCTTTTTCTGGGAAAGTTGGGGGTTTTGAGAATTTGCATGTATGGTTAACACTGGCATATTAATGAGAAAGCTATAAAGAAGGATCACTAAGGATCTGAAGGAGCACTAGGGCTCTGAAGGACCACTGGGGGTCTGAAGGAGCACTACGACTCTGAAGGACTGCTGGGAGTCTGAATGATCGATGCCTTGAAGTGTTGGCATAATGATCTGAGGGTCTAATTCGCAGTCGATGCTTGGCGCATTGATTTGAATTAAACTGAAGGACCGGTGGGTCTGAAGGGCTGCCTGGGCCTGATGGACCAAAATGGTCTGATGGACTGCAACCGGCTATGGTACTAATAAAACAGTCTGAGGGTGACCAACGTCGGGCGGTCGTGAGGGTCAAGATCAGATCCGGAACTGAAATGTTAACCACGAAGGATTT
Source organism: Astragalus membranaceus (assembly GCA_039519185.1). Lineage (NCBI taxonomy): Eukaryota > Viridiplantae > Streptophyta > Magnoliopsida > Fabales > Fabaceae > Astragalus > Astragalus membranaceus. The sequence goes on from CM076850.1 coordinate 133,314,524, forward strand.
ACGCTATGCATTTGGCAGACACAGCTAATCTGAAGGACCTCTGGGGGTCTGAAGGATCCGCCGCGCTCAGTGGCGACGTTAAGATCTGAATGTAGAGTTCGAAGCCGTCGTTTTGACGTGTTAATTCGAACTGAACTGAAGGACCAAAATGGTCTGAAGGATCTATGCTAGACTCTGTGCTAACACTGCGATCTGGTGTTTGATATAAGATTCAACGCTTGTGGCATTGACTTAAGAAGTGGAAGTGAAAAGGATCGACACTTGAAGTCGACTAGAGAGCAACTGGTCATATGCATGTAATGTATGCGTCTCTAATGATTGATTTTAAGTCGAATGAATAAATGTAATGAGTGACTTTTCCTCTTATTTGCGTTTTTTTTTTGCTTTTTTCTTCTCTTTTTTTTTGCTTCTTTTCTTGGTACATGATAAATGTATGAATGATGCAAATGTAAAGCTTTGGTGCAACTGCTATGGTGGATAAAGGAAGACACGTGAATGCATGGTACAATGATATAATTTGTGATGTAGAAATATTTTTAGCAATGACGAGACCGGCGCTTGGCACGTCTATCGAAGTAAAAATGTCATGTGTGTGCAATGTGGAAACAAATGAACTACAAAGGCCTGTGAACTGTGAATGCTGAAGCTGATCGAAAAAATTGATAAGTTATATATGTGAGTGCAGATGATGTGCAAATGCAAATGCAATGCTTTGATGCAGCTTTGATGCAGCTTTGATGCAGGTGCCATGGTAGGTGCATGAAATGTATGGTATGATTTATTGATGATGCATTTTTGTGGTTTTTGAGATGAGAAAAAGATTTTTTTTTATGCGAGAAATTGAGAAGTGGATGCTTTGGAATCATTACTTATTGGATGCATGGTTGTATGGCGGGATGATTTATGCTATGATTTTATTGATGATGCAGAAAGATTTTTGTAATGATGAGAAATGAGGCTTTTGATGCAAGAGGCACAAAAGTGAATATTTTGCAATAATCGTTCCTTGGAAAAAAATGGATTTGATTTGAATTCAAGCTTTGGCAAATCTCAAGGTTGTTATTTACAGTCACTAATGTGCAATCGTACTTGACTGTATTTACAGACTCGTTCACGTTGTTCTTCCCTTACGGTGTCCCATGATTGATTGAATTTTAGGTCTACAAAGTTGACAGAGTGAGTGTTCAGCGTCACATTATTAACTTGTGTTCTCTCTCTTTGAAGCATTGTTTAGTAGACATGTAGAGTAGTGCAAATACAGATGAATGAATCAGTTGACTTGGTAAGACATACATGACACGTGATGGGATGAATGGTAGGTTTTCCCCAAAGTCATGAAAGGTAGGTTTTTCCCAGCTCAAGAAATGTGGAACTGCCCCGATTTAGACTACCAGTGAAGGTGATCGAATAGTCTGCCCCTGTATAGTGATGAGAACAACAAGGGGTGTAGAGGAAACAATGAATTGGGAATACCATGACTTTGGAATGAAGGGTGGCAAACAAGAGATTTTAACTCAACCCATGACGTTTGCTGTTGCCCCAATCTTGCAAGAACAAGTTTGTCTTGACTAGAGTTGCAGAAAGGCGACATTTAGGACGGTGGGTTGAGAAATTGCCCCGGTATGGTCTTATGGATGACAAGGGGATGAGATGGGTGTAGGGTGAATTTCCCTACTTTTAGGTGGAGTGAATGGCGACGGGATTGCCCCACTTTGGAATAGTTATTTCAAATGGTTGCCTTTAGTGGGGTTGTAAAGGTGACTGAGTTAGGGTCATGGGTTTTTGGAATGGATTGGATGTGGTATACGAATGGGATGGACGCTGGACAATTTCCCCTGGTTCAATAAGAATGAAAGGTGAAGGGACTGCCCGACTTTGAGGTCTAGGTGATGGTCCTAGTATAAACTCTTGGTTTTCTTAAGATGACTCCCACAGACTATGGTAGTCATGAGATTTTGGTATAATGAAAATTTCAACTTGGTGATCACTAAACCTTGTATCGATATCAGTGCGACTCGAATGAATCTTGGAGTGCAAGCCTTTTGAGTTTTCCATTTTTTTTTCTTCTTTTCTTTTTGATTGATTTTTTTTTGAACAAATATATTGTAAGTAAATAAACTTATTGTCCCAAAACTAAATATTTGAGAAAATGAAAGCAATCAGCCATTGATCAGAATGGACTTTGTTAGGGTTGTAACGTGGCCAATGGTTAGGGGTTTATGAAAGAAAGGATAACAGGGCCCCAGAAGTGTTTGAGGTCAATTGTTAGGGTGTTATAAAATAAAGGATAATCGGGCCCCAGAAGTGTTTGAGGTTTTTCTTTAGACAAGGATCTTTTATACGCTTCATGGTATGATGTATCAGCTCACAACTTCTACTGCCTTTGTTTTTCTATTCAGGATTTTTCAATCCTCTTTTTTGTCTTGTGAATTTCACTCTTTTTTCTTTGTGATTTTTCTTTCTCTTTTTTTTTTGAGCTGAGTGAGCTAATAAAAGTGGCACACCATTTTTGATGCGGAATTGAACCTTGTCTAGGGTGATTGAAAGATTTTATTTTTGATTTTTTTTGGCTCAAAGCGGTTAGCAAAGGGTATTTTTTTTTTGGATATGGAAGAATGGCCAAACTTCATTTCAAATCATGATTGCCTATTTTCTCAAAAATTAACTCAAGGACAAAAATTTATTTATTTTTATATATCTGCTTTTTTCCTTTATTTCTTTTTATATGCCTTAATTTTTGCTTAGGCTGCTCTTACGAGTTTTCAACCTAACAGGCTCTTTTTTTAAAAGGACTTGCACCAAGGGAATACATTGTTGACAAGATATCTAGTGATCACAAATTTGCCCCAGCATGAGGGCCTAAAGTGTTAGTTTGTGGAATTTCATCATTGGGACAAACCAAATAGTTAACTGAGTACATGTGTGGAGAGTATGCACCTTATGGGATGGCCGGGGTGGGGCTTGCCATGAACAAAAAGATCCTGATAGGATGGAAAAATGTGGATACTAACTGACTCAGACAAGAGTAAATGCACGTTGCGTCCAAATTCACTATACGAATGCTTCACAAAGAGTTAACATAGTTAGCGACATGATAGAAGAAATTTTTGATAACACATTGGTTAACAAAATGGACCATTTTGATCATTTATCATGGGATTGATGAGATGCATTTTGCTGATAAAAATTTGTGAACAAGCTGCAAAATTTTTGAAAATTGAGTGTCTCGAAAACACCTTGAGTTTGCAACTGAGCTTGACTTTGTTTTGTACAGCTAAAACTTTTCCAAATAAAAATAATCAATTTCGTTCCATCTCTCATCCATTTTTTTGAAGAAGTAATGCTCGTGTTTTTTTAATTTTTATGTATGGATGAACACATGATCATGTATATGCGTGATGAAAATGCAAATGCATGAAACACGTGAATGCGCGATCATTTGGAAATAAACCAAATATTCTAAATGATCTTTGAAGGCAATGCAACCTGTGAAGGATGCAAATTTACAAATTCTCATTTTTCTTGGATGCTCAATGATGCATGAAAAGAGTGATGATATATTTTTTGTTTTTTGTTTTAGAACATGATGATGGATATGTACGATGAAAATGCAAATGTATGACATGCATGAAGGAACTGATCACTTGAAAAGACCAACGATTTTATTCCTATTATGAATGCATGATGATTTTTTCTAGTTAAAAGATTAACTATACTCATGCAACGAGGATAAATAAATTACATGCCCCTTGTGTCCTAATGCATGAAGGAACACATGGTGAGAGATATGCATGATGAAAATGCAGATGCAAATGCATGAAATGCGTGCATGAATGATCACTTGGAAAGACCAGTTATTCTAAATAATTTTTTTTTGGGAGGCAATGCAGCATGTGACTGATGTAGAACCTTATTTATGGATCAGAATGAAATGCTAACAAAAACACATATCTTTGAATGATGTAAAAATAATAATTTTTGAAATAATGCATGTTGAAATGGTGAATGAGATGACGTATGGATGATTGATGAAACAACAGTTTTTTATTTATTTAGGATGACTGAAATGATGTATGAATGCTATGTTTTTTTACATGCATTTCATGATGTTGCAAATGATGAAATGCCTGCATTATTTGATGATGTTTTTTTAGTGAATTATTTATGAATGAATGACGGTGCATGCTAAATGAGATGCTAATGTTATATGGCTAAAAACTGTTTTTTTTTTTGTGCGAGGAAATAAAATGTATGATACTCGCAGTGATTTTTTTTTTTATGCATGGAAAGAAGAGAACGCAGGATGCTTGACATGATTTACAATATTTTTGTTTGTTTCTTTTTTTGGAAAAGGGAAAACAAATGCATGAGCGTCGGCGAACCAACTTGCCTTTCCAAAATATGAATGAAAGAATGCTGATGAAATGCGAATGTATGGATTTATTCATTGCGTCGGGGAATAAAAAACTTTTTATTAAAGCATGATTTTGGTGGTATGACTTTCAAATTATTGATTTTTTTTTTTTACTTTCATCCACCACTTTTAGAAAGTTTTGTAATTCCCCGGCGGTCATTGAAATGTATGGAAAACGATATGTTTAGAGATTTGTTTTTATGATATGCAAAAGAAAATAAAAATGCATGAGACATGTTTCAAGAAAAGAAAATAGCTAGAACAAATGAAATATGGTTTTTGGGTTTTTTTTTTTCAAAAAATGGGAAGGAAATGTATCCGTGTTTGTTTAAATGCAAATGGATGAAGCTCCTTTGTGTCTTAGAAGGGCTCCTTTGAGAAAAGATCTAAGGTTTTTTCTATTGAGTGGACCTTTCAAAGGGTAGCTCTACAACGTCCTAAAAAGGTTCCTAGAGCCAACGACCCCAGTTAAGAATGCTAATCGCGACAATAGGCGAGCTATTAGAAGTGATAGCATTCTCAAAAGGGACCAAACTCTAGGTGAGACTTTCGTGACCACCCAACAGGACGTACATCCAGTAGGCCATCACTACGCAGTCTCGTTGTAACTTAGGTTATGCTCCAGTCCGGGTATAGGACTATTCTCACGTGTGTGATGATGTGTAAATGTGAAGTGTGTGTAGGAGCAGAATGCCAAGTTTACCCCAAGCTGCAAAATAAACAACACATATGCAAAAGAAATATAGTCTTCTATCCTAAGGTTCACATATCATATAAAATATAACATGCAACGAGAATAAAAGATGAAAGGGAAATAAATACCGAAAAAGTTAAAGGTTTGGCACAACTAACCAGATTAGGCTTGACTCTCAAAATCTCCCCAGTGAAGTCGCCAGCTGTAGCGACCGAAAAATCCGGAGGATCTCTCGCGTTCAATGAAGTCGCCATCAATGTTTAATTATCAGGGAAAACACTGAAAAATCCCTTTGAAAACGAAAATGGTCTTGGAAACCAGATTTTGGGTTCGAGAGTCTATTATGCGTGGGGAAGGTATTAGCACCCCACAGCATCCTTTCGAAAAAGGTTACCTCTAATTAAATGTGCCAAAGCTATATTAACTTTGAAAATATTTATTTCCCTTTTATTATGAAAATGAATGAAAAGACTTAATAAAAATGTTTGTTTTTTTGTGCTTGACGGGAGTGTGCCCCCGCTCCTACGTATCTCCAGGTGCGATGGAGAAATCAAAGCTACGTAGTTCTTTAATTAGAAAATGTTTGTTGGTTGGTGTTTTTTAATATAGGGGTTTTAGGACCGTGTGATCTGTGTTGAAGGACCACTGGGGGTCTGAAGGAGCGCTGGGGCTCTGAAGGGCTGCTGGGGGTTGAAGGAGCGCTGGGGCCCTGAAGGGCCGCTGGGGGTTGAAGGAGCGCTGGGGCCCTGAAAGACCACAGTTCACTTATCCTAAAACGATGACTAACCCGGCCGACTTAATCATTTGATTTTGAAAATAAATTTTTTATGTATTTTTGGAGGAAAAACAGCTTGCGTAGAAAATGATTTGATTAAATAGGTATTTTAGGACTCTTGAGCCGTACGACCCATTTACCCTAAAGCGATGACCAATTCGACTGTATGATCGACTTAATCCCCTATTATTATTTTGCTAAGTTTGCATGAAATGAATTAAAAATAACTTAAAGAAAGTTGTTTATTTTGGACTTATTGGTTTATAAAATGTGTGAGAATGAGTTGGACTCATTGTATAATGAAAATAAAAAGAGTGGGTTAAAAACCAAAGATCTAAAAATGATTAGAGACATAAAAGGATGAGGTGAACATACTAGTTAATAGTCCATGATTATTTATTTAAGATAAAATAATAAAAAACATAGAAAGAAAAAAGGTTAATTATAAAACGTAAGATGGGATAAGATACAAATAAAACCAAAGAAACAATTAATACAAACTATTATTATCATGATAAGTGAGAGGGGGGGGGGGGAACCGAAAGCAGGACAATAGGGTGTATATAGTAGTGAAAAGAATAATAGTAATAATAATAATAATAATAATAATAATAATAATAATATATGATAAAATAATAAAAGGGAAAGGGATGTGAGAAACATAATATTCACACAGGGTAAAATAAAAGGGAGTGGGGGGTACGAGAGTTAGCCACAGAGAGAGAGAATGAAAGTTAAACATAATAAAAGCAAAGGAAAGTTGCAGCGTTTGAAACTCAAATCCCTAAAAAACCCAATCTTCTAAACAAACATCTCAGCAGCCCTGGAAACAAGGAAAAGAAGGCCACTTTGGCCATGAGGGAGAGAGAGGAACGAAAGGGGTGGTGGTGTTCCGGCAGTGAGGGTGGTGTCGCTGGAGAGAAGAGAGAGAGGATGGGATTTCAGTGGTGGTGGCCTACGGTGGTTGCCGGAGCTTGTGGTGGCCGTTGTATTGATGGTGCGACGGTCAAGAGGAGGCCACGGTTGGGTCGTATGGTTGTTCGAAGTGGGAGTGGTGATGTTCAATGGTGGTTTTTGGTGTGGTCGTTTGTCCGGTGATGGGGTGGAGCGCCGCCGTGGGGGGGCTGTGGTGCTCTCCCTCTTTTATTATTTCGTTTTGATCTATGGACTATGAGATCAGATGTTGGGTTTTGGGCTGATGATGGTTACTGATTTCGGTGGTGACAAACGGCGGTGCGCCGGAGATGGGGGTGGTGCGCTGTCGTGGGATGGTGGTTCTCGCGGTGGTGTTCTCCCTCTTTTCTCTATGTATTTTTCTTTCTATTCTTTCCTTGTGATTTTTCTGTTTTAACTTCTCTACTCTTCTCTAAAAAAAAACTATTGTATCTCTCCTCCAAAATTTCAGTTCCTCTCTCGACTCCCTACATCTTTTTCAATCGATTCTCCTCCCATTTTTCTATCAATTCCTCGTCCCTCTGTGGTTCTAACCTCATTCCCCATTTATAGAAAAAAAAACTTGGCAACTTGCACCACTTGATGCTAAGAACAATAGATATAAAAAGAAAGAGGTATGTGGGAATTTGTCAAAAGTTGCGGCTGTTACTGAGAAACTTATTAGCAAAACAAGAATGCAACTTGGATGTTTGGATGTGAAAGAGGATGAGTTTGCAGAGTATGGGCAGAGAAGCATGGGCGCAGGAGAGGAGTGGGAGACAGAGGCTTGGACTAATAATATAATAAATTGAAGTAATTAATAATATAATAGACCATGGTGATGGGAGTAATTTAAAATAAAAGGGAAAGGGGAACAGATGGAGACATGGTAATGAAATAATAAAAAAAATGGGATGTTAACATAATAAACGGTAAATAAAGAGTGTCAAAATAAATCCGCGTCCACGATGACGAGCGATACGCGTGCACAAAAAATAAAAATAAAAAACACTAGTAACACGCGTATGTGGTTAGAATAACATGCGTACACAACAGTGCAAGATCGTTAAAACTAGCTCGCGTACGCGACTATAATGTGTGTGCACAACGAAACATATTTTTGGGATTTTCTTATGATGAAAAATACTGATAAAAACTAGGTCTTCACAACACCAAAAATTTGGTATTTGTTTTCTCTTTATTTGATTGAGCCAGACAAAATTAGGGTACAACACTGTTATACCCCAATTTTGTCCGCTTCTTTTTACTTCCTTTTTGCTAAGTTAGTTTCGAGCTTACTTGGGGCCTACTCTTCTTATTTGGTCCTACGCTTTTGAATTTGGGCCTTATTTTAGCATTTGTTGAATTTGGGCTTTGTTTTAGCATTTGTTCAATTCGAGCCCGATTTTAGCGTTTGCAATTGGGTTTGATTTTAGCGTTTGTCTAATTGGACCTATGTTAGTCTTTCGATTGGGCTTGGCCCAATTTAATCCTTTTTCTTCCATATGACAAAAAATAATAATAACAGAATAAAATCAAAAAATAAAAAATTACAATATTAATGTTTACAAAAAAGAATGTTCTGTTACAATAGACCCAAAAAAAAATATATACACAAAATTACACAAAGAAAAAAAGGGGGCCTCAAATAGAGGCCCAAAAGGAAAGCAAAGCCCAAACAAAAAAACCCTAATCCCAACAGCAGCAGCAGCGCGCCTGCTTCCTAAGCTTGCTGAGCAAGCCTTCACCAGCAGCCAGGACCTGAAATTCTGGGAACAATTGAAATCTGAGTCAGCGACACACACAAATGAGCTGTCCAGGAGGCAAGACAATAATCAGCAGCTAAAAAGGGGGGAGGCAGAGTCAACCCTGAGTCAGCTACTAGCTGTCCAGGAGACAAAGCCATTAACCTGCAATTAACCAGAGAATCAAGAAATTAATTTTCGGTTTCAAAATATTGCTATAAAATGCTAATCCGAAAATGAGATGAAAAGAAAGAAAAAAAGGATTCAGACAGAAATTTCGTATACAGCAACTTTCAGAAAAAAGTTCGCACACAGCAGATTCAAAAAAGCAATAACAAGTCCTAAAATTCAGAAGCAAGAAAAGGCAGCAGAGCAAGCCACAAGAGGTTTTACAGAAGCTGAAATTTGAGGTTGGTTTTTCTGTCTAATTTAGTACATAATAGGTCTCTTTGTAAATACATTGTAGTTAATCCGAAATCAGCATCAAAAAACAGTATATATTGAGCTTCTTAAATTAGTAATATAATTTGTATATTTAAACCGTAAACAATTAGGTTCAGTTTATGTTTTTTTTTAGAAACTTTGATATTGTAAATAGGCTAGGGCTTGAAAATTAGAAACAGATCATGTTAATCATATGAAACCAAGTTACAGTTCAGTTTTTTTTATGTAAATCGAAACATGTGAATGACAAGAAATTAGGGTCAATGTTCTGTTTCTTCCAAAAAAATAGGATTAATTAGCAATAGGTTTGGTCAAAAAAAAAAAAATTAGTGTTAAAATAGGATGTTAGGTAAAAAAAATTCGAATCAGTTCTCAAAAAAAAAAAAAGGGGAAACAGAACCGTACCGTACTTAGCACTGACCACCGTAGACGGTGGTCGTTCACTCCGAAACACCGCCATCAGCCATCATTCAGCCGTCGCCGTTCCTCTCCCCTTTGCGACCCTTAAAACCGAGCGACAACGTAGCCACCACCGTCAGACCCCTTTCCCGTCGCGAATCAAACCCAGATCATCACCGTCACCGCCGCCGTAGGCGCACGTCTGAACACAACCATCGCACACCATAGTATGTAGGAGAGGAGAGAAGAGAGCGGAAATCTAGAGAGAAAGGAAGTGAGGGTCGGTGAGTAGGAGGATAAATCGAAGCTAGGCTTTTTGAGGGAGAGGAGCGACGGCGAGGAGAGGGGAGTGGCGGTGGTGAAAGGAAGAAAAACAGAGCTAGGGAGAGGAAGGTTTGAGCGGCGCGGTGAGAGAAGAGAGAGATCGGAGCTAGGGGCGAAGGAGAGGGATCGACGGCGTGAGAGAGAGAAAAGCAAGATGGAGGGGGGAGGAGGAAGAGATGCGGCGCCTAGGGTGAGGGAGGGAGACGGGTGCGTGAGAGAGGAAAAATTAGGTTTGAGTGAATTTGGGAGTGGGTGCGGCGCGCTGAGGGAGAGAGTTGGATAATTAGGTTAGTTTTTTTTAGGTTTGGCTTTATATAGCTAGGTTTTTTTATTTATTTATTTATTTATTTATTTTTTTTTTTTTTTTTTTTTTTTTTTTTTATTCAGATCACTATTAGCACCCCCTCAATTCACGCGTGTACCCCTCCCTCACTCAAGCCCAGTTTTGCATACTGGGCCCTCAGATGTGAACTGGGCTGCTTTTCACACCCAGTTTTCAATTTTACAACCCCTTACTGCTAATAACACCCTATTTTACCATTTCACCCCCTTTCTCGTTTTTTTTTTAATTTAATTTAATTCTCTTCAAGACAAAATATTTTCTCATAAATTAAAAACTTTGTTAATGGTCTTGTGAAGCCTTTGCTTGCATGATCATTAACAACGAGGTACTAGTGGTGATCACTTGGAGCCTTTGCTCAATTGATCATCATGAATGCCTAATTTTCCTAAAGATTTTTCATCAAATCAAAAACTTTGTTAGTAGTCTTGCGAAGCCTTTGCTTGCATGATTATTAACAATGGAGTGCTAACGGTGGTCACTTGGAGCCGTTGCTCAATTGATCATCATGAAAGCTCAATTTTCACAAATTAAACAAGATAAAAAAACAAAAAACGTTTTCAAAACAAAAGAGAACTACGTAGCTTTGAATTCTCCATCGCACCGGGAGATACGTAGGAGCGGGCCATGTCCTGTCAAGCACCTTTTTTTCTAAAAAACTTCTTTTCCCCCTCTCTCTCTCCAAAAGTAAAAGAATTTTATTAAATTCTTTAATCTTTTTTTTTCAATAAAAAGCAGAGAGGCAAAATTAAATATTTTCAGGTCAACATGTAAAAACCACACATTTGATTAAAGGTTCCCTCTCAGTAGAGAGGACGTGTGGGGTGCTAACACCTTCCCCGCGCGTAACCGACCCCCGAACCCTATTCTCTAGTTTCGCAAGGCCAATCGCTTTCCAAAAAGGTTTTCCTAATATTTTCCTTAATAAATATTGGTGGCGGCTTCATTGTCTTAGGAAAAGATGTGAACGAGGAAGGTTCCCCCTCGGGGACTTTTTCGGGCGCAACAGCTGGCGACTCCACTGGGGACTAATTTTTTTTTTTTTTTAAAGTGGGTCAAGCCTAATTAATTAAGTGTGTGGTTTATGTGATTGATTTGAATATGTTACTTCTTTGCTTAGTTCCTTCATGCATTTATTCCCCTTTCTTATCATGTCTCCTTCTTCTTTGCTCCCTTTCTTGAGGTAAGTAGTGCATTGGCACCCTAGATTAGTTTATATTGGATCGATATTGAACCCTAGGATAAACAACATACTATTTGTCTGGACTGCTCTGAATTTTCGTTTGCAGGTGGGGAAGGGTAGTTATTTCTAGATGTTGTGCCCTCAACACACACTTCACGCCCTATACTTGTGAGCATTGAGTGGGGCCTAAAACCCAAGGTCTGAACAAAAACCTAGGAGAGTGGGAACGATTAGTGACTGCCATTCGTAGACCTTTGTCTGTATGGCTCTCATGAAAGTTCCACCCAAGAGCGCGCTTTGTCATGATACCTCACACTCGGTAGCTTTCTACGATTGTGGGTGCCATCATGAGAGAGACTTCAGCTCTTGGTTGCCATTGTAAGGAAGTGATTAGAACCTACATGGGAGGATTACCCCTTTCGTCGACTTTAGACCCTAGGATTCTCACCCTTTGTAGGACACGGGGGCACGCCTTTGTTTGTTGCATTAGTTTAGGCATTCCTTTTTCTTAAACTCTATTTCAAAAATCGTAAAAAATAATGTCCTTAGTTTCTTACCCTCTTTTTATGTAAATGACACATCATCCACATTCACATCATTTTGCACCATTGCATTTGCATCTAAAAAAAAAAAAAAAAAAAAAACTTTCATCATTTACATTCTTCATGCATTAAAGTTTGTTTGCCGGAGATCGCAACATAACATCGAACCTTGTCATAGGTGTGTAAGAAGCAACATGGAACCCAAAGGCAAAACCACATTCAATTCGAGGTTCCCCATCGTAAAAAAGATTGATGTAACTAGGTTGAAGGAGTATGCTTCCCTATTAGGTCCTATTGAGCTTCGGTCCTTCGACAGGACTTATGGGAACATCCGCAAGTTATTACAATTAGAAGTACAAGAGAGCGCCATCGCCGCCCTATGTTGGTTCTACGACTCCGAGATTAGATGTTTTCTTTTCAAGAACTTCCAAATGGCACCTACCCTAGAGGAGTATGAGAAGATTCTAGGTTTTAATCGCTCAGAGGCTAGACCTTACCAGTATCAGAGGCAGTATTATTCAGATGAGAAGTTTGCTTCCTTGTTACAAATCAGTGTAGAAGAAGTGCGGTCCCACAAAGTTAAACGTAACAAGATATCTGGGTTTCCTCAGGAGTACTTTGAGAGTTTGATGACTAGCTATGTAGCATCAAATGATTGGGTTTCTTTCAAGCAAGTACTAGCTTTAACCATCTTCGGCATTGTTCTTTTCCCTCAGATTGAGAAACATATAGATGAAACCGCTGTTGGTGTGTTCCTAGCTTTCAAGAGTGCAAAAAGTCTCATCAACCCGGTTCCCGCTATTCTCGCCGAGACCTATCGTGCCTTCACCCGCCATCATGAGTTCCGAAAGGATAAGATGTGTTGTTCCTTCCCTGTGCTATACGCTTGGTTGATCAGTCATGTGTGCATTAATAAAAGTGAAGTTGGGGACCTGCTTTCCTACACCTTGGGTTGCAATCCGAAGACTATGAGCCCTCAAGAGTGGAAGGATACTCTCAAGAACCTTGATGCTCTTCAAATTCGGTGGTACCTGCACAAGTTTTGGGAAGATAGACCCTCAGTGATATTCCAATGTGGCAGTTTCCAGAACGTCCCTCTCATGGGAACACAGGGATGCATCAATTATAACCCGTCTTTGACCTTGAGACAACTCGGGTACCCTATGCGAGACTCACCCTCCGAAGCTATGTTGTTCCGTTTTTACCTCCACGAGGGGATCCCTAAAGACGAGGACTTGCTTCGGCGAATCTTGCAAGCTTGGGAAACCGTGGTGCGGAAAAACAAGGGCGAGTTATCTAAAAGGACCACTGCTATCTCCTTCACTCAATGGCTAGAAAAGAGGATTAAGGAAACTCGATCATCCAACCAAGGAATGCCATCACTTGAAGAGAAAATACCAGAGCCCCACGCTCCCCTAATTGAAGAACTAGAAGAAGTTAAGTTGGCCTTATCAAAAGCAGAAGAAGAGAAAAAGGCTTTGCAAAACAGGTTGGGAAAGGTGATGCAAGACAAGCGGAAGCTAGAAAATGAAAATGCTCTTCAAACTGCCGCTATTGAAGCAACCAATAGGAAGCTTGAAATAGAAGAAGAGAGCAAGAGGGGAATTCAGAAATATTTGGAGGGAGCTAAAGAAGAAGTAAAGAGGTGCGTCTCAAGGATGAATGAGGCTGTGGCGGAAACAAGGGAATGGAAGAAAGCATATACCAAGTCAAAGAGGGATGAGAAAATGGTTAGAGAGGCGCTAGCTAGGTCAAAAGAAGGATTCCAAAGAATGAAGTTTGAAATGGAGAACCAAGTGGAAAACATCAGGCAAGATAGAGAGTCTATCATAGGGATCTTGAAAGAATATCAACAAGCTTTGGAGTTTGAACAAGGAAAGTCGGATGAATTGAAGAGGAACTTCCAATACCTAAGGGAATCTTATGAGCAAGTGCAAGCAGAAAGCCGGTACTGGGAAGAACGCTTCATGGCACTAATTGGCAAAATAGAAGGCCAAGAAGTCATCAAGGAGCTAAGGGATGAGATTCGGCTTTGGAGCAGCAAATTTTCAAAGCTAGCAGGGCTAGCTAATCAAGCTGTGAGAGTTGTTCCCAAGAAGCTAAGAAGAGCTGAAGCAGAAATGAACCCTTGCAACACTCCGGCCAAGGTGCGTGAGTTTGTCGAGTATTGCCAGATCCTGACAGAAGAACTCATGGAGAAGGCCAAGGGGGCAGCCGAAAGCAAGAAGAGAAAGAGGAAGGAGAAATTGAAGGCTATATGCCTATGAAGTCCACTTTAGATCATTGCAATAATTCTTAGGAAATTGTAATTTTCTCTAAAAGTTGTAATTTTCTTTGAATATTGTACTTTGTCCTCAGAATATTGTACTTTACTTTTTCTCTCGAGTTCGAAGTATTCTTTCCTTTTGAATAAAGTGTGTTCGTTTCGCCTATTGTTTCCAACTTCGTTGCAAAAAATGAATAGCAAAAAAAAAAAAAAAAAAAAAAAAAAAAAAAAATAAAATGATTTAGACCTACACGCCTATGACAAAACGAATTACACCACGATTCCCGGCACCCAAACAAACATAAAATCATGCATATTGCATTGCATCTGCATTCGTTTATTTAATTCTCGTGCTCATAAAGTGTATTCCCTCAATAGAAAAAGGCAAGCTGGTTCGCCAACATCGATACCTGACTCGTCTACAAACAAGGCTCATGGCAACTAACCAGAATGACCGGGGCGGTCCTGTTATTGAAGACTTAGGAAGTGGGGAACCAGACCATGGTAACACTTCTGCTGAGGTTCCCAATACAGAGCAATTGGCTCAAGAGAATCGGGAGTTGAGAACGAAAATCGGGGCAATGGAAACACAAATGACGGAAATGATGGGCATACTACAAGCTTTGAGGAACGGAACTGCCACTGGAAGTCTCGACGTCACTACCGGAGTTGCTGTCACTCTTCCCCCTCCGAGTCTCGAGACTAACACCTTGGCTCATACTTCAGGAACCAATAACCAGGGCCAACCAGTTACGCATGGGATGCCTTGGGGACTCCCAGCCGGATACACACCCCCGGGAGCCGAAGCTAATGCAGGAGGTAATCCCCTTAGTGTTGCAGAACAAGTCCCACCCATCTCAGCCACGAACGGTGGAGGGACAGGAGCGCTTCAGGGCCAAATTCAGATTCCTATTCCGCCGGGAACTCCGTTCGACTTTCATTCACCAGTAACGGTCTATCCCCCAATTCAGGGACCAATTCCTGGGAATATCACTCACTCACGTGACCCACACGTGAACCCAGCCGTAGTGGCGATGAGCAATCCTCACTACGGTGTGAATGGTTTTCCTCAGAACTACCTTGCTGAAGCTCCTCAAGTTAGAGACAGGTATCATATGTTAGAGGAACGCTTAAGGATGATTGAAGGGTCGGGCTCTAGAGCAAGAGAAGCTCGTGATCTGTGTCTCATCCCTGATGTGGTTTTACCTCCCAAATTCAAAGTACCCGACTTTGACAAATACCGAGGCGTGACTTGCCCTAAAAGCCATCTGACCATGTATTGTAGAAAAATGGCTGCACATTCTCGCGATGACAAGTTGTTGATCCATTATTTCCAAGAGAGCCTTGCTGGGGCATCCCTCAACTGGTACATGCAACTAGAACCGTCCCATATCCATTGTTGGAAGGACTTGGCTGATGCCTTCCTCAGACAGTACCAGTACAATACGGATATGGCACCAGACAGAACCCAGTTGCAGAGTCTAGTAAAGAGAGATAATGAGTCATTCAAAGAGTATGCTCAGCGGTGGAGGGCTTTGGCTGCACAAGTAACACCCCCTTTGTTAGAGAAAGAACTAGTCTTCATGTTCATGGAAACCCTGCCGTCGTTATACTACGATCGGTTGATTGGTAGCGTGTCCTCCAATTTCTCAGACATGGTAATCATCGGTGAAAGACTAGAAAACGGAATGAGAAGCGGCAAGATTGCCCATGGTTCCACAAGTATAACCACCCAGAAAAAGCCATTCTCCGGATTTCCAAAGAAGAAAGAAGGAGAAACCAACGCCATCACCATAAGCCCACCTTATCAACCACAAAACATCCCTTTCCCCGCTCAAACACGACCAACCCTTCCACCACAAAATAACTACCACAAAAGCTACCCAGACAAAAAACAGACCACCTTTGATCCCATCCCCATGTCCTATACTGACCTCTTCAACTATCTTTCTACAAACAAACTCATTAATACCAGACCCATGAGACCAGTTCAACCACCCTACTTCCGAGGCTACAATCCCAATGTTACCTGTGCATTTCATGAAGGGGCAGTAGGACACGCTGTTGAGGACTGCAAGGCATTCAAAATTGTAGTGCAAGATCTTATTGATGCCAAAGGGATAACCTTCAAACAAGAGGACCCGAGCATCACAACTAATCCGCTGCCTGGTCATCAGAAACATGCAACCAATGCCATCCATGATACGGGAAGTCAATCCTTAATCAGAACTGTGGAGTGTATCCAAACACCCTTAGAGGTCATTCATGCAAAGCTATGCAAGTTCGGGGTCATTGAGAGAGGATGTGCTCAGAAAGAAGTATGTGTTGATGATAATTGTGTCGGAACATGTGAGACCTTCAAGACAGTTTTGCAGGACCTGTTGGATCGTCATATAATCCAAATGGGTGTGCAAGAGAAAGAGGAAGATGTGCTGACCTTCGAGTCAGATAGGAATGGAAATGTTCAGGTACCTATTGAGGTCCCGTATAGCCGAAAGCCGATCGTGGAGAAACCTAAGGCCATTGTGATTCCTGTCCCAGCTCCTCATCCAAAGAACAATGCTGTTCCATGGAGCTATGGGGTGTCAGTTCCAATTCAGACGCCTCAGGTTGTTCCTGATATCACCAACATTGCGGGAAGCAGTGGAGTCACTAGAAGCGGACGTGTTTATGCCCCTGAAGTCCTGAAAGAAGGTCCCTCAAAGGAGGAGGAGGAAAGAATTCGCAAAGGCAAAGCGCAAGAACCCAATAGGAATAGGAAAGTGTCAGAACAAGAAGCCACTGAATTTCTGAAAATCATGCGTCAAAGCGATTACAAAGTGTTGGACCAGCTGCACCACACTCCTGCAAAGATCTCTATCATGTCCCTACTGCTCAATTCCGAGGTTCACCGTGCAGCCCTAATGAAAGTATTGAATGAAGCTCATGTAGCTCAGAACATCATTGCTGACCAGCTCGGTGGCATTGTAGGGAATATTGTTGCATCCAATTATATCACTTTTACCGATGATGAACTCACCCCTGAGGGAAAGGGGCATAATCAGGCACTTCACATTTCAGTTAGATGCGGTGAGTATACACTATCCAGGGTCCTCATCGACAATGGATCCTCTTTGAATGTCATGCCCAAATCTACTATGAGCAGATTAAATGTAGACTGTTCATATATGAAGCCTAGCTCAACACTAGTTAGGGCATTTGACGGATCCAAGAAGGAGGTTATGGGAGAAATGGAGTTCCAGATGCAAATAGGGCCAGAAGTATTTTATGTGAATTTTCAGATCATGGACATTGCATCATCCTACAGTTGTCTCCTGGGGAGACCCTGGATTCATGCTGCCGGTGCTGTTCCTTCATCCCTCCACCAGAGGCTTAAGTTTGTAGTCGACGACAAGCTGATAGTCGTTTTTGGAGAAGAAGAGTTCATCGTTAGCAAGCCCCATCCCTCTCAATACATTGAGGCTGCAGAAGAATCACTTGAATCTGCCTTTCAATCACTAGAAATTGCAAATGCTGCTTTTGTGGGGGAAGAGGCCCAGTTGCCCGTACCAAAGATATCTGACACTGCTATCATGGTAGCCAAAGTCATGCTGCAAAATGGTTACCAGATCGGAAAAGGGTTGGGAAAGCACGAGCAAGGAGTTCTTACGCCGGTTCAGCTGCAAGGGTACAAGGACAGGCGTGGGTTAGGATATTGGCCCACTCAGGCTGACAAGAAGAGAATGGCTGAGGAAAAGCGAGAAAGGAGGCTAGCTAAGCTTCAGGGACGGGAACCAGGCTGGAAGAAGATTCCTATCTATGATCTCTTTCGGAGCTTCAGGAATGCGGGTATGTTGGATCCCGATCAGGTGGCTGTCATTGAGGAGGAATCATTTGTGGAAGACAAAGGCGTGGACTTGGTGCGTCGCAGTGCTGCAGATGAAAAGCTTGATAATTGGAAGATCATTGATTTCCCTGTTATTTTCATTCCAAAGTAATGATTTTGTAATGCAAATTCTTTGGCTCTGCCCAAGGCCTTAGGATATTTCGTAAGGGCATGCATGTTTTTCCTTCAAATATCATCTATCAATAAAATGTTGTCTTGAATTCTCAAATAAATAAATTTGCCTTTTATTATCATGCGTCTCCATCTTGTGTTTCTATTTTTGCTTGTTTATTTCTTTCTATTCCCGCAAATGCAGATCTAAAATGAATATCTTTGAGAATAACGATGCCAACAGTTCATATGTTAATTTTGATCACCCCGTTAACCAAGCTGAGGAGGATGTTGAGGATGACTGGGAAACTCCTCCAGAATTGATGAAAATGGTTGAACAAGAGGAAAAGGTTATTCAGGCACATGGGGAATCCGTTGAGATAATTAACTTAGGCACAGAGGACAGCCAGAAGGAAGTAAAGGTGGGTACTTCAATGAAGGAAGGCGAGCGCAAGAAACTAATTGAACTCCTACATGAGTATGTTGATGTCTTTGCATGGACTTATCAGGATATGCCAGGTTTAGATACTGACATAGTGGTGCATAAGTTGCCAGTCAAGCCGGAATGCCCTCCGGTAAAGCAGAAACTGAGAAGAATGAAGCCAGAAATGTCCTTAAAGATCAGGGATGAAGTGAAAAAGCAGTTTGACGCTGGATTCCTAGCGGTAGCCAAGTATCCGCAATGGGTTGCCAACATCGTGCCAGTTCCGAAAAAAGACGGGAAAGTTAGAATGTGCGTTGATTACAGAGATCTGAACCGTGCTAGTCCTAAAGATGATTTTCCCCTGCCCCATATTGATGTCTTAGTGGATAGTACAGCGCAACATTCACTATTCTCCTTCATGGATGGGTATTCAGGGTATAACCAGATCAAGATGGCTCCTGAGGATATGGAGAAAACAACTTTCATAACTCTTTGGGGAACATTCTGTTACAGAGTCATGCCATTCGGGTTGAAGAACGCCGGTGCTACTTATCAAAGGGCTATGGTCACATTGTTTCATGACATGATGCACAAGGAAATAGAGGTGTACGTGGATGATATGATCGCCAAGTCTAAAACGGATGAGGAGCACATTGTCAATTTGCAAAAGCTCTTCGAGCGGTTGAGAAAATTCAAGCTCAGATTAAATCCTGCCAAGTGTACCTTTGGCGTGCGATCAGGAAAGTTGTTGGGATTCATCGTCAGCCAAAAGGGGATAGAGGTCGATCCAGACAAGGTGCGTGCGATTCTTGAGATGCCAGTCCCTAAAACAGAAAAAGAGATTCGGGGTTTTCTCGGAAGACTGAACTACATCTCTAGGTTCATATTCCAGTTGACTGCCACTTGTGAACCAATCTTCAAACTTTTGTGCAAGAATCAAGAGACCAAATGGAATGAGGATTGCCAAGAAGCATTTGAAAAGATCAAAAAATATCTTCAGAATCCACCTATCTTGACGCCTCCTATACCCGGCAGACCTCTGATCCTGTACCTAACCGTACTAGACAGCTCGATGGGTTGCATGTTAGGGCAACATGATGAATCTGGGAAGAAAGAGCATGCCATTTACTATTTGAGCAAGAAATTCACAGACTGTGAGACAAGGTATTCGCTGCTAGAAAAGACTTGTTGTGCTTTAGCTTGGGCTGCTCATCGTTTGAGGCAGTACATGCTGAGTCACACTACTTGGTTGGTATCTAAAATGGATCCTATCAAGTATATCTTCGAGAAGCCCGCACTTACAGGGAGACTTGCCCGTTGGCAAATGCAGTTATCAGAATATGATCTCCTA
The DNA here is from genome assembly GCA_039519185.1 of Astragalus membranaceus. Classification (NCBI taxonomy): domain Eukaryota; kingdom Viridiplantae; phylum Streptophyta; class Magnoliopsida; order Fabales; family Fabaceae; genus Astragalus; species Astragalus membranaceus. The sequence goes on from CM076850.1 coordinate 133,334,334, forward strand.
TATGTCACTCAGAAAGCAATTAAAGGTAGTGCGCTGGCCGAGTACCTGGCACACCAGCCTGTTGAAGATTATCAGCCTATGCAGTATGACTTTCCTGATGAAGATATCATGGCTTTGTTTGAAGAAGGGAAATCCCCAGAAGATGAAAGATGGAGAATGGTGTTCGATGGTGCCTCCAATATGTACGGGCACGGAACCGGGGCAGTGCTGATTTCCCCTGATAATCGCTTCATCCCATTCACTGCCAGACTAAGCTTCTACGTCACTAATAATATCGCAGAGTATGAGGCATGTATTCTTGGTATCCAGGCAGCCATTGATTGGAAAGTTAGGAGACTTGATGTGTATGGAGATTCAGCTCTAGTAATCCACCAAGTGAACGGTGATTGGGAGACCAAGGACTCCAAGTTGATCCCTTACCGAGATTACATTCTAAAGCTGGTTGAGCCTTTTGAGGAAATCACATTCCAGCATTTTCCTCGCAATGAGAATCAGTTGGCTGATGCACTAGCCACTTTGTCTTCAATGTTTAATATCAGCTACGACAAAAGCTTGACTCACATCGAGATTCAGCATCGAGATTTGCCAGCGCATCACTATTGCATGATCATCGAGGAAGAGTCTGATAACAAGCCCTGGTATTATGACATCAAGCAGTACATCTTGAACAGAGAATACCCTCCTGGAGCGTCAGAGAATGACAAGAGAACCCTCAGAAGATTGTCAAGGAATTTCTTTTTGAGCGGTGAAGTTCTATACAAGAGAAATTATGATATGGTCCTTTTAAGGTGTGTGACAGAAGAAGAGGCGACAAAAATCATGAGAGAAGTCCATGAAGGCTCATTTGGGGTTCATTCCAGTGGGCACACCATGGCAAGGAAAATATTAAGAGCTGGCTATTATTGGTTGCAAATGGAATCGGATTGCTATAGTTTCGTAAGAAGATGTCACAAGTGTCAAATCTACGCTGATCATATTCATGTACCACCTGCTTCCCTAAATGTCTTGACCGCCTCTTGGCCATTCTCAATGTGGGGCATGGACGTCATAGGTCCTATCGAGCCTAAGGCATCAAATGGGCATCGCTTCATCCTGGTCGCTATTGATTACTTCACCAAGTGGGTTGAAGCTGCTTCATATTCCAGTATTACCAGCTCTGTGGTTGCTAAGTTTGTAAAGAAAGATTTGATTTGCCGCTATGGGCTTCCGGATAAGATTATCACAGATAATGGCAGCAACTTGAACAGTAAGATGATGAAAGAGTTATGCGAGGACTTCAAAATCCAACATCATAATTCTTCTCCATACCGTCCCAAGATGAATGGGGCAGTTGAAGCGGCCAACAAGAATATCAAGAAGATTGTGCAAAAGATGGTAGTAACCTATAAAGATTGGCACGAGATGCTTCCTTTCGCCTTGCATGGGTATCGTACCTCAGTGCGTACTTCAACCGGGGCAACCCCTTTCTCTTTGGTGTATGGGTCGGAAGCAGTCCTCCCCATTGAAGTTGAGATACCCTCTCTGCGGGTACTGATGGAAACCAAGTTGGAGGAAGCAGAATGGGTCCAAGCTCGTCTGGATCAGCTGAATCTCATTGAGGAGAAAAGAATCGCTGCCCTGTGTCATGGCCAGTTGTATCAACAAAGGGTGAAGACAGCTTTCGACAAGAAAGTTCGCCCCCGAGAATTCAGCGAGGGAGACCTTGTGCTCAAGAAGATTCTGCCTATCCATAGTGACCCCCGTGGGAAATGGACTCCTAGCTATGAGGGACCTTATGTGGTAAAGAAAGCCTTTTCTGGAGGAGCATTGATACTCACCAACATGGATGGTGAAGAACTCAGAAACCCGGTCAATTCAGATTCAGTCAAGAAATATTACGCCTGAGAAAAATAAAAAGGAAAAAGAGAAAAAATGAGCCAAGCAAGAATTAGCTCGCTAGGTTGAAAACCCGAAAGGGCGGCCTAGGCAAAAAAAAAAGAGCGACCCGGTGGACTGAAAACTCGCAAAGAGCGGTCCAGGCAAAAATTAGGGTCAGAAAGGTTGGACTAAAAAAGTAAAAGAGGCAAGCAGCGTCTCCAAAAGCTTGGGTAAAAGGGTGATCAAGGATATAAGTATGGGTGATTGGCATCAACACTCCAAAGACGAAAAACGCTCATAAGATCTGTTGCGTCCATTTTTCTTGTTTTTTTTTTTTTTTCTTAGTTTCAAAGTTCTTAATGTACTCTTTTCAGTCGGCGCGACCTTTTGCGCGTTCGATTTCCATATGAATAAAAGTCCAAACTCTTTACTCCGTCTGCTTATTGTTTTGTCATTGCTTCCTTTTCATTTGTGCTTTAAAATGACGTTTTATGGTAGATGATAAATGAACTATGAAAACGTGCATAAACCAGAGCATTAAACTCATTGCGAAACTTTTGAAAATCATGAGGAAAGAAATGATCTCTCAATCAGGTAAATTCATAAAAGCCAGACAAAAGCACTGAGCGCGTCAAAATAATTCACAAAAAAAAAAAGGGGCTGAAGCATGACCCTCACACCATTATGGACGATCATCGTGCCTCAGGACGCAAGTTCTACGATTTGGTTGAACCAGTGAAAGAAAAGCCTAAAAGAGCAAAAGAGCAACAAAAAAAAAAAAAAGGAGAAAAAAAGAAAAAGGGATTGGAAAAAAGAGAGAGCAAAAGAGCAATAAAATGAATAAAACTCATGCATTGCATTCATCAAACATAGACAGAAAATAATTTCATGCAAGCAAGAAGAAGCTCCCGCATCGCATCACATTCATCCTATCAAAAAGCAATCATGGCATTTGCATTGCATTTGTTCATATCACTCGCAGGTACAAGGATGGATAAATACTTCGGTGTTAATCCTTGCCCTCAGTTCCCGGAACACGCTCCCTTAGTTCGGAGTTCAAATGTTTTTTCAGTTCAGCGCTCAAGCGTGCATTGCAGTTTGGAGTTCAAATCCGCTCTCGTCAGAGTTCAACGCTCCCTTCTGTCCAGGTCTCACGTCGTGTACGAGCAACGCGATGGACCGCAGCCCCATGTGAGGTTCAACGGAATAGTTGTATCAGCCTAAGATACAGTGGATGCCGTGCATTGATCAGTATATCAGTTCCGGAGCTGATAACGATCCCCCCGGTCGCTCGAAAAGGCCAACAGGAAGCGTGCTCCTCAAAGCCACGTGCAAACTCGGATTCGTCAAGAGTCCGTTTAAGGATTACAGGTTTTAGGCAGCCTGGGCAATTTACCGCTTTCTGCACGCCAAGTGCCCGTTTACCGCTTTCTGCACGCCAAGTGCCCGTTTACCGCTTTCTGCACGCCAAGTGCCCGTTTTACCTTTTTTGCCCACACGTCGGTGTTCATTTACGGTTTTCGCATCGACACGAAAGTGTCTACTCTTTATCTTCATTTTACCTCGGAATATGTTTCGGCCAATTCATATTCTTTGTTAAAATCCGGATAAAACGAAAAAATAGTAAAAAAATAATAAAAAAAAGAGAAGGAAAAGGAAAAGAAAGCTCAGGTTTCTCCAAGTAGACAAAATCGGTATAATTTCTGAATTCTTTATTTTCATTTTGTCTCGGAATATGTTTCGGCCAATTCATATTCCTTGTCAAACTCCAAATAAAGAGGGGCAGCTGTTATACCCCAATTTTGTCCGCTTCTTTTTACTTCCTTTTTGCTAAGTTAGTTTCGAGCTTACTTGGGGCCTACTCTTCTTATTTGGTCCTACGCTTTTGAATTTGGGCCTTATTTTAGCATTTGTTGAATTTGGGCTTTGTTTTAGCATTTGTTCAATTCGAGCCCGATTTTAGCGTTTGCAATTGGGTTTGATTTTAGCGTTTGTCTAATTGGACCTATGTTAGTCTTTCGATTGGGCTTGGCCCAATTTAATCCTTTTTCTTCCATATGACAAAAAATAATAATAACAGAATAAAATCAAAAAATAAAAAATTACAATATTAATGTTTACAAAAAAGAATGTTCTGTTACAATAGACCCAAAAAAAAATATATACACAAAATTACACAAAGAAAAAAAGGGGGCCTCAAATAGAGGCCCAAAAGGAAAGCAAAGCCCAAACAAAAAAACCCTAATCCCAACAGCAGCAGCAGCGCGCCTGCTTCCTAAGCTTGCTGAGCAAGCCTTCACCAGCAGCCAGGACCTGAAATTCTGGGAACAATTGAAATCTGAGTCAGCGACACACACAAATGAGCTGTCCAGGAGGCAAGACAATAATCAGCAGCTAAAAAGGGGGGAGGCAGAGTCAACCCTGAGTCAGCTACTAGCTGTCCAGGAGACAAAGCCATTAACCTGCAATTAACCAGAGAATCAAGAAATTAATTTTCGGTTTCAAAATATTGCTATAAAATGCTAATCCGAAAATGAGATGAAAAGAAAGAAAAAAAGGATTCAGACAGAAATTTCGTATACAGCAACTTTCAGAAAAAAGTTCGCACACAGCAGATTCAAAAAAGCAATAACAAGTCCTAAAATTCAGAAGCAAGAAAAGGCAGCAGAGCAAGCCACAAGAGGTTTTACAGAAGCTGAAATTTGAGGTTGGTTTTTCTGTCTAATTTAGTACATAATAGGTCTCTTTGTAAATACATTGTAGTTAATCCGAAATCAGCATCAAAAAACAGTATATATTGAGCTTCTTAAATTAGTAATATAATTTGTATATTTAAACCGTAAACAATTAGGTTCAGTTTATGTTTTTTTTTAGAAACTTTGATATTGTAAATAGGCTAGGGCTTGAAAATTAGAAACAGATCATGTTAATCATATGAAACCAAGTTACAGTTCAGTTTTTTTTATGTAAATCGAAACATGTGAATGACAAGAAATTAGGGTCAATGTTCTGTTTCTTCCAAAAAAATAGGATTAATTAGCAATAGGTTTGGTCAAAAAAAAAAAAATTAGTGTTAAAATAGGATGTTAGGTAAAAAAAATTCGAATCAGTTCTCAAAAAAAAAAAAAAGGGGAAACAGAACCGTACCGTACTTAGCACTGACCACCGTAGACGGTGGTCGTTCACTCCGAAACACCGCCATCAGCCATCATTCAGCCGTCGCCGTTCCTCTCCCCTTTGCGACCCTTAAAACCGAGCGACAACGTAGCCACCACCGTCAGACCCCTTTCCCGTCGCGAATCAAACCCAGATCATCACCGTCACCGCCGCCGTAGGCGCACGTCTGAACACAACCATCGCACACCATAGTATGTAGGAGAGGAGAGAAGAGAGCGGAAATCTAGAGAGAAAGGAAGTGAGGGTCGGTGAGTAGGAGGATAAATCGAAGCTAGGCTTTTTGAGGGAGAGGAGCGACGGCGAGGAGAGGGGAGTGGCGGTGGTGAAAGGAAGAAAAACAGAGCTAGGGAGAGGAAGGTTTGAGCGGCGCGGTGAGAGAAGAGAGAGATCGGAGCTAGGGGCGAAGGAGAGGGATCGACGGCGTGAGAGAGAGAAAAGCAAGATGGAGGGGGGAGGAGGAAGAGATGCGGCGCCTAGGGTGAGGGAGGGAGACGGGTGCGTGAGAGAGGAAAAATTAGGTTTGAGTGAATTTGGGAGTGGGTGCGGCGCGCTGAGGGAGAGAGTTGGATAATTAGGTTAGTTTTTTTTAGGTTTGGCTTTATATAGCTAGGTTTTTTTATTTATTTATTTATTTATTTATTTTTTTTTTTTATTTTTTTTTTTATTCAGATCACTATTAGCACCCCCTCAATTCACGCGTGTACCCCTCCCTCACTCAAGCCCAGTTTTGCATACTGGGCCCTCAGATGTGAACTGGGCTGCTTTTCACACCCAGTTTTCAATTTTACAACCCCTTACTGCTAATAACACCCTATTTTACCATTTCACCCCCTTTCTCGTTTTTTTTTTAATTTAATTTAATTCTCTTCAAGACAAAATATTTTCTCATAAATTAAAAACTTTGTTAATGGTCTTGTGAAGCCTTTGCTTGCATGATCATTAACAACGAGGTACTAGTGGTGATCACTTGGAGCCTTTGCTCAATTGATCATCATGAATGCCTAATTTTCCTAAAGATTTTTCATCAAATCAAAAACTTTGTTAGTAGTCTTGCGAAGCCTTTGCTTGCATGATTATTAACAATGGAGTGCTAACGGTGGTCACTTGGAGCCGTTGCTCAATTGATCATCATGAAAGCTCAATTTTCACAAATTAAACAAGATAAAAAAACAAAAAACGTTTTCAAAACAAAAGAGAACTACGTAGCTTTGAATTCTCCATCGCACCGGGAGATACGTAGGAGCGGGCCATGTCCTGTCAAGCACCTTTTTTTCTAAAAAACTTCTTTTCCCCCTCTCTCTCTCCAAAAGTAAAAGAATTTTATTAAATTCTTTAATCTTTTTTTTTCAATAAAAAGCAGAGAGGCAAAATTAAATATTTTCAGGTCAACATGTAAAAACCACACATTTGATTAAAGGTTCCCTCTCAGTAGAGAGGACGTGTGGGGTGCTAACACCTTCCCCGCGCGTAACCGACCCCCGAACCCTATTCTCTAGTTTCGCAAGGCCAATCGCTTTCCAAAAAGGTTTTCCTAATATTTTCCTTAATAAATATTGGTGGCGGCTTCATTGTCTTAGGAAAAGATGTGAACGAGGAAGGTTCCCCCTCGGGGACTTTTTCGGGCGCAACAAACACATAGTTTTCTAACGGTTGGGGCGCGCATCTAAGCTCTCTCTCAACTGCAACGAGGTGAAGAAAATGATTTAATTGTTGTAAATTTTGTGATCTTTCAAAAGTTTTTAAATGAATTGAGTGAAACAATAATTCTGTTTAAAACAATTGTAACATCCCCTATTTTTGCTATTTAAATTATTTGGCATGAAATAATATTTATTGATTTATTGAGTTTGGTTGAAAATAAAAATTAAATTGTTTGATTGATTAAGTATAATATTGTGTGTGATTAACATTTAATTATGTTAAGTAAGGTGATTAGGGTGAAGAGGAGTCATAGGGAATAGAATGTTTAGTGAGGGGTAAGACTGTCCTTTCACATGGCCCATATATATGGGTATCCCTTCAACTGAAACACAAGGGAAAACACTTCCTCCTTTTGCCCAGAATTTCTGAAACAGAAACAGCATTAGAGAGGGGAGAAAAGAGAAGGGGGCGCGAGGGAGAGAAGGGAAAAGAAGAGAGGAGAGTTCCTCAAATATTTATTGCATGTGTGATCCATCCCCACCATCAGAATCAGCTTTCCTTCCTCTTTCCATTGATGCTAATTTCGAAATCAATTCCCCCTCCAAGCCAAAATCACCATTGAAGACCACCAAAGCTTCACTTGACCCAATTCTGAAATCTGTCTTTTGCATGTTCAATTAGAGAGTGCTAGAACCCACTTCAGTCACTGAATCGCATATTGAAGCAACCTAAGTAACATTTCAGTGTTGGATTCAGAATTCATACATTTGGGAAACTGGGTTTTCGGTAGGGAGCTTTTGGAGCGTGTTCGGGAAAGTTCGGAGTCCGTTCGTAGCGTTCTTGGTGATTCGTCTTGCTGAATTTCTGATTGTATCAATTGCTTTTGTCTCTAAGAGGTGAGTTCTATACTCACTAGGAATTTACGGTCATGTGTCATGTGTTCTGAGTTGAGCCACGCGTTTTAAGAAAAACCGGTATCGAAACGTTTGTGAAAACCTCGCGTTTGAGTTATCGAGTCATGAGATTGTTTGATTTGGAATTATGAAATTGTGATTGTGATTGTTGATTGATATGTTATATTGTTGGACTGGAATTACTGGATATTTTACCTGTTTTGATGTTTCGGAGGTCATAGAAAGTCTCGGCCCCGAATTGAAAGCGAAACGGGACAAAATCGCTTTTCGAAAAGTCTGTTTTTCTCATTATCAGGTTCCCATCGCGTCGCGACCCGTGCCTGTCGCGACGCGACCATTTTTAATTTTGCGAAGGTTTTGGTTCTGTAACTTTTCGCGTCGCGACGGACCCTGTCCGCGTCGCCACGGAGTGTAAATTTTCAGCAAAACTAACCGATTTTGTTTTCGCTATAACTTTTGATCCGATGGTCCGATTTAAGTGTTCTCAGGTGCGTTAGGAAGCATATTAAAAGGCCTAACCAATTATGTAATCAGAATTGTATGATGTTAAGATGCTATTGCCATGAGTTTGGATGATGATTGATGATTAGTTGAATGTTGTAAATCATGTTTATATTATGAGATTGATTATGATTAAGTTACGCTATCATAATGTTGAGTGTGGGTGATACGTTATGATTTGGATTGAATGATGGATAATTATAAGTCAAGTTAATGACGTTAGTAATCCCATGTGAGATCACATAATAACAAGATCATGCTAAGTATAAGATTAGGTTAAGATTTAGACCATGTAAGTAAGAGCTCATTGTTATGTTCACAGATCATTGTTCACTGTTCATTGTTCAAGGTATATTAAAATATATACATTAGTTCAGTTAGGGTGACGACCCTATTTCAGTTTAGTGTGCTAGGGGAGGGGAAGTCATGAGCCCTATGAACCTAGGCCCCATGAGGGGACCACTCGGATGAGTGGTATGGGTTCACCGGGAGCTTATTTTGCCAAGTGACCGATGACACGCTAAAAAATCAGTTTTCAGTTTATGTGTTGCCTCTCGTAACCGGCTTGAGGGTTATGAGGACAACGTTAGTTCAGCCACATAGTCAATTTTGAGGACTATGATTTATGAGTTAAGAATAATGATCAAGCATAATTGAACCGAGAGAGTTAGTAAGGGGTCTCGATAGAACTCACTGAGACAAGTTGTCTCACCCAATCCATGTTGTTTTTCAGAGTTGCAGGCTAAGTTGAAGACGATGAGGCATGGTCATGGAGACGCTTGAGGAGTTGCTGACGCTTTTATTTATTTTGTCATGTATTTCCTTTTGTATCTTAGAATATTCGATTGTACGACTTATGTTGTTAAAGTTGTAAATCGCTTCCGCATACTTTCTATTTTGGTACTGAACACTAGTTTGAGTGGTGTAAGAACGCTTTATGTATTTCATGTTAAGTTATGTAAGTGCGCTTGATGGTTTTTAGCATCGAGGTATTAGTATGAGTTCAGTATTTAGAACAGGAAGTACTCGGATGTATGCCAGTAGTGCATTTCGGTAACTTCTACAAGTTAGAAATTATCGGGGTGTTACAATTTTATTATAGGCAAATTCTCCCATACCCATTCAGAGTTTGGTGGGTACACTAGTGCAGAAAAGACATTTAGCATCAGTTATTTTGGACATTTAGCATCGGTTATTTACCGATGCTAAATGTCGCGATGCTAAAAGTGAGACATTTAGTATCGGTTAAATAACCGATGCTAAATATCACATTTAGCATCGGGTGTTTAAATAGCTGATGCTAAATGTCCATTTCATCACTGTTTTGATGTCTGAAAATGACATTTAGCATCGGTTATTTGAAACAACCGATGCTAAATGTCTTGGAAATGACTTTTAGCATCGGTTATTTGAAACAACTGATGCTAAATATCTCTAAAAATGACATTTAGCATCGGTTGTTTAAACACTCGATGCTAAATGTCTTTTTTTTTAAAAAAAATTAATTGGCACTATTAATAGATATCAATTGACCAATTTATAAAATCCTGATATAAAAAATTATTTCTAGAGAGCAACTCATAATAAATTAATAAAAATACTTTAAATTCTATTGAAATTTAATGTCATACAATACAGGTCATTAATCTTATAAGTTCTACAAATTTCTTACACAAAATTCTACAAATGTTATAACTGAAATACTTAGTACCTAAGAAGCACTATACATTTATTTAACACGGGAAATGGCAGGGTTGTATACCCTCCAGATAAACCAAAATAAGCCTTAATCTGGGAAAGACTCCATGAAGTACTCTCTTCTTCACCAGTCTCTTTGATAGCCTGGTCCACGATTGTACATGTAGCAATATGTGCCCCAGCTGACTGCTCCATTAGATAAATTCTATACAGGAAAAAAAAACATGAAAAAGGCACCGTTAGTGATCAAGAGAACCCAAAGAAAAATATGCACCAAGTGTTAGCAGTCAATAGAAGATGAACTACATGCCTGAAAAAATCATAAGAGACGGCACAAGAAAAGAAGCACCAGATATCAATACATTGTGAATGACTTAATCTAACAGTAGCCTTCGATATATTCATGTCAAACAAGTTATTCAGAAGAAAGGAACTACATGCAACAATATTGATTCAAAACCATTGACTTATCCATACACATGCATTTGCACAAAAAGAGAATACAAACAACAAAATTGATTCAAGAAATCACCAGTAGGGTGCAACATAATATGATTGTAAGTAAGGTGAAGATAAATATTCTTATAGGCTACCTAGATTGGGATCTTAATTGATGGAAAGGAAAAGAAGCAAATAATTTGAAACAAGCAAGACTTCAGACCTTCTGTACCCATATGAGCAATATCCACTATAAAATGGTAAAACAGACTGTGCAAAGAAAACTTCAACCCCTCAATTAACTACATCAGCACTATCTTCTGTGTCAGGTCCTGTATTTTAAATAAAAGTAACAAGGTCAGAAAACTATCACTCAGACCCATCATAAGCTCTTCCACAAATATCTACCAAACAACTTTCAAAACGAATGTCAAATATGTTTAAGCCAACCACTGATTTGAATGTCAAATATGTAAATACATACTGTTCTGTACCTAGCAGTATTTTGGTGGCTGCTGTTGGTAGGTCTCTTGCTGCCCTGGCAGGAGGTTAATGAGCGCCCCTCCGGGGGGGTACCTGCAAAGCCACTCTGACGCTCAAGTCAGTATGAGAATAGGCTAGTGAATTTGCAAAGAAAGAGTGTGTACCTTGTAAATGGCTATGCGAGCCGGTATTTATAGGAAATCGTGCCCATTTGTGGATCGTCGGATCAGTGGAATTGATCTTAACCGTCCAAGCGTGATTGGGCTTGTATGTTGTGGATAAGGGCCAAAGTAATTGGGCTAATCCATATCCATTGCTAAATGCACCTCCTGGAATTGCTAAATGGACCTCTTGGTCCAGTCCAGAACAGTTGCCCCCCAAGCCGAGATTATTCTGGAGGATGGTCTTGGCTTGAAGGATTTTCGTCGATTAGCCGGATTTATGAAGTCGAGTGGGACACTGCCTGTGTATCGACTGCCAGGCGCCCTCATGGTCGCTGCCTTCCCCAGCCTTGGCGCCCTGCCAGGCGCCTTCATGGGTGCTGCCTGCTTTGGCCTTGGCGCCCTTCCAGGCGCCCTCATGGGTGCTGTCTGCTTTGGCCTTGGCGCCCTGCCAGGCGCCCTCATGGGCGCTACCTGCTTTGACCTTGGCGCCATGCCAGGCGCCCTCATGGGTGCCTTGGGCGCCTATACGCCGGGTGTCTCCTCGTGGAGCAGATTTTGCGAGACAAGGTTTTGGTGCTCTCATGGGTGCCTTGGGTGCCTATACGCTGGGTGTCTCCTCGTGGAGCAGATTTTGCGAGACAAAGTTTTGGTGCCCTCATGGGTGCCTTGGGCGCCTTGTTGCACAGTGCGGGCTTCCCCCTTGCGAAGGATTTGCTTCCAGACCACCTCCTGCCAGGCGCCCTCATGCCAGGCACCCTCCTTCCAGGCGCCCTCCTGCCAGACGCCCTCCTTGCCAGGCGACCTCCTGCCAGGCGCCCTCCTGCCAGGCGCCCTCCTTGCCAGGCGCCCTCCTGCCAGGCGTCCTCCTTGCCAGGCGCCCTCCTGCCAGGCGCCCTCCTTGCCAGGCGCCCTCCTGCCAGGCGCCCTCCTACGAGGCGCCCTCCTTTCCAGGCGCCCTCCTACCATGCGCCCTCCTTTCCAGGCGCCCTCCTGGGTGCCGGCTTGTGTGGACGTGTTCTTGGCACTCTACTTTATTTTTGTTGCTCATCCTGTCTCTTAGCCTGTTTTTCTTCTTGATGAAATTTCAGGGCTCGCTTGGTGCCGAGGGGAATTGCTTCTTCTGTCCTTACCATTATCTCTTTGATATTTCCACGATCTTTCAATTTGACCATGAGGTTCCATGCGGGAGGATTGTCAAACACCACCCCAACGAGGTTGACTTCGATGTCATTGCCCCCTGATTTTTTATGTCACATTTTGAAACATCCAGGCTTCCTCTTTATCTAGCTTGTTCCTTATGATTGTAACAGGCACGCGTTGGGTGGCCTCGGGCGCTAGTCATCGCCTTGCGCATCTGAATGTATAATCTCATACTGCCTCGTGGCAATGTTAACTCTGAGGGAAGTTTATCAAAATCGATCTGAATTTAACTCGCCCATCAGAGGTTGTGACACGTTTAAAGTCACTTCGCACCTCGTGGGACTCTGGGGGCAGTTTATCAGAATCGATCTGAATTTAACTCGCCCATCAGAGGTTGTGACACGTTTAAAGTCACTTCGCACCTCGTGGGACTCTGGGGGCAGTTTATCAGAATCGATCTGAATTTAACTCGCCCATCAGAGGTTGCGACACGTTTAAAGTCGCTTCGTGCCTCATGGCAAAGTTTGCTCTGGGGGAAGTTTATCAGAACTCGGTCTGATGATAACTCGCCCCTCAGAGGTTGCGGGGCCAATGACCATGGTTTTCCATCTTCTGTTGATAGCGCCCTCCTGGGTGCCTTGTTGTTGATGGCGCCCTCATAGGCGCCTGGGTGCTGGGCGCCTTCTATGGTACCAAGCCTTGTTTCCTTTTTGCGCCTTGGTGCTGGGTGCCTAGGTGCTGGGTGCTGGGGACCTGCAAAGCCACTCCGACGCTCAAGTCAGTATGAGAATAGGCTAGTGAATTTGCAAAGAAAGAGTGTGTACCTTGTAAATGTCTATGCGAGCCGGTATTTATAGGAAATCGTGCCTGTTTGTGGATCGTCGGATCAGCGGAATTGATCTTAACCGTCCAAGTGTGATTGGGCTTGTATGTTGTGGATAAGGGCCAAAGTGATTGGGCCAATTCATATCCATTGCTAAATACACCTCCTGGAATTGCTAAATGGACCTCTTGGTCCAGTTCAGAACACATGCTAAACAACTTTCAAAATGAGTTGATGGCATGAGCACTGACTTCGTATCTTTTCAATGAATAGAAGGAAAAAAATTGCAAAAGACAACAACTCCAAAAGTAACGCTAAAACTAAAACCAATAGATGTCAAACAAGACTCCAAAAAAATGCACCCACTATTATGAGTTATAATTGTAGTCAATATGCATTCCTCCTAATTTTTCATTATCTCATTCTATATGATTTGTCTGTATATTTATCTACTTGCCAAATTGACTGAAAATACCTAGACATAATTTCATTGGCTTTCACAAGAGAATCATTCACATCGTATGCAACTCTAACGCCAATGCTTGACCCACCTATTGTTGGTTTTGCCTGAAACATCAAATTTTAAAACATCAATAAGCATAAAAAACTAATACCAATGCCTAAACTTTTTGATAATCAATTCGTCATCATATCTCATTCTAGATTATTACCATTCAACTTGTTTTAAAAAGTACAGAAACTGGTTAACCATGGCCACAAAACAGTACAATATGCATTCTATTCTTAGGACTAATACTAAGAAAATGAGATAAGCGGGGGAAATGAACTAAAGAAACTATGTAAGATAACTTACAGGGTACCAAGATGGGGAAGACTAGGAAAAATGTTGCCACTGAGAGAAATTTCTAATATTCTAATTCACTTCTTACCACTGAGAGAAATTTATAAACTTGTTAGCTATAATATCATCATTAAAAAACATAACAAGTGTGTTCTATATATTGAAAAAGTTTCCTTATACCTTTGCATTCCCTGAAGACATCTCTTCTATGTCATCTCTATTCCCCATTATAAGCGCCTGTTTCAGAACATATTAGTCCTTCAACAATAACAAGTGCTGAATACAAAAACATCCATGATATAACTTATATTCTTGTATTTTTATAATACAAGAATACACAAGTCTATTTCAACCTACCAGCAAGTAAAGAATGAAGGGAAGGATGAAAATCCATGCTTGTCACTGTTGATCCCTGATGTAACGTACAAACAACAGTTCTAGGAAGCTCATCAAGTGACCAAGAGGCTTGTTGGTCCAGAACCATCAATGAATATGAGGCCTTTCTCCAAAGCTTGATCCATAACCTGTAAAGATTCAGGAGAGGAAATATGTCAAACTTCAAAACAATAATTCTCTGTGCCATGGAAAAGTCAGATTAAATACAAATTATGAACTGCTTACGTAAGACAAACTACGCATATAGGTGTGCTAGGCGAAATTTTCAACTAAAAACTGGGATACTTAAGAAAAAAATGGTCAGATCTTGGAAGACATTAGTAAGACATCTATTTAAACACAAAGACAGTGATAATCAAAATAGTCATTTTGCTCAATTTTTACGAGATCAAAAACTACCAAGTTACAAATCCTTTAAAGTAGATAATCAAAATAGAAAACCCTAAACCCTAAAATCAGATAATCAATGGATGTGAAACCCTAAGATCAGAGCAGAAAACCTGGAAACAGCAGTGTTGCGGCAATGACGTGGTGGTTACAGCGGTGGCGTCGTGGTGAGCTCGCTGTGATGCGTTCTGGAGCGAGAGGATGAAGACGTTCTGGAGTGAAAAGAATGAAGAGGAGGCTCACGCACTGAGGAAAGACGCGAGGAGACAGCGTCGAATAGAAGAACGACGTGGAGGAGGCTTCGTGCGAGGAGGTGATTGAAACAAATAAAACCCTAAAATGTAGAAAGAGGGGCACCTGAAGAAATACGTATCAAGCAACAACGACGTCGATGTAGGAAGGACGACGACGACGACGCTGAGACGCAGGGAGAGGAGAGATGGCGATAGAGTTACAGTTCAGCGACTGCGACGGCGAGACGCGAGACAGAGGGAGAGCAGTGACGGCGAGACAAAGGGGGAGAAGGGACGGAGACACGAAGGGAGAGCAGAGATGGCGAGAGGGAGAGCAAAGATGGCGAGAGGGAATGCAGAGATGGTGAGAGTGCAGAGATGGAGAGAAGGGAAAACCGTGTTTTGAAAGAGATGTGTTTCTGCGCGAGAGAGGGGTTAGAACTTTGTTAATGAGCGCCCTTTTAACATCGGTTCTTTAAACAATGGATGTTAAATGTCTAACTAGTAGATTTCTAACATCGGTTGTTTAAATACCCGATGTTAAAAGTGGCTGCAAAAACCAAATTCTTCAACTTAATTGCAAAATTGCCACCGCCTTTACATTTAACATCGGTTATTCAAACAACCGATGTTAAATGGTGCTTTTTAATGTCATTTTTGCACTAGTGGTATGATACCTTCTAGGTAAAATGAGTTCAATATTTATTTTTTAACAAAATATTTAAATAGAAAAAATGAGGTGTCATTGAGTGATTGGATGTTGGGATGTTGGGTATTATACCTAAAGGGTACGAGAGTATTCACATTTATTATATTATTTTATTGTGAGAGTTTTGACAAAGTCATTTATTTTTAAAAGGTCTAAATCCATTTACTTGCAGATCACTCCTCACTAATCCACATTTTTAGCGTACTTGACCGACTCGGTAGTAGCTCTATTGCATATCATGAACTATCTTTCGGCTTACTCATAAGGCGAAATTAGTTGATGATATGCAATAATCTTGCTTTTAATCCTCAACAAGATTTTGCCACATCAGCTATAAAGGTTTTTTGGCACACTTTTACAAGTGTCAATCTATAAGTAAAATATTTTTTTTGACATAAATAGATTAAGCATTAGATTGTTTTGGATATTTGATGTCTCCAACTTGACAATTTTTAATTTAAAAACTCGATACAAAATATTAGAAAAAAAAGTCAATACAAAATGATAGAAATTATATAAGTAACAAAGGCTAATTTTATCAAAAAACAAAAATGTAACAAAAGTTTTTGATCTATCTAAGCAATCTGAATTACATAAACAGACAATGCAAGTAATTAGAGAAAGAGCGAGGGGGAGGGGGAAGAAATTTAAAATATACGCTGAATAAAGGGCCGGAATAAGGAAAAACTTGAGTTGATAACTAGCTAGCTTCCTTCGCATTCACATAAAACCACCAAAAGAAAAAGCAAAAGCAAAGAATATTTGTTTTGTTCTCTTCTTCTTCATCATGATCTTATTATATTGTTGTTATGTTACTGTTATCCACCATTGTCTTTCTTAATATATATCTAAGTATCCGTGGATGGCACGACCTGGACAAGAACGCAAGAACTGGTGCACAAGGTGCACAGGTTTCTTAATCAGCACAGCAATCACAGTCGTCTTGTTATGGCTCACATTCCGCACTCAAAAACCCAAATGCTTCCTTCAATCTCTCTACATTCCCTCCCTCAACACAACAACAACAACAACAACTTCTCACCACCACCACAACAACACCATTGTCTTCCTTCTCAAACTCGCCAACACCAACAAAGACAAGGGTATCAAATACGACGCCGTTCACCTCGCGTTTAGAGTCTTCATCGATACCAACACCACTCGCCCACTCGCCAACGCTACCCTTGATGCCTTCTACCAAGGACATGGTAAGACCGCTGAGAAATGGGGCTCCGCTGAGTCAAGAGGCGGTGGAGTGAACCGCACTGATGATGGAAGAGTCTTCTTAAGGGTGGAGTTGGCGACTCATGTTAAGTATAAGATTCTGTTATTTTTCTATACCAAACGGCACCGTTTGTCTGGAGGGGCTAATGTGGAAGTCAACGTTAGCTCCGGAGAGAAGGTGGATCCTAAAGGGATCAGGCTCGGTGATACACCGCCGTGGCTCGGGTCCGAAGCTGCCGCGGTTCGTGGATGCCGGGTAGCGCTTCTCAGATTGTTTGTGTCTTTATTGTTTCTCACTGCCTTTACGTTAGTTGACTAATGTAAGTGTGCAATTTTTTCTTAATTTGTTTAGGTTAGATTATATATTAAGAGAATTATTAATTACTTTGAATTTTCGATGTTAAAAAAAGTTTCTTTGTATTTTGCTGTGTACTACCAGTATTTGTTGAAAAATTAATTCAAATTTAAATTTATTTTTAAATAAATAAATATAAAAAAGTAACATGCAATTAAATGAATGATTATCGAATATTATATCCAACAAAATTCTAGTATAACGAAATTGTCACTAAATTATATTATTATTATTATTATTATTATTATTATTATTATTATTATTATTATTATTATTATTATTTCCTAGATACCCAGCGGTGTTATACTTCAAAGAAAAAGTAGGAAAACAGTCACTAACCATTAGACGATTGTATTGTGATAAATGCAATTTTATTATTATTATTTTTAAAAATGTATTTGTTTCTAAAGCAGTATAACCAGTACACATGATACTGTACCTAAGTATTGCTCTTTACTAGTGGGATATCCCGTGCGATGCACGGGGTCAAAGCTTTAGGGACTGCATAATCATTATAATATTAAGGCTTAAAGGTACTTTTAGTCCCTGCAAATGTCAAAATAATCCAGTTTAGTCCCTGCAATTCCAAAACTTTTAAAATAGTCCCTGCAATTACTAAACGTTACTACTTTTAGTCTCTGCTGTTAGTTAAGGGTTAACACTGTTATCTTTTGATGATGTGGCAGCCAACAGGGATGCCAACATGGAATAAAAGGGATTAGTCAGACCAGAAAAATAGCTTATAAAATATTAAAACTAAAAAATAAATTACTAAAACTTAAATTAAAATCAAAAACCACAAACCAGCAACCCAGAAATCGAGCGACCACAAACACAAACGCAGGAACAGGTTTGCAAAAATGCAGGAACAGGTCTGTTAAAGAAGAAGAAGAAGAAGAAGAAGAAGAAGAAGAAGAAGAAGGGAGAAGAACTGAAATCAAAATCTGAGATCCGGACTCTCTCTGCACATGAAATCGAAATCCCTAAAATCCAAATCTGAAATTTGCGCTCTCTCATCGCGTTCCTCTCTCAACGCACATCTGAAATTTCTGCGCATTCCTCTCTCATCGAACAACTGAGATTTCGATTCCGTGCGTTCCTCTCTCATCGAACAGCTCAGATTTCGATTCTGTGCGTTCCTTTCTCATCGCATGGCTTCACTCACAGTTTGTTCCTTCTCTCTCACTGTAATATTTTGGTGGAGGAGGAGTAACTGATTTCGAGGGAGAGGAGGAGGGGAAGGAGAAGGGATAAGAACAATTTTTCTGGGTTGTTTTTTCCTAACTGATTTCGAGGGAGAGAGAAGATGGAAGAAGAAGAAGAAGCAGATCCGTTGATTCCGTTGATTGAAGATGGTGATGATGATGATGAGGGGGTGGGTGAGTGATTCTGGGTTTTGTTCTTCACTTTTTCTACTTCTTCCAGTAGATCTAACAAATCTATTATCCTTTTGTTTTTTCGGTTTTGAAGATGAAGATCTTTGGACCAAAAAAAAAAATGAAGATCTGTATTTTTCCAGAAGAGGGGGAAAATATGGAAGAGCAAGAAAGAAGATGGAAGAAGAAGAGAGAAGGTTGAAGATGAAGATCCTAATTGGCTGCCACATCATCAAAACATAACGGTGTTAACACTAATATAACAGCAGGGACTTAACTAATAACGTTTGGTAATTGCAGGGACTATTTTAAAAATTTTGGAATTGCAGGGACTAAACTGGATTTTCTTGACAATTGTAGGGACTAAAAGTACCTTTAAGCCTAATATTAAAATTACCTTAATAGAAATGAAAGACAAATTCTAACAATTAAAATGTGCTTATGGATACATGAATGATATTAGACTTTTAAAACTGGAAAAAATTGGTATTTGAAGAGGATAAAATTTGAACATATCATATAATAGAATAAAGACTACAAACAAACATAAGCTGGTTCATTACATCCAAGTCCTTAGAGGAACAATCCAAGGACAAACAAAAGAGGGAAATTGGATCCTAATCACTTTATTTAGTCCACACTATAAAGTGGATATACTTAGTTCATTACATAATAACATATAGTCATTTGGAGCGGATCCCATTATCATCATCAGACATCAAGTCATTTGGAATTTCATTCCTAAATCAACCCATTGCAGAAAACACATCACTAAGATGACCAAGACTCTAGTGACAAATTGACAACATTTCTCTCATCCAGTCTTTAACAGAAACACCATTTTGGGCCTCAACATACACGCCTGCCCACCAAGCATAGCTGGCAGAAGTCCAATTGCAAATTTGATTTTCTCTAGCCAGGTCAGCATTTCATTGTTCCTCAATATCGCTCATATTCCTGTTATCACATTCACAGCATTGTGAAGTATTGATAGCAAAAATGAATAGCTCATACAACCCAAGAATAATAAAGAGGTTACATAAAATACAAATAAAAATTTTTTGAAGTTCAATAAATAACAATTGGATTATCAACACTTTCTCCATGGAAGCCATCCACTCCAAATATCTCCATAATTTCAAAGGTCTTGGTGGCTATGTAAGCACTACAAAAAAACTAGTCATTAGCGAGGGACAGTTCCCTCGCAAAATGACCTGATTCCCTCACTAATGGTCATTTGCGAGGGACTTAGCGAGGGACTGGTTCCCTCGCTAATTCCCTCCTCGCAAATGGGATTAGCGAGGGAAGTTGGATCCCTCGCTAATTAGCGAGGGACTATGCCGTCGCTAGTTCCCTCGCTAATGACTGCAGCTTTTCAGGTGATGGGACTCAGTTGCAGGGGTTGGTAAATGCGCAGGAATTAGCGACGGCTTTTGCCCTCGCTAATTCCCTCACTAATGACTGCAGTTTTCAAAAAAAAAATGACAC
Organism: Astragalus membranaceus; assembly: GCA_039519185.1. Lineage (NCBI taxonomy): Eukaryota > Viridiplantae > Streptophyta > Magnoliopsida > Fabales > Fabaceae > Astragalus > Astragalus membranaceus. The sequence goes on from CM076850.1 coordinate 133,354,140, forward strand.
GTGTCCAGTGCTGAATGGCTTGTTTTTTTATATATATTAATTAATGAATATTATATTATATTATTAATTTTGTGGTGATGTGTGGTGGTGGTGGTGGTGGTGGCGTGGTGGTGGTGGTGGCGTGGTGGTGGTGATGGGTGGTTTAGAGTAGAGAGAAGGAGAAGAGTAAGGGAGAAAGAGAGAGAGGAGTGAGAGTGGTGGTGGTGGCGTGGTGATGAATCCTCATCATATGTATATTTTTATTCAGTTTACAAACCATAATGCCGGAGATTTTATGTTTTATTCAGCCAATAACTAGGGATTTGGCATAGTTTTAGTTTTATGTAGTAGAAGTGGAGGTGTAATTGGCAAAGTCCAATTAAATGAATAATGACCCAATTTATTGATGGGCCAAGAGAATTGTGGGCTGGACTTGAAAAAATTAAAAAGAAAGAAGGCGTGGAGAGGAAGCTTGGAGAATTAAAAGGATTGAAATTAAGGATTAATTCATACGCACAGTACCACGCACAACATCAGCGCCGGAAGGCGTCAACAACGAAGCCAAGGAGAAAGAAAAGCAGTACCATCGGCACTTCGTCTGGGATGCGATTTTAGGATTTGAAGGTTTCATGGAGTCCTCTATGTGTAATCTCTTCTTATTTCTATCTTCTCATTCATTGATGTTGTCTTTTTAGTTTCTTTTGATTAGGGAGAGATGACTCTCCCCGAACCCTTCTTATGGATTCTTTGATATGGTTAAGACAATTGATTGTTTGATTATCATATGTCTAAATCTTATGTTCTTAATGCTTTGCAATTACATATGATAATTGTAATGATCTAGGTAAATAATCACATAGGAATATGGGTTGTTTGCTGGAAATTGGGGTTTAGATCACATGCTAGTAATCATCATAGGAATATGTGGTAGCTTATGTGAATTCATTAAAATTCTTAATCTTAATGCGTTACCCTCTGGCATGACTCACCTAAGGAATTAGGGTAACTCTTAGGGTAATAGGGGTTTTGAGGCAATGAATTGTCCTTAGTCTAATATTGTGAATTGAATCTGGTATTTCAAACAATTAATATGTGAGTAGCTGAAGGTCCATAAGATCGGTGAAGGGAGAGGATTCGACCCCTAATCGCGTTTATCCTAATTGTTTTATAAATTTCTATTTCACCATTACCGATAACTATCTTTTTGTCCAATCGTATCAACTAAGAAATAATTTGTTTGCTGAATTAACAATAAAAGCAATCCCTGTGGATCGACCGGTTCTTACCGATATTTTATTACTTGCGACGACAATTGGTACACTTGCCAAAGTCTTAACACGTGGTAGTGGTGGTGATTGGTGGTTTAGAGTAGAGAGAGAAGGAGAAGAGTAAGAGAGAGAGAGAGAGAGAGAGAGAGAGAAGAGTGAGAGTGGTGGTGGTGGGGTGGTGGGTTGGTGGTGGTGAAGAGTAAGAGAGAGTGAGTGAGAGTGGTAGGAGGTATGTGGTGGTGGTGGTGGTGGAAGAGTGAAGAAAGAAGAAGAGTGTGAGAGGAGGTGGTGATGATGATGGTGGTGGTGGTGGTGTTGGAAGAGTGAAGAGAGAAGAAGGGTGTGAGAGGAAGTGGAAGGGGGGAGAGGAAGGGAAGAGGAATGGTGAAGAGTGAGTGAGTGAGAAAGAAGAGTGAGGGTGTAAACGGATATAAAGGAAAAAAATTTGCGAGGGAATTAGCGAGGGAACTGTCTCATCATCTGAAAAGTTAACGTTAGCGAGGGAATTAGCGAGGGAACTGTCCCTCGCTAATTTATGCACCTTTACCAACCCCTGCGCTGAGTCCCATCATCTGAAAAAGCAAAATTTAGCGAGGGAATTAGCGAGGACAGTCATTAGCGAGGGACAGTTCCCTCGCTAATTCCCTCGCTAATGACAAAAAAATTGACAGCTCTATGCCCTCGCTAATTCCCTCGCTAATGACTGTTTTTGCGAGGGACAACAAGTCCCTCGCTAATGTCCGTCGCTAATTAGTGTTTTTTTTGTAGTGAAGGAACACCATGCTCATCAACGAAAAGAGTGGGATAATATGTTCCAAATTTTGTTTCAACAAAAAGCTTAGCAGGTAAGTTATGAATAGCTTAATAGGTTTTAAATAAAAAAGCAAGTAAAACCTAATATATGTACTCAAATCCAACACAACTATATATCATCACTTATGAATAGCTAAGGAGAGAAGAGTAAAAACTTATAAAAAATTTTCATTAGAATAAAGTGACAAATTCATGTCCAACAAATGGAAAAACAGCAATATGTCAATGACTAATGGTAGTGATATGCAGATTGAAGAGGAAAAGCTAATAGATATTGCAATAATAAACATAAATTCAAATGATATCAGTCAAATGGGTCCTAACATTACTGAACCTGAAAAAAATTCTAATGAAACAAATGGTAAATCAGTAAGATAATGAACCCAAAAAGTTGATTTAAAAAAAAGCATTGGCAAAGGATAGAAGTATTTTCATAATCAGCAAATCAAGTAAACACATAAAAGAACCAAGACCAGAAAAAGAGATACAATAGCAATGAAAATATCAACAGACATGATAAACCCCAAATAAACTAAAAAAACAAAATTAAACAATACACATGGAGTACATGAATGAAATATGTTTGGATAATCTGAATAAGAAAAGAAACAGAAGCAATGGGATTACCTTGTTTTCTTCTCAGAATTTTCATAAACAGCAAGTAAGACCTAATATATTTCTTTAAGCCAAAATAAGTCAAAGACATGGTTGGGATAGAAAAGAATGGAAGGATACGTTTTCCATTCCATTCAATTAGCATCTGAATTTCTCTATGCACATAGGAGATAGACAACAAAAGTCTCAAAGTAATTAAGCAATCATTACCTTAAGATAAAGTTCTCCCCGCTCTTTTTTCAAATTATGCATGTTCTCAGACTGCAGGGACAAAGGGTATATAAGTTAAATAACATCTTCATAAAGACACTAAATGATCTCAACTATATAAGTACATCCTATAGAAGGAAAAATGTAAAAGAGGGAAATTTAGATAAGAGGGGGAATGATGGATATAGAATCCAAACATCATATTAGGGAAGAGAATTAGAGCAAATAATTGGAGGAAGAAAGAAAGAGATAGAAGAATCTACGCAAACAACTTGATCAATATTGGAACAATGTCACAAGATGTTTGAAAATAATCTATATGACAATATTTATATTTTTATATACCCATACAATCATTCCAAACTCATTAGAATACACACAACAATAACCCAAATACAAACTAAATTTTGACATTACAAATTCCACATGATTCATCAGAACAACCATTTCATTAATTATGATACATTAAGCAATAAGAATAAGTTCACTGTCAAAATTTTGTTGCATTTTCATTCCAACTCCTCACACCATTATACATTAAAAGAATATGTCGCCAACTTAATCAAACCAAAATTATCAAGAAAACAAATCACTAAGTTAAACATTAAGTAATGTTAGTTGCATAACTGGATGAAGTAATGATAGTTGCAAATCATTAAGAAAACAAAATTAAGTAATGTTTTCCAGCCAAATGCACTAACTGTCAAGTTTTAAATCTTAGTTGCATAATATGGACAAAAACTTAAGTTTATACTCAATTGTTATGCAATATTGCTCATGGCATACATATACATGGGAAGACACATTGCAATTATGTTGTCTGATCCTAAGATTAATTGTTCTCAAGCAAATGCCTCGCATGGCTTGCATTACTATAGTTATCAAAATATTCAAGTACCAACATAAAAATATAAACATAAAAATATATTCAAGTACCAACATATCAATGAGTTCCAACTTCTGCAGTCATGATACCAAACTAATCTTGTAATCTAGCTACTCCAAAGTCAGCAACTTTAACTTTCTGCTAGATGAGGTTTTGAAAGACAGACACATTGGCTTAAGTTCAGACAAACCATAACAAATGTATGCCCAAGTGAAAGGAGAGGGACCAAATTAAGTATATCATGATATCAAGATTCATCTTGCTTTGTTCATTAGCATTTCAAGACAAACAAAGATGAAAGGATGTATCCGCCTATTAAGGAAGTTTATGAAAGAAGGCATAAAGAAAGGGAAGCAAAGGGTCAAAGAGGGTAGAGGAGTTGGGTATTCTGAAATTTTGAGAAACACATCGAATAAGAGGAATTTTGGTTCCTCAAAGAACCAGATAGTTACTTCCATTCTTTTATCCTATATATCCTCTTGAGCTTAGTGTAAATACATATCAAGTTAATGTATAAAGATTCAAAATAATCAAATCAACCATAATCAAATCTACCAATTACAGAGACTCTGTCCATGATAATCAAATCAACCATTTACCTCACAAGTAACTTCACATTAAAATTCCTCATCAACTAAAAACTTATCTTTTACTGACATGATATGAAAAATTTAATTTTACGGCTTATGAGTGAGACATTGAATTACCACAAAAAAGTCATAAGTGCTTCACCTATCCAAACTTGGTGAAGCTGAAACAATAAATTGTTTAAAATCATCACATGAATGTCGTCATTGACTGAATATGTTGTGACAGAGCATAGCAAATAACAAATAGACAATAAAATAGAAGTTCAAGAACCAAAATCAACACCCCATGCACATATTACTCATAAAAAGACCTCAAAAAAAATCATATTCTTCTATAGCAAAAGCAAAAGGCTAGGTGAATTAAAAATATAGAAAATCAAGTAGAATTTGCAGCTCTTTTTCATGACATAACCTTTCCTAGAAGCCTCTGTAGGTAAGTTTTGTCATTCAAAGCAACAATTCTCTTGCACCATCTTCCTTTCATGCCTCCTTTCTCGTAGTTTTCTCACTCTAGCACTGATCATCAATTTTGTTTCTGTATATGCAATCAGTAAGGAGATATCCCATGAAATTCTATCGGGTAAACAAACTAATACACAAAAAAAAAAACATTTAACAATAACAACAATGACCATGAAAAGGTATCTTAGATACAATCCTACTAAGGAGAGTTAGGTCGATATTCTTCAATATATTCAAATTCTTGAGATCAGGTAAAGGAATTTCCATATCATGTAAAGAATTTTTTAATAATATCATGATTTAGAAAACATGAAAACTATTCAATGATTTTTTCCAACCATAGGTTGATTTTGGTGATGAAAAAATATCCAAAATGAGCCGTAACCATGCATTTGATGAGCATAAACAAAGATTATATTTATGTTAGATATTCACAAATGTTGGTGTGTAGTGTAGTATGTGATACTAATATTAAGAAAGAAGCAGCTAAAGACATCACAGTCTATAAAAGTAAACCAAATAGTAAGAAAATCAAAAAAAATTGAAAGATAGAAAAGCAACATACTAATATTGCTACTTAAATGAAAGTTTTAGCACATGATACTTGGTAAAGCAAATATAAATCAATGAGATTCAATTGGTTACCATGGTCACTATAAACATAATAGCAGGAAAACCCATTGACATTTAATCAAACATGGATGATGCATAAACAAAAAGCACATTAATAAATATGAAACACTCAGAAATAACATTATCAGAAAGGTAACCATGCGTCTGCAAACACCATGCATCTGTTGTGTTGTGTGCATAAAAAGGAAAATCGGAGTTGGGATCTTGCACAAACTCAAATCATAATTAATCTAGTAGTAGCTGAAAAAAATAGAAAATCAAAACTGCATAAAAATGAATGTTACTTGTTTTCACATCATATATAGGTTGGATTATGAGCAAACAATAAGAGCCAAAGAGAATATAGCAAATGTTGAAGACCTTTACAAACCACTAAGCATGTCAAAACCCCAAATTATGAAATCTATTATCTAAAATCACAATTACCAAACATTAAAACTCACCCTAAGAGTTCATGTTTCATGAGTCATGAGTAGTCTTCTGATTTTCACTAATTAAACACCTCAAAACCTTTAAATAATGGATGTAACACTACTTGCCAAGTCCACAGTGATGATTCTGCATCAAGTTCAACAACCGGACATAAAGGTTATTATGACAAATCTTCAAATTGCAAGCTCAAACGCAAAATTGAAACTTAATTTAATGGCAACAAAATCATCATAAATAGAAATAAAATTGAAACTTTGAAACTAAACTCTACATGTAAACTTAATTTAAAGACATTATGTACAAAGTGCAGTTTCATTTAAAGGAGTAGCTTCATTCATCAAACTGTGAGATGCAGAGGTACCTATAGAACATTTTATGACAATAAATAAAAAACCAGCAAAAGCACTCCTACTTTAGACAAACAATATACATTGAAACAACAAAGTAATTAAGGAATATTAACTTGTTATACCATAGATAGCGTATGGAGCCATTTTCTTTGTTGAATAAATGGATTGTGGTTATCACAGCTACCATCATCAACACTGTAAACGGCATTGTGCTTTCTTTTATTTGAAGATCCCATCACATTAATCTGCATAAACCAAAAGTTAGATAATCCCACTTTTGGTAAGCATTATCTACATGTATTGTTGATTGAAGTGGCACATGGACATAGAAGTTAAGAAAATTATGAAATCTTTAACGATGATATAAGAAAATTACATCTTTTGCATATGTCCGCTCAAAGAGAACTACTCGACCACCGCGATCATGAGTAGCAAGAAGATCACCAGACTTATCAAATTCAATAGCAGAAGTTATATCCACTGTACAAACAAATTTGAGTAAATAATTAGGAAACTTGCACATTAAGTTGAAACAAAAGCTAATTCATTTTGGGAATAAGAAATAAAAATAAACCTCAGTTACAGCTTAACATGAGCAATGCATGTTTGCATGTTTCATCTTTCCAAAAGCAAGTTTCTTTGGAAAAAGAAGACCCTCCAATATCAAGGGGCACAAAGAATTGTTTAAAACAAAACTAACAAAACTAACAAATTCTATGAAACAATTATATTTAATTTCATGGTACCATATTATCAGACTTGTAAACTTAGCAAGTGAAAAGCATATTATCAGACTTGTAAACAACAAAGATACCAAAAAATTACCATAGCTTAATCAAAGTTCAAAAATGTCAACAACTAATATACCAAATTTTTCCACATAGAAACTAATTTCAACTACCTTGGAGATGACCATGTAACTACATGCAAGTGATGAGGCAGAGAAGCTAACTAAGCTTACTGCCAAAGAAGATTTGCCCAGCAATTCACTCCTCACACAAAAGATGAACACATATATGGCTCCAAAATTGCATCATAGAAACATACTTTTCTGTTATTAACAAAAGAGAATAACTAACAACCATAAATTACACACCGCTTTGATTTTGGTGCGACTCTGCAACCGCTTTGTGCATCATTTTAATTCTTTGTGTGATTTCGCCACCGCTCTATGAGCCTTGATGCTGCTTCTGCTCCCAGTCCATCGCTCTTTCCCCATCTCCCTGGCATCCAACTTCTCTGCTTCATGGTTGAGCTCGCAAGGAAGACAGTAAGATAAATGCTGACCTGAAAAGGGAGAAATCATAGAAGTAATTGGCATGGAGAACGTTTGCTTGAAGAAATGAACTAAAGTAATTAAAAAATGCAAATTCTCAAACACCTTGAATGCATCATTCAAAGGATTTGATTTTGGTTCATTCATAAAACTAAAACTAACTCTTATGTTCTTCATTACTACAACAACAGAATAACTTGAAATCGGAAGTTGAACAAACTACACAACATATAAGAATTCAACTAAATAACCCAAAATTGCAATTTAATTTATGTAGTCTAAATCTGATGAGAGCATAGAGTAGAAAACTTTCCCATAATAATTAACAACAAATGGTAAATAAAAGAGGAATAAGATCATTGGAAAGAGGAAGAACCTGAACATCATCAAAGGTCCAGCGGTTGAAGAGCTTGAAATCGATCTGGGAAGGATCTGGAACAATGGCTATTGAACGATGCTTTTTCGTCTTGGAATCGTTACCTTTGACAGCGTCTTTTGTTTTTCTTCTACCAATTTCGGTTTCACGATCTTCTCTTTTTTCCCTTGTGTTCGTTTCCCTTTCTTCTTTCTCTCTGAGTTGCTTTTCTTCTTCTCTAATTTTGATTTTCGTCTTCTGCATTTTTTCCCTTTTTCGTTTTCCCTTTCTTCCTCTCTCTATCTCTCAATTTTGTGTTTCTTCTCTATCAATTGTGGGTTTACAGTTGCCTTTCTTCTTCTCTATCACCGAAACCAGATCCTTCATCGCCAGCGGCAGCGATTCCGGTGGTTCTATTCCTGGACATCGGAGGAAGAGGAGTTGATTAGAGATGGGAAATTCATCGCTGCCGTGGACATTGGAGGGAGGATGAGTAGGGTTTTCAAATTGAGATGCATGCACCAACAAATTCAAACTTGGGGTGGGGAGGAGGTGAAGTATGCGTGAAGTGAATGAGTTTGAGTATAGGAAACGTAAGCCCAGAAAAAAATTGGACCAAATACAATGTTTTTAGCCACCGACACCCACAAAGCATAATCAAGCAGAAAATTGAAGCCACCTGGTTAAAAAACACTGCAAAATACAGGAAGAAGAACGCCATGTGTCTCAGCAACCATACCCAGTTTTCTTGCTGCATTTCTTCCCTGACAAGCCCATACAACCATCACCATCACTTGCCTAGTTTGCAAGGCCACGCAGCTGGCAGCGAACGTGGTAACCCTTCCCTGACAAACCCACACCGCACCATACCACCATAACCATCACTTGCTGACTGAAGCTTACTTGGCAACGACGAATCGCTGCATCCCATGTGCACCACGTGGCGGCCAGGAACTGGCCGGAGAATTGGAGGGAAAGAGTGTGGATACCTGTGTTGCAGGTTATCTAATATTGCAGGATTAGTTTTGATGATGAAAAAGGCAAAGGTAAAGTTGATAGCCAAAAGTAAAGAAAAGTGACTAAACATCAAAGTCACAATCCAAGTCAATCAAGCTCAAGATTTGAAGATTCAAGTTTAAGGGTAGTCCTTATAAATAAGGGTAGTCCTTAGGGTTTGGGGTTGTCTTAGGAAAATGTGTAAGCTCTTTCGAAGGTCAGCTCGCCTCTCAAAGTCTCACACACTCACACAAGTTTTCAAAATGCATGCATGAACACATAAACTTAAAAACCATTTTGAAAAAGAAAGAAATCGATTCAAAAGTTTTTGGTAAACATCAAAATCGATTTCCAACATATTTTGAAAGTGCATAATCGATTCATATTGATTTTACCAAGTATATAATCGATTCCCATTGTTTCCATAAAAGAAAGAATCGATTTACCATCTTTTAAAATAAACACAAAATCGATTTCCAACATAAATGAGAAAGCATGCAATCGATTCCCATTGTCTCCATAAGTGAAAGAATCGATTCACAATACTTTATACTTGAGTCAAAATCGATTCCTACCCCTCCTGTGAGCCAAGAATCGATTGTCACTCATTGTCAAATAAAGTAAGAATCGATTCTCACCTTAAGGAAGTCATACACAAGAATCGATTCCTAGATCCAATGCAATTAGGCATATAATCGATTCCCTAAATATTTTCAACGTGAGATCTGGATTTCCAAAATCTATAAATAGAGGCTTCACCACCTCCATTCTATCATCAACCCATTCTCACGATCTATCATTTCTGAAAAACTCTTATATTTTATTTGTGTTCTTCTCGCACCACTGGTCCGTCAAGAGCTGATCCTACGTTAAGAGTTAGTTGGGGTTGTGTCCTTCAAGTTGTAATATCTGCCTACACTAAGAGGTATTTCTGTATTTACATTACTGTTATATTGTTGTTATAATTTGTACTAGAGAGTGGGGTATCTCTCTAGGGGTAGCTGCATGTACTAGGAAGTGGGGTATCTTTCTAGGGCAGTTGTTGTAACAAGGGTGAGGTATCTCTTGTTATTGTTATAATAGATCTGAGGGCTCTCTATAGGTGGGGTATCCTAGGAGGAGAGTGCCTGAGTCTGTAAAGGTTTTCCAAGGCACCTGTAAGCCTTGTTGTTTTGGTTAGTGGAAAATCTCACAAGGGTGTGAGGACTGGACGTAGGTCACTAGGAGGTGACCGAACCAGGATAAATCTCTGCGTGCTTTACTGCTTTCCTACTTTACTGTTATTCTACTTTACTGCTTTATATTCTAATTCCTTCGCTTCCACTTAACCTACGCGAAAATTGATCTAAGTCATTGAAAAGGGGAAAAACGTTTTCGAAAGATCTGAAAAGTTTTAAATCTCAATTCACCCCCCCCCCTCTTGAGACTGAAGCCACTTGGTAACAAGTGGTATCAGAGCTAGACTCTTGTATAAAGAGCTTAGCCGCTTCAAGAGAAATGGCTTCAGGTTGGTATACGCAAGAGGGTGCATCTCTTTTCCGTCCTCCGGGATTCAACGGAGAAGACTATGCATATTGGAAAGAAAGAATGAGAATTTTTATTGAAGGGGTAGACTTAGATGTTTGGGATGCTGTGGAAAAAGGACCTTTCGTCCCCACACACATAGTAGATGGTATTCTTACAATAAAAAGTAGAAATGAATGGTCTGATGATGAGAAAAGAAAAGTGCAACTTAATTTACGTGCTAAAAATATTATTACTTCTGCTTTGAGTGCTGATGAATTTTTTCGAGTTTCAAACTGTAAAACTGCCCGAGAAATGTGGGATAATCTTCAAGTTACTCATGAGGGTACAAGTGAAGTGAAAAGGGCAAGAATAAATACTCTTACTAGAGAGTACGAATTGTTTAGAATGAATACAGGTGAAACAATATCAGAGATGCAGAAAAGGTTCACTCACATAGTGAACAAACTGGGCTCATTAGGAAAATCATTTTCTCCCGAAGACTTGATCAACAAAGTACTAAGATGCCTAAGCAGAGAATGGCAACCAAAGGTGACTGCAATAACTGAGTCAAGAAACTTGACTAGCATGACTCTCGCCACCCTGTTTGGGAAATTACTAGAGCACGAGTTAGAGCTCACTCGTCTAGCAGAGAATGAAGGAAAAGTCAAGAAAAAGAAAAACCTAGCTTTCAAAGTTTCAAATTCAAGTTCATCCGACGACAGTGATGACTCGCAAAGTGAAAGTGATGAAGAGGATGAAAATATAGACCTAATGGTAAGAGAATTCAAAAGGTTCATAAGGAGGTCTCTAGAAAAGAATTCTCCAACCAAAGAAGTCTCATGCAAACAAAACTACTTAAGTCCTTTAACCTGCTACGAATGTGGGAAACCCGGACACATAAAATTGGAATGCCCAAAATTACAAAGAAAACGACCAAGAGATGAGAAAAAGGGATCCAAAGGAAAAAGGAGTAGAAAAGCCTACACAGCATGGGAAAACAGGAACTCATCAGATAGCTCAGAAAGTGAAAAAGATCAAGTTGCTCTCATGGCCGACCACGACAGCGAAAGTGAAACTGAGGTATATTCTAACTCTGAATCTTTACAAGATGCCTATGATGAATTATATGAAGCTTTTACTGAATTACATGATAAATCATTAAAATTAGCTAAAGCGTTAGACAGATCTAAGAAAGCTATCACTCATCTAGAAAAAGACATCACTGCTTTAACTAAAGAAAAGTCAGAGCTTAGAAAAGAAAATGATAGCCTTGCATGCTTTAAAGAAAATTATACTTGTGATAAATGTGTTGAATCTGAAAAGAAAATTCATGAACTGGAATGGACTGTTGGGAAATTGTCTAGTTTACAAAATGTGCATCATAGATTCCCTAGAAACAAACCCATAGAAAGGCATGTTCATTATAAACCAAAATTTTCCACTAGACCTTATATTACATGTTATTATTGTGGTAAACCTGGACATACAGCTTCTGTTTGCAGGGCAAGAGGTAAAATAAATAAAAAGGTGTGGGTTCCCAAAGGAACCATACCAAACACTAACCCACAAGGACCCAAAGAGATTTGGGTACCTAGAACCTTGTTTTAGATCATTGCAGGTACGCTGCAAGGTATGGGGACATGTGGATACCTTGACAGCAAAGACTCAAAGCACATGACCGGAAACGCAATAAAGTTATCAACTCTCACCTCGGAGAAAAATCTGTCATGTGACTTGTGATGAATAGAGGGAGAATCACTGGTAAAGGTTAGAAAAGTCTTATTCACCTCTAAACTGAAAATGTGCTTAAATCATAGTTTACTTAGTCAAACATGTGACTTGTGAAACAATTTGATCTCTAAACCGCATTTCATGCATCTCTAAGGGAACATTTTTTTTCAAGGCATGAAAACAAATAAAGTATTCTGATCATCCCTCTAAAACTGAGCATGTAGAATTATCACATCACCTTCTTAGAGGTTATGGTTAGAAAGGCGATAGTGTGATTGAGTTAGTTGAATCGTCAAAATCAGCTAGTTGATATTTTCACAAATCCATTGCAAAAGAAAACCTGGTTCTTTATTTACTCAAATGAATTTTTCAATAAAATATTCTTCAAGTGATCTTTTAAAATATTTAAGAGAATTTGTGACTTACGAATTTCTGCGTGCTCAAAAAGCGTTTTATAAAGCAGCTGAAATGCTACCTTTTCCCGAAATCCATTTTCTCCTGTCACAATAAATTGCTGGCTTTGGCATTAAAATTCAGAATACATACTCACAATCGTTGCTCAACTAAAATAATTTTTCTCCCATATTCTGGCTGCCATCACCAACTTTCAAACTAAGCAGCATGAAATGTATAAAGCTTAAAACAACTGCTTCACAGATTTTTGAGACTCATAATTAGCTTTTGCCTGTGTTTGATAAAATATTCTCTTCATGGCCTCAAATATGTTTTTCTTCAAGTTTTGATGATCACTTACAAATCAGCAATGGCTCTTTTATCTTGTCAAATAGCTGTGACATTCGATTCGCAAACTTTATCATATATTGACCCTCTTTGATCATGACAAAAAGGGGGAGAGAAATATAGGGTTGCATATGAGCATATAGAACTTGCATATTATGCATCTAGTCAATAAGTCAGGGGGAGCATCATGATAGGGGGAGCATCATATATATATTATCTGTTTGAACTAACCTCCCACCTTGAGATGAGTTAATGTTTTGTCATCATCAAAAAGGGGGAGAATGTGGATACCTGTGTTGCAGGTTATCTAATATTGCAGGATTAGTTTTGATGATGAAAAAGGCAAAGGTAAAGTTGATAGCCAAAAGTAAAGAAAAGTGACTAAACATCAAAGTCACAATCCAAGTCAATCAAGCTCAAGATTTGAAGATTCAAGTTTAAGGGTAGTCCTTATAAATAAGGGTAGTCCTTAGGGTTTGGGGTTGTCTTAGGAAAATGTGTAAGCTCTTTCGAAGGTCAGCTCGCCTCTCAAAGTCTCACACACTCACACAAGTTTTCAAAATGCATGCATGAACACATAAACTTAAAAACCATTTTGAAAAAGAAAGAAATCGATTCAAAAGTTTTTGGTAAACATCAAAATCGATTTCCAACATATTTTGAAAGTGCATAATCGATTCATATTGATTTTACCAAGTATATAATCGATTCCCATTGTTTCCATAAAAGAAAGAATCGATTTACCATCTTTTAAAATAAACACAAAATCGATTTCCAACATAAATGAGAAAGCATGCAATCGATTCCCATTGTCTCCATAAGTGAAAGAATCGATTCACAATACTTTATACTTGAGTCAAAATCGATTCCTACCCCTCCTGTGAGCCAAGAATCGATTGTCACTCATTGTCAAATAAAGTAAGAATCGATTCTCACCTTAAGGAAGTCATACACAAGAATCGATTCCTAGATCCAATGCAATTAGGCATATAATCGATTCCCTAAATATTTTCAACGTGAGATCTGGATTTCCAAAATCTATAAATAGAGGCTTCACCACCTCCATTCTATCATCAACCCATTCTCACGATCTATCATTTCTGAAAAACTCTTATATTTTATTTGTGTTCTTCTCGCACCACTGGTCCGTCAAGAGCTGATCCTACGTTAAGAGTTAGTTGGGGTTGTGTCCTTCAAGTTGTAATATCTGCCTACACTAAGAGGTATTTCTGTATTTACATTACTGTTATATTGTTGTTATAATTTGTACTAGAGAGTGGGGTATCTCTCTAGGGGTAGCTGCATGTACTAGGAAGTGGGGTATCTTTCTAGGGCAGTTGTTGTAACAAGGGTGAGGTATCTCTTGTTATTGTTATAATAGATCTGAGGGCTCTCTATAGGTGGGGTATCCTAGGAGGAGAGTGCCTGAGTCTGTAAAGGTTTTCCAAGGCACCTGTAAGCCTTGTTGTTTTGGTTAGTGGAAAATCTCACAAGGGTGTGAGGACTGGACGTAGGTCACTAGGAGGTGACCGAACCAGGATAAATCTCTGCGTGCTTTACTGCTTTCCTACTTTACTGTTATTCTACTTTACTGCTTTATATTCTAATTCCTTCGCTTCCACTTAACCTACGCGAAAATTGATCTAAGTCATTGAAAAGGGGAAAAACGTTTTCGAAAGATCTGAAAAGTTTTAAATCTCAATTCACCCCCCCCCTCTTGAGACTGAAGCCACTTGGTAACAAAGAGGGGGGTAAGGCGGGAAGGCTGACATGGAGATCCTACGTGGAGAGTACCATCAGATGTATATATAGAGATATATTTAGTTACAGAGAACAAAGCAGCAAAATAGGGCGTAACACACCCTCTACAATCATCTTTTTTTTTCATGGTTAAAAAAGGGGGCTAAAGTCCACTCGACGATCATCTTTATTAATACATGAATATTTAGATAGGAGAATATGGCTCCATTTTAAGATCTTGTAAAATGCTACTTTCTTATTCACAAAACTATAAGGTCAGTTTTATGTAGCTTACTCGTTGGCGAGAGCTTCAAGGCAGTATGCTAGCTCCCACACTTTTGATTATGTTCTCACTTGTATTACGAATTTGACTATCAATGAAATGCTATAAGTTTCTGGACTAGGCAAAGCGTCTAACATCCTAGGAGCGCGTCACGTAGGTCTGATAACATGACTCATCGATAAGATAAGATCGACTCTCCCGAGCGCTCGCCAAGTGTACTCGACAAGGTGACTTAACAGATCAAATAAGACTGACACGACATCGAGGGAAAGAAACCGACGTGACAGAGGAAGGACCAGAAAGGAAACCGCCCAGCAGTTGCGATAGAAGTCGGCTATAAATACATGAAGTATGGGAAGAGTTAGGGACAAGCAAACACACATGTAAACACTATTACCGAGATAGACAAATCGCTATCCGGCTTCCTTGTATACTTTGTTTATTCAATAAATTTCTATTCAAGTACATTGGCGCCCGCCGTTGGGCCCGGTAAATTCATTCCCTGCAGCACTCTTTTCATTTTCGACGTTACAATTACCCTAAACACTCCCAATATTAGGCCACTGATAGGCACGGTTACTACCCGTCGTGGTCGTCGGCAGAATAGGCAGGGCCGACCAGAAAACCAACCCCCACCTAACCCAGAAACTGTCCCAGTGCAACAAACCGCTGCCACTCTGGCAGCCACCACTCCCCCAGTCGTAGTGGAAACACATGTTCACCAACCATCAAATCCCATCCAACCAACCGTTGATAACTCACAGCAAGGTGAGTTATTTACACTCATTCAAACAAGAATTACCTTGATCCACGAGTAAAAGGTGCAAGTAAATATAGCAAATCTCTTCATATTAGGCACTAATTGATTCTTGGATGTTAACTGTAATATGGGCACAAAAGTGCCACCTTTTTTTTGGAATATAATGTGTGTGCTAGTGTGCAGGGCATTTCTTAGTTAATCAGTGCTACGGCAAGTGCTACGGCAGCAGAGAAGCGAATTAATAGGGCAGGAGCGTGATTAGGCAAGGTGCCTCACTTGCCGCAGCAGTTATCATTTCAACAAGCAAGGCGCCTCATTTTGCGATGCAGAAAAGGAAGTTACCATTCCAGCAAGCAAGGCACCTTCGCAGCCACCAAGTCAGCACGACTCCCTAGGGTTTGTTGCAGCAGCCCGTTGGTGAAAGCCCAAGAGAGGCGCGCCGTGTGCCAAACTCTATAAATAGGCAACATACCCTAATGAAAAGGAGGTGATTTTTCATAGGCAAAAGATCTTAAGAGAACCCGAGAGAACGAGTCAGAGTGCAAGATACCCACCTCCATTACAAATCATACTCAACCATCCGCAGCCACACTCTCACACAAAACCCCTGTCAACCAGTATTCCTACTTACGATAGCACTTCTCGTTAGTGGTTGTGTAAACACCTTCATGCTCGTTGGTGTAACTCAACCCTTACGTGCCCTTCCTATGTTAGTGAATCTGTTTACGGTAATTTTGTGTAGTTTTACCATGTCTACGCTCATCTCTATGAGCTAAACCCTTTGATAATCGAGACAATGGTGATATGAATATATCCTTTTAGTTGCTTTTATGTGATAGATCTATGATGCCTCATTAACTTGTGTGTTTTTCATGTTATAAACTCTTTTCGATCTTGATCACTTTGTTTAGGGTAGTGTGTTTTAATAACTGAAAAGCTATTAAATCACCGATTTCACAAGTTAATATAGTTTGAAGGATAATAGAAATATTATTCTTTCCTAACGAAGGATAGAAATATGAAGTTAGGGCTATAGTGTGAACTGAAACATTCTTTTCAAACTATGTGATGAACCTCAATGGGTGCTTAGAAATAATGGAACCTTGACGACATCATGTTTCACAGTGATAGAAATATCCATTTTCAATTCTGCGCACTGAGTGCTGTCACAACATCGATCACAGCACTGCATCTATAAGTTTTGTTCATTGAGCCTAGTCTTGACTATTACCATCCCTCGTATCTTTTATTCGTTTATATCTTATCACTCTCATCTTGTTTACGTTGATTAATTGCACTATAAACTTCACTCAATTATTTGGTTACGTTTACTCACTAAAACGCTATTACAAAGATTTAGTAGTTAATCCTTAAATCCTCGTGGGAACGATATTTACTTATCACTTTATTACTTGTTAGACTGTGTATACTTGCACACGTTTTTCCACAACAACCGTCGAAGAGCATCCACTTCCTGTCGGCGTTAACGCAGTCATTGATGTCCCGCGCAAACAAAACCAATCCCTACAACGACAAATGAATATCATTCAACAAGAGCAGGACCCAAACAGCCGAGACAGTGTTCAAATCGAAAAACCTCAACCACTAATCGATGCCATTATGTCCGACTTGGTGCCACCAATTTCAAACCACCACCTTTGGAGAATTACGATGGCAAAAGAGACCCTCAAGAGCATTTGACGGCTTTCGACACCCAAATGGCCATCATTGGTGCGCACGAAACTCTAAAGTGCAAAATTTTCTCTGAAACCATGAAGGGTGCAGCACTCCGTTGGTACATGAGTCTCCCTAGTAAGTCGATTTCAAGTTACGCAGCGTTTACAAAGAACTTCATCAGACACTTTTCAGATAGAAGACACCAGAAGACTACAACTGCTACCCTATTCAACACCAGGCAAGGCCCAAATGAATCCCTCGGAGAATACCTTGGCTGTTTCAGTGACATAACTGTTGACGTGGAACACCAGGATCAAAGGCAATTTGCAGACGCTTTTGCTAATGGCCTCTGTGGTGGTTAGTTTAACGAATCACTCACATACAGACTCGCCTCAAACATGCAGGAAGTGCTGGCCAGAGAAGAGGCTTACATGAAGGGAGAGGAGAGAAATGCCGAGAAGCGCAGTCGTGATGCTAGAGAAAGGGGGAAAGACCACTGATATCAACCCGATGACTTCCAATGCAACACTTCGCAAAAGCGCGATCCCCAGCGAAATCGTGGTAGCCCTCAAAGAATAATATTAACTCCCTTGAACCAGCTAGAAAAGGGAGACGATTTTGAAAGAAATTTTGCATACTAGGCTCATCCCAGGATTAACGCCGGCAAGAAGAACACTCGGCAGAGACACACACACTAGTGGTGTGAATATCCCAAAGCCAGAGGCCATGACACAGAGAATTGCTTTGCTCTGAAAAATGAAATCGAAAAATTAATCCGAAAAGGAATGCTGAAACAGTATGTCAAAGACGACGGTGCGCACATCAACAAGTCGTCCACCAGAAGAAGCACGTCCAAAGTTGCAATCTCAGATAGTGACGGTAGACCAAGCCGAAGAAGAAGTTCCCCCAGTGGAACATACCCTTAACACAATCTCAGGTGGCTTTGCTGGAGGGGGAGAGACCAGTTCGACGAGAAAACGTTATGTCAGGCAGGTCATGCATATTTCCGACATGCAAATAAACTCAGCCAGCGTAGATGGCCCCGATCTGAATTTCTCACCAAAGGACCTCGGAGGAATAGCACAACATGAGGATGATCCATTAGTAATTGTTGTTCAGTTGCTCAGTTTCAGCGTTCGATGTGTACTGATTGACCCCAAAAGCTCGGCCGATATCATTTATTGGGAGGCCTTTCAATGTATGCAGCTCTCTCGTGAACACTTACAGCCATACCATGGAACTTTAGTTGATTTTTCAGGTGAACAAGTCCAGGTCAAAGGCTACATTACACTTAAAACAACTTTCAGTATCGGCGAGCAGGCCAGAACAATCAGAGTGCGCTACTTAGTGATCGATGCCCAATCTTCATACAACATCATCATGGGCAGACCATCTTTGAATATCCTTGGTGCCGCTCTTTCCACTCGTTATCTTACCCTCAAATACCCGTTAGACGGAGGTGGGGTAGGTGTGTTGAAAGCCGATCAAGAAGCAACTCGGAAATGCTACTTAGATAGTTTGAAAACCAAGAAAAAGAATACCGTGGAACCAAATCCAAAGGCCACTTTCACATAATATTAACTTTGTTGATTTGGACCCTAGAGAGGATTTCAGTGACCACCGCCTGAAACCCACTGAAGATCTGAAGCAAATTCAGACCGGGAATGAAGCTGATCAAGTCACTAACATCGGAGCAAAATTATCCCCAGAAGAAGAAAACACCATAGTGGAACTGCTCAGAAGAAACATCGACCTGTTTGCTTGGACACCAGCGGACATGCCAGGCATAGACCCATCATTCATTTGTCATAAACTTTCACTTGGGCAATCAACCAAACCGGTCTCACAAAGGAAAAGAAAACTAGGTCCCGAACGCAAGCAAGCAGTTGCAGAAGAAACTAAAAAGCTACCGGATGCTTCTTTTATAAAAGAAATCCAATATCCCAATTGTCTATCAAATGTTGTATTAGTCAATTTCACTGATCTGAACGCCGCATTCCCCAAGGATCCATATCCTCTACCCAGTATTGACGCACTCATTGACGAAGCATCGGGTTAGGCTCAGTTTGGGTAGGCAGTGAGCCTTGAGGCCTTTGAGACAACACAGTAATGAGATTTGAGATTTGACCCTTCAGGCTTCCAAATTCTTTGTTCATGGCTCCAATTTGGCCCTCCAGGCTTCCCAATTTGTTGTTCATGGCTCCCTCCAAGCTTCCAAATTTTTCATTTGTCTGCTGCATAAACCTGGTCAACACATCATTGGTATCCAACTTTTTCTCCTCTTGCCTTTGCACATGTGGAGGCTTATAGGAGTTCGAGCTTTGCTCCTTTTGTTGTCCTCCCCAAGAGAAATTAGGGTGATTTCTCCAACCCGGATTGTAAGTGTTTAAATAAGGGTCATTTTGGGTCCGGTTGGAATTCTGAACATAATTGGCCTCTTCAGTTGAGGTTGTTGGTCGGCCCTGTGCTTTTATCAGTTCTTCAATGGATTGCAACCTCCCATCAGTCCTGTCCATGTAATTGGCTAAAACACCGGTGTCCAACTTTTTCCATGTATCTAACTAAAGCCTCTTGCATACCAGGCCTTAACTCACTTTTCTTCTGACCAAGATAGTTGACTTCTTCAATTAGGCCTCCCCAGAGATTATTTGTGATGTCACTAGTGGAGGTAACTATTGGAGTGGATTGAGCTTGTACCTTCATCATAGATTGCACCTGTTTAGAGAGAGCATCCAGCTTTATGTCAACACTAGTGTCATCTTCAACCTTGTACATCCCAGCTGATTTCTTGATGTGTCTGTCACTTGTCTCCCATTGGGTATTATCAGCTGCTATCTCTGCAATTAAGTCATATACTGTCGCAGGTTTTCCATTCATTAGAGAGCCTCCACAAGCCATATTAACAATTCCCCTATTTTGAGAAGATAATCCGTTGCAAAAATATTCAAGCAATTGCCACTTCTCAAATCCATGATGTGGACAACTTCGGAGTAAGTCTTGAAATCTTTCCCAAGCTTCATGTAAAGATTCTTGCTCGAGTTGAGCAAAGCTGATCGTTAGTGCACCTCGGATCTTAGTAGTCTTACCTGGAGGGAAATATTTGGTCAAGAATTTTTGTTTCAGTTGGTCCCACGTGGTAATGGACTCAGCAGGTTGAGAGTCTAGCCAAGCAGATGCCTTGTCAGCCAATGACCATGGAAACAATCTCACTCTAATGGCATCAGGAGTGACACCATTACAAATTACTGAGTCTGCCACCCTCAAGAAGTTTCTAAGATGGGTGTGCGGGTCTTCTGTTGGTGCACCTCTGAACATAGTCGAATTCTGAACCATTTGAATCAAGCTGGGTTTGAGCTCAAAGTTAGTAGCTTGCACAGGTGGATTGACTATGCTTGTAGTGATATTCGCTGTGGGAGTAAAGTAGTCCCGGAGAGTTCTTCTCGGGTTGGCAGCCATCACTCTTGTCTCTTTTCTTATCCTTCGAGCAGTTCTTTCAATTTCTGGATCAAAAACCAAAATAGGCTCTTGGGAGCGGGTGAGCATGCACGAGTAATAGTAATAAAAATAAAACTAACTAATAAAATAAAACTAAATATAATTTTTTTTTCTTTTATTTAATTAAAACAAGAAATGAAATAAATGTCTAAAGCAATAAAAAATCTTTTTCGTTTAATATTATTAATTTAATCCCCGGCAACGGCGCCAAAAACTTGTTGCGTTAAAAACACACTTAGAGCAAGTGTACTCTTTCGCAGAAGTAGTATAAAATATATCGTCTCCACAGGGATTAATTAATAAGTACCAAACTACTTAAGATTAATTATTATTTAGACGAACGAATATTTGGTGGTTATAGAAACTAATAATAAAAAGAAATAAATAGCAAGAATTAAAATGTAAAGATTAACCAATGGAGAGGGGTCTAGGGTCACGGTTTCACTTGCAAGCTTCGATTCCTCTATGTCTAATTCTACCTGAATTCCTTGTTTTATTCAATTACCAATCCCTTTACTAAAACTATTAATCTATTTGGTCATTCGCGATTAATATTCTTTTTCCTAAATTAACCCTTGTTTGGTCATGCAAGAATTTAAATCCAAGAAAAGCATAAAGAACAAAAAGGTTGAATGATTGGAAGACTAAATTAACGTTTGGTCATGCATTAATCTTAGTCTCAATTATCCTATAGGTCCACCAACTAATTGCAGTACGGTCGCTGATCAACTAATTGATTATGAACATGCAAAGGGTTGTAAATCCTAATTATGTGATAAAAACAATAGGATAATATTAATTGAAATAAACACCGAAATTCAGATATGAAATTAGAACATAAAAAGGTTTCTAAACATGCAAGATCCACCTAAGACCCTAGAAGAGGATTTAGCTATCCATATTAGTCAAGACCATTGGAATAAAATTAGGAGTCATAAATTACAGAGATAAAAATAACCCGGATAGAGAAATTTCTGATCTTGAGAATTTAGTCTCCTTTTTCTGCTCCAGAGCTCTTTCACGGTGTCAAAAACGGGTACCAAATACTCTCCTTTTCAACTTGCCGGTGCTACGGTTCCTGCGTTGTCTTTGTTGTTGTACGCAGGTACTGTAGCATATGTGTGGTGTGTTACGGCTTCCCCTTTTGCAATTCACGCTCCTCTCTCAATTATGCAAGACCCTTTTTAATTAATTCTCTTCTTTTCTCCTCCGTCAAAGTTTGTCTGCCCCCTGTATGTATGCGTTCCCTTCCCCCTTTTATTGTTGCTTCCTGGTCCGTCATGGACTTTTGGGCTCGGCACATCGCAGGTCGGACCATCTTCCAACTTTACATGAAGACCTCGGCCCAGTACAATAGGAGCCCCGACTAAGCCCATCCGAAGAGAAGAGAAAGAAACCACCCTTTGTAACCGCCAGGGGTGACTCAAACTCTATATATAGAGGGCTTAGAGGACAAATAAAGGGTGACATTCTGATACACAAAACACATAAACTTGACAGGCCGAGATAGACAAAAAGCTATCCGACCTCCATTGTAACGATCCGAGTTCATCAATGAAATTCTATCCAAGAACATATGGCGCCCACCGTGGGGCCCGATAAAATGATTCCCGGGCCACACCTACCTTTTTACGCTCTTCGAAACCCAACCGGGAAAATCCTAGAGTCGTGCTCATCTTCACAGGATTCCCTTCAATTTGTACGCCTTCTCTAATAATCCTAGAGTCGTATTCATCTTCAAAGCAACGATGAATTTGTTGAAGAAACAGTGAAACAAGAAAAAGAAAACATGACAACTTTTATCACCTTCCTTCACGAGCACCACCATCCAGATAAGTTTATTATCATTGTTATTATTAACCGTTCTTGATTATATTATTATTGTAAACGGTTTTCGCTTACGATTATATTTATAATTACGATTCTGTTTTGGTACCCAGCGCCAACGCCAGGAAAAATTTGAGAAAACGGTGTTTTCGTGATACATGTTATTGCTAATCTTAACCAGTTATTAAATCAAATTTTACAAAAGTATTGTCATTGTTGGGCATTTGCATCCAAACTGTTAAGGGCGGTTGCATTCTCTTTATGATGATTATAACCACTCATTCTTTAACCACCTATAACTTCTTCTTTTTGACCAAACAATGATTTCCATCACTTTGAAAAAATTGTGTGTTCCTTTAAACCAACTTTTTATGGCATGAGTATTTTACCGGCCATCATCCAACGCTTGCCAGTCCTTCTACTTAATTTAATTTTGCCACTACCATGTAAATTGTTATGTTATTAATTATTAATTTTATTATTAGAGAAAAGCAACTGTTTCTTTACAATTAACCTCCAATTTGTAACCGAACTTCATGTTAATGGAGGCACGCCCAGTGTTTTCATCATCATTGTTACCTTTATTATTGTTAACGGGTTATTTAGTACAAGCAATGTTTCATACAATTGCATATACCTTAAATTTTGTGCAGTCAAGGATACCGGACCTTTTCGATGCCTTTTTAAATTTTTAATGCATGCAATAAAAGATATGTTGACTCCATGCTTTATTAATTTTGGTTCAAAGCCTTTTACCATCGTCAGTTATCATAGTATATACGTGTTGTATTATTGTTATCTTTCAAAAGTTAAATATATTTATTTGATTGGACTATTTTATCGATTAAACTGAAAACACAAACGTTAATCATAATGTTAATTTTGTAACCGATGGTGTTGCTTTGAATCGACATAACTGTAGCATTAGCCGTTACTATGTCAGTCATCTGAAGCAATTTAAAATTTTACACCAACTCGGTTGTCTTATATCCTCAATTGCGTAATATAAATTCTCCACGAGACAAGGGTTAATATTTTCCTTTTAAAGAATACTCCCACTTGCAATCTATGAAGCAAGTGGAAATCATTCATGGGTTAAAACTCTTAGCAAAAAGAGATACTCCCTCTTACTACATCTAAAGTAAGAAACAGAACAATTTACAACTCACCTCTGCAAAGTCTTTAGTCGAGGTCATTTCAAAACACCTCGGCAAATGTCAAGACAAGTGATTTGTTCAAAATCCCATACGACAATGATTGGAGATCCACGGCCTAACAAAATAAAGGTCAAACCTATTTGGGATGACGTCGGGTTAAAACTCTTAAGAGAAAGAGATACTCCCTCTTGCCGAGATAAGGTAAGAAAAAGGGAACTATTGGAATGAACAAATGGATCCAGTTCTACTCCATGGTTACCCCCTCGAAGTCCTTATAAACTCGAGGTTTACTCACCGAAGTCCTTATAAACTGAAATGATTCACTCTAACTACTAACTACTGGTAAATTCAGGAAACTCGCCGGAGTCTTTATAAACTCGGCCAAAATTCTTTTACTATTGAGCCGCAGTGATAACACAGACACTCGGCCAAAATTCCTTTCTGCACGCATACTGCAACTAAAAAGCAAAATGTAGTGCTTCAAGGGTTAAAACGCCTCTATTAAAGGGATACTCCCGTTTACAATTTCAAAAGCAAATAAAACAGAATCAATGGACACCAAACCTCGGCCAAGGTGGACCAAGCTCGCCTCGGTTAGGGACAGTTCACCCATCAATTATCTCCTCCAATTCATTTTAAACTGGAGATCTCGGCCTCATCATCATAAAAGGTCAAACCAGCATAGGGACAATTGGAGGCAGTAGATTGTAACTTACTATTTCTAAAGTAAGTAAAAATCAACCGTTGGATAAAATCGTCAAACAAGCATTAAGCCCATGGTTCCTCCCCTAAATCATAAATCGGAAAACCGGTTATTCCTAAACTAAGTCGGTCACCGACTAGGGGGATAAAATGAAATACTTGCCCAAGCAAGTGTACACCTCAAAAACAACTCGGTCAAAGCATGTAGGACCAAGTGTACCCCTACTATGCTACGCTTGGGG
Organism: Astragalus membranaceus; assembly: GCA_039519185.1. NCBI lineage: Eukaryota > Viridiplantae > Streptophyta > Magnoliopsida > Fabales > Fabaceae > Astragalus > Astragalus membranaceus. The sequence continues at coordinate 133,378,866 of CM076850.1, forward strand.
GGCTCATTGTGCATTAAAATTGAAATGCACTCAATGAAGATTGCTTACAAACAGATCCCTTTAAATCACACATAGCTTAATGCTCCCGTGTTTGAAGGAGGTTAATTATTCATATAAAGGTTTGGGGTCCAAAACCTGAGCAAATAAAGGTTTGAGATCCAAGACCTGAGCAAATGCAATGACTTGGCAAGGAAGCAAATGCAATGACTTGACAAGGAAAAATCAAGCAATTTACTAAAGGTCAAATCTCAAAGAGATGCCCCTTCTCGGCCCATGTCGAGTAAAAGACTATTAAAGATCAAATCTCATTGAGATTCACCTCCTCGTCTCAAGTTGAGTAACACACTATCCCGAAGTCAAATTCCCCTGGGATAAACCAAACCTAAACAAAAAGGAAAGCCACCAGATCGGCAACGACTACAAAAGATTAAGAAGCCTAAAGCTGACCTATAGCCAATAAAGCCGAGCTAGGGAGCTCAACCACAACATCTACCGAACACATAAGGTGAAGTTTTTTGGACACTTCGGGCATGGTAACCTCACACATAGAGGGGTGCACAGCAGGAAATACCTAGTCGGCACTCACCCAATTAAAGGTCGCGAATCCACGAAAAGTGTGCAACAAGTTACTGGTGAACCAACTGAGTAGAGCTCGCGCACACCAGAGGGAGCCTGAAACAATCGAGTTACAAAGGAACTCGGAAACAAATTATATACTTGAGACCATATCAAGAATAACCGAACAAGCTAACACCAGGTTTTATCTCTCCTTACCAGTATTTAATTAATTATAGTATGAGCATCTAGTTTCTTCTGGATTCATGAAAACCGCCGAGTTCGTCATCAACTCGGCCAAAGACCTCCCATAACCGCAATGATAACAATGACATTCGGTTAGAGGGTAATTTATTCACCCATTTTTTATTTATTTAAATTTAACTTCGATGATTTGGCTGTCGCCTGAGTTCATGATTTTACCGATATAACAAAGTCTCATTGAATATCAATGTATGTACATATCCACTGGTTAAGTCGGATGGACTACTACTCTTCCTCTCATATGATTGCAAGTTCACTTCAAGATGCAATGTCAAATAAAGTTCGGCAAATACTCCAAAAGAACTCGACAACAATCAAGAACTTTAAGCGCTTCACCCTTACAGAGCTCGCGCTTGGGGGGCTGTGGACCGTCATGGACTTTTGGGCTCGGCACATCGCAGGTCAGACCATCTTCCAACTTTACATGAAGACCTCGGCCCAGTACAATAGGAGGCCCGACTAAGCCCATCCGAAGAGAAGAGAAAGAAACCACCCTTTGTAACCGCCAGGGGTGACTCAAACTCTATATATAGAGGGCTTAGAGGACAAATAAAGGGGGACATTCTGATACACAAAACACATAAACTTGACAGGCCGAGATAGACAAAAAGCTATCCGACCTCCATTGTAACGATCCGAGTTCATCAATGAAATTCTATCCAAGAACACTTCCTTTTAATATTGTTTACCTAGGGTAAGGCACAAGTTGTTTCCTGACCATGAAGTGGGCTTCCATCTTAAATTGGGTTGGGCTCTTTCACCTTGTGTGATTGTCCAACTAAATTGGGCTTATGCTTCTTTTTGGATTTGTCCACATCCAGTTCTTGAGATAGAGGACTAGACTTTATTTTCTTTATTTCTTCCCAAATATGGAGCAAAGTAGGTATTAAAATGGACTTTTGTTCTTTTTATCTTTTTCTAGCCTTGCTGCAAAATAAAGAGGAAAGTAAGTTATTTATTTATTTGGATCAAAATAATTGCTCTAAAAATAGCCCAAAAAATATCTCTAAATATGAACTAAATTAGAGTTTATCAACTCCCCCACACTTAACTTTTGCTTGTCCTCAAGCAAATTTCCAGCTCAACAAAATTTTCAAATAAATAATAGAGAAAGCCAAATGAGGCTCCCAAAATTAACAGCAACAATGACAGACAGTAGATAATATAACACATATGAGGTGTCAAAAAGTTGCCCAATTAGAGGCTCATGTCCCTGAGGAATACATTTCTGTGAACAAGGGCACTCGCTCACAATCTCTCTAAGTGTTTAGGGACTAGGGAAATATACACTCAAGTTTCCACAAAATGCACATTACCATAAGTTTGTAATTTGACCAAATCTCCACTAAATAGTTCACATGCATGCAAAAGATTGGGTGTTATGGGTTGTAATGGGGCCAGGGTGAATTCATGTAGGGTAGGAAATATGAAGAAAGGGATAATCAAAGGGCTAAAGACAAGAAACAAATAGTAACATTTGAAACCAAATATGAAACTCCTATCTATTTTACAAATTTTGTCCAAACTCCAAGTTAATATCACTTCCTTCTTCACATTTTTCTATTGAGTCAGCTTTCTGTTTTTTTTTTGGATTTGCCCTTTGGCTCTTTCATTCTTTTGATGTGCCTTTTCCTCCTTCTTGTTTTCCTTTGTTCTCTTTTTTTTTCAACTTTTCATTTTTTTATATTTTTCTTAGGAGGAAAAGGTACATGTAACCACATTAGCCACTCCTATTTTATTTTTATGTCCCGATGAGATAGACAATTGAAATACATGACCAAATTGTAACTTTCAATAGTTGCTCCAAATTTAATTTCAAATGGTTACCACAAAAAAAAGAAAAAATTATATCTGGGTACCAAAGAAAAAATATAACAAATACGCTCAAAGGGGGCAACTAATGGATAAATTCAACAAACAACTCTAAGGCCAGAAAAATACCTAAATTCCCCAAATCTTTTTACATGATGCAAATCAATTTTCGCCTTGAAATGGTCAAAAGACAAATTCTAGAATGTAGCAAATTGGGAAACACACTCATAGAGAGAAAAGGGGTAAAAATTTATGATTTCGTATCAATCCCCTTATGAAGGCTCAGATCTCACATTTAGAAGCTAGTTCACAAAAAGTACTCAAGAGGCACAATGCTAATTATCAGCTTCCGAAGGACAACCTCACAGTTACAATTAAGCACAAGTTTGTCAAGTAAATTAATTATGGGATCCCCTAAAGGCAAAATCTCTATTTTTTTTCAATTTTTATGTCCAAAACTAGCCAGAAAAAGTGCTATCATCATATGTAGTGGGTATATTCATTAATAGAGATGAATTGACAAAGTTAAACTCTCCTCCCCCACACTAGCATAAAGCATGGTCCTCAATGCAAAATATCAAATTGGCACAAAAATAAATAAATGAGAGAGTAAGAGTGACTTCCCTGAGAGAGCTTGTAGTTGGAGCTTATTCCTAAAAAAGAAAAAAAACAAAACAAAAATGAGAGAAAATAAAACACGGGTTGCCTCCCGCAAAGCGCTTGTTTAACGTCCCGAGCCTGACGGTACTAGAGTCAATCCTTGAGGGCAGTGACATAGCTCACTTGACTCAGCCCTTCCTCAAAATGCTTCACACGCTGTCCATTGACTTTAAAAGTGGTGCCATCTTCAAGAGATACCTCAAGCACTCCATAGGGAAAAACTTGAGTAACAGTGTAGGGTCCATACCACCTTGAGCGCAACTTTCCTGGAAAGAGTCGCAAACGTGAGTTATAAATTAAAACTTTCTCACCAACATGGAATTCACGCTGCTGGATGCGCTTGTCATGCCACTTTTTAGTTCGCTCCTTATATAACTTGGCATTCTCATAAGCTTCTAGACGGAGCTCATCCAATTCATCGAGCTGCAGCAACCTATTTTCACCTGTAAGCTGAGCATCAAAGTTTAGAAATTTTAAAGCCCAAAGTGCTTTATGCTCTAATTCAACAGGCAAATGACATGATTTTCCAAAAACAAGACGGTAAGGAGACATCCCAATGGGGGTTTTAAAAGCAGTTCTATAGGCCCATAGTGCATCATCAAGTTTCAAAGACCAATCTTTTCTTGATGCACTGACTGTCTTCTCTAAAATCCTTTTCAGCTCTCTGTTTGAAATTTCAACCTGGCCACTAGTTTGTGGATGGTAGGGAGTTGTCACCTTATGAGTGACACCATATTTGCTCAAAAGATTTTCAAATTGTTTATTGCAAAAATGGGTGCCACCATCACTAATAATTGCTCGGGGAGTGCCAAATCTGGAGAAAATGTTTTTCTTTAAAAATTTCACCACCACCCGAGCATCATTAGTGGGTAAGGCTACAGCTTCCACCCACTTAGACACATAATCTACAGCAACAAGAATATATTGATTTGAAAAAGATTTAGGGAAGGGCCCCATAAAGTCAATACCGCATACATCAAATATCTCACAAACCAAAATGTTGTTTAAAGGCATCTCTTGACGCCTAGAAATATTGTCACTCCTTTGACAACTATCACAAGATTTCACAAATTCATGAGCATCTTTAAATATAGTAGGCCAATAAAAACCACATTGTAAAACTTTATATGCAGTTCTATTTGGGCCAAAGTGGCCACCTACCTCTTTAGAGTGACAATGCTCAAGGATAGAAGTTACCTCATCCATAGGCACACAACGCCTAATAACCTTGTCTCCGCATACTTTAAATAGGTACGGGTCATCCCACAAGTAGTGTCTAGCATCAGAAATTAATTTCTTCTTTTGTTGAAAAGAAAAATCAGGGGGAACAACCTTACCCACCAAATAGTTGACAATGTCTGCAAACCAAGGAATAGTAGAAATAGCTAAAAGTCTCTCATCAGGGAAAACCTCCTTGATCTCCCCATCATTTGAGGCCTGCATCACACTATGGTCAAGCCTTGAGAGGTGGTCAGCTACAAAGTTCTCTGAGCCTTTCTTGTCTCTAATCTCCAAGTCAAACTCTTGTAGCAACAAGATCCACCTGACTAACCTGGGTTTTGCATCCTGCTTTCCAAGCAAATATCTAATGGCAGCATGATCAGTATAAACAATAACTTTATAAAGAACAAGGTAATGACGAAACTTGTCAAATGCAAATACTACAGCTAGTAACTCTTTCTCTGTGGTAGTGTAATTTCTTTGAGCATCATCAAGAGTACGACTAGCATAGTAAATGGTATAAAATACCTTATTCTTTCTTTGCCCCAAAACAGCCCCCACAGCAGTATCGCTAGCATCACACATAATTTCAAAGGGAAGCGACCAATCAGGGGCAACAACAACAGGGGCACTAATTAATTTTTCCTTTAAACAATTAAAAGCCTTCAAACAAGTGTCAGAAAAATCAAAAGTGGCCTCCTTAACCAAGAGGTCAGTCATAGGCTTTGCAATTTTTGAGAAGTCTTTAACAAACCTCCTATAGAATCCGGCATGGCCTAGAAAACTACGGACCCCCTTAACAGAATTGGGTGGGGGCAACTTTGCAATTACCTCAACCTTTGCAGGATCAACTTCAATGCCTCTAGTGGACACCTTATGTCCTAGAATAATGCAATCTTGTACCATAAATTGGCACTTCTCCCAATTGAGCACTAAATTGGTATCCTTGCATCTCTGCAACACTGGATTCAAGTTATGTAAACAATCCTCCTAAGAGGATCCAAAGACGGTAAAATCATCCATGAATATCTCAATGCATTTTTCAACCAAGTCAGAGAAGATAGCCATCATGCATCTTTGGAAAGTGGCCGGGGCATTACATAAACCGAATGGCATTCTTTTATATGCAAATGTTCCATATGGGCAAGTAAAAGTAGTTTTTTCTTGATCTTCAGAAACCACTGGTATTTGCAAATAACCGGAATATCCATCCAAACAACAATAATAATCATGACCTGCCACTCTCTCAAGCATTTGATCAATAAAGGGAAGGGGAGAGTGATCTTTTTGGGTGGCATCATTTAATTTTCTATAATCAATGCACATACGCCACCCGGTAGTTTTCCTAACTGCAATTAATTCATTTTTATCATTCTCCATCACAGTAGTACCTCCCTTTTTAGGAACACATTGAACAGGACTTACCCATTTACTATCAGAGATAGGATAGATGATACTTGCATCAAGAAGCTTAACCACTTCCTTTTTGACCACCTCTTTCATGTTAGGATTGAGGCGGCGTTTAGGTAGTGCCCGGGGTTGGTAATCATCCTCCATGTAGATCTTGTGGGTGCAAATTGAGGGACTAATGCATTTTATATCATGAATAGACCATCCAAAGGCTTCTTTGTTGGCCCTTAATACCCTCAAAAGCTTATCCTCCATGGTATCTGTCAAATCTGTAGAAATAATCACAGGCAAATAGGAAGGGGGATGCAAGAAAGCATATTTTACATTTGAAGGAAGAGGCTTTAATTCAAGCTCAGGAGCCTCTTCAATTGAAGGTTTGGGATTTGGAGTATTACCCCATTCCAATTCCTCAAATCTATGGTTAATCCAATTTTTCTGAGGGTGGTGAGCCTGCAAAAACATTAAGAACTCTTCTTCCTCACCACCCTGCAATATGCCAAGTCCCTGCAAAGTAAGTACTTTTTCTAGAGGTTCCTGAATTCTAAAATCATCAAAACTTTCAGAGGTAACCACATCATTAATATCCATAGCTTGAATAAAATTACAATAAGCAAATGAGGAAGGATTTTTTAATGAGTTCAAGACTTGAAATACAATTTCCTCATCTCCAAATCTCAAAGTCAATTTTCCTTGCTGAACATCAATTAAGCTTTTTCCTGTAGCTAAGAAAGGACGCCCCAAAATAATTGGGACTTCCTCGTCTTCTTCCATATCCAATACAACAAAATCAGCAGGGAAAATAAACTTATCAACCTTAACTAAAACATCTTCCACCACTCCACGGGGTTGGGCAATGGATCTATCAGCTAGCTGCAAAGTGATGTTAGTAGGATGTGGTTCCTGAAAACCAAGCTTTCTAAAAACAGAAAAAGGCATCAAATTTATACTTGCTCCTAAATCACATAAAGCCTTTTCAAAATGAGAGTTACCAATTTTACAAGGGATAGTAAAACTATCTGGATCTTTAAGCTTAGGTGGTAACTTTTTTAGAACTATAGCAGAACATTCCTCATTGAGCCTAACTGTTTCAAAGCCTTCTAACTTCCTTTTGTTAGAAATAATTTCTTTTAAAAATTTGGCATATTTAGGCATTTGAGCAATAGCTTCAGCAAAAGGAATGTTAATATGCAATTTGCTAAATATTTCAAGAAATTTGGCAAATTGCTTATCATGCTGCTCATTTTTAAGTCTTTGAGGATAATGAACATTTACCTTTGCTTGCTCATATTTTTCCCTTTCCTTTTTGCTTTCCTCAGAAGTGCTCCCCTCAATAGGAGCTTGTATTTCTTTCTCGGGCGCCCGCCCATCTTGATTGTTTTCTTGAACTAGCTCCTTGCCACTCCTAAAAGTGACAGCCTTGCAATGCTCAATTCTTGGATTAGGTCAGTTTGGGTAGGCTGTGAGCCTTGAGGCCTTTGAGACAACACAGTAATGAGATTTGAGATTTGACCCTTCAGGCTTCCAAATTCGTTGTTCATGGCTCCAATTTGGCCCTCCAGGCTTCCAAATTTGTTGTTCATGGCTCCCTCCAAGCTTCCAAATTTTTCATTTGTCTGCTGCATAAACCTTGTCAACACATCATTGGTATCCAACTTTTTCTCCTCTTGCCTTTGCACATGTGGAGGCTTATAGGAGTTCGAGCTTTGCTCCTTTTGTTGTCCTCCCCAAGAGAAATTAGGGTGATTTCTCCAACTCGGATTGTAAGTGTTTGAATAAGGGTCATTTTGGGTCCGGTTGGAATTCTGAACATAATTGGCCTCTTCAGTTGAGGTTGTTGGCCGGCCCTGTGCTTTTATCAGTTCTTCAATGGATTGCAACCTCTCATCAGTCCTGTCCATGCAATGGGCTAAAACACCCATGCACGAGTGTCCAACTTTTTCCATGTATCTAACTAAAGCCTCTTGCATACCAGGCCTTAACTCACTTTTCTTCTGACCAAGATAGTTGACTTCTTCAGTTAGGCCTCCCCAGAGATTATTTGTGATGTCACTGGTGGAGGTAACTATTGGAGTGGATTGAGCTTGTACCTTCATCATAGATTGCATCTGTTTAGAGAGAGCATCCAGCTTTATGTCAACACTAGTGTCATCTTCAACCTTGTACATCCCAGCTGATTTCTTGATGTGTCTGTCACTTGTCTCCCATTGGGCATTATCAGCTGCTATCTCTGCAATTAAGTCATATACTGTCGCAGGTTCTCCATTCATTAGAGAACCTCCACAAGCCATATTAACAATTCCCCAATTTTGAGAAGATAATCCGTTGCAAAAATATTCAAGCAATTGCCACTTCTCAAATCCATGATGTGGACAACTTCGGAGTAAGTCTTGAAATCTTTCCCAAGCTTCATGTAAAGATTCTTGCTCGAGTTGAGCAAAGCTGATCATTATTGCACCTCGGATCTTAGTAGTCTTACCTGGAGGGAAATATTTGGTCAAGAATTTTTGTTTCAGTTGGTCCCACGTGGTAATGGACTCAGCAGGTTGAGAGTCTAGCCAAGCATATGCCTTGTCAGCCAATGACCATGGAAACAATCTCACTCTAATGGCATCAGGAGTGACACCATTACAAATTACTGAGTCTGCCACCCTCAAGAAGTTTCTAAGATGGGTGTGCGGGTCTTCTGTTGGTGCACCTCTGAACATAGTCGAATTTTGAACCATTTGAATCAAGCTGGGTTTGAGCTCAAAGTTAGTAGCTTGCACAGGTGGGTTGACTATGCTTGTAGTGATATTCGCTGTGGGAGTAAAGTAGTCCCGGAGAGTTCTTCTCGGGTTGGCAGCCATCACTCTTGTCTCTTTTCTTATCCTTCGAGCAGTTCTTTCAATTTCTGGATCAAAAACCAAAATAGGCTCCTGGGAGCGGGTGAGCATGCACGAGTAATAGTAATAAAAATAAAACTAACTAATAAAATAAAACTAAATATAATTTTTTTTCCTTTTATTTAATTAAAACAAGAAATGAAATAAATGTCTAAAGCAATAAAAAATCTTTTTCGTTTAATATTATTAATTTAATCCCCGGCAACGGCGCCAAAAACTTGTTGCGTTAAAAACACACTTAGAGCAAGTGTACTCTTTCGCAGAAGTAGTATAAAATATATCGTCTCCACAGGGATTAATTAATAAGTACCAAACTACTTAAGATTAATTATTATTTAGACGAACGAATATTTGGTGGTTATAGAAACTAATAATAAAAAGAAATAAATAGCAAGAATTAAAATGTAAAGATTAACCAATGGAGAGGGGTCTAGGGTCACGGTTTCACTTGCAAGCTTCGATTCCTCTATGTCTAATTCTACCTGAATTCCTTGTTTTATTCAATTACCAATCCCTTTACTAAAACTATTAATCTGTTTGGTCATTCGCGATTCATATTCTTTTTCCTAAATTAACCCTTGTTTGGTCATGCAAGAATTTAAATCCAAGAAAAGCATAAAGAACAAAAAGGTTGAATGATTGGAAGGCTAAATTAACGTTTGGTCATGCATTAATCTTAGTCTCAATTATCCTATAGGTCCACCAACTAATTGCAGTACGGTCGCTGATCAACTAATTGATTATGAACATGCAAAGGGTTGTCAATCCTAATTATGTGATAAAAACAATAGGATAATATTAATTGAAATAAACACCGAAATTCAGATATGAAATTAGAACATAAAAAGGTTTCTAAACATGCAAGATCCACCTAAGACCCTAGAAGAGGATTTAGCTATCCATACTAGTCAAGACCATTGGAATAAAATTATGAGTCATAAATTACAGAGATAAAAATAACCCGGATAGAGAAATTTCTGATCTTGAGAATTTAGTCTCATTTTTCTGCTCCAGAGCTCTCTCACGGTGTCAAAAACGGGTACCAAATACTCTCCTTTTCAACTTGCCGGTGCTACGGTTCCTGCGTTGTCTTTGTTGTTGTACGCGGGTACTGTAGCATATGTGTGGTGTGTTACGGCTTCCCCTTTTGCAATTCACGCTCCTCTCTCAATTATGCAAGACCCTTTTTAATTAATTCTCTTCTTTTCTCCTCCGTCAAAGTTTGTTTGCCCCCTGTATGTATGCGCTCCCTTCCCCATTTTATTGTTGCTTCCTTTTAATATTGTTTACCTAGGGTAAGGCACAAGTTGTTTCCTGACCATGAAGTGGGCTTCCATTTTAAATTGGGTTGGGCTCTTTTACCTTGTGTGATTGTCCAACTAAATTGGGCTTATGCTTCTTTTTGGATTTGTCCACATCCAGTTCTTGAGATAGAGGACTAGACTTTATTTTCTTTATTTCTGCCCAAATATGGAGCAAAGTAGGTATTAAAATGGACTTTTGTTCTTTTTATCTTTTTCTAGCCTTGCTGCAAAATAAAGAGGAAAGTAAGTTATTTATTTATTTGGATCAAAATAATTGCTCTAAAAATAGCCCAAAAAATATCTCTAAATATGAACTAAATTAGAGTTTATCACTTAACTTTGTAATGAACTTTTGAATAGTTATTATGTTATATTGATACTTGCAATTTAGTTCTTGCGTTATAATTCTTTCAAACTTATTTTGAGGTTGATCACTTAGAATAAGTAGGGTCATGAATACAGTCATGATTTATGATTTGAATCAAGAACTAATATGGATAAGTGTTTTAATAAAAAGGAAACTTTGTTAATTCCATGCTAAAATCTAGACATAGGATAGCATAGTCCATAGGATGATACTGTAGGATCTTAATATACAAGGGTGAACTTATTTAGAGCTTAGACATAAGACTTGTAATGAAACCCTGACGTTAGTTGCTGAAAAGCACGCATCAATTGTTACAGCATCCATTGCAGGAGCATCAATTGCCACAGCAATGATTGCTCCAACATCATATATAACATAATGCTATAAAAAAGTGATTTACTTAGTGAAGAGCATACCAACTATTTCTCTCTATTTATTTACAATCTACTTCTATCTTGCTTACTTTAATTTCTGTTTCACACACACACCAATCATATTTTATTTTATTTTGGATTTCTATTTCTCACTAGTGTTGCTACCATTTTAAACTCTCAAAAATTAATTCAATCCCTGTGGGTACGATCTCTACTTATCATTGTATTACTTGTTAAAGACTATGTATACTTGCACACCTTTTTGAACAACAAGTTTTTGGCGCCGTTGTCGGTGATTGCCATTAATTTTTATTGTTTAACTTAGCAATAAATTAGTGATAATTTTACTTTGGTGTTTGTTCCTTATGTTTCAGCAATCGTTGCTCTTGCAATCATTGCCCCAGCAATAGTTGCTACAGCATATGCCCAGGTCCAACACACCAGAATTTCAGTTGGATCCTGAGATAGAGAGGAGATTTAACAGGTTGCGCAGACTTCAGAGACATAGAGGCAGAGCTAGACAAACAATGTCTGAACCAGGAGTAGGTGAAGGTTCTAATCATGGCACTGGAAGAGGCAGAGGTTCTGCTTATGGCTCACACCCTGGTCCTGAGAATGATTACAGAAACCAATTCATCAACATGGGACCTATAGGTATGATAAATGACAGGGACAAACCAATGAGGAACTATGCTGTGTTTGATCAGTAAAACAAGCAAACCAGCATAGTCAGACCTCAAATTAATGCAACTCATTTTGAGTTCAAACCCATGATGTTTCAAATGCTTCAAACAGTGGGTCAATTTAGTGGTTCTCCTCATGAGGACCCTCATTTGCATCTAAGACAATTTTTAGAAATATGTAGCAATTTCATCATCCCTAGTGTTTCAGAAAATGCTTTTAGATTAAAACTTTTTCCATATTCCCTCAAAGATAAAGCCAAGGCTTGGTTGAATTCCCTAGAGCCTAACTCTATCACTGAGTGAAATGAATTAGCAGAAAAATTTCTAGCAAAGTATTTTCCACCAATTAAAAATGCCAGGATGTGAAATGACATAACTTCTTTTAGACAAAAAGAAGGCCAATCGTTGTTTGAAGCATGGGAAAGATGGAAAGAACTTTTAAGAAAATTTCCTCATCATGGTATACCTGTCATAATACAAATGGAAACATTCTATAATGGTTTGGAGCTCCAAACCAGACTCATGTTGGATGCCTCATCTAGAGGAGTGTTACTAAATTCATCATACAATGAAGCATGTGAGTTGATAGACAAAATTGCAACCAACAGCTACAGTTGGCCCACAGAAAGGGTCAATGCTCAAAAGAAGACAGTTGGGGTTTGATAAACTCCAATTTAGTACATTTTTAGAGATGCTTTTGGATCATTTTTAGAGCAATTGTTAACAATTATATATAATCATATGAATTACTGACTTAATTTGCTCTTTATTCTGCAAAAAAGAAGAAAATAAGAAAAAGAATAAGATTCCAAATTATAGTCACTTAAAAGTTATATATATATATATATATATATATATATATATATATATATATATATGGGCTGGAAATTGAAATATTGAGAAGGGATTGCAGATCATGTCTCATGGCCAAATTGGATTGAACTTGGGCCCAAGAGAGAAGGAAGGCCCAAGTAATGGGCATGATAATCCACGTGAGCTATTGGAAAGGAAGGAAAATCAGAACAAGCAACAAATTGATGGACACGGGAACCCTATGCTTCAATTATAAAAGGAGTGCCGCACAATATAGAGAGCAGAGTCGTAATAGTATATACACTAACAACGGCACAACGCACTAACAGTAGCGCCGGCAAATAGAGGAGAGAGTTTTGGGTACCGTTCTCGACACCGTGAGAGAGCTTTGGAGCAGAAAAATGAGACTGGAGACTCAGAATAATAATTTCTCTAATTTCCGGGTTATTTTTATCTCTGTAATCCATGACTCTAATTTCTATTTTATTGTTCTTTATGATTTTGGATAGCTAAATCCTCTTCTAGGGTCGTAGGTGAATCTTGCATGTTTAGAGACATTTTTATGTTCTAATTTCATATCTGAATTCCGGTTTTTATTTCAATTAATATTATCCTATTGATTTTATCACATAATTAGGATTAGTTACCCTATGCATGTTCATAATCAATTAGTTGATCAGCGACAGTACTGCAATTAGTTGGTGGACCTATAGGATAATCGGGGCTAAAACTAATGCACGACCAAACGTTAATTTAGTTTTCCAATCATTCAACCTTTTTGTTCTTTATGCTTTTCTTGAATTTAAATTCTTGCATGACCAAACAAGGGTTAATTTAGGAAAAAGAATATTATTCGCAAATGACCAAACGGATTAATAGTTTTAGTAAAAGGATTGGTAATTGAATAAAACAAGGAATTCAGGTAGAATTAGACATAGAGGAATCGAAGCTTGCAAGTGAAAGCATGACCCTAGACCTCTCTCCATTGGTTAATCTTTACATTTTAATTCTTGCTATTTATTTCTTTTTATTTTAGTCTCTATAACCACCAAATATTCGTTCATCTAAATAATAACTAATCTTAAGTAGTTTGATACTTATTAATTAATCCCTGTGCAGACGATATTTTGGATACTACTTCTGCGATAGAGTACACTTGCTCTAAGTGTGTCTTTGACGCAACAAATTTTTGGCGCCGTTGCCGGGGATTAATTTAGCAATATTAAACGAAAGAGATTTTTATTGCTTAAGACATTTTTTTTGCTTTAATTTTAAATTTTGTTTTTTCTTTATCTTATCAAAATATATATATATATATATATATATATATATAAAAAAAAGAAGTTACTAATACTTTCCCAAGAGACCGCTGCAATTTACCTTGTTTTCCATAGAAAAGTCTAAATCATGGTTAAAACTCTTGGAGACTACATTAGAGAGTCAAAGGCACAAAGAAATTTAGAGAAGTCATATTGGTATATGTCTCAATGCCAGATTCAAATTTCCCCTCCTCCTTATGAACCTTATTCAGACTATTGGGATGACTATGAGCCACCTCCTTATTCCTCCCACTGGGATAATTATGAGTCACTACAAGTGCAAGGGCAAGAGGAGGAAAAGTCAGATGTCAATGAGGTCTTGGCCAAATTTATGCAGCAGACAAATGAAAAATTTGATAGCTTGGATGGTCAAATTGGAGCCATGAACAACAAATTTGAAAGCTTGGAGGGTTAAATTGGAGGCATGAACAACAAATTTAAAAGCTTGGAGGGTCAAATCTCAACTCTCATTGCTTTGTTATCTCAAGAGGCCCAAGAAACTCCTTCACAAACTAATTCTACCCAAAATGAAGAAGCTGAGCAATACAAAGAAAGTATTCCTACGAGAGATGAAGGTGTCTCCATGGAATATAATCTGGAGGAAGAAGCTCTCAAGAAAGATGAGGAGAATCCTACTGAAGGGAGTCAAATCAAAATAGTAGCTCCTACTGAAGGGAGTCAAATTGAAACAAAATATCCCATGGTTCTGGATTTGGAGAAAGAGGAGAAAGCGCCCATTTTTGGGCAAATTGTTTTAACCATTGGTGATGCTGTGATTGAGGTTCACCGGGGAAAGGTAACTTTAAGGAGTGGTAAAGAAGATGATGTTATTAAAGCTTTAAATTCCAATGAAATTTTCTCTTCTTTAACTTCTCCTTATTTTGATGATGTGGTTGAAACTAACATTTTTAGTGAATTAAAGATGCAGGACCTTTTGGAAAAAAATCTTATTTTGCAGGATCCTAGCATAATGGTGGATGGAGATAAAATAAAAATTTCACCATCCTTTGAAGTTCATCCACCACGTGGAAAAAGAAAGAATAATGTGAACCACATTGTTAGAAAGCTAAGAATGTGCACTGCGTTAGATGTCAAATTTGCTCTTGGAGAGCCCCAAGATTAAGCACCAACTATCGTCAGGCTCACGACGTTAAACAAGCGATTCGCAGAAGGCACCAGTGTTTTATTTTCAGTTATTTTCATTTTCTTTTTGTTTTTTTTTGTTTTTAGGAATAAGCTCAGACTACAAGCTCTCTCAGGAAAGTCACTCTTACTCTCTCTCTCTCTCATTTATTTCATTTTGTTTCTATTTGATCATTTTGCATTGAGGATCATGCTTCATGCTAGTGTGGGGGAGGAGAGTTATTTTGTCACTTGATCTCTATTAATGCACATACCCACTGTATATGTTGATAGCATTTTTTCTGGCTTGTTTTGAATGAATTATGCTTAAAGTTGAAAAAAAATAGAGATTTTGCCTTTAGGAGATCCCATAATTAATTTACTTGACAGACTTGTGCTTAATTGTAACTGTGAGGTTGTCCTTAGGAAGCTGATAATTAGCAATTGTCCCTATTGAGTACTTTTTGTGAACTAGCTTCTAAATGTGAGATCCGAGCCTTCATAAGGGGATTGATACTAAATCATAAACTTTTACCCATTTTCTTTCTATGAGTGTGTTTCCCAATTTGCTACATTCTAGAATTTGTCTTTTGACCATTTCAAGGTGAAAATTGATTTGCATCATGTAAAAAGATTTGGGGAATTTAGGTATTTTTATGGCCTCAGAGTTGTTTGTTGAATTTATCCATTAGTTGCCCCCTTTGAGCCTATTTGTTATATTTTTTCTTTGGTAGAATTTGTCTTTTGACCATTTCAATGCGAAAATTGATTTGCATCATGTAAAAAGATTTGGGGAATTTAGGTATTTTTATGGCCTCAGAGTTGTTTGTTGAATTTATCCATTAGTTGCCCCCTTTGAGCCTATTTGTTATATTTTTTCTTTGGTACCCAGATATAATTTTTTCTTTTTTTGTGGTAACCATTTGAAATTACATTTGGAGCAACTATTGAAAGTTACAATTTTGTCTTGTATTTTAATTGTCTATATCATCAGGACATAAAAACAAAATAAGAGTGGCTCATATGGTTACAAGTTCCTTTTCCTCCCAAGAGAAATATAGAAAAATGAAATGAAAAAAAAAAGAAGAAAGAAAGCAAGAAGGAGGAAAAGACACATCAAAAGAATGAAAGAGCCAAAGGGCAAATCCAAAAAAAAAATCTATTCAAGAGCAAAAAGATTGAAGAATGGAAGTGACATTAATATGGAGTTTGGACAAAATTTGTAAAATAGATAGGAGCTCCATATATGATTTCAAAGGTTACTATTTATTTCTTGTTTTTTTAGCCCTTTGATTATCCCTTTCTTCTTATTTCCTACCCTGTATGAATTCACCCTGGCCCCATTACAACCCATAAAACCCAATCTTTTGCATGCATGTGAAGTATTTAGTGGAGATTTGGTCCAATTACAAACATATGTTAATGTGCATTTTGTTGAAACTTGAGTGTATATTTTCCCTAGTCCCTAAACACTTAGACAGATTGTGAGTGAGTGCCCTTGTTCACAATAATGTAATTTTCAGGGACATGAACCTCTAATTGGGCAACCTTTTGACATCTCATGTGCTATTTGTCTATTGTCTGTCATTGTGCTTCTAATTTTCGGTCCCTTATTTGGCTGTCTCTATTACTTATTTGAAAATTTTGTTGAGCCAGAAAATTTGCTTGAGGACAAGCAAATGTTAAGTGTGGGGGAGTTGATAAACTCCAATTTAGTACATTTTTAGAGATACTTTTGGATCATTTTTAGAGCAATTGTTAACAATTATATATAATCATATGAATTACTGACTTAATTTGCTCTTTATTCTGTAGAAAAGAAGAAAATAAGAAAAAGAATAAGATTCCAAATTAGAGCCACTTAAAAGTTATATATATATATATATATATATATATATATATATATATATATATATATATATATATATATATATATATATATATATATATGGGCTGGAAATTGAAATATTGAGAAGGGCTTGCGGATCATGTCTCATGGCCAAATTGGATTGAACTTGGGCCCAAGAGAGAAGGAAGGCCCAAGTAATGGGCATGATAATCCACGTGAGCTATTGGAAAGGAAGGAAAATCAGAACAAGCAACAAATTGATGGACACGGGAACCCTATGCTTCAATTATAAAAGGAGTGCCGCACAATATAGAGAGCAGAGTCGTAATAGTATATACACTAACAATGGCACAACGCACTAACAGTAGCGCCGGCAAATAGAGGAGAGAGTTTTGGGTACCGTTCTCGACACCGTGAGAGAGCTTTGGAGCAGAAAAATGAGACTGGAGACTCAGAATAATAATTTCTCTAATTTCCGGGTTATTTTTATCTCTATAATCCATGACTCTAATTTCTATTTTATTGTTCTTTATGATTTTGGATAGCTAAATCCTCTTCTAGGGTCGTAGGTGAATCTTGCATGTTTAGAGACATTTTTATGTTCTAATTTCATATCTGAATTCCGGTTTTTATTTCAATTAATATTATCCTATTGATTTTATCACATAATTAGGATTAGTTACCCTATGCATGTTCATAATCAATTAGTTGATCAGCGACCGTACTGCAATTAGTTGGTGGACCTATAGGATAATCGGGGCTAAAATTAATGCACGACCAAACGTTAATTTAGTTTTCCAATCATTCAACCTTTTTGTTCTTTATGCTTTTCTTGAATTTAAGTTCTTGCATGACCAAACAAGGGCTAATTTAGGAAAAAGAATATTAATCGCGAATGACCAAACGGATTAATAGTTTTAGTAAAGGGATTGGTAATTGAATAAAACAAGGAATTCGGGTAGAATTAGACATAGAGGAATCGAAGCTTGCAAGTGAAACCATGACCCTAGACCTCTCTCCATTGGTTAATCTTTACATTTTAATTCTTGCTATTTATTTCTTTTTATTTTAGTCTCTATAACCACCAAATATTCGTTCGTCTAAATAATAATTAATCTTAAGTAGTTTGGTACTTATTAATTAATTCTTGTGGAGACAATATTTTGGATACTACTTCTGCGATAGAGTACACTTGCTCTAAGTGTGTCTTTGACGCAACAGGGTTCATGAACTGAATGAAATATCAGCTCTATCAGCTCAAGTGGCATCTCTCACCAACATGATCAAAAATCTAAATTCTACCAATGCCCCAGCATCCATTGCTAGAGCAATGACAACCCACGGTTGCTGCAATAGAACAAGCCTCTCCAGGAACAACTAATTGTGTATACTGTGGAGGTGGTCACTTGTATGAAGAATGTCCAAGCAACCCTATTTCTGTTAACTATGTGGGATACAACAAAAACAACAACCCTTACTCTAACACCTATAACCTAGGCTGGAGAAATCACCCCAATTTCAAGTGGAGTAATAACAATGCTCCAGCATTCAATGCTGCAGCACCACCAACTCCACCTGGATTTCACTCTCAAAATTACCAAAGAACTCCTTTACCAGCAAATGATAACTCCTTGGAATCAATGTTTAAAGCAAAACTGATGCTTTCATCAGTGAAACTAGAACTGCAAGGCAAGCTCATGATGCATCACTTAAGAACTTGGAGAATCAAGTGGGGCAACTAGCTACAGCATTATATCAGAGGCCAAAGGGTTCACATCCATCCACCATAGAAGCCTCAACCTCACAAAAACAAGGGAAGGAGCATGTAAAGGCCATCTCTTTGAGAAGTGGAAAAGATCTCTCAGAACCATATGAAGCTGAAGGTGTAGAGAAGGAAGAAAAAGAAAATGAAAAAATGAAAAAAAAATAAAAAAGAACCAAATACAACTGATGCTGCAGCAACAAATGCAGGAGCAGCAGATGCAGGAGCATCCAAAGCTAGAGCATCAGAAGCTGCTTACGTACCACCACCAAGGTTAGTTCCAGAATACCCTCCTCCACCTTATCCACAAGGATTGAAGAAAGCACATGAAGAAAAACAATTTGGAAAATTCCTTGAGGTACTTAAGCAACTACACATCAATGTGCCCCTTGTTGAAGCACTCCAACAAATGCCCAATTATGCCAAATTCATGAAGCATGCAGCAGGATCACATAGAGAAGAAGATTGGGAGAATTTGAGACAGTAGCTACTCTAGGGGTCACCTTAGTAGTTCGATAAAAGGCGAAAAATATACCTACTCTAGGGGTCACCTTAAGAGCCCGGCATAAGATTTCAAAACCTCGAATGAAACCCCAACTATTCGGATGTAGTTGTGTGGGAGCAACGTTCAATTCCCTTAGCACAGATGTTTCAAACAGAGTGAAAGGCATTTGTACTTTTAAATCATCAAAAAAACAGGCATACATATACGTCGCCTCATTTTGGACACCCTTTGGTCTTCCCAAACACACCGGTTCCCCTTCTTTGCAACACTCTACAATCAAGTCTTCTTATCTTCCTGTAGAAGACAACTTTTCCCAGCTCGAAATTTTATAATGGATTCTTCAGTCAAAAAGGTAGACGAATATCCATGAGATGCAAAGTTGACCACTTCCTCGACATCCAATTCTGAAGCCATCAATATCCTAACTCCACGAGTTGGAAGAGCTTGAATGATTCTGCCGGTAAATCGAACCCCTGGAGAATAAGAAGTAGCACAATCACTTTCTGTTTCCTCTTCCGAAGAATCTGAGCTCAAACCAGAAAAGTTCATAATCTCAGAGAGGGGACGATGAAGACCTCTCATCCGCTTACGATCTTTACATATTTCCCAACTGGGTGTGCAGGTTTCATCCAAAATGATTCTCAAGGAAGAAGGAACCTCGGAGATTTTGTTACCACTCTCATCCTGTTCCCTCAATTTAACCATCCCGAAAGCCCCAACAAAAAAGAGAAAGCTAAGGCAAAAAGAAGAAAAGAAAAAAAAGCAGAAGTTACCTTGATGCAATTTGATGATCTGATCGCCAAGCACAAAGTAAACGAAGTTCCGAGCAAGCTAGCAAACAAGGTCTTCAAAGAGGAATGATCTCTCGCTTCAAAAGGACTCGCCCTTAAATAGATTAAGGGAGGATTCGAACAAGCTCCCATTAAATCAGCAACGCACGCGCCCTCTACGCGTGAAGTAGCTGAAGCGTCAAATCATACCTCTGGGCACACGTTTCTCTCTCCTGACATTGAAGAGACGTAAAGCAAAGGCACCCTTCCCAAGGCTTTCGGACAAGACATGCACCGACTAGCGCGTCATCCCAATCACTTCATGGTTCATATCGTACCAGTCTGTTAAAATCCTTTGAGGATAACAACGAGTTCGGTGATAGAACATAATAAAGTCGGCCCTTAATAGGTCAAATCCTCTTTTTACTTCATTGCTCATACCTAAAGCTCTTCATCCTTAAAAGCATTCGAGCTTGGGGGGCTGTGGACTGGGCAAAGTGTCTGACATCCCAGGAGCGCGCCATGTAGGTCTAATAACATGACTCATCGATCAGATAAGATCAACTCTCCCGAGCGCTCGCCAAGTGTACTCGGCAAGGTGACTCAAGAGATGTCATAAGACTGACACGACATCGAGGGAAAGAAATTGGCGTGACAAAGGAAGGACCAGAAAGGAAACCGCCCAGCAGTTACGAGAGAAGTCGGCTATAAATACATGAAGTCGGGGAAGAGTTAGGGACAAGCAAACACACACATAAACACGATTACCGAGATAGACAAATCGCTATCCGGCTTTCTTGTATACTTTGTTTATTCAATAAATTTCTATTCAAGTACAGTTTCCTTTTGTCAAAAAAAGATAGGAGAATATGAACTGTTGCAGCAAAATTATTTACAGCGTGAACAATCATGATATATCATATACCCAAATAATATATTATTACATTTCTAGCATTACATTGAAATCACTTCAAACTCGGATTAAGACTCCAAAAGTTATTTGGTTATTAAAACTACTCTTTATTTATTTGGGCAAAAACGTTTCTAACTTTTCCTTCAACTA
Organism: Astragalus membranaceus; assembly: GCA_039519185.1. Lineage (NCBI taxonomy): Eukaryota > Viridiplantae > Streptophyta > Magnoliopsida > Fabales > Fabaceae > Astragalus > Astragalus membranaceus. The sequence continues at coordinate 133,399,601 of CM076850.1, forward strand.
TAAGTATTCAAGCATAGTACAAAGCAAGCCAAGAAAAGAAAAAGAAAAAAGTCTAGCATATTTTACAACTAGTATAATTCACCTAATTAGCTAGGGGAGCTGCCACCTTGAAGTTTAACAAGAGAATAATATGCTCCATTTCTTCCAAGGGAAATCAATTCATTATGTGAACCTTGTTCGACAACCTTCCCATTCTTAATCACAGCAATAGAATTAGATTTTTGTATTGTAGATAGTCTATGTGCCACTGCTATGCATGTTCTTCCAACCATTATCTTCTCAAGTGCTTCTTGGACCAAGATTTCTGATACACTATCAAGTGCACTAGTAGCCTCATCCAGAAGAAGTATTGCTGGATTCTTCAGTATAGCTCTGGCTAAAGCTATTCTTTGTTTTTGACCTCCTGATAGTTGAACTCCTCTCTCTCCACAATATGTCTCATACCCATCGTTCATTCCACTGCCATCACAATACATTAACAAGACAAACAAAATGTTAGTGCCAAGAAAAACTCACTTTAAAAAAATTTAGTGCCAAGATAATTTTCTTACCTTATGAATTCATGAGCATTAGCAAGGGTAGCAGCTCTTCTTATCTCAGATTCAGTAGCATTTTCTTTCCCATAGGCAATGTTTTCTTTAATTGTTCCACTAAAAAGGGTTGGTTCTTGACTTACCAAAGCAATATGTGACCTCAGCATTCTCAAATTATAGGACTTAATGTCTTGTTCATCTATGCATATCATTCCCTTAATAGGATCATAAAACCTTTCAATAAGACCAATAATAGTAGATTTACCACAACCACTGTGTCCCACTAATGCTACTGTTTTTCCAGCATCAACTTTTAGATTCAGACCTTGGAATATCATTTGCTCAGGTCTAGATGGATAAGCAAAGAACACACTTTTAAGTTCCACTTTTCCTCTTATTTTCCTTTTCCTATCTCCTCCCCATAATGTTTCAGGATCAATCTTACTTTTCCTGTCAAGTATAGCAAAAACTGATCCAACTGCATTACTTCCTTTGGATAAATCAGAAGTCATGCTTCCAGCTTCTGCAATGATGTATGCAGTGAAGAGCAAAATTAAAAATGCTTGGAAAAGATGTTTTGGTTCTATGAGTCCATCTATGAGTAGCTTCCCTCCATACCAATAAGCCAATGCTGTTGATGAAGTGTTGAAAAATTGAGAACTGAAAAGACCAAAGCCTGAAATCCATGATTGCCTAATACTCTCTATTTTAGGTCCAATCATTGTTGATTTGAACAGTGCTAACATTCTTTTCTGAGAACTGAAAGCAGTTATTGTTCTATGGTTTATAACAGCTTCACTTGCAAGCTGACTTCCTTCCCTTTGCGCTTTTCTAGTTTTTTCTGCCATGTTTTTCATTAACACACTTCTTGAGTAAAAACTTCCAATGACTAATGGCTGCACTGCAATCATCACAAGAGAAAGTCTCCATGTGAGAACAAGTCCTACAGTGTATGCAAAGATAGAGCCAAAAACTGCTTGAGCCAATAAAGACATTCTGTCGCCAACAAGAGAACGAACTAAGTTAGCTTCAGAGACCAATCTTGCACAAATAGATGCACTTGTGTTATCTTCATGATCAAACCATCCTATCTCAAAGGTCAACAACTTTTCTACTATTTTCTCTCTTATTCTTTTAGTCAACCTCTCTCCCATGATTGCAAAGTTATAGTGTTGGAGAATACTAGTGAAGAAGTTAAAAATACCAATTCCTAAGAATACAAGGGCAAGGGATTTAGCCTTAGACTTCATCTTAGAGGTATCAGGGTCAAAATAAACTGATATGAGTATTCCTACACAGTATGCATTTACAGGTTGTACTGCTCCTGAGCCTATTGCTCCTAATACTCCTAACACTCCCCTTCCCCACTCAGGTGCATTCATTTTCATCAAACGCCATTGCGAAGGTGCCGGATAATTTGATCTTTTCGAGTTATCTTCGAAACTATCATCATCAAGATCATATTGGATAGAGTATGAGTAAGGAGTTCCCATAGAAAATCCTTGGCTGAAGGGATACAGCATTGGGGTGCCAGGTGTACTTGATCTGAAACTAACTCCTGGACTTTGAGGAATGCTCATTCTATGAGAGCTTTTTCCTTCTATTTGAAGATTGGAATGTTTGTTCTCATCATTATGCTGAGTTGTTACTTGTTGCAACTCTACCATTCTAGCATACTCCCCACCTTGTCCATCATTCATTCCCATGAGCTCATTGTGAGTACCTAATTCATTCACTTTCCCTGCTTGAAGAACTGCAATTGTGTCTACGGTTCTTATCGTAGAAAGGCGATGAGCAATGATGATTGTTGTCCTTCCTTTTGAAGCTTGATCAAGTGCTGCTTGTACTACTCTTTCAGATTGAGCATCTAGTGCACTTGTTGCTTCATCAAGTAGGAGAACCTTTGGATCCCTTAGAATGGCTCTCGCTATCGCAATTCGTTGCTTCTGTCCACCAGACATTTGAAATCCAAACTGCCCAACCTTTAGGAAAAAAACCATAGGAGTTTTCAATAACTAGGCTTAAGCCAAAGCTGTAGATCAGAGAAAAAGAGTTGAGGTGAACTTACTTGAGTTTCATATCCATCTGGTAATTTGACAATGAAATCATGTGCATTTGCTGATTTAGCAGCACTAATAACACTTTCCATTGAAGCACCTTCTTTACCAAACAATATATTCTCTTTTATGGATGTGGCAAAAAGAACAGGCTCTTGATTTACTAGGCCAAGATGAGATCTCAACCATTTCAACTGAAGTCTGTTAATCTTGTGACCATCCAAAAGTATTTCTCCCTCAATAGGATCATAAAACCTTTCAAGCAGTGCAATTATAGTGGATTTTCCTGAACCACTACCTCCCACAAGGCCTATCCTTTTGCCTGCTGGAATAGTAAGATTGAATTCCTGCAAGACTGGTGAATCTGGCCTAGAAGGGTAACAGAAGTAGATGTCTTTGAATTCAATCTCTCCTCTCACATGTGATAAAGCCTTTCCTTTCTTATCTTCAGAATCTATAGTCGGCACCCGATCAATCATTTCGAAAAGGCGAGTGACAGCAGCACTTGCTTCTGTTATGGCAGTTAAATTTGGAAGGGCACTTAAAATGCTCCTGAAAAATTCATGACAGTTAAACATATTAGACATTAGTATTGACATGTAACACTAAAGAACTGAACTAAAAAACTAGAATATGAATTATGTTATGATGAAATCACTTACAGTCCTCCCATTAGGATATTGAAACCAGCTACAAATACATGACCACCTTTCTCTCCTTTTTCAGAGATCAGAAAAGTTCCAACCCAAGCCTGAAAACCCCAACTTATATAAATAACTCCCATACTTCCTAACATCAACCCTTTTGCAAAACCTTGTTTTATTCCAAATTTCATTGTTTTTTCAAGTGCAGTGCTAAATCTTTTTAGTGTTTGATTCTCCCCTACATAGGAATAAACAGTTCTTATTGAAGATATTGCTTGTTCTGCAATCCCACCAGCAACTCCATAAGATTCAATCATTTTCATTGTAACATCTAACATGATCTTCCCGAATACAAGTGCTGGAACGATGAACATGACAGAGAGTGGTATTGCTGCTAATGCAAGTCTCCATGAAAGTACAAATGCAAAGATGTGGCAGAATAAGAATGTTGACATGTAAGTCATGCAGTCCGGTATCTACACTCAGCAAAAAGGTGTGTGTAATAAATTAAAAAAGCATAAAGACAAAGAATATTATAATTGCATGAGAAGCAAGTTTGAGGGAAAGGGATAACTGGAGGCAAACCTTCTCAGACAAGGCAACTTGGATTGTATTTGCATCTGAGGAAATGAGTGAGACAACTTGGTAGGTGGTTGAAGAACCAGCAGTTTGAGTGTCAAAGAAACCAACTTCTTGTCTTAGGACTGATTTTAGGTATTCCATTCTCATTCTAGAAGCCTGTCTCTCTGCTGTTCTTGTCCAACATAGTCCTTCTGTAGTAGCCATTATCAAATTTGTATCAAGCAAGAAAAGTAGTTAGATTTATTTTCCTAGTTCATTTGAGTTTTGCAAGGTAACTGAGCTATGCAGTATATATAGCTTACCAATAAAAGCAGAAAGTCCTACTCCAAGTGCAACACATAAAAGCCTCAATGCATACTGAAAATAGGAAAGTAAATGGCATCTCAAAACATGCTTGAGTAATCATGTCCCAAAAGTCCACTTATGTAAAAAATTTAAATAGCTTCTGTAGTACTCTATAGCAGAAGAGTAGTGAATTTTTTGAATAAGCTCACCTTGTTCACATCATGTATTGTCAAATTGCTATTCTTGTCTCCATAGGCATTGATCACATCACTAAGAATATACATCATGAGAGGGTTCTGCAGACCATCTCCAAGACTACCTAGAGTCCCAAAAAACATTAACAACTTATCCAATCCATCTGCATAACGAAACAGGCCACTGTTCCCCATTTCCCTTAGACCCTCCCTTTGGAGAGAATAAGATACCCTTTTCTTTAAAAAAATTGGGTAAGCTTTATCAATAATATCATTAAAACAAAAGGACTTGGAAGGACTTTATATAAACTCAGCCAGATGCTCTTATTACATAAGCAGAAATTCAGGAGCCAGCAAGTGGCTTTTACTATTGTCTTTTTACAAAGAAAGCCGTTCTTGAATTGACTGGCCTAGCATATTGTTCGAACTTGAGCTTTGTTTGTGTGACATGTTATGTTACACTATGTTTTGTTTGTTGTTTTGGTTCCTTCCACTTAGTTAATTAGCCAAGTACATGATTCCATTCCATGAGGTCACTGTGAATTTGTCTTGTGCAATTCTAAATACCTAAAAAGAATCATTCTCCTATTATTATTGTGGATATTGTTGCCAACTGAACATGTTTGGATCGGCTTATTTGAACTTATTTATTTACATAAGCACTTGTGAAACTGTTTTGTGAGAGCTTATGGAAACAACTTATTACATGTTCATAAGCTATTTTCGGTTAATTTCCATAAGCTCTCCATGATGCTTATGAAAAAAACGTATAGCTTATACGGAAAAAAGGTCTAACATTATTTTATATCTTTTATTATAAAAACAACTTATGCATAAACTCTTATATGATAAATTTAAGCTATGCTGTAAGTACTTGATTAAGTTGTTTATCTAAATATGGCAATGATTCAATAGTTCTGACACAAGTTTCTTGGAAGTGTCTCCATGCCTTTGCATTGTTGGGTAGGGCCGGTCGGTGTCACATAAATTCCTGTTTTCTTGTTTTTGTTGTAGACAGTGTATATTTGCCTTCACTCATAGAGTCATATCATTCTAGTTCTAGCCGAAAGATTACAAAGAGGTAATTAATTACTCAATCAAATATTTATATAAAAAAAAATCCTAGTTTAAGCAATGATGAAAGGGCATACTTTGTTCTAGGCAGATCCAACTGTCTCTAGTTTTGTGCCATTTGTAACGAAGGAATATTGTAATCTTGTAGCAATAAATATGCTGCCGTCCCTGCTATCAAAGTTGAATGTTTTTACGCTTATATTAACACGGTTCCGTGTTTTGGAGGATAATAACGCGAATTTGCCATTGCAGATTCATCAACATCGACATGTTAATATTTAAGTTCAATTATACTTTAAATTAGTCTTTTATTTATCAAACAACTTGACGTGAATGTTGTTTATACTATTCACAATCAGCTTTGAAATCCCTTTATAGATAACATTGCATATACCAATCGGTCTAAATTTCCTTAGGCAAGTCGAGCTCAAGTCTTTGGAAATTAACACCACCAGCGTATCGTTGATAGTGTTAGTTGAAAGTAATCTAGTTTGACTTTACATTGAGTGTAAACTTGTATTAGCTGTACTAAGAACTCACTATGTGAGCTAATTAGCTCTTAAGTGTTCAAGATATAAATACCTTGTTGTAATAAATCAGTTTACTGTGTGTGGAATAAAATAGATATTTTTCATTTTCTGTTATAACTGTTTTTCCCTCTCTCTCTCTCAGTGAAGTGGGTGAGTCACCACCATTGTTCAAGCTTTCAACAGATAGGTCGGGATAATGGGCGACGGATCAGAAAAATTCCACTGAATCTTCTTAACAACCATAGAACCCACTCTCTCCCGATTAGCTTGATAGAATATAGCATGGGTTAACTCCAAGTTTGAGTGCAAGTGGTTAATAATACACTCTATCTAAAGGGGCAGACTCGGATAGTACTCGAGTTCGATCCTCTGTGATAGAACAAATTGGAGCTAGATTTTACTTACCTCTCAGTCGAACTCTGGATTATTCAGGGCCCCTTTCTCGGAACATCGGAGCGAGGTCAAAGACCTCTAGACTAAAAAAGAATATAACATGGCTCTTAGTGTCGTTTTGGGCAGTTAGCCCTCTTTTGTCACACAAAAAAATATAGCATGAATCCCAGTTAACTTGTTCACGCTTAGTAAACAAGGCAATCCTTTACGTGATGGAATAATATGAAAGATGCTAAGATTTGTGAATAATCAAAATAGCTTCATCCATTGCCCTTTAAAGGCGACTATACATATAGTACATAGGCTTAGGTCATACTAATTACACATTTAATATTACGACCTTTAGGAAAATAATCAAGCGAGAAATTTGGGATCCAATATTAATGGGAAGATTAGAGTTACCACCATATCTAAGGACACATCTCATAAGCCCTGATACTCCAAAATAGGCAGAGTATCCATATCAGACACGTATCTGATATCGATATATACGTGTCCGATACGGCCAAATATGTACCCAGGGACTATCCTATATTTTTTATTTATTTTTTAAAAAGAAAATGGCAGATACGGTAGGGATACGGCGCTGATACGTTCGGGATATGGCTTGCCACGACGGATATGCGTGGAATACGTTCCAACTTGCAAGTTGAGAGAGAGAGATGGTAGCTATAGGAATGTAGGGAGAAGTTAATGGAGGAAAGCCATGACCTTAAATCGTTACTCCTACTTCTGTGAGACATCTTCCTTCTGTGTTCGATCTAGTTGCACAGTGGCCACAGATATGCTAGATATGGGTTGGTTGGTTGGAAGCGGTGGTTTGCTTGAGAAGGAAAGACAGAGGAAGAAGAGGCAAAAAATCCACTGTAGTACAAAAAAAAAATTTACCAAAATAGCACACATTTTAGATTATTTACCAAACTAGCACACATTTCATTTTTAGTTCAGAAATCGCCCCCCCCCCCCCCAAAAACGACTTCTGAACTAAAAATTCTAATTTTTTTTAAAAACTAGTTCAGAAGTCGCCCCCCTCCAGGGTGACTTCTGAACTGTGTTTTTTAATTTTTTTATTATTATATATTAATTTAAATAAATTTAATTTAATTAATTTAATTAATTTAGAAAATTAGTATTGTTAATTCTAAATTAATTGTTAAATTTTTGATCTCCAAACCTTTGAACTGTAATTGGGAGGGGCCGCACGAACGCAGGCCCCCACTAGTGATCTCCATCCTGGTAAGTATGTTTTCCATTGACATATGCCTTGCTTTTATATCTCATTCTCCTCCCTGTTCCGTTCATTCTATCCGATGTGGGACTATTTGTAAACTACTTAAAACAAAAAAGACTCAAAACCCTCAACAAAATGTAATTAGTGGGATTTGAACCCCTGACCTATTGAAAGCAAATGCTGAGCACTACCATCAAGCTACCAATCTTATTGAGGATATTATTTATTTCAAATATATATAATTGGTACCTCTTTTAATTTTTTAGAAAATAAATTTAATTTTTATATATTAATTTAAATAAATTTTATATATTATTTATTTCAAATATATATAATTGGTACCCCTGGCCTTTTTTAATTTTTTTATTATTATATATTAATTTAAATAAATATAATTTAATTAATTTAGAAAATTAATATTGTTAATTCTAAATTAATTGTTAAATTTTTGGTGAAAAAAAAATATTTGAACACGTTAATGTATTTAAAGTGTCGGTAAGATATCGTGCGTCCAAAAGTGTCGGCAACATCAAGACCATTGAAAAAACACCAAAAAAAACACGGATTACATTGATTGAAAAATATATTACTACAACGGAAACAAACATAAATACTAAAACATGTCAGAAATAAATACAGTTATTTTTGACTAGTCTAGATTGCGGTTTGGACAGTTATTTTTGTTGTGACCCTCATTTCTACAAATACCGCATCTCTTTGTTCGACTACCCCTTTCTCTTTGATCCATCTCTGTACGAATACGGGTAGACTGTGGACGACCCTTTTTATCTCTCCGTTTAGATGGATCATGCTGCAGTTCTGGACCATTGAAATCAGGCCATGACAACTCAGATGGCAATGGTGGGAACTCCTCTAAGTATGTATTATAAACATACTGCATTCTGTACTGTGGTTGCACGAATTCCATGTGATCGTAATTAACTTTTGAACATGCCGCGATCACATGGGAACAAGGATAGTGCAGTGCCTGAAATTCCCCACACTCACACGTCATGTCTCTGAAGTTAACCACGAATGTGCCCGCGGGTCTCCCACTTTGTGGTCGTATAATTTCTTCCACTCTGAACAATTTTTGGGCACGGTCGTGAATTGCCACGTTGTGCGTGTTCGAGACAGCTCGGTTGTGATCTATTTTTTCCATCAATTTTTCAGAGTATATAGTTCCCGACTCTAACATTGCCTGTGCCTGGGTTCCCTTTTTGACAAAAGTCTCGTTCAGCCTAAAATATGAGGCCGCTATAGTAGGGGAAATAATGGACAAAAAATTGGGCAAAAAACCATTTTAAGTTTAGGTGAAAAAATGATTTTTAACACACTTTATAGTAAATAAATTAGTTATTAAAACATTTTTTATATTTTTTTTCCCAACACAAGACATTAGTATTATACTTTGTCTACAAGGTATAATATTTAAAAAATTAAAAAAAAAATAAATTCGTGGGAAAAATTGTCCTAAACTTAGGTAAAAAACCGTTTTTGACACTTAGTCAAAATTTGTTTCAATCTTCAACTCATATCCTCTACTATCATGTCATATAAATTTTTTAACCTAATGTTAAATTCATTTAACCTAGACAATACTATGACACTTCCATAAGGACAAAGACATGTGAATACTTGTCATAAACCATGTGAAAGACATCTGAATAACCTAGAGACAAGCAACTTCATAAAGGCATGCGAATTAGTGTCATAAAGAGTTATTAGGGTCATGTGAATAACCTAGACACAAGTATATGGACAAAGTCATGTGAACTACTTTAATAAGGGTTGAACACAAAAATCAAAATCATCATTTACACTCCTACACCCATTTTGGTCGTGGCAATATAGGGTATATTTTTTAAAAAAATTTAAAAAAATTTTAGGGGACTAGCAAAGAGGTAAAAATTTTACACTGTAAGAACCGATAACGACGTCAACGTCCACAGCTAATCCCCGTCCTAGACGGTG